>CM034153.1:355630250-356830250 GCA_019776745.2 Taxus chinensis
TGGAGTAAAGACACTTTTTGATCATTTCATGTTCATTTATACTAATAGAGCATGTTTGACACAAACCAATACCACCTTTGTACACTAGAAAAACATGTACCTAACAGAGAAAACCTTATACTATCATGAAATATCTTAGAAAATCATGTTTCTTTCACACACAAACCTTTTTATGAATGACACTAAACTCATATTGAGACATAAATTCATTTAATAGACTCAAAGACATATACGTGATTATGAATGATAAAAAACAATAATAAATTAACTTTTTCACAGAGTAACGGACACCATAGGCATGTAAAAACAAAAATATTTATCTTTATACAAGAATGAAAATGACGAAAGAAGCATTCTCACAAAGTTATACACCTTACTAGCTATAAGAAATTCTAATAACTAAACCCAAACCTCATGGACAGTCATAATACATACCTTATAAATTTTGATGTATCCCAAGGCACATCTAAACCTCTTAACTTCTTCAGTACAAGTGACTGGATTATATTCAAGAACATATGAATCTCATCATCTCTTTGTCCATCATTCATAGCAATCATACCTCTTTTATTTGAATTAAGTTTCATAATCTTGTCTCCCTTCTTTTCAATGTTGTTTTCAATGGATGTCTCCTTGATGGAGCTTAACCATTCTCTAAAAAAATTCATTAGTTTAGGATTCAAGACTATTTTTGATCTATCTTCCTTAATTTGAACATCATGCTTAGATTCTCTAAATGATATGAACATGTATGGTTCTTCTTTGGCAGGCCTTTTGACAAACACACTCTTTCCTCTTTTATATGCATCAGGCCTTTTACTTTGCATGGAGGATTCAACCAAACAAAATATTTCTATATGACCTGATCTATGACAATTGTAATTCATGCCTATTGACTCATATGCACTTATATTGTAGACAAAATCTGTAGCCTTATGACCATAATCACAACATGAGTAACATCCACCTTTTAAGAAGCTTTCACCATTCCTAGAAGACCTTCTTTTACAATATCTAGCTCTATGACCAAAATAGTTAAAAACATAACAATAAACACTAAAGGAAGCACCATACATAACTGTCTTAGGTTTTTTAATAGGGTTAGAAATTCTTGAATCAATCCTCTTTGTCTCCTTCTTGATTGCTTGAGAAATTGATCCAAATTTTTCATCACCATACTTTTGTATATGTTTTCCTTTGTAGCCTAGGCCTGATTTTTAATTGGCTTCTCTTTGAATCTCCAAGATCCCATCAAGATATTCAATTCTCTTTTATAACCTCTCATACATTGTCAACACATTAGATGAATCTTCTATATCATATTCTAGAGCTTTTAACTTTTCTTCATACTTGGAACAATCTTCTTTTTTGTTCTTTAGGGATTTAGTCACTCTCTCAACTTGTGATTCTAGATATTTGATGGCTTGACCATGATCTATCTCTATAAAAATTATCTAATCTCATAAACCATGAATCAAGGACTCTAAGAAATCATACTTCTTTCTTAAGGTTTCTTAAACATCAAAAGATTTACGCATTTCTTTTGGTTTAAGAGGATCTCCTTCAATTTTTCAAAATTTCTTCTTAAGGACCATATTTGATACCAAATGTCAGAAGAAAAATGGACTGAGTGTGGGGGGATGAATGAGTCCTTTAAAACATTTAAATTGATTAATTTTATTTTTGTGAACCATTCACCATCCTTCAATCATATGTGTGTTTATTAAACATTGAATCATGTATACACAATAACAAGATGTAAGAGAGTACACAAGAATAAAAGATGTAAGTGGGAAACCCTCAAGGTGAATAAAACCCACTAAAACCTTATCTTATATTACAAAAATCAAGGAATTACAAGAATATTACACATCTTGCAAGATTTGTTTAGTGAAGCACCTACTTTAAAAGTAACACCCACCCTTAAATTTTTGCTGATATGACTTTAAAAAAAGGACTAATATGAATATTACACATCATAAGATATTTTTTAAATGAGTGACCACTGATAATATGCTGACCCCATAACTGATTGTGATCGAAGTTCAACTCCAAACACCAAACCTTCTTCAACACAAGCTCTCCTTGAACTCGCTCAAAACTATCCTCTTATGGGCTGATTAGGTTATTTTACCTTGTACATCTGATCCTAAAACATTCTCAAGTCTTCATAAATTTTATAATATCTGTCCATGAACCCTCAACACTCTTCTTCAATCCCCTCTAGGTCACACTTTTCCTCATAGTCTCAACTCAACCAAAATAAACCATTACACTTACTTATATACGCAACAAAAGATGATAACACCCCTAGGTTGGGAATGAACAAGTAGGATGGTCATCCCAACACAAAAATATAACAAGAAAACCATATAGATCAACTCTAATGACACAAGTAGGTTGACATGGGTCAAGACATCCCCAAAATGCATAAGGATACTCAAACAAACCCAAAATGTACTCTCCAAAATCTAGCGAATGATCAATATCCTCCAAGGTATTCAAAAATATTTTTCATGGATCCATCATATCCAAAAAATTCATGAAAATATCCACAACATCATAAAAAATCATTGAAACATCCATCTTTACCATCAAACTCATTAAGAAGTATGCTATTCCAACTAGGTCTTTAATGCCCAGAAATTTTATCTTGAAGAGCGACCAAATTCACATAAAAAATTTCATCATCATGACTCAAGTAATATATCAATGGAAAGGTATTTGAATATAATTTCCAGAAAAACTAACTTTATCTTCCAAATCATAGTGTAAGGCCTTCAACTAAGCCAATATTTGAAACTTCTCATTCAGGATTCTAGGAATCAATAACCAATCTTGAGGAATCAATCTACAAAAATATTTAGATTCAATTCAAATCTCAACCAAGACATGGAAACCATAAAGGGATACTTGAAAAAATTCATCAAGTACTAACATGCATATCTCATGTGGATAAATAAGACCCCACACACCTGTTCCTTCACACATTTTTTAAGAAGCCAACCAGGGCTTTCTAGGCCATTAGATATTAAAATGAAAATCATCACTGCAGACAATTTAAAGAACTCAAAAACATAATATCAGGTGCTAAAATTTTATCCATGATGAAAAACCACATCTACAACATGCCAAATGATCAAACTCATTTCAAACCAAGAGACTGACATTTTAGCCCTTTAGGCCAAAATCAATAGGCTCACTTAGAGGACATGTATGTTTCATTTTCTCCATTATATCAACCTGATTTTTTAATGATAATTTCTATAACCTTATATAAGGATTTTGAAACAATTTAGTTTCGATATTGAAGCTTCCATCTCATCCCTAAAACTATAAAACCCACAAAACTAGGGTTTTTCTCTCTCTTCTTGAAATAGATGAAACACGAAACCAACACCAAAATGATCCTGGAGGAATCCTATACAAGTAAAAAATCATCAAATTTTATTTATAGGATCATTTTAATACCAAATTTAAATCTCTCTAGTCACTTTAGAAGGAGGGTTTTGCTAGGGTTTCAAACCGACTTATATTCTTAATGATTGTTCATAAAAACCTAACAATCAAACTACCTCATTATTTTAGAAAAAAAATCTTATCTCAATGGAAATTAATCACCTAAATCCTCTTGGTCCCATGCAAGGCATGTGCGAGAAGTTTTTTTTGCCAATTGGAGATGAATTTTGCTTCTCTAGAACTCGGTTTTACCCAAAATGACATATCTTGCAGTTCATTCAACATTTTGACTTAAAACATGTCATGAATCATCATAAAAACATATTCTATCATAAAAAACTCGTATCCTTGAAAAGATATTCTTGAAACTCTCTATCTACAGTGACTTACATGTGTTAACTTAGCTTTTCTTCACTCTCTTTCTTCCCAAGGACCATGAAACACAATCACACCTATGAGAACTGACCTAAAACTCATCATAGACCTACTATAACATGTCACAACACATTTCCCTTGATTGGATAGGACTAACCTACTCTATTTCTCATGCCACCATGCCAAACCACATGTTATAGGTCTAGGAATAGGCCTAGAATGGTCTAAATACAGCCGTACACCCCATGAAATGGCCATGATAATTCATTACAGACATATATACACCTCTAACACATATATTAGACCATGTATGACCTCATGAATACCTTAAAAAAACTTTTAGAACTCTCATACCATGACCATACCTACTAGACCAAGCTCTAGAACACCATAGAACATCATCAAAATAAGTCATTACTACTCAAACTTCATGTTTGACATTGACTAACAACTCATGGAGAATGTCATGACATCTACACAACCTTTGATATCAAAATAATTTTACATTAATGAAAACACCTAGACACAATGGCCAAAATTAACTTCATTTATAAAGTATTACAGATATAATTATCACTTCTTATGAATCAAAAAAATTCATTTGGTATCACAACTTTGTTAAAATAGAGGTTTAGAAGGGGTTTTAGTGATTATATAGAGAATCATGGCTTTAGTGAATTTTACTTTTATGAATATCACCATATTCAAAAATGATGAATTTAAGTAATGGAGAGATCAACTGAAGAGGATTATTGTTTGAAGGGATTTTGGGAGGATGTCACTTATGGATATATAATACATTCCACCTACAGATTAGATTAATTTTTATTTAGATAACAATATGACAAAAAAGGAAGAATAAAAGGTAGATACACAAGTTTTTTCTATCTCTAGATTTTCATAGATCATAACATCTATATAAGAATTACAGGAAGTAAGAATGCCCTTGAGGAATGAGATACCTTAAAGAATTCATATTCATTTAAATAAATTTAAATATTTACCAAAAGAATGAGATAAAATGAATATAATAGTTACAAACAAGATTTAACATTCAAACTACAAGAAACTATGAAATATGGTAAATAAGAGTGACGTATCTTATATCGGGAGATCTAGACTGATTTTGGGCTAGAAAATAGGCTAGGGAGGATGGAATGGGTTGTGAAAGATTTGTCTAAGAATCTAGAATCTGAAACCTCTTCAAATAGAACCACCAAAATTGGGACATGATCACCCCAGACATTAGTGTCTAATCTGGGCATTATTATCACCAAATTACAACACCCTCTAATTTATCATGAACCATGAATGAATAATCAATGTAATTGGGTAACATGCGATTGAATCAAGGTGTGGGAACCTTACAATTGAGACAAAACTCAAGAGAAGGATGGTTCCTCTACCTATTCTAATGCTAAAACTACTCCTAGAAAGGGAAAATGTAACTATTTTAACACTAGCCTATAATTCCAAGGGCCATGGAAGAGAGAGATGCATAAAATGAAAGTAATAAACTAAGGGAGCTAATAACAAAAAGAACAAGGGGGTGGATATATTATAAATGAGTGAAAATAGGGGGTAAAAAAGTGAGAGAGGAAATACATAAGTGCCACAATCCAAAACACTATTCAATTCCCCATATTCATGGAGCACAAAAAATTTGGGTCCTACAAGGAGATGAAAACATGCACAATATACCTATAAATATAATGGGAGGTAAGAAATGCAATATAACTTGAGTTAGGGAAAGAAAAACCACAAAACACCAATTTTATTGCTTGAAATGTTGCACAATCCATTAAAATATAAGCACAAGGAAAGAATCCTTCACAAAATTCCCAAATTTGAGTCCTACAACTCACAACAACTCTAGAACAAATTTGACAGAGTTCCTTTACATTCCAGAATGTCTCTCTTCAAAATTAGGAGAATTTTACAATATACATAAGAAGGTACTTGAAATTAGCTCACCAACTGACAAATTTCATTAAATAGGTATGGGAGGCCATACAAATTTGCTTCCCGAGGGTAATTTTCTGGTAGAAGAAGACATGAGTGCCATACTTCATTAAAAATGGTTGTTGAGATATATTTTCTCACCTAATTTGACCTGATCTGAGGCCCTTCCAACCTGTGAACCGTCTTACCTGTGATCCATATTCCTAGACAATAAGCCGTCTGACATGAAAACCTTCCAACTAGACTATCGAGCTACTAGAGGCCCACCCAACTTACGCTATGAGCCTTGATAGTGAGCCCTCCAACTGAAAACCATATGACCTGTGATCTGATCAACCCCCAGGCTGTCCAACCCCCATGAGCTATGCTTCGAACTCAACTGACTCGATGATGAGCCTGACCACCAACTTGACCATTTTCCGTAGCTCACTAGTTTTCTGTGAGTTAAGACCAACTTGGCTGAGCCAAAACACGAGCTACCCTGAATATTGTAAATAATTTATTTTCCCCCATCAACTGACAATGCTCCGACCTGTTAAGTTGTCCATTTTACATGGGTTCAAAAAATGGACAACAATTGGTGACTCATAGAATGATATTCCTACTAGATCTGAAAGAATAGTGACTCTAGAGGATCCATTAGGCATGGATTCAATCTGATTGCTAAAACTGATTTGACACATGAGAATTCACCCCTCAAACATTTGCACACTACTAGGGTTTGTCAATTCCTAACACCTTGGGTTGGGGACTGGTTGTTTCATCACAAGACCTTTCTTGAAACTAGAAAATGCAAGAGAAACAAAGGCACAACTATATATAAACAAAAAAGATCATACACATCCCAAATGGAGCATGTGGAGTGTGCATAAGTGCTTATTATAAACGTAACCCTACACTACCAACACAATAATGTGCTGGAAGAAGTTGGAGGAATTGAACTAATCTACTATATATAAGAAAATTTCTGATTCAATAATACTGCTTAAGATGGATTCGATTAAATAGAATATGCAATTCTTCTCCATCCATCTTAGATGACTGGAAATCATTATGTGTCTTGCAACCTGAAATCAAGTAAGGGCCACTCTATATTGCATCAAAATTAGAATATTTACTTGATTTAGCCCTGTCAGCATCCAACTTCAGGACCAAGTCTACCTCTTGGAAGTTTCTAGCTTTTTCCGTCTTATCAAATTTCACCTTAATTTGGGCCTGGTCCTTCTCTATTGCTTGTGTATTTTGATTTCTTATATTTTCAAGATCCATGAGCTATGCGTAACTCACTTCCATGGCCTCAAATTCAAATAATTCTAGCTACTTGATTGGCTCCAAGGATGGTAATTCTAGAAAGATTGGTAGCCTTGCTTCCCTACCATAAACTAACCTATAAGGAGAGTTTCCTGTTGACCTCTTGGGATTAATCCTATCAGACGATAAGGCTGATTTTAACTTGGTGTGCCATGTTCTCTAGTTCTCATCTAGAGTCCTCCTTATGATTTTCAAAATATTTTTGTTGGTGGAATCATCCTGCTCATTACCCCCAGGGTAATAATTTAAGGAAGTGCTCAAATAGATGCCATTTTTCACTTCCCATTCAGATATATTTGTTTCAAGAAAAGATAAGGCATTATATGATATTATAGTGGAAAGGACACCAAACCTTTCAACAATACCCTCATAAAAATCCAGAATATTGGATTCATTTACTTCCTTGAGTACAACTACCTCTGTCCACTTGGTGAAGTAATCCGTAGCTTTCAAGATCCATTTGTGACATAGGCTAGAGTTTGGATCAACCACTCTAATAAAATCCACCCCCCATTGCATGAATGGCTCATTTATAGAAATGGGGTGGAGTAGAAAGGATGTTAACTTCTCTTTACGTACAAAGAAGGAACACTTCTTACATATCCTAATCCATGCATAGTAATCAATAAAGAGGTTAGGCCAATAGTACCATGCCTTCATAATTATAAGATCCATCACCCTTGAGAAAAAATGGCCACTTGTTTCTCCATCATGAAACTTATGTAATACCTTCTCTATCTGAACTATTTTGATGCATTTTAAAAAGACACCATTGACATCTTTCTTGAACAAAATAACATCAACCGATGCAAATTGAATATAATGAAACCTGATATAAATTCATTTGGCCTTGTTCAATCCTTGAGAACATTGACTTGTTTGAATGAAATGGACTATATCCTGAGTCCAACAAGAATCGGGTGAGGCATTGACTGATTGTTCTTGATCGTCTTGTAACACCAAAACAACTTCTTCTTGGTCCTCTGACTCGTCATCTGAATTGAAGATAACTACTCGCAAAGACCCTTACCTCTAATCAACTTAGTTACCTTAATATCAATTTCATACTCCATTACCTTAGTTATCCAGCTAGACCTTTTCTCATTAAGGTCTTTTTTCAAAATAAAATATTTCACACCTGATGTGAAATTGATAGCTTATCTAATATAAATAAGCAACAATTACATTATATAATTGTACAAATCAATAAGAGATAAGGTTAGAGAATGAAACTAATAGCATAAACAAAAAATTAGAGCACAAATACATAATAAACAACACTCTATATTATTTATTGAATACTTTTGGAGCTAATTACATGGTGAGAGAGCTTATAATATATAGCATTTCCATTTCCTATAAACAAGGAGATAAGGCTTACCAATATCATTCCACTAATATCTCTTAGATAATTTCTCCTATGATCACTCACCAATATTCTCTCAGATATCCCACAAATATCTCCACACACAATAATCTCTGTGAGTTGTTTATTCAAAAAACTCACAACTAATACAATATCCTATATTATTAATAGTGAGTTGTTTAATGAATCATCTTAATAATATTACAATCTTTTATTTTTCTCACACAAATATGATATTAATATAACAATATTAATATCTTACTAACACACTAACTTACTAATGTAATATATGAATATTACATTTAACTATTACAAACAATAATGTGAGCACTAATCCAAGGAATATTCCTAAAATTGCCCCCTTAGTGTGAACATGGGTGAGTTTTATCTAGTACCTGCTCATGTTCTACAATCCGATGGTTTTCAAAGAGTACCATAAACTCTAACATGTTTTCTAGTGGAACCATTAAACACTCTGTATGTGACTTTCTAAGAGATTCTCAAACTCTCAATTTGGTTTTCTAGTAGACCACCAACCACTCCATAGAAGCATACACGTTTCCCCACCCTCATCTATACATTAAAGGGAAAATATAAGACATATCAATCATGCAGGAGCTCACTTGTTACAAGAGTGAACAATAATAAATCATCTATTCTTATTACATCACACAATGAAAATTAAACACACACAAAAAATAAACGCCACGCATTCATTGTGTGGCTCCTTCGCTTGCGGATGACGAGAGGTCACTGATTAACCTCCTTCCTCTGTTGCCTCCTTCCTCCATTTGTGATACTAATAACTCAGTCAAATTTATCTTTGAGGATCATTTTATGATTCTATTGGGTGTTAGTTTCAACCGATAATGCACCCTTACAATAAAAATGAACTTTATATTCAACCAAAATAATAAAGCATATCAGATTTTTATTGCTAGAAATCAGTCAATAATTTTTTACAGAATAATTAGAAATGTCATAATTGTTTTGACAATTTATCTTAAAATACGAAATGAGTTTTTGTAATTTTTTGAAATAAGTTTCCCATAATACAAATAAACAAATGTAATTTTTTTTAGAAAATTCCAAATCTGGGTTTTTAAGAAAAACACGAATTACCAATCATTTTTTTAAAGATCAGAATCCAGAAAATGGCAATGGAAGCTTCAAAACTCTCAGATATGCATTCAAGAGGATAAGGTTTTGTCCTGTAACGAATCTCATAACTCATCCTATCCTTCTCTAATACCAGACAATGTGAAATTGATAGCTTATCTAATATAAATAGGTAACAATTACATTATATAATTATACAAATCAATAGGAGACAATGTTGCAGAATGAAACTAATAACATAAACACAAAATTAGAGCACAAATATATAATAAACAACACACTATATTATTGATTGAATAATTTTGGAGCTAATTACATGGTGAGAGAGCTTACAATATATAGCATTTCCATTTCCTATAAACAAGGAGATAAGGCTTACTAATATCATCCCACTAATCTCTCCTAGAGAATTTCTCCTATGATCACTCACCATTATTATCTCATATATCCCACCAATATCTCCACACACAATAATCTCCATGAGTTTTTCATTTAACAAACTCACAACTAATACAATATCCTATATTATTAATAATGAGTTGTTTTATGAATCATCTTAATAATATTACAATATTTTATTTTTCTCACACAAATATGATATCAATATAACAATATAAATATATTACTAACACAATAACTTACTAATGTAATATATGAATATTACATTTATCTATTACAAACAATAATATGAGCACTAATCCAAGGAATATTCCTGACAACACCCACATGTGAAACTAGTAAATGTATTCTATTATTTGACACAAGATGTATGAATTTATTTAAACTTATTATCAAAAAAAGGACATGTTTCTTAATAAATGAATATCTCACCTCATAATCCTCAAGGTCCTGGCTAAAGAATACAATAGGCTGATCCAGTCCTTCCCTATTCTGCTACACCAAGATTGCAGAGATGGTGTCTGAACCACCAAAGACATAGATAATTAAGTCTTTGGAGAAGTCTACACTAGTAGGAGTTGGATCTTGTGATATGGCATGCTTGATAGATTTGAAACTATATTTTCCCTCCACTATTTACTTAAATTCTGTAATATACTTCAACATCATGGTTAGTGTCCTAATAAGAGTGGTAAATTTAAGAACAAACCCTTGGAAAAAATTGATTCTTCCCAAAAAAAATTGGAGATATTTCTTGTGATGTAGAAATGGTAGAGTATGGATAGCTTCAACTCTTTCTGGATCAATTGTCAACCCTTCCTAAGACATAATGTGGCCTAGGATCTTGCCTTCACGAGATAGGAATATACACTTTTTTAGATTTATAAACACTCTGAATCTCATGCATCTTTGGATCACTTACTTGAGGTGAAAGAGGTGAATTTTTGTGTTCTTTGAGAATACCATGATGTCATCTAAGTACACAAGAACTATCTTGTTTATCATCCGCTTGAATTCCATGTCCATAGCCCTCTAGAATGTTTCCCCTATATTTGACAACCTGGATGAGATCTTCCTATTAGCATAAGTGCCCCATTTGGTGGTGAAGGATGTTTTGAACTGATCCTCTTCTTTCACCATAATTTGATTGTAACCCGAGTATCCATCTAGGAGAGAGAAATTTTCCGAACCATCTACTAACTACAAGATTTTCTCCATAGAAGGGAACATATAACGTTCTTTGAGAGAAGCCCTATTTAAGTCTTGAAAGTCCACACATAACCTGAATTCTCTTTTTATTTTCCCAATCGGTACCAAATTAACATCCCACAAATAGTTTTTGATTGGAAAAATAATGCTTGCCTCAATGAGTTTGTTCAATTTCTTATTTATGAGAGGCTCAATATGAGGGTTGATTGGTCCTTATTTCTATCTGATAGGCTTAACTTCCAGATCAAATTCAATAGTGTGTTGTGCTAACTTTGGATTAAATCCCCTTAAGTCCTCATAGCTCTAAGAAAAGAAATATGGGAATTCTTGGCAATGCTGTATGAAATCAGATTTTTCTTGATCAATACTTACTTTTCCAATTTGGATTATCTTACCCTCTCCAACTGAAATAGGCTCTGAATCTTCTTCTTTGACCTGAATATTTTCCTTCTCCTTATGAAATTGATCATTGGGATTAAAGATTGAATCAAATGAAACCAAGCCTTTGGGAATATTTTTCGTCCTCAATTAAAAAACTTGATCCCCATATTGTTTCTCTAATTTATCTTGATTATTGGTAGATAACTCGACCTCTTCATGTAAGAAGTTGATTTGTTGATCATTCTTGAAGACTTTCTAGCTAGTGTTGTTGTCTGGAATAGATGGTCTTATGACCACTTTGATATGGGGATGAATTTGATCCTTCTTGATACTTTCAATAATATCAAATGTTGCTCCAATTGTTGCAAGCCTTTCTGTAACCTCATTTTTCTTCTTTGGAATAGACTCAATATTAAATGCTTCAAAATATTCAATGAGATCCCATACTTAATTCTTTTAGCTTTTGAGGAGATCATTTTTAGCATCATTCTTCCCTTTGAATTGATTCACAATTAGTTCACTATCTTTGAATACCTGTAAGTTCTTGATACCAATTTTCCTTGCCTAATGCAGTCCATGAATTAGAGCTTCATATTCAGCTATGTTGTTTGAGAAACTGAATTGGAAGTGGAAAGATGAATAATAATTTATACCTTAGGGTGACATAATCATTTCTCCTCCTACTATACCCTACCTATTCCTTGAGCCATCAAAGAACAATTGCCAAACTTCATTCTCATCTTTTTCATCCATCTTGGTAATACTAGGAAGAGCTATATTTTCTTCGTGCAAGAAATAAATACCCAGCTTAGCTTCTTCCATTTCTCTGTAGGGATAAAAATCATGCCTTTTGTTTTCCCATTCATCCAATGTCAAATATGGAATTCCTCTAACCTTGGTACCTATTTCTGGAGTACTTCGGTAATCCTCTTGATCAAAAGTTGAGAAATTAGAATTAATCGGACTTGACACATGGGGCTCAATGTGGAAGTTAGTAATTGACTCTGACTTGATTATAGATTTGGCTCCATATCTTGTTGTGAAAATCATGTGAGACCAATCAATGGATAGGTACCCACCAATTTTAGTCATGAATTCCCTTGACAAGAAAAAAGCAAAAAGTGGTGGTAGGTTAATAACTGATACATCCTGTAAGATTGTGAGATTGGGGCATGCATGTAGTGTAAGAATTAATCCTTTTATTACTCCAATGGTTCCTATCACTTTCACATCTAATTACTCCACCCCTTTGGAGACCGGATCATAATTTAGGCCTAGTTGATCTGCTATTTTATATGGCAATACAAAACTGCTTGCACCTGATTCAATCATATAGTTGTGCACTAAGTCGGTCCCAACAATCAAAGACATAAAATGGTGGAGGCTTCAAGTTTTTTCTTTGTGAATTTCCTTCTTACTGCACTGTATTGGTGAGAACATTCTCTTGATTTTTGGATGAATCATTTAAAGTGAACCAATTTTCCATGGATGCTTGCAATAAATATCACTACCCTGGAATTGCGAGTGATTCCCAAATGGAAATGCTGAAATAAGTCTTCTTCATTTGATCAATAATATTGAAAGGATATGGACTATCCTTCTACTTCCCTTTACATGGAAAAATCATTTCTTGCACATGAGCTAGTATGTAGGCTGTTACAACTGGTGCCTTAGGATGATTTAGTGCATTTAGGGCTGTTTTTGAGTTAATAATTCCCTGAGGTGTGATAGGAGGCTGGGAGGTAGTTGCACACGATGAATGAAATTCATCTATATTCCTCTTTTTTGACCTTGTGTTGACTTCTACACCTTGGAAAGGAGGTTGGTTAACCCCACAAAAGTATTTTGTTTTCCAATTGACTAGTGTGGTATGACTTGGAGGTGTCTCCTGTGGACTTTCTTGCAGCTGATTTTCTTTCTCCTTTGTCTCTTGGGTAACACTAAAAATATATACCATTAAGGCATGATTTAGAGCACCATTGAAGCATGTTTCCTGATTATGAGGTTGACTATATGGGAATCACCATTCATAATCTTGTGTAATGTTGTTTTGAGTTGGAACCAAGGCCTTGGATTTTGAAACTACATTTGGATTATATGGTTGAAATGGCCTAGCATCTTGAGGTTGTCCTTGGTTCTAATTTTGAGTTGCAGCTTGAGATGGAAGTATTTTTGACTGATACAAAGGACTATTTGATTGAGATTGAGGGTAATATGGTTTAAAAATTTTGGCCTATTGCCTTTTGAGGGTCACTAACTCATTTCATAGATTCTGCAATTTCTTCATGACTTCTTGAAGCTCAGTTGAGGTACTAGAAGAAGAGGTAGAAGCCTTATTGGAAATCTGATTTCTAGGGGCAGGAATAGGGGATAACTCAGGTGTCTTGCTAGAACTAGGATTCCCTATTATTGGATAAAAATGCATATATGGCCTAGGTGCAAGTTTACCGGGTTGAATTAGACAATTCTCAATGCTAATCGCTACTGCATAAGCACCTAGTAAGGTTATCCCTCTCATAGATTGTATCATAACATATGTATTAGAATTTAAAGATTTAAGTAAATAGAGAAATGCACCTTCGGTAGATGGCCTTATGGAAATTAGAATCTTGTCCCATGTTCTTTGGAATCTTAAATTGAAGTCAACCATCTACTCATTTGGTGCTCTTTTGATTGTAGTCAGTTACTCCAAAAGGGATAAATTGTCCAGTTTTTCTCCAAAATGACCTTAAAGAGCTATGTAGAATTAATCCCAATTATAAATTGATCTTTCCCCTAGGATTCTGAACCATTGTAAAGCCTTTATTTTGAAAGAATAAGCTAATAGATTCACTGCCACATTCATCTCAAAAAACTCATGTATAACACATACATTTACAATGTCTTGAATGTGATCAATCAGAGTTGTGTGGTTTTCCCCAGTGAAGTATGGGATGTTCTTCAATATTGTCATTAGAATTGAGTTTTGTGTATTGAGAGAAAGTGGGTTTCTACTAGTAAAATTGACAAAAGGATTTGGTGGTGGTTGATGAGCCATTCTGATTGGCCTAAGAAATCTAGTTTATTGAATAAATGGACTACGAGGTTAAGGTGTTGACAATGTTCTATTTGGGGGAGATGGATATATCTGAACTTGTCTTCCCCTTATTCCTCTACCTAGAGATAGCTACAAATACTCAAAAACACCTTGTTCTCTTCTTCTTGACTAGGTTTGAATCCTTGTCATGAAAATGAACCACTAACACTACCAAAACTAGATGAAACCTGACCTTGGGAGTTGCCAGATGTGCTATTACAAAGCCTCCAAAGGATAAAAATTCACTAAGATGCACATCCAATATTGATAAACCTAAAAAATAATTTTTACCTCTTGTTGTCCCACTAGGTGTACCAGAACTTTTATCACCAAATTACAACACCCTCTGAATTATCATAAATCATGAATGAGTAATCAGTGTAACTAGGTAACATGGGATATCTCAAGGTGTGGGACTGTTGCAATTGAGACAAACCTATGGATAAGTTTGGTTCCTGTACCTATTATAATGCTAAAACTAATCCTAGAAATGGAAAATGTAACTATTCTAACACTAGCCTAGAATTCCAAGGGACCATGGAAGAGAGAGATGTATAAAATGAAAGTTCTAAAATAAGAGAGGTGATAACACCAAGAACAAGGGGGTGGATATATTCTAAGTGAGTGAAAATAAGGGGTAAAAAAGATGGGAGAGGGTAGACAAAAGTGCCACATTCTAAAACAATATTCAATTACCCATTTTCATGGAGCACAACAAATTCAGGTCATGCAAGGAGATCAGAATAGGCACAATATACCTACGAATATAATGGGAAGAAAGAAATGCAATATAATTCGAGTTAGGGAAATAAAATCCAAAAAACACCAATTTTGTTGCTTAAAATGATACATAATCCAATACAGTATAAAAAGGCAATAATCCTTCACAAAATGCCAAAATTTGAGGCCTGTAACTCACAAAAGCTCTAGAAAAAATTTGACAGAGTTCCTTTACATTCCAGAATGTCTCTCTTGAAAATGAGGTGAATTTTACAATATATAGAATAAGGTCCTCAAAATTACCTTAGCAATTGACATATTTCATTAAAGAGGTATGGGAGGCCATACAAATTTTCTTCCCAAGGGTACTTTTCTAGCAGAAGAAGACATGGGTGCCATACTTCATTAAAACTAGTTGAGATATTGTTTCTCACCTAATTTCACCTAATATGAGGGTACAATCCATGAACCATCTTACCTATGAGCCGTGAGTCTAAAAAATAAGTTGTTTAACCAGAAAACTATCCAACTAGACAATTGAGCTATCGGTAGCCGGCCCAACTTATGCCGTGAGCCTTGAAAGTGAGCTGTACGACCAGACAAGAATCTGACATGTGATCAACCAACCCTCAATCCATCCAACCCCTAGGATGTTGAACCCCCATGAAATCTACTTCAAACTTGACCACCTTGGTGATGATATCGATCACCAACTTGACCATTCTTCGCAAGTTAATACCAACTTGGATGAGCCAAAACATGAGCTATCGTAAAGATTGCAAAGCATTACTTTTCCCCCATCAAATGATAACACTCCAATGTTTTAAGTTGTCCATTTTGTAGGGGTAAAAAAAATGGATAACATGCGCTAGTGTTTGATCTTGGCATTACTGTCTTATTTGGATGCTAGTGTCAAGGTAAGTGCTCTGATTTTATGTTTTTGAGGTTCTGAACTTAGTTTCTTCCTTTTGATGTTTTTTGTTGCACTGAAGTCTCGGTTCAACATAATGTAGTTAGGTGTATTGGAACATCACCCGAACAAGATTCTAATAGCTCACCCAAATTTTGCGCAGCTCTACCAGGTCCCTTCTTGTGTTGGTTTCCATGATGTAGTTCTTGCACTCATGGTTATCATAACATGCAAAAAAACCACATGGAGAATATGAAATTTACTATAACATACACAAAAAAACCAAACGTAACCATAAAAGAGATGAATTTCCATTATAATTATGATGATTTTATAACTGACATGCCTTACAATGTCATGCTTTCACAGAATCAGAGATCATTTATTTTCTACATAGAGTCAGATGCAATACAATATTGGACCAACATATGACTTAAATGTATTAGAAAACATACCTCTTTCTTTAAATGGATGATACAAACATATATAGGGTGGGAAATTGTCCTTCACCACTTGATTAACTAAATTATAAGGATAGACCATCCTTATATATAAATTACATGCATTTAGCACTAGAAATTTCCTATATTTAAACTTAAACCTAGAGTTCTCCATTAGTGGCATAATTTGTTCTAGAATATCCATTTCTATCCTATTTTCTATAATTAGCTATGTTTTATTCATGTCGCATGTGCTATAAATAGCTTTGTATCTTCCATATGTGCTTTATGTCTATATTTAGCCTTGCATGTCCTTATCTTGTTCTGGTCCATGCGCTATCTATTTTCATCTTTCCTTGATGACCACTTCAACTTGTGATTTTTCCTATATTTAGCTTTGTGTGGTGATCATGTTATCTCCTGATTATGCATGCCAAACCTTTGCACACTTTCCTTTTTTCTTCCATGTGCACCTCTCACACACTTCTTCAATCCTTCACACATATGCCTTATCCATTTTATCAGCCAAACATTACCCCACACTAGGTATATTTTCCATCCTCGGGAGTACACGAATAAATGAATGAAAAATAAAGAATCATGGTTAAATGAAATGTGGGAAATAACCTAAAGAATGTATGAATAAATAATGTCCACTCTTACGCAACCAAAAAATAGGCTCAAGATATCTGGAGGAGTTCTGGGAATTCTGTGGTGATGGATACTTCCAGTCACTTCCACTCTTCAAGCCCACTATTTTACCTTCCTAGAAATGATTCAATAATGTTTGGTATCCCCTCTAGGGTTAGTCCATTGAGTTTCTCCCATAACTCTAGAAAAATGACATTCCATTATATTTCCATGCTTTCCAAGATGTCCCCTTTTTACATGACAATCACCTGCATCTTCTCCATCCTTCCCTCTACCTTGGCCTTTTTTTTCGGTTATTATATTATTTATTTCCTCTAACATATACATAACTTGTGCATATGATACTTTATCCCCAGTATGCAAAAAGGCCTTGATGTGACCCCTCTCTATTTTCTCTAGAGGTGTTTGTAATTTTCTTAAAACCTTCTCCTCCTTTTGTAAATCTTCTTTTACCTCCGCGCTAAGGTTTTCATATTAATTTATCCTCCCATCAATCTTCTCTTGATTTTATCTATCCACTTCATCAATTGTTAGTGTCTGTCCTCTATTTTCCCTTATTAGCAAGAGGTTAAAAAATTCTTCTAGGTTATCAATTTCCCTATTTTTATTAACCTTGGCCTCCAATACTGCGTTAGGACAAAAGTGTGAAATGTGGGTAATCAGTTTTGTATCCTTAGTGTTAATATAGGATAACCTCCCTTTTACCTTATTCAATTTTGATTCCAGCTTCTCATTCTTGTTGTAGACTATAAATCATGCACTTTGGGTACATTACTAGGCCTTAATCACATATTACTATTCATATGCTTCTTACAGGAGAAAATAACTAATTGATCATTATACTTGGCCTCTTAGTTTCCTTTCTATCTTCCCTCCTAAAATTATAGACCTCACTTCTTAGTCTGACCATTCATACTTCACCTTTTTTGGCTCTGGACACTAGTTCCCAGCCAAGACACTAGCCTAGGAACCCTCATCCCTTATGGGTGCCCTATATTTCTTTGTACTTTTCTCACTTATTTTTGGGCCCTTTCTATCCATTGGGCATCCCTATATATTAGGGGTCAACCTTTTAGTGATCAATTATGAAATTTGAACAAGAGAAGAATATAGCTATAAATTTATGTGACCAAATTAAAGGACCAAACTCTAAGCATCTATACTATCACCTAAGGTTGCATCCCAAAAGCACTCAAGAAAATCTTTGCATTCATCTAGCACCATAACAATGGATAAGGGCTGGTTTTATGCATCATACACATAGAAGGGAAGTTCATTTTATTCCATGCACACATCTATTACATCTCTTCACATCTAGCTACTTTTATCGCTATCAAGTGTGACATGCACAAGATCCACCTGGGGAACGATTCCACACGCACACACACAGGACCACATTAGGTATGAGATGTAGTGTAGTTATTAATCATAAGATCACTTGTTTGAAAGCTAAGGATAGTCTAATCCCTCATTTTGCATATTTAATTTTTAGGATTTGATATTATTTTAATGGTTTTGTAGGTGATCTATTTATTTGAAGGTTATACTTGACATTTGAGATCATAGTGTGACCATACAACAACAAACAATGAGGGTTTTAGATCATCCAACAAACCTATAAAATTCATCTCTGGACCTCCTATGAAGACCCTGACACCTAGGAAAGGATCCTAGCAAGTAGATGCCCCAGTACCAGTCCAGGAGCCCTGGTCCCTACTCCTCCCACACTCCTACACTTTTCTAGGTGTGGTTTTGAGGTCCTGTACTACCGTTTTGTTAGTCTTCCACCACCACACACTACCAAGATATTTTTGAAATCATCTAAGTAACCTAACTCTCTATTGTACTTAGGGTTTCACTTACTTTTCTTATTTTCTTGAGTCATTTCTTTACTTTATTATCATATATATTTTTAGTAGCATACATAAGAATTTAACAAATTAATCTATCCATTAGTTTATTTTTGTTTAATCATTTGATGAATGTCTTCTTCATGCACCATTAGGGTATTTCTCACAATTTTCTTGCATCTTAATTCATCATCATGGATATTTCCATCCATGATTTCTCACTTCTTCATCCTGAATTAAGAGCTAAAATCAACACTCTCTTGGCTAATGTTGGTTGCTAAAACATGCACCTGCGTCTCGGATCTCAGAAGGGCCAAGGTTTTTGAGACCACAATGGAACCATCACCAAGTTGTAGGACCTTACAAGCTTAGGATGGATCTCTAGAGAAGGTTGGTTCCTCTTTCTATTGCTACTGCTACTCCTAGTGCTGAGAAAGGGGAAACTAAGATTATAATGCCAAGGGACTAGGGGTAGAAGAATAACATGAAAGGAAACTACACTAAAAGGTGATAACACTAGAAAAGAGGGATGAACACTATCTGTTATGAGAGATAACAAAGGGAAATGTGTGAAAGGAGGCTATTCACGAGTAGCACATTGGAACACGTATTCACCAAATCATTTTCATGGAACACAATTAAATATGGAATTGTAAGGGACCTGAAATAGCACAACCAACACACAATGTAAAACAAAAGGCAAGAAGAAGGAATGCAAACATGTTAGGATAGAAAATATTCACAAAAAAATTCTTTGATTACTTCCAGAAATGTACAGAGTTGTTACAATGATGAAGGAGGTTGATATCCACATGCAAGATCAAAACATAGAGGTCTATAACTCAAAATACAGAAAATATGGAATCCTTAGCAAAATGTGTAAGGATCCAGAGTGTCCAACATAAAAAATGAGCCTTGCTCTTACATTTATAGATGAATCTATGGAGGAAGAAGGGGTGAAGGAGGGAAAATATGAATTTGAAACACAACCACTAACAAGAAGCATTCAATGCCTGAAAATCCATCTAGAGATCTGTGAAGTATGCTTCCCCACACTTCTTCGGGGTGTTGAAGAAAAAGGAGGGTGGATCATATTAAATTGGGTGGTTGGAGCAATCAGATCTACTCATTAATGTGGTTGAAGAAATATGCTTAGCAAGATGTTTTCCCATTTCTTACCTACCAGATATGCTAAAATTTGAATTTGAATTTTTGGCACTATAGTTGATGTCAGTAGCCCTATGAAAAGTCTAGGTGCATGCTGATCTGAGATCTATAGCAGAAGATACATCTATCAGAATATTTTAGAGTTGTCGGTGCACGTAAAATACGTGACATGCGTGGATTGACTAAAATGATGGCCAACTATGCAAATACTTGTCATTTCTGGCATGTGTCAATCATTGATTTGTTGTAAGGATTCAAAACCCTATTGGTTCACTTTGAGTGGTTACACATGGTACATTCAAGCATGTCAGAAGATGTCCTGGCACAGAAGGGTGCAAAGGAGGGTGCGGGGATATGCATGGAAGAATGATGCATGGGAAGAAGATAAAAGGAAGGAACGTAAGATCATGTGCAAAGGGAAAATGAAGCAAACTTGTGAGAAGAGGATGCATGGTCAAGGTGCAACTATTACAAAGTAATGAGCACTGTGCACGAGGGAAGTCAGGGACTTAGCTGATTGGAGCAAGTCTGGGACGCGCGGGAAGGGAAGAAAATTACTAGGAAGAAGGTGAATGCATAGAAGATGGGCACAAGGGAAAAGTGGAAGGAGATAAAGGAAAGGGGCACGTAAGGAAACTGTGACTAAAAGGAATGTTCCAAATGATCTTAAGCATGCACAACATTGCAATGAATAACCTAGAGCTAGAATGTGTATGCAAGTTACCAAAATTGCTAGGAGAGACATTTGGATAATAATTACTACTTGTGTTCCTACTGATATTCACCCAGAAATATTTTACACCAAATTTGTAGATGCATTTTTGTAGCACATCAATTTTTGAGATAATCCTCATGCTAACATTACTCCTTTCGATAATGATCTCGCATTATACATCACAATGTCCATCTATAATATAAGTGTCAAGTGAGTTATAGTCGATGATGGCTTTGAGCTTAATTTATGTACTTTATCTTTCATTGAGGCTATAGGTATTTCAACTAATAATGCCAATCCTTCATATACTTCTCTTTGTAAGTACGAAGGCTATGTTCTTCCATGTAAAAGCCATATCAATTTACCTATCACTACTGGGCCAAAAACCATTTTCATAGTTTTATTTTTCATTGACTTCCCAGTTCAGTATATATGTTTACTTGGTATACCATGGCTTCATGCCATGTAAGCAGTGCCTTCCACAATACATGAATGTGTCAAATTCTTACATGAAGGTGTTGAATACACCATTTATAGTGATCATGAACCATTCAAATATTGCAATTATGATCCCACCACTACACTCCCCACTCCATGATCTGTTACTACTCAAAAACCATAACATATAGATTCTCCACCTCACTTAGAAGGAACTGTTTGCATGTTAGATGTTGTTCCATCCACATTTTTTTCCTCTCCTGTTACTATAAGTTCTATGGTACTTTATCAGGGGCCTATCCAACCCTTGGACATTGTTCCTCCTACTTCACTCTCTCATGTGCACCCACCATTAGCACATCCTCCCTTTACATGCACACTTTTCATGAATGATTATTATTGGGAGCGTATTCCATTCGATCCTACTTACATCAAAACTATATGTACACATGATGGCTTGACTCGACTAGGCTTCACTTTCGAGGATATTTATCCACCACCTCATGATCCTCACATATATCATGGCTTTATCACCACCATTGTTGCCTGTGGAATTTAATTTTTTTATCTCACAATATTTCTTGTAAGAGCTCCTTAATCTTCTCCACTTATATTTGGGAAATATTAGCTTGATTATATTGGGGGCATATTAGACCTTGATCATACTGATATCTCATTTCCTATGCCCTTTGGTTATGTATTCGTTTGCAATGATTAATTTATTGGTTACACACAAAATATTACTCGATGGTATGTACATTCATGTCCATTACATCATTTCATTGATGAGGAATATGCTATGGGAATGTAAAATTTATGCATTAATGAATCTTTACGTGACCAACCTGACACTATTGCTTACCATGTCTTTGATGCCTTTCTAGATGGCTTCGACCATGATAATGATAACCTCTTAGATGAAATTACTTGATCACTCCTATCATCACACACTTGGGGGCATCACACTCATTTATCCTCCCTCCTAGCATAAACACACATCGTATACTCCCTTCATTTCAAAACTGATCTCTCACATACAACATACATATCTTGATACATTAGTATCATCAATACCCTATGATACACTCTTTTTCTTGGTTAACACTTGATTGTTGAGAGCATACTCTACACATGAACCTCACACACTGCACATTTACATCTACGATATCTTATTATTCCTACACATCATACATGTTGTGTGCTTCCTATGTTGTCTCCTTACATCCATTGCACATGATACACACTTTGGGATTTCTACTCCTACACACTCTACACCTACACATTCTATAAACTTAACTACTACACATTTAAAATATTTTACGCTATCCACACCTTTGACATCATCTTCTTAATTATACTACATATCATACGCATATTGCACTTTCTACACAATACACATCATCAGACATAACACATCTTTCACACCTATGAAATATTACTCCTCCATATATTATATGCACTTTGTGCTTTATACCCAGATATATCTTACATAATATACACATCTTGCACTGTACATTACACATCATCACACTCAGCCCATTAAACACACATATTTCCAGTGTCCCAATATAAAACAACACACTAAACACTTAAAATCTACATATTTATAACATATTCTACTCACGCATCATGATATAATACACTCTACACATCATGATCGAACCTTTATAATGCACGCTACCCAAAGATGCACTCTAGTATCAAGGTTCATACTCAATTACTGAGGGTCTGAATCAAAATTGAACCTCACCATTTATACATCATGCACTACATCTTCATAATCACTTTTCCTTGCATCTTATTCACACATTCTATTATCTATGGTTTAAGCTACATCATCATGCTTGGTCTTCCTAATAAATATTTTCTAGAGTTTCATTCACATCTCTCTTTACATCCTACACACAATGCTTTATCATCCATCTATATTATGCTCCGTGATATTTTGGTCACATCAACACATCATTCAAACCATTTCTTGATGACGCACTCTTACTATACGGTTCATTATTGACTGTTGAGGGGTATTTTATAAATGATCCATAATTCAATCATGCATACATCCACACTCAGGGGGCACACCATCCCTATCACAATCATCTTGCATTGCATTCCATCTCATCCAAACCATGCTGCATATATTTTTTGCACATAGTTCTTACTCGCTTATGCTTACATGTTCACTTTTTTACACATGCTAGATAGATATCTTGTATGTCATTATATTTATCATACACACATGTATGTTTCTTTCTAGTTGTGATCACACACTTTACATAGAACAATACATGCATCATTGATTCTTGGTGTAGTACCTCATACCAATCCCATAATGACTCTTGGGGGAATCCACATTCATACACATTTTAGGTAATATTGTTTCATTATTGTAAAAATCACACTACTACATCATATTGTACATGATTTGACATACTTTATATCTTTTTAACATACTATCGTGTTCTTCATGTGTAGCATTTTCCTTGCAGGTCCTATTTTCCATGATGGTTATTTGAAGTTTTCTTTCTCTTATTTTCCATTGTTTACGGGCTTTGCCCTATGTTTTGTCTTATGTGCAAACTATTTTCTTTTAGCCATTGTGGCCTCTATTATCTTGTGACATCATGAGTGATGTCCCATGTTTGTTGTAGACCCATAATTTAGTTAAAGAAATCCTATTATTAATATTGCACTAACTATTCTAATAGATGACACCTCGTCGATTAGGCTTATATAAATATCCTTTTACGACATTTTTTTGGTCGTATTCCTCTTAGAAATGACTAATCAGGATAATATACCCTCTTATTAGCTAAACCTCATTACTATTTCCTTTTGAGCCACTTTTACAAGCTTCCTAGGCTATCAATCCATCATATTGGATTAAATGGACCCCTCAAAACTCTCTCAAGTTATTAATCCCTTGATAAAAAGGATTAACTAGCCTAAAACTAGATTAGCTAGCATAGGACATGTTTAACCTCTTCTAAACCTAGTCAAATCTTTCTTTGACTTGCTAAAGGTGATTTTTGGACTTAACTTTTTTCCCACATGCACCCAAATCATTCCATTCTTGGAAATGGAAAACTATAAATAAACCCATACCCCTAAGCCATTTCTAAGGATATTTCTCCCTTTCTAGCATAAAGTATAGTATTTTGTTTCAGATTAAGAGATTTCTTCATTGTTATTGAGATATCACTATCTATTACATTTTATAAACTTAGGCTTGGGAAAATGAGAAGAACCATATGGTATTGTAGCCATTAATGGTGAGCTCTCATTCTCAAACCCTTGAGCATCAGACAATCACAACTGATTTCTAGGATCTTCATAGGTTCGCATCTTTATAGCTTTTAAAGAGTAAAGAGTAATATATGTTAGTTTGATGTTTTTGTCAAAGTTATAATAAAAAAATTGGAATAGCTCTTGTTTATCTCTTATCTGATGGTTCATAGATAAGTTGTTAAAGCTTTGGGGCTTCTTAAGCATTCTTTCCTCATTCCATAGCTTTTTAAACTTTTCCTTGTTTGCATTTGGAATGCTCAGTGGGACTCTTAGTCCATACTCAATTAATGGATGTTTTTCCAAGATTTTTTATTTCATTTTATAACCATTTTCATGCATTTTGAGGGTTAAATAGTTTGGATTCAAGAGTTTTACTAACTTAGAAGTAGTAAATCTTCCTTTTGCATGTTGATTTATTGGGTATATATTATAAATTACATTAAAAGGATAAATTCTAACCTATTTTCAATTTTTGAATTCTTTTTTTCATGATTTTTGTTTGTTTTTCAGGCCCACACATAGGCGTTCTAGATCTATGCACACACGTCAAAACTCACACACACCTATCTAATAACACGTGCACCTATCCATAGGAATGCGCACATGTCTCTCTATCCACAAACTTGTTGCTTTGCATTTTGACCCCCTATCAATAATTTTTAGCAGACCCATGCATATGTCTTCTGTCATGCACACATGCTAAAACCTACGTGTAGGTGTCTCTCGGGACACATAGGTGTTTAAATAAACTCTATGTTGACTCAAATTTTTTCCTTACACATGCATATGATTTTTATCCTGTGCACATGCTAAAACATATGCGTAAGTGTCTCTTAAGATACACATATATAATTTTCCATTGCATTTTTCCATAGAGTCGTGGACCTATTATTTTGAGCGCACACATGTCATAAGGGGTGCGAAGGCATTACTATCTAAAACCAAACTTTGTTCTAACACTTGTAGGGGTTAATTTCATTGAAATATCTAACAGTTTTATAGGGTTTTAAGACTAATAGGTGGTTTTTATAGTTTTCTTTGATAAATATCGTAGTTTTGTACTAACTTTGCTTGGTTGAGTTAAGCAAATGCTGCATTATTATTGGTAAGGTTTTGAAACATTTATGATCTTCTCTCGCACCTTTTAGGTGATCTTTGGAATAAAAAAACTTCTAAATACCTTCTTTTACGCTTTCACAAACATGTCAATTAAGGTTTTCTAAAGCAGTTAGCTTAAAAGTTTATTAAAACGAACTTATTTTTTTTCATATTTTTGTTAGGTGTTTTCCATTTTTACAAGTTTAGTGAGGTAGTTTGTTGTGTATGCTCTTTCCTTGCATCTTAGGAAAATCTAGGAAATAAAAAATGACATTATATCACATTTATATGATTGTGTTGATCATTTTGGATAATTACTAATCACTGTGTGTAGAACCATATCATTTGTCAAAGAAATCAAGATCTAAAAAAAATCTAACGTGTGTTTAGGTTTCCAATGAAATTCAAAACCTCATTAAGAGCATAAGATAAAACAAACACCATATTCAACACACTTGATTTGTAGGTTTGGATAAGGGTACACCCCTTCCACTTTAAACTAGGACATAACCCCTAAAGTATTCCACCACCGAGTAACCTCATGGACAAAACATGAAGCACTCCACTTACCCACTTGATTAGTGTTTCCATTTGTTAGTTAACATCAAAATTGTCTCCATTGCAACCCCAGTGAAAGATACACGTGAACACATTCATTGCTCACTCTATTTGAAGGGGGGGTAAAGTAAAATCGAGATACTCCAAGACTAGTCAATGTGACTTTCCTGGAAAATTGAGCTCGCAGAGATCATTTGTGACAAACAAGATTGAGAGAACAACTTAGGAAATTCATTTTCTCTTGGAGCCCACTATTACCGTATCAAACCATCGTGTCATATCTAGATTTTGTGAAGTGATAAATATTTTGGATTCAAAACCTTATTAATCAAACAAGGGGACGAGTCCATCGTAGTTTGAGCATAATGTCCTTTATCATGAGATCTACGATGCTTTACTTAGATTAGTTTTTATTTGTTTTAGGATGATGCAAAACTCTACCAAAGAAACACCAAGTTTATTTCACCACCACTTGGTCTACACCTTTGCTATCTTGTTTTCAATTATTGGGGGCAGAAGAGAACAACATACACAGATACCACTGGAAATAATCATATCCACCACTCTTGTAGTGTACTTGCATGGCCAGATTGAAATGCCAAGATGTAAGTGTTGAGAGTGTGCTTGGTACGTCATCATGTTCTCATAGGCCCTTCATCTCAAATTCATATTAAGACAGACTATTATTAATAGCTAGGGTTGTCTCATCATGGACATCCTTAGAATTTTTGTGTTGTTAACATCATCACGACACAATTTTGATAGATACGTCATAATTTATTGCAAACATGATCTAAGTGTACATATTGTAATGTTACACTTCCCACATCATTAGCAATTCCTTAGTATACTTTAACATAGTTTGGTGTTAAAACATTACCTATATCTTAAAAGGTGTTGATTACTTTGTTAGGAATTGTATCAATATTAGTGGCGTGGTTACATGAATCACGTGGATAACCTCCATTCTCATTAATATTTTTGGTCTTTTTTGGCTCTAGGGTTTCCTTAGTATCCTTTGAGTGGAGATCACATTAACCTCTTGTTAATACTTACACCTTGTTCTTTTCAAACTTGACATAAAAATTACCATTTGTGTTAATCATATAAATGTTGAACTACCTTTGAACGATAACGGTTGCATTAGGTGTAGTATCTTTATTTTTTTATTTTTTTAGTCATAGACTTGTATGATTGTTCCTTATGTGATAATGATTGCATAGATTTGTATATATGACATTTCATTATATTATTTGTAACTTGTTGTCCAAACCTTGTTGGATTATCAAAACTATGTCATTACAACGTCTGTTTTCCTTAGATATTTGGAAAATCACGTGAGAATCCCTTTGTTTGAAAAATGTCTAGTTGGTTGTCGGTATGCTACCTGAATCAACATGGAACATCCTTCCATTTGAAGGAGTTCAATCACACTATCTAGGTCTAGGAATTTATACCTAAATAATGTCTGACCATCGCATGGTTCCTCACACTTACAACAATACAGAACCTAGGTTTAGGAATTCACATCAAAATATGCCCATCGTGACTAAACATCATTTTGTTCTTCAAGCTAGAGGACTTGTTTCGTTACCACATTACCCACCTGCATCTCATGATCAGTGGATATATTTTGATGAGTCCAATCCAAACATTCTTTTTGAAGATTGTGATATAAACCATTGTTCTGATTCCTCTCCTTCTTCTAATGAATAATATCCCAACTACTATGATGATTCCTTCAAGTCAACTCCTAAATCATGGTCCTCCCCTTCTTCATAGGACCTCATTCATCAGTTACCTTGATGACCCCTTCCTCTATCAAATATCTCTCCTACTTGAAGTTCCTCTAATCAATCATCTAAGATAACTCCAAGGTTACATTAATCTAAATCAACACTTATGTCATAATATCCTTCTTGGATGGGTAACTCTCTTTGTATACCCAAAATAGCTCATCTTCTAGGAAAATATATTCCATCTCTTTCCACTCGCATGATGTCTCGGTAAAAAGCTAATTTGTCTCTCAATTCATCTTCTCTTATCAATAAAAATCCGATCCCTCTTTGGCCTTTAAGATATTTCAAAAAAATCATACCATTTCCTCATACATCTTCTAAAGATAACTATTTACATCCACAACAACAAATTCATAAGAAATTATGTGCTAAGATATATTTTTGATGAACTATCCAATTATTTTATGGACACAATATGGTCAAGCCTTCCCCTCATCTATATCATCATACATATTCTGAAACTTCCATGAATTTTGGACCTGTTTCTTCTAGTCAACCTCCTATGGTCAAATAACAACCTCTACTGATCGATTTCTCTTGGAATGAAAGAATAATAGAACTACACAAATATATCCCTCTAGAGAATTAAAAATAGGGATTCTTTCTAGAACTCGATATGCTCATGTATGGGGAGGAAGAAGTTGATTCCTTTTATTAGAACATAGAGGAAGAACCTAAGGTCATGGAAATTTATTCTTATGTTATTCTTCCATGTTCACCTTCCTCTGAGCATGATGAGATTGTGGCGTATGACATTGATCCATGGCCTATCATTTTCATTATCCAATCATTCTTTATCTATCATAATTCCTCAATCAAAAGCCCACCTTGGGTCTGTTCCTGATATCCCATCCCCATCTTCTCTTGGGCCACATCTTAGTTTCCTTATGTTTTCTATTAGTGAATCCACTCCATGTAGCTGTTTATCCTCCATTCTTGGGCCAGTTCCTAATCACCCATCATATTTTATTATCCTTGGGCCACCACCTGGTAGCCTTCCATCTTCTATATGTGGGTCTCTACTAAATATCTCACCATCTCCTATGAGTGGGTCTCCTCTAAATATCCCACCATATTCTATTTTTGGCTCATCGCTGAGTATCCCCTTATCTCCTATGTTTGGGTCACCTCCGGGTAACCCATTATCTTCTATTCTTGGACCATGCCCTACTAGTATGCCATCTTCTATTTATAGGACACCTTCAAGTAGTCCTTCATCTTTTATCTATGGGACACCTCCTCGTAGCCCATTATCTTCTATACTTGGGCCACATACTTGTATCCCCCCTCTATCTCATATTTTTGGTTCACATCCAAGTAGCCCTAGTTCTTCCATCTTAGGGTCGTATCCTAGTAGCCTTTCATATTCTATCTGTGGATCACCTCTTGGTATCCCATCCTCTTCAATTCTTGGACCGCATCCTTTTCGTTGATCACATCATCCTTCTACCAATGACTGGGGAAATCCCACCATCATCCATGTCTTTCTTATCATCAATCATAAGCATAAAATTTCTCCTCCCACTTCTCGGAATCAAATAGGCCACATAGTCTCTTATAAGAAACCCAAATGGATTCTTCATCAAGCTCAAATAACACATTCCATGAGCTCAAAATCTCCCAAGAATTCCAATGATCATAAATTTACAACTCAAACACGATTCAAGAATGCACACCAACGCACCCATCAAGTATGGCGCAAAGTGCAAAAACCTATGGATAGGGAACTCAATCTCCCACATGTGAAATCCATGTTTCAAGATAATTTGTAGTTAATTATTGAGTATGAACTCACCACGATCATCGAGATCAGAGATAACATAACTCTTGATAAGAAAACATGCCTAATATCCCTTATTAAGGAAGATGAAAACATTGTTGTTGAATCTTATCATACAGAATGACCTTATCGGTTCCACTTTCTACAAAATACAAAAAAGATGAGAAAACATTAAAAAATCAAAGGTAAATGAACACGCATTGCAATCAACTATTGCATACACATGGATGTTATTTCTTCCCTTTATTACTATTCCTCTGTAAGTCATCCTTCATTTTCATCCCTCTAGTGATATTTTGGTAAGCATATTCACACGCATTTTGTGAAATTTATATCTATGGTATTTATTTGAACTTAGTATTTTATCACCTTAGTAAATTAAATAACGAATGAGATCTTAGAGATCCTATCACAATCAACATCTAATAAACTTGTGGCGAATAAATTTTGGACATATTTTTTGACACTAGCCAATTTTGTCATCAAAATCACTTCCATATCATTCCATTAAGCCATCTATGGTTATTAAACCCTTGTCAAACAATAGAGCTGAAATATATTTGCAGATTTTAAAACAAAATCAATAAAAAAGAAAAGGATATATAAAAAAAAAAATTGATATATAACTCTTTCTTGGGGGTATTTTCAATAAAATATACCATGGATATGGATGCCTGACTAGAAATATAGAAATGTTGTGATTAGAAGAAAATGCATCTCTGCCAAGGATATGGACTCATGGCTAGCAATGGAGAAATATACGACTCTCCTTCCACCCCCCATTCACAAATCACCTATTGAAATCAATCATTACTACACATTGGCTAGGGTGTCTTCACTTATTATTTATCAAATCTTCCCATCAAGAGGTAATTAATTTCCATGTACAAATACTGGATATCTATGAGCGAATAGGATTAGTATGTTACCAAGTGTCATTTTTTGGACCTTATTCAAACTCTTGCTTTAGTTTATATCTTTTCTAACAATTTTTGTATTTGGCTAATTGATTCTTCATCACAAGGATTATAAGCTATATTAATATCATTCACATCATTATTATACTTCATTCAGAAAATCCATGTGTATAAGATTTCCTTTTTTCCATGTTTGCAAAAACCTTTGCCTCTTTCAAAAAAACAATATCCTAATTCCTTTTTTATCATGTGTTTCTTGGCTAGCTTACATTGGGGCATCCTTTTTCCTTCCCAACACGTCATTAGTGTTAAGTACATCATCATGATTTAACCTATCCATATTGGTCTTGATCCATCCTCTGCGCATAAAGATTCTTCTTTTGAATACTCCCACCTAACACTAGGGAATTTTTGCATCTTCACTTTCTCACACATACGCATGGCATTCTACCCTTGTACATCCCATCTATCACTATGAACATCCACGCTTCTTTATCTTCCTGTACATAGCTTTAAAAAACTTTAATAATAACAAAAACATTCAAATAGGTTAGAAAAATAAAAACATTCAAATATGTTTCAGAAAACTTCTAAAAATAAAAAATCATCCTACAAAACTTCACTCTTTGGTTATCACCTATTTAAATGTGTGACTTGTGGATCATATGGATCTACAAGAATTTACAAAGCTAGTCTTCATGCTTCATTTGTACTCTAGGGCACAATAAGTTTCCTGGTACTGTTTCATAGCACACAATTATTTCTTCTTGGACCCAAGTGTCCTCCATCAATTCCCCTAACATGTATCCTTGCTTGGAGCATCATTTTTAACCATTTTCATTTTTCATGAACATCTAGGGACTAAAGCTTGATAGAAATTTTTTTGGGTAACTATCTTAAATGTTGTTGGTTTGAGTATGTGTGTTTGTACTCATTTCCCTGTTAGATTAGCTTATTTACTTCTCGTATTTCATTACATTTTGTATGTTGCATGGAGTTGGTATTTTAGCAATGGATAATTAATTGTATTATGGATTTCCATGTCATTTTACACTTTTATCATATGCTTATATTTTTAATAAGGACTAATGATGAAGATTCTTAACAATATGATCAAGAATATATTATCTTACACAGTGCTGGATCACTGATAGCTCAATATCCCTTCCTCATCATTTTTTACTCTCTATCCCCTTTCTTCCCTATTCCACTAGTTCCCTTGGGGCATCCTTTCCCTCATCATTCTTCTATTTTATTCATCCTTATTTTTGATCTACGATCCACCTCTTTCATCACCCCATCAACACTTGAGGGGGCATCCTTTAACCTACTAGTTTTTCTTCCACTCCTTCAAAATTTTATGGTCATTTTTGTTTGTTTACTTTCTTTGAAGTGGCGTAGCTTATGCCACCCCAAAGAGGGGAAAATGCAGACACCCATAGTTCATTCAAAGAAATATTATTCTTAATATTGTACTAACCATTCTAATAGATGAAACCTCATCGATTAGGCCTATCTAACTCTCTTTTTATGACATTTATTTTAGTCATATTCCTCTTATAAATGATTAATCAGGCTAATATACCCTCTTATTAGCTAAACCTCCTTCCTATCTCCTTTTAAACCACTTTTAAAAGATTCCTAGGCTATCAATCCATCAAATTAGATTAAGTGTACCCCTCACAGCTCTCTCAGGTTATTAATCCCTTTATGAAAATGATTAACTAGCCTAAACCTAGATTAACTAGTGTAGGACATGTTTAACCTCTTCTAAACCTAGTCAAGTCTTGTTTTGACTTTCTAAGGTGATTTTTGGACTTACCTTTTGTCCCACATGCACCAAAATCATTCCATTCTTGTAAATGGAAAACTATAAATAGATCCATACCCCTAAGCCATTTCTAAGAAAACTTCTCCCTTTCTAGCATAAACTATAGTATTTTGTTTAGGATCAAGAGCTTTTTTCATCGTTATTGAGTTATCACTATCTATTTCATTTTATAAACTCAAGTTTGGGTAAATGAGAAGAACCATATGGTATTTTATCCATTAATGGAGAGATCTCATTCTCAAACTCTTGAGCATCAAACAATCACAACTGATTGCTAGGATCTTCATAGGTTCACATCTTTATAGCTTATAAAGAGTAGAGAGTAATATATATGTTAGTTTGATGTTTTTGTCAAAGTTATAATATATGCATAGGAATAGCTCTTGTTTATATCTTATTTGATGGTTCATAGTTAAGTTGTTAAAGATTTGGGGCTTCTTAAGTTTTCTTTCCTCATTCCATATCTTTTTAAAATTTTGCTTTTTCACATTTACAACCCAATTTCATGGTTTACATTGTCTTCTTGCTTGGTAGCTTACACTATTTTCTATATACATGATTGTTTGCACTAACATTTGTTTTATATCCACTATTTTCATGTACCTTGGTTTCTACTAAGCACATTCCCTCCTGCATATCGATATAACTTCAACATGGGGTCTTATTTTTGGCCACATCCTCCTAGTGACATCGCATGGACCTCAATGAGGGGGGGATTTATTGGGTGAATCAGCCACCCCATTCAGTAGATTACATTCACAGTCTAACAGTTACAGTCACAATTAAGTAGTTATAGTCACAGTTCAATAGTCTACAGCCACAGTTCAGTACAATAAAACACATAGTCATCATAGTCTAAAGACTTAGATAAGGATCAAAATCAGACTTGGGTGGTTACTTCAACACAAAAAATAGCACCCAAACTCAAAATTGGGTGCCTATGTACTTCTTTCCCTTCCTGGGAACTTGAGACTAGGGAGAAGATACACAACATTTTTCAGTTCAATATAGTTTTTTACATTATCACAGAGGATTTTCACAGGGTAGGTAGTTCTTCAGCACTTGGAAATCACATTTGATGACACTTATTCACATTAGATCAGACTTGTACACACCATATGTAGTGGTGTTTTTACTTCAGGAAGTAGTCAAAGGTTGGAGAATGACACTAGACCTTTCTCCCTACACTACTTTTGTTGTGGCATGAGATCTCTTGAAAAAATTTCTCTTCATCGACATCTTTAGGATCCTTTATATCACTTTTTCTCATTCCAAATTAGGTACACATGTTCCTTTTTCCTTATATTCATCATTTTACACACTTTTTACATACATTTTATACATCTATACACATATTTGGCAACTTTTTTGTTCTTCTCTTTTACAGGTCCATCCTTTTAGGAAGCGGTAGTCAAAATCAATAAACAACCATCACACTTCAAGCACATAATCAACAACAGGTGTAACATCACATCTACATGTGTGTTTTCACCCTAGGGTCATTATTCATCAATTTTCTTTGTACTTCCTCTTCTTTAGCATGCATTCTTCACACTTGTTATCACTCCATACTTTTATTATCTCGTCATGCTCTTCTGCATTGATCTACATGGTTATTAGGTATAGATATCTATCTAATTTATGTTACTGATATTTTTCTCACCAACTTAAAGTGCAGGTAAATGTAAACACTAAATCATGCACTTTTGGTACATTACTAGGTTGTAATCACATACTACTATTCATATGTTTCTTACAGGAGAAAAGTACTAATTGATCATTATACTTGGCCTGTTATTTTACTTTCTAGTCTCCCTCTTGGTCTTACAGACTTCACTTCCCAATCTGACCCTTTATACTTCACTTTTTCTTGCTCTAAACACTAGTTCCTAGCCAGGATGCCAATGTCCAAGTGCCCTCATCCCCTCTGGGTGCCATAGAGTGCTTTTTACTTTTATCACTCCTTTTTGGGTCCTTTTTAGCCATTGGGCATCCCTATTTCTTAGGGGTCAGCCTTTTAGTGATCAATTATGAAATTTAAACAAGAGAAGAATATAAATATAAAGTTATGTGACCAAATTAAAGGAGAAAACTCTAAGTGTTGGGCCTTGAAATATTGGCTAAGTACCAAAGGGCATGTCCACATGCGGGACCAGAAAGAAGAAGGGTACTTAGGGAGAAGCACATAAGACAAGGGTTTAAGAAGGGTTTAGTAAAAACTAGGCACACGCAAAGGGCAGGACATCAGATTTAAAGGACATCCATATTTGGCATTCTAGAGGCACTTAAGGAAAAACATGACTTGACTAGGCATGTTGAGTGGATAAGGTGCCAACCTAGAACCTTGGAGGTCAATAAAAGAATATTCCACACATGGAATATTCCCAAAATACATCATTACAAAGAGTGGAGGGTTCGCAAGGAGATAATAATGAGGACCACATCGACATTTAACATGTGATCTGCTAAGAAGAGAAGGTATGGTAGTGAGTGCTGAACCTATAAAGAGATATTTTCGAAAGCAAATAAGAGACACCTGAATAGAGAGAGGACCGACAAAAAGAAGGTGCAAGATCAAAGGGGAATGTATCAAGGGTTTAGAGAACTTAGTGTTGAGGGTTCTGAAAGATGTAATAGGCCTTTGTATGGCATTATAATCTATATTAAGGGATGAACTGGGACAATATAGCTAGAATATCATACTAGGGAAAATTTGTAAGAGATGAGTCCCAGTCATTTGATATATATGGTCTGTGATGACCTCTTTTAATTATAATGTGGCTACCATAATCACTCTAAATGAATATATATAATGGTTTGTTCTCTATATCATGCTTAAGGGTGTAAAACCTCTTGTTAAATGGCTATCATAGTTCAGATATGTTCCAACATGCTTATTACTCTGTTTTTGTAATTTATTAAGACGTGGATCTATTAAATGTTTCTTCTTCCTTATCAAACTAATTAAATGTATTCTCATTGTACAAATCACCCTTCATCAATGGAAATATCTTATTATGATGCTCACATAAAAGAGGGGATCGACACCCATGCATGCCTTGGGTGAGAACCCAACACTTGATGGGTGATAAGCCGACACACACAGTGTTAGAAAGTAGTATTAAGGGTACATAAAAATGACTACTTCCTGGTTCCATTGCTAGGACCTCTTATCAAATATGTTGTGAGAATGATGTGTGATGACAGAGTGTTTGACCTTGGAAAGTGTTGAAGTATGGTTTAAGAGCACAAAGGATGAGTTTTATCAGAGATTTAGTACTAGACCTGAGTTTGATGCACACAGATGGGTAGAAGAACATCTGTATCATGAGCTATATGAGACCTTTTTCTTTTTTTCAGTGGAGTTGTATGATTGGATTTCCCTGTATGCATCTAGATCAAGATGGTACTATAGATATTGTGTGTGGACCCAAGATGAATTAGACACGTGCTTTTGATCATTGGTGGAAAAGAGTGCTGACTAGTTATACCCTAGAATACGCTATTTCTACATTTTCTTATCCAGAGGTTGTTGAGTTCAAGTTATTAAGGGATGATAGAGGATAATTTTTGCATGAAATCCCCTTAGCTATAGACATCCTAATCATTACCATGAATTTAGAGGCATTTCCTATGGTTGGCTAAATTTTTTCTATGCGCTGGGCGAGGAAGCTAGGGTGGAGGAAGACGATGGACATTGCTACTGAAAAAGAGAGGGAAGAGAAGTGTCTCAAGTATAGTGAAGCTCATGAAAGGGATTTGAATAGAAAATGTGAAGTTGTAGGAGTAATGGATTTATGGAGGCAGTTGTTACAGAAAGGAATTAAAGTTCATGTAGAGGACATGGATCATGAGCAGTTTGTGCTACCACATATTGAAAAGCATGGGAGGGAGACCCCTTTAGCTTCTGATGAGATTTCATCAATTAGAGAAAGAAGAGCCATCAACATGCATCTAAATCTACTTGGTGACCAACCCCTGGTGCTTAGTCTTCTAAATCAAGAGATAAGTATTGCTAACCCAGTTGGTATTGGTGGAAGTGACTTATCTAAACCTAGGAGATATAATTTCTCATTTGATACATCTATGGCTACACAATCATTCCCTAGGTTTGGAGGAATATTTTTTGGAATGACATTTTTTTAAAGTACGGGTACACAAAGTTTGGGTATTACGTCTAGAAGCAGCATGGTACACACATCTAGTAGCGGTGTAATATAACAAAATATTGGTACACAATTCAGTGGGACATTGGGAACATTAGGCGCAACTACTTCAGGCCTATTACTAGATACAGGAGGTGGATCTGGTGGAGTTGAAGGGGGAGGATCTGGTGGACCTGGTAGATCTAGTGGATAAAGAGGGACAAGAATTGGTGGATCTATTGGATCTGGTGGTGGAGGAAACACTAGAGGAATTCAAGGTTTTAGATCATGTGGAAAAGTGCCTCAACCACCTCAGCAAGTATTTTTTGAGATGTATTTTCACGTACCATACTACAAAGGTTTTAACAATGTTGCAGACCATGTACAAAAGTGTGAGTTTCTATGGTATGTGAAGGGGATCAATACACCAGATAGGAAGCCAAGTCAGTTTGTAATGAAATTGTAAGGAGATGTGCATTGTTGGTACTAGAAGTATGACACCCATTAGAAAGTGGTGGATTACACCACGCTGTGGAATAAATTATTGGCTGAATTTCATATCCCCGAGTTTAAACAGAAGAGCATTAACAAGCTAAAGGAGATTCAACAAGGAATGATAGAAAGTGTAAGGGAGTATGACACACATTTTAAGAATCTCTTGTCAAAATTATCTTATGATATGCATCCTTCTCAGCATGCTCAGTTTTTTATTGGAGGATTGATAACACCTTTTAGGAGAGCACTTTCACATAAGAATTTCAAAGACCCATGTGAGGCCTTGGAAGATTCCCTGTGCATTGAGGCTGTTGGAAGCATTGATATGAGTTTTATTCCTTTTCTTGAGGCTCAGATTGTTGCAATGGAGAAGCATCTAGAGAAGCTATCTGTGAACTTAGTGCATAAGACTCATAGTGGACTATGGTGCATAGATTGTGAGGTAGAGGGACATACAAAGCATGGTTACCCTTGGATATCAGTACACGCCATGACGGTGGACTATGAGATTTTCCATAAAGATCATAATGCAAGTAGGTGCTCACTACTGCAGCGTGTGATCCATAAAAATGTGTCTTGATATTACAAAATTTGTACTTCTACTACTCACAAAACCAAGGATTACAGATTGATTGACCAGTTACATGATGAAATTGATATTGGTGTGTGAAAAACCAACTTCGTGAACAATTCCAAGGACAATGGTCATCACTATTAAGGGCGCGTGAATGGAGGGGCATGTGAAAGAGGTATCCAAGGAGGATTTCATGGTCATGGTAACCACAGAGGAGGAAGAAGTGAGTTCCTTCATGGAACATGTTATGATTGTGGATCTATGGAGAACTATAAGCGTGAATTCCCAGATATGTTACTATGCTCTTGGTGTGGAAAGAAGCACAAATATGAGGATTTCCCAAAGCTATTTGAGCATATGAGCCATCAAAAACAAAATAAAAAAGGCATCAGAATGGTGAGCATAAATAAGGCCAATTCAAAATGGATTTCGAGGGTAGCGTGCGAGTCGAAACTAGAGCATGTACTAGTTACGATGCGAGTTGAGGCTGCACGCGCAAGGAAAGTACCAAGTCAGAGACCATTGGTTATTAGAGAAGAGGTGGTACATGGAAAGTATCTAGACCCTACTCATCATAAGGAGGTGTATAAAGAGACCATGGATGTATTTCAAAGCCTATAATGAGAGATCCAGTGCCTAAAGAAGCAGTCAAGGAAGTTAGAGTAGAGGAAGAGTGTTGAGGCTCCACAGAAGGATCTAGATAAGGTCATGGAAGTATGCAAAATGTAAAGGTAAAATAATATCATTACTTTTTTAGGAGAATGGCTACAAGAAAATGTACCGCATGCCAGAGAAGAGCAAAAAATCTAGGTTCTACATGCTAACCTTCCTCCCCACAACCTTGATTATGATAAGGATAGTACCTTGAATGCTGTTTTAGATGGGTGGATTCTGAGAAATATTCTGATTACCACAGATGTGGAAGTCAATGTACTCACTCTAGATGTATGACATCAAATGGGAAGGCCCCCATTACAACCATCTTCAAAGGTGTTGTATATGGATAACAAGATAAAGGAAATGCCTATTAGTGTCTTGAAGGATGATGTTATCACTATTTAGGGGGAAAAGTTCACTAGGGACTTCAAAGTCTTGGTGCTAACTGAGGAGGAAAAATTTTCAACATTACTTGCGTGCCCTTGGTGCTATTAGAAAAATTTTGGCCTACATTTCAATAAAGGATACATAATATTTGAGAACAAGGAAGAACGGGTAATCATTCCCTTGAATGATGGAAAGTCAACTCCATATAATGAGCCCTTAGGAGAAGAAGTTCTTAATAGAATCTATGTGCACTCTATCAGGGACCCTAAGGAAGAGGTTATTAAATTTTAGTATGCTCAATCTATGAGTGATACAAATAATGTGGCATGTGAAAATTGGGTACACAAGACATATGAGTTAATTGGGTGACAATTAAGAGGCTCTGTTACGAGAGTGATAAAGGCATACTTAATCAAGTTCCTTGGAGGAAAGAAGTTGCCAAGATATTGTTGACGATCCAACCATGACGTTTTCTTACAAGAGATGGATATCCAGTGGAAAAATGAGATCGAAATAAGAGGGATTATTAGCTATAACTTGTTTGGGACCGAAGCACATTGGTGGGTGACACATCGTGATATCCTTCTAGAGTGGCGTGAAGTAAGAATCACGTTCTCTGTTAGGTTTTCCCATAGCAATGCACCCACTATCATACAAGACTATCATGGGAAAGAACCCGCTTCGTTCCACATCCAAGCATGTGAGAAAGCTTGGATGAAAGGCATGGATGCCTTGCAATATTCTTTATGGGTGCATAAATTGTACCACACTTTACAAGGCTGTGTGTGCACATGGTATATTCACTCAGAGATGTGCCACCATTCAGAGAATTAGGTGGAGTTGATGGATGACCTCCTTCAAGATTTCAAATATCTGAGTACTAAGCCATCAATAGATAGGGAATTGCAAGATGTCAAGCATCTTACGATGGGAGATAGTGCAATGGTAGAGGATAGAATACTAGAGTTATTGGGTGAACCTAGTTTGGAGATGTGCTTTGATGAGGAATAATTGGAAGAGACACATCTTGAGCACACATGCATCGAGAAATAAGAAGGTAAATTGGTCTATGCAATAGAGGTGAAGAAATGGAAAGTTTGAATGTTAACCATGTTGAAGGTACACGCGAAGTTAGGGATAGTGTTGATGAGAAAGCGCACTCCTACCATGAACCCCTAAAAAAAAGGTTAACATTGGTTCAAAGGTTGAACCTAAGGAGGCTACTATTGGAGACTATTGGTTAGAGAAGGAGGTTTCAAAGATCATTGATCTCTTGTGTGAGTTTCAGAACTTATTTCCGCATGTGTATCGAGCTTTAAGACGTTCACCACTCCTTGGGAGAAATGGAAATAAAGTTAAAGGAAGGTGCATGCATGATTGAGAAGAGGCCTTATCGAATGAATCTGAATATTCGTGCAAAATTCAAGGAGGAGATAGACAAAATGATAGCATCAAACATCATTAAGGCCATTGAGGAATCAAAATGGATAAGTTCGATAGTCATTAGTATTAAAAAATATGGGATCTATGTTAACTACAGGGACCTGAATGTAGTATGTGTCATTGATCCTTTTCTAACCCCATTCATTGAAGAAATCCTAGAAGGAGTAGCTGGGCACGAGATCTATTCTTTCATAGATGGATTCTCAGGATATCACCAAGTTAGAATTGTAAAGGAAGACTAGGAAAAGAAAAATTTCACCACTAAATGGGGTAGCTTTGGCAACACATTCATGCCCTTTGGATTAAAGAACATGTTTGATTTATTTTCATGCATTGTGGTGTAGGCATTTCCAGACTTCAGTCATAACATTTTTCAAGTCTACCTTAACGACTGGATAGTGTATGGAATAGTGAAATACCATTGAAAAAATCTAAGGATGATGTTTGAAAGATGTTGGTAGTTGAGGATATCCCTCAACATTAAGAAATGTGTGTTTTCTACCCCATTTGGAACCCTGCTGGGGCATATCATATTTAAGGAAGGTTTTTTGGTGGATCCTGCTAGGGTTTCCATTGTTATGTGTTTGAGGAAGCCTACCAGCCAGAGTGCAGTGTGAGGATTCCTTGGGCATATGGTGTACTACCAGAAATTAATTAAGGGGTATGCCAAGATCATTGTGCCATTGGAGGAGTTAATAAAACACAAGAGTTCCTTTCACTGGGGAGAGGCGCAACTGACAACATTTTACACTTTGAAGGATAGGCTTATCAATGTGCCCATATTATGATTTCATTCTTGGGATATGCCATTCCATATATATGTTGATGCTTCAGGGATGGCAATTGGAGCATTGTTGGCACAACTTGGGGAAGGAATTGTTGATCACCCCTTGTGTTTTTCTAGCAAGAAGGTGACACTAGAAGATTAGAGCTATACTACTACTGAGCAAAGCACTATCAACGATCTACACACTGTAAAAATTTAGGCAATATCTATTGGCAACACATTTCATATTCTACACAAAACACATGGCACTGAATTACTTGGTGAACAAGCCTATTTTGTAAGGGAACATATGTTAGTGGGTTGTTTTGTTTCAAGAATTTGAGTTTACAGTGGTTGTGAAACCAAGAAAAAGTAACTTAGGACTTGATCATTTGTCAAGGATTAACTTAGGAGAGGACGTGTAGAGCATTCAGGATACTATGCCAGATGCGTAGTTGTTTAGGCTATGGCACACACCCTTTGACTTGGAAGATATTTCCATATTCCTCAAAACAGGTGTGGCGCCAGAGGGGAAGAAGAATTTGGAACAAAAGAAATTAGCCATATGCGTCGTGCCCTACATGATAATTTGTGGTGACTTATACAGGATAGGATGCGATGAGGTTTTGCATTGGTATGTGTCAGAGAATGAACACATTGTAATCATGGAGGAAGAACATGGTGAGATTGTAGGAGGAAAATATGTAGGGAATGTAACTATGTGTAAGATCATTTTAGCAGGTTTTTGGTGGGAGATGGTTTACAAAGATTGTATTGAGTTTTGCAAGGTCTGTGACCATTACCAGTGCCTTAAAAAACTAGGAAGGAGGGATGAGATGCCCTTGAGACCGATAGCTAGCACATAACCATTTGAGAATTAGGCCATTTATTTTGTAGGACCTATTTCACCTTCCGCACAAAGGAATGGTTCACATTATATCATTACATGTACTGACTACTTAACAAGGTGGTTGGAGGTAGTGCCTACAAGGGATTGTACAAAAAAACAACAATTAGGTTCTTATGGGAGAATATAATTAGTAGATATGGATGTATGCTAAGTTTAACAAGTGATAGGGGTACAAATTTCTTAAATGAGATAGTCAAAATATTGTTGGCAAAATTCATGGTAGCCCACCACAAGACTACACCATATCACCCATAGGTTAATGGAACTATAAAAGCATTTAAAAAAATTATAAGTCACACATTAACTAAGATTTGTGATGTGGGAAGAAAGGATTGTAATGATAAAGTTTTAGTTGTATTATGGTCATACCAGACTACATATAAAAGGATGAACAAGGCCACACTGTTTCATTTGGTGTTTGGCACAGAAGCGGTGTTACCTATTGAATTCATATTACCATCATTGTGTATAACACATACAGGATGGTTAGAAGATGAGAAAGATCTTGGGGAGATGATCGATAAGTTAATGCAGTTAGATGAAAGGAGACATATTACTCACTGGAGTCAAAAAATAGAGAAAGATACGAAGAAGGCATGACATGATAGACACATAAAGAACAAATAGTTCGAGGTTGGGTAGATGGTTTTATCGTATGATTCCAAGTTTCTGTGCCACCCTTAGAAATTAAAAGTCCATTGGATGGGCCCATACATTGTATCCTACATACTTGAATCAGGTACTTGGTAGTTACAAGCGTCAGATGGGACGAGGTTACGAGACCATTTCAATGGGAGTAGGCTCAAGCCCTACTATAAATAAGGCTTCTATGTAATCATAAATAAGGTAGTATTGCCATTTAGCCTAGGATTTCCCTTAATGCTTTTCCTTTATCTATGTTTCCCCTTCTCATTATTGTTCCCTTTATTTTGTGCGCATTGTGCGCTGGTAGCCACTTATTACTTTCAAAAGTTTTCTATGCACAGAGGACCACACATCTATTTTTGTGTGGGGTGGAGTAATACGAAGTGAAATAGAAGCTAGTAGTGAAAGATGTTTTTTGACGGCCCAGTTTGAAGGATCAAAAGTGTGTAAGTTTAGAAGATCAAGCATAGAAAAGGTGGACATAAGAAGTTTTGGTGTCAAGATAGCCTTTCGAAAACCATTTAAAGAGGATGAGAAGCACATGAACAACATGAGGTAGGCAAGGGAAAAATATAGGGTAAGGATAGAAGAAGTGCCTTTAGCACTGCATGCATGTGTGTGAGGATCTTTGGGCAGTTAAGGAGTTTTGCGCGCCAGAAGGTTGTAAGGGTTTTTCTCACAGGATTGGGCATGTGGGTAAAGGAACTTAAGGTTGTCTTTAATGAAAAAAACCACCTTTATTGTAAAGGCACGATGGTAGGTGACAATGCATTTATTGTGGGAAAATAAGTAAAAGCTATAAGTATAAGGTTGAAATACATTGTTATTACCTTGCATTGGTGATATTGAAGAGCTCTTGTCAACTAGGGAATCCTTGATAAAAATTGTGTGAAAGGAGGTTACGAATATATGAGTGCATAACTAGTTTGAGAAGTGAACCAATGTGGAAAAATAGTACACGGGCATGAGGATGAGGGTTTTTAGAGTTTTTGAAACCTGCAAGTGAATAAACTGTCTTCTGATAGGAAGGGTTTTTCCAGGGTTAGGGTTCCACATCTAGGGCATAGGATTTGAGGGATTTTCATGTAAGAGTAGAGCCGCAGAGTTGAGCAGATCTAGGATTAGAAGGAGGAAAATAATTTTTAAAATAAACCAATAAGAGAAATGGCACCAAGGAAGGTAATCACCATCTCACCAAAGAAGGGCAAGGGAAAAGGGAAACAATCTATGTCCACTAGATTCAACGAGGAATGGTACATAGAAATACAATACCCAGATTGAATATTGTTGGGAAAAGAGTAGGTGTCTCATAAAAAAAATATGGTTGTAAGTGACTACAACCATCAGAGGAGCACCATAGAAAAATAAATGACATTGTAAATGGTTAGACCAACAGACAAAAGGACACCTGACATAATGCCCATCTATGATGATGAAGTCAAGGTGAAAATGGATAAGGCTAGATTATTATAACTGTATGAGTTTCCCTATTTTGGTAAACCAAACTGGTTGTACCAATGGATTATGTCACGTGTACATGAAGACCATTTCTACTTCACAAGACAAAGGATGAGGATAACCCCTGAGATGATCTCCAAATATAATTTTCTTACATTCGAGGAAGATTCATTTGATGATGACTTGGATGATAAAGAGGCCATAAAGAAAATGGTGGAGGCCTATGACTATAAGAAGGGGTCATGATACTTTGACATATCAGCAATTTCTGATCCTGTGATGAGGATGGCCATGCACTTAGTATCCAAGCTGAATGGATAGGAGAGGTGGACACAGGTCAAAAAGTCTTTCTTGAATTTTTTTTTTAAAGATCTCAAAAGGAACCATCTATAACCTCTCAGCATTCATAGAAGAGGAGATAATCGATGCCACGCACGATGGGTGAGACAAATTTGTATGTAAGTACTTAGATGAGAACCCCTCCCCTAAAAAGAGATTTAAAAAATATACTTGTGACACCATGATGGCCACCCACAAGGCATGCCTAGAGAAGTGGTATAATTGAATACATGATGTGTTCTAGGCCGATGATGGGTTTCATTATTCCCTTCATTAATCAACTCTTATTTCATGTCATATTCAAACCAGGGGGGGTGTTCGAAGCTATATACAATAAGAAATATTAGTGATCTAGTAATTGACTATAGGTATTTGTTATTTTATTTTCTGGGGGTTTTTGTAGTGTCTTTAGGATTCCATGGCCAAATCCTTATTATCTCTATGTTGTAAGAAACTTGCTGAAATAAACACTCATTGCTGGAATGAATTACTGGAAATAAACACACGTACATGAATAAATAGATTGCTAGAAATAAACACACAATGCAGAAGTAAACACATTTTCTTGGAAATAAACACACGGTTAAAAATGTTGTGAAAAGATTGCAAGGAAATGAAAATATAGTCTATAACACATGCATGGACAAGTATAAAACAAGTGTAATTTAAAGAATCGAAGACATTTACAAAATTAACAGATCTACACTATTTTCTTTATAAATATAAATACCAATGAAATGAGAATCTTGGTTCTTGGAGGAGTGGGCCCTTGCTCCACCTTGAATCAGGATTTGACAAGGTAATATTCTCTCAAAATGAAGTGGCTATTTTATTGCTAAAATATTTTGTCTTACAAAAATGTAGTGAATCTTTCTATCTCTCTATCTCTATATGTCTGTATATGTATGTTCTATATTTTTAATCTATCTACAGGTCTCTATATATGTATTTCTTTCAAAGATGCATTTACAGCCATAGTTGTTCTACCGATTCAGATGGAACCGAATTATGCCCAAAATAGATGTTGAATTTGGAACCTTGTTGGATGTATAGCTTTCTGATAAGTTATCCCTAGATCTTCGAGTCTGAAGAATTGGAAATATTCTAATCTACTTATGATTGAAATGATTCATTGATTGATCTATCATTGGATGTCTTCAAAATAATATATTCCCATTGGTTCCGAAACTTTGGAGAAGTTCCAGAACTAAAGGGGACTGTTCTTGATCTAACCGTGAAATTTTCAGAGCTAAACACAAGATTTTCAGAACTAAGTGCTAGGGTTCTGAAACTAAATCTAAAAGTTCCAGAACTAAGTGATAGAGCTCATAAAATGTGTGATAGAGTTCCAGAACTAAGTCTAGAAGTGCTGAAACTAAGTTATATTGAAGCCAAGGCTCCCAAAAAACATGTTGATCACTTCATACTCTATTCTCTGACTGATTATGACTTGTTTTATTACAAAAACTGAATTTCCACACACTTTGTTAGGAATTACAGATATTTTAAACTTTAGAACTAATATTCAACAAAAGATGGACAATTACATCCTAACTTACATTAGATCAAACAAAAGTCACAAAATGTAGTCAAACTTGATAAAAAGGAGAGTAAAATAAGATCATTAATTTTGCATTAACGAGAAATATTTTAGCCTTATCATCTCCCCCATATTTACTTGTTTGTAAGTCCCCTTAAAAAATTTACTCTTCAAATCTTGGGTTGTGTATTCTGCATTCCAATTGACTGCTCAGGTCAAATGGCTGAAACTGAATATCCCAGTGTTTTAGTTCAGAAGTACTATACCCTGATCTTGCTTCTACTTTCCTCTACCATTCCTCAAATTGAGTGGGATCTTGAGGCTCTTTATTTTTCCATGGAGACATGGGAGTGAGAAGAAGGGGAGGCCTTTTTCTCATTCCCATCCATATGCCCCTACATTTTTCATTGACCTGAGGGATTAGTGTGCACAAGGATTTAGCTCTTTCTAAGCTCCATATTAAGTTTGTGGGAGATATTACTTCTCTTATTCTCAATGCAACTGTGAGAAACTCCCATCTTTTCAAACATCCATCATAAATATCTTCAAATTTCCTCCTCATAAGAGGTGAAGGCATCAATACTTTTCTGTAAACTGGCCAGGTAGTGTGCCTTGAACCGACTATCAAAAGCATGGGATCTGAAATGTATAGTGAAGGTAGATGGTTTACCATAGTGAGCCCTCATGCAGAGACCAGATGAACTGGATTTTAATAGATGCTCAGAATATCTCTCTTTCCATGCAACTTGATTTTGAAGAACAAAAACAAATGCATTCAGTTGGCTTTCCCCTACATATAAATTGATCATAAATCCTATGTTATTTTCCAGCATAAGATTACAGAGATAGAATTCACAGAGAATATTTTTCTACTCTGCACTAGCTGAGGAATAGGTTGTCATGAACTCAGATTCATCTTTTATTTCATGTGGAAGGCCACATGCAATTCTTGACAGCTTCCAATGAATAAATTGTTCTTCTAAAAATATATTGTATGTAGGAGAAGGTCTCCTACATGTAAGTAATTTTTCACTCATCATGCAAACCATTTGTATTTTTACAAGACATTTAAATTTGTCTTCTTCCTCTTTGTAGAATTTTTCTTCCCATTTCTTACTTGCTTTCTTTTCTTCTTCCATCTTGTTTCTCAGGTCCTCATTTGATGTTTTGAATTCATTAAGTTCCCTACAGGTATCATCCCACAACTGTTTGAGTGGCCAGTAAGTCAGTTTAGTCTGTGTAGATACTGTTGACATAGCACTTGGTCTTCTGGAAAATTGACATTCTTCTTCTTTTTCCATCATCTGTTGTTTGACCATTGTCACTTCTTCAGTCCTATTTGTGAGCTGATTTGTTAGTTTCTCAATGAGCATTTCCCTCTGTTCCAACTTGAGTTTGAGGAAGTTTAATTCCTCATATTTCTCTCTGATGATGAGTTCTACTCTGGAAAAAAATAGAGTCTGTTTTAAATGTTATTTTTCCTCCTTTTCTGAAAGTTCATTGGGAAATGAACATTCCTCTTCTACCAAAGGGGATTTCCCTTTCCATTTCTAGGATGTCAATTCCTCTTCTTCATGTGATTGTGTTGTTGGTTCCCCAAACTCTTGAAAATCATGTTCCTCAAATATTTCATCTCCCTTCTCCATCTCAGTTTGGCTTGGTCCAGGAGGAGTCATGGCCATGCTGCCCAAAATATCAGCAACTTCTTTTTCCAACCCATCATGTTCTTCCATTTCTTCTGGAATTTCCCTAGATCTCTTATGAACTCTTCTTCTTTGGGGAGATTCAAAATGTCTGGAAATGGGTTTCCTCCTAGAGCTTCTTCTAACTTTTACTTCATGCTCTAGCTTAGGTGAACTATCACTATCAGAGACAGATATTAGTTCTCCTGGCACTGTTGCAGAGGAAGGAGTTTCTTTGATAGGCACAGTAGATTCTACAACTTTAATCCTTCTTTCAGATCTCCTTATTTTTGGTACATTACCCCCACCTATTTCTTTCTTCTCCTCTGCAGGGGCATCAATCTCCAAATTACTTGTAGGAGAAAAAGGGGTTGGTATTCCCCTCCTGATAATATCAGGGTTTTGCTTAAACTTGTTAAGAAACTTCTCCCATATTTCTTCTCCATTTTTCTTCAAAAGAAAATGATACTGGGATACCAAATGGATTAACCCATGATGTTTGATTGTTCCAACTCCCTAGGAATACCTCTGAGCCATTGTCTGGATGGAGTCAAAAAGGAATCCTAGAAGATTTACTATATATTCTGGTTTTGAATTCCCATACCTAAGATATATTAACATCTTAAGGACTTCTCTTCCCACAGTCCCAAATTGACCATCGCAAGTTAAATACTTAACTATCCAAAATGCCACCCTGTCAAAGGGTTTGGGCAAGCTGGTCCTTCTGACCCCCTTTATGATTTTCTTGGTGTTATAGATATATTGGGGCTCAGATTCCCCCTCTTGTATCAAGGTTTCCACCAAATCTTTAAGGGTTCCCTTGACAGGATTTGGGACTTGCACAATTGGTATTCCAGACACATTACTCATTGTATTTACAGTAAAAGGAATTATAATGCTTCTAACTTTAGTTCTAGATTCTTCTAAATTTACAATGAATTCTCTTACCAATTCATCATTGTACCTCGAGAAATTTTTCAGGAACTCCAGCCACCCTGCTTGTCCAAAAATGGCCGCCACTTCTTCATCTGCAAGAAGTTGGGTATCATCCTCTGGCTCTGACTTCTTTTTAATCCCCATAGCAAAGAGGATGATTCAAATTCTTATTTCTTCAAATTCAGAATTAGCTGCAAAACTATTGGATTTAGCTATGGAACTATTGTATTTAGTTACATAACTATTGTGTTTATCTACAGAATTGATGGGTTTAGCTATGGAATTCAAATACAATTCTTCTGCTTCCTCTTTGAAATTCTTCTGCAACTACTTCTCAACTTTGTTTATTCTGCCCACATGATAGGTAATTATAAATGCACCACCACTTTCTTATTCTATCAACATCAACCTCATGATTACTTTCTTTTAATCATAATGCACAATAAATGACTCATCATACCGACCTTTTAAACCAAGTCTAATCACACATGTGAACTTTTAATTTAACCTTTAATAAGTTCAAGACATAATTACCATCCTTTGCTGATGTAATCCCTCCATCTTGATGACTCATCATTCCTAAAAGTGAAAAAGGAAAAATGGTTAGAAAAGACAGCTGGAATTCAAACAAATTCTTTTTATTTTGCATTAGCCATTTAGTGAGGAGACTAATCACCATACTGGTTTTCAATTGATCTTTGAGAGATTTTTTTGGGGGAAGAGAACGCCATTTATTGGTTTTCATTCTTTCCCTTTATTTTTTCCAAGCATCTGATTATTTAGATATATTGTTTTGGGGAAGAGAATGCTATTTACTGGTTTTCAGGGGATTTTATTTCTTTTTTTGGGGGAAGAGAATGCCATTTGTTGGTTTTCATTCTCTTCCCTTTATTTTAGATCCAAGCATCTGATTATTTGATCATTTTGGAAGAACTGGGTTCTTCCATATGATCAAATTCTTTGTCTGCTCCAATCTGCTTCAAGAATTCATCCCTAGTAGGAGGCTTCCTATAAAATTTTAGCCTATGTCCATTGACCAAAAGTGTCCTTCTACTGCCATCAATGGGAAGTAGCTGAATAGAGCCATTGTCAAATATCTTCTCAATCTGATAGGGTCCCAACCATCTGGTTCTCAACTTTCCCTTGAATTGCTGGTACTTGGAATCAAACAGTAATGCCCAATCCCCTACCTTGAATTTCATTTTCTTGATATGTGTGTCATGCCACTGCTTCCTTTGATCTTGGATTATCTTTGTCTATTGAAGTGCTTCCATTCTCAACTCATCCAATTCATTGAGTTGAAGAATTCTTTCCTTTTGTGTTGCATCCAACTCAATACCCACTTTAGTTGTTGTCCTCAATGTTTGTAGTTCAAATTCAATAGGTAACAAGGGATTTTTCCCATAGACTAACTCATATGGTGAAAACCCTGTTGCATTCTTCCAAGTTGTATTATATGCCCAAACAGCCTCAGGTAGTCTCTTTACCCAATCTCTTCTGCCTGATTCAACTATTTTGGTAAGGATGTTTTCCAATTCTCTGTTTGTTACTTCTGCTTGTCCATTTGATTGTGGGTGATAGGGAGATGACTTCCTATGATTGATCTGATAGTACATTGTGAAGGCCTGGATCATATTAGACATGAACTGTGGCCCCTGATATGAAACTATACTCCTTGGTGCCCCAAACTTCATCATAATTTTGTGCCAAAGGAAATCAGCAACTGCTTCTTCAGTGGCATTTGTTAAAGCCTGCACCTCTACCCACTTTGTCACATAATCAGTACACACAAGAATGTGCTCCTTTCCTTGTGAAGGAGGACTAAAGGGACCAAAAAAATCCAGCCCCCACCTTTCAAATGGTTCAATCACTACTTGAGGTTGTAGAGGCATTTCACTGGTAAAGGTTGGTTGTCCCATCCTTTGACAGGGATCACACCGCTTGATATATCTCTTCACATCTTTATACAGAGATGGCCAATAATAGCCAGTGCCAAGTATCTTGTGAGCTGTTATTTTTACTAAAAAGTGTCCTCCACTTGGTTCATCATGACATGCCCTGAGTATGTCAAATATTTCATCTTCTCTCACACACCTGCGTAAAACCAAATCAGGACCACATTTAAACAACATTCCATTTAACCATTTAAATTGTGCACTGGTTTTGATCAACTTCTTCATTTGTTTCTTAGTGAAAGAAGGAGGAAACTTCCTTGTTGCAAGATAATTTTCCATATCAACAAACCATGGTGTATCAGCTGAAATAGAAAACAATTGTTCATCTGGAAAGTTGTCCTTAACTGGATCTTGCTCCCCTGTAGTGGTCAGTCTTGACAAGAAATCAGCTACCACATTAGATTTTCCTAGATTATCTACTATGGTAATATCAAATTCTTGTAAAAGTAATAACCATCTAATTATCCTACCTCCAACCACTGGTTTGTTCATTAAGTATCTAATTGCTGAGTGATCTGTATGTACAAATATTTTGTACCCTGTGATATAATGTCTGAATTTATTAATTGCATAGATCACAACAAGAAATTATTTTTTAGTGGTAGTGTAATTTCTCTCAGTGGGAGTAATATTTTTACTAAGGTAATAAATAGCATACATTTTCCCTTCTTCATCTTTCTATCCCAAAAATGCACCTATTGAGTTATTTGAGGCATCTGTTTGGATGTGAAAAGGTTTCTCCCAATTAGGTCCTCTCAATATTGGGGAAGTGATTAATTTTTCTTTAATTTCCTCAAAAGCATGTTGACACTTTTCATCCCAACAGAATTCACAATCCTTGGTAAGTAAACTAAACATGGGGGCATCAATTTTACTAAAATCCTTAATAAAATGCCTATAGTATCTAGCATTCCCTAAAAAAGACTTGATATTTGTGGGGGTTTGGGGAACATGAAAGTCTGAAATAATCCTAATTTTGTCTTGGTCAACCTGAATTCCTCTTTTTGAAATGTGGTGTCCTAATACAATCCCCTCATCAACCATCATTAAACATTTCTCATGGCTAAGAGACAAATGGTGTTCCTCACATCTTGTTAGTACTCTGTCCAAATTCTTCAAAGCATCATCAAATGTGTTTCCATGTACAGTAAAGTCATCCATGTACACCTCTACACAATCATTCGTTAGGTCTGCAAAAATTGCTAATACAACTCTTTGGAAGGTTTCTGGAGCATTACATAGTCCAAATGGAAATACCCTATAGGAAAAGGTACCCCATGGACAAGTAAAAGTAGTTTTATCCTGATCCTCAGCAGCAACTCTGATTTGATTATATCCACTAAAGCCATCTAGGAAGGAAAAATATTGTTTACCTGCAAGGTTGTCCAAAACTTGATCTATGAATGGTAAGGGAAAATAATCTCTCAGTGTGGCTTTGTTTATCTCCCTATAATCAACACAAATTCTCCATTTTCCGTTCTTTTTAGGCACAATTACAAGAGGAGACACCCACTGACTATCTGAGATAGGGTAGATAAAACCTACTTGTAATAGTTTTTCAATTTCTTGCTTGACGATGTCCCTTAAGGCTGGATTAATCCTCCTCTGAGGTTTCCTAACTGGTTTAATGTTTTTAGTATAGATGTGATGGGTGAAAATACTTGGATGGATTCCTTTCATGTATTTATAGTCCCAAGAAAAATCTCTAGTATGATCCTTCAGAACATCAAACAATTTATCTTCTTCATCATTCTTCAGCCAGCTATTAATGTTCAAAATTTTACCCGGTTGAATCTCAACATGTTTGGTTCCAATGTGTGATGAACTGATTTGTTGAAAGGGTGCCATTAAGGTGTTTAGTGGACATGGATGTGGTAATAACATATGATATGCAACAACATCTCCAAAATTCCCTTGAGAAATAATATTGGACAAAGGATAGTAGGAAGAGTTATGATACTTATCTTGTTGTCGGTCAAACTCCTCGTCGCTACTATTTTCCAAAAATTCCCCACCATTTCTTGATATCTTTGAAACTGAAACTATTAATTTGTGGCTATTTCTGCTCCTCCCCAAGAAAAATATTGTTCCTCCGGAGTGAAATTATTTGCATTTGCATGGGATCACTGTTGATGTTGTTCCGGAGATAAGTCCAATTGTTCCAGAACTAAATGTGATGGTTCCAAAACTAAATCCGTAGGTTCCAAAACTAAGTCAGTAGGTTTTGGAACTAATTTTGTAGGTTCTGGAACTAAGCCAAATTGTTCCAAGGATAGCTAGTGTTCGTTCAATGGTTGATTAATCATATCTTCCATCTCTCGTATGTGATCCTGCAACATTATCATAGCCAAAGAAGATAGATTTTGTTTATTAGTGTCAGGATCATCAACCCACAATTGCTCTTGATTATCAATAAAAGGTCGTGCAGAGGGGTATAAAGAAATTTTCTTAGAACTCTTACCATTTGAGATAGTCATATCACCTGATCTGTAATCGATTAAGGAAACAACTGTAGCTAACCATGGTCTACCCAAAATAATGGGATAACCAAGTGTTTTACCTTTTGGCTGCAATATAAGGAAGTCCACTGGATATTCCCATGACTCCACCATAACCACCACATCTTCAATAACTCCTTCTGGTTTTTCTATGGACTGGTCTACCATCTGCAATATGGTGTTAGTAGGTTGGATACCTGTTAATGGTAATGTTTTCAAAGTGTCCACTGTCATCACATTTATAGCTGCTCCCAAATCAACCAAAACATTATGTATATCTTTATTCCCTATAGAGACATAAATAACAGGGCTACCGGGATCTCCATATTTGGGAAGTAAGATTTTTCCTGCTAATAAATCAGCAAGTTTCCCATCTACTTTAATAGTCCTGGGGTATTGCTTCTTTCTTCCAGGTCTTTTAAAACATAACATCTTGATCAACTTGTTCAACTCCAGAATGTCCTTGATTTCTTGTAAAAATGGTATTTCAATATTTAATTTCCTCAACTCCTATACCAACTCAGATTCCTTGGTCCCTATAACTTCTTGAAATCTCTCTGGGAATGGAGTTTCAGCAGAGTTGCTACCTGAATCCTTTTCTTTTTCATCTTTCTTGGGAACAACCACACTAGGGATTTCAGTTTCTTCTATCATTTCAGTAATTATAATAGGTGGGCTGCCAATTAATTTTCCAAATCTAGTTCAAATATCTTTACAATCCATGGCATTTAGATCCACTGGTTTTTCTTGTTCTTCCCCATAGACAGGAGTTGTTTGTTTGTTTATGGGATTAGCAACTGGTTGTGTTGGCATTTGTGTTTGTACCACATTTTTATTTTGTGAATTTTATGTTGGGGAACCCATTATGGCTTGTTGATTCTGATTGGGATATGTCCTCCCTTGAGCATAATTATTAGGGCTCCACCTAGGTTATGACCAAGCATTCAGGTTACCTTGACTAAACCATGGTTGTTGGTGTCCTTGAGCATACCAGGATTGTCCTGACTAATCTTGAGGATTACATGTTGGTTGAGGGACCCAAGGTGGTTTTCCCAAACTTTTTGGTACTATCTAAGCCATCCATGACATCATCCAAGGGTTAGGAACTAACCTAGGCATGAAATACCCTTGGATAGGTTGTCTCTGGACAAAATTTACTTCTTCTGATGTGGATGGAGTGCTAGTTTGTTTAAGCTGATTTTTAATAAATGGAAGAAGAGAACATGCATTACTCTCATGGTCCCTAGATTCATAGATAAGACACATTTCTATTTTATCCAGGGGACAATCTCTTATTGCATGCTTCTTCCTGCATCTAGGACAATACATAGCTAATGGTTCAGTTTTAGCATTTGCTTTAGCTTGCAATCCATCCATGGTGGAGGTTAATTGAACTAAAATGTCTATTTTAAAGTTTTCCAGTTCATCCATCAGTTTTTTCATATCTGGGTTCAAAATTTTAACTATTTTTCCTTTTCTAGGTCCACCCCTTGTTCTTGAATAGCTTCTACAAATGTCTTTAATATCATTCATTCTTAATTGATCAATGTTTCCACCTCCGATAAAATCTAAGGGCCTCCCTAGATTCATCATCCACACCTTTAAGAAAAATTGTAATACAAATCCACATCTTTTACTCACGAAGATGAATTTTTTTAAATGATCTTCTATATTCTCATCCTCCTCCTGCTTGATTTTGAAAAATTCTTCCTTCCTATTCCTCATTCTACAGTAATCTTGATACTTGTCTAGGAAGGGAACTTCCATTTATGCCCAAGTGGTAATAGAATTAGATGTTAATCCCATAAACCACCTCATTGTTGCATCCTTCAGGGTAGATGGAAACAACTTGAGTTTCTGATTATCTATTTTGTAATCATAAGTTTGACACAATACTTTAAATTCAAACAGAAATTGGTCAGGATCTTCAGATGATATTCCTCTAAATGTGGGTAAATGTGCAGGTGAAATATTATTCATGGGTGTATCATCATTGTCCAACTGAATTGGATAAGTAAATGTCCTATTAGGTTCTCTTTCATCTTCTCATGCCATTTCTGCAGTACCTTATAGACTTTTCTCCCAATCAATATGGTATGTGATCTATTTTGGGGAAGGTGAAAATTCAAGGGTAGGAGGTTGACTACTCAATTGTGAATCAAAACTATCTCTAAATGGGTCTTGGGATATAATCTTCTTTCTAAAGGTTCCACTTCCTTCTGGTGACTGATCCAAGAATTCCAAAGGTGGAAATTCTGCTTCTTGTCTAACAGGGGATAATGGTGTTTCTAATTCTTGGTCAACTTCCTTATTTGATCGTGAAGATGATGATGATTCTAGTTTAGATATTTTTTGGAGGAATTGACCCTTGGAGTCTCTTGGTCTACTCATAAATTTTATGATGACGTAGGGAATATTCTTGAATTACTAGATATATGATTGTTGCTCTTGTGGACACCTAATTAGACAATTCTAACTCTTGGGTTCCCAAAAATGACCCCAAAAATGATGGGTGTCGATATTCCCTTCATTCAATCAACTCTTTGTTGATGTCATATTCAAATCAGGGGGGTGTCTAAAGATATATACAACAAGACATCTTAGTGATCTATTAATTGATTGTAGGTATTTGTTATTTTATTTTCTGGGGGTTTTTGTAGTTTCTTTAGGATTCCATGGCCAAAGCCCTATTATCTCTATGCTGTAAGAAACTTGCTGAAATAAACAATCATTGCTGGAAATAAACACACGTACATGAATAATCAGATTGTTGGAAATAAACACACAATGCATAAGTAAACACATGGTTAAAAATGCTGTGAAAAAATTGCAAGGAAATGAAAATCTAGTCTATAACACCTGCAGGGACAAGTATAAAATAGAGTGTAATTTAAAGAATCCAAGACATTTACAAAATTAATAGATCTACACTATTTGCTTTAGAAATATAAATACCAATGAAATGAGAATCCTAGTTCTTAGAGGAGTGGGCCCTTGCTCCACCTTGAATCAGGATTTGACAAGGTAATATTATCTCAAAACGAAGTGGCTATTTTATTGCTGAAATATTTTTTTTTACAAAAATGTACCGAATCTTTCTATCTCTTTATCTCTATATGTCTATATATGTATGTTCTATCTTTTTAATCTATCTACAGATCTCTATATATGTATTTCTTTCAAAGATGCATTTACAGCCATAACTATTCTACCTATTTAGATGGAACCGAATTATGCCCAAAATAGATGTTGAATTTTGAGCATTGCTGGACGTATAGTTGTTTGATAAGTTATCCCTAGATAGTCAAGTATGAAGAATCAAAAATCTTCTAATCTGCTCCTAATTGAAAGGATTCATTGATTTCTATATCATTGGATGTCATAAAAATAATATATTCCCATTGGTTCTGGAACTTTGGAGAAGTTCCAGAACTAAAGGGGACTGTTCTTGATCTAACCGTGAAAGTTTCGAAGCTAAACACAGGAGTTTCGGAACTAAATACTGGGGTTCTGGAACTAAGTCCAAAATTTCCAGAACTAAGTGATAGAGCTCATAAAACTGTGTGATAGAGTTCTAGAACTAAGTCTGGAAGTACCAAAACTAAGCCATTTTGAAGGCAAGGCTCCCAATAATATGTTGATCACTTCATACTCCGTTCTCTGACTGATTATGACCTGTTTTATTATAAAAACTAAATTTCCACACACTTTCTTAGAAATTGTAGAGATTTTAAAATTTAGAACTAATATTCAAAAAAAGATGGACAATTACATCCTAACTTACATTAGATGAAACAAAAGTCACAAAATGCACTCAAACTTGATAAAAAGGAGAGTAAAATAAGATCATTAATTACGCATTAATGAGACATATTTTGGCCTTGTCAGCCAAGTAGAGAATACCCAAGAAATTTCCATCTCTAGTGCAAGGAGAAGTTGATTTTGCACTGTACCAACATCTATGTATTGACATGTTCACTTTGGTAGAAAACACAAAAATCCCATGGTCCATATTGTCATTCTCCTTTACTACACAATACTTCCAAGCTTGGGTCAACCGATTCAAGGAGGAAAAAAGGATGAGGTTCGATCTCAGCATGATGGACCAAGATTATCATGAGCTGCAAAGGACTCTGATTTACCTGAAGAAGCATGCCTATGTGGAGAAGTATGTCTCCTATGACGTGCATATGGTGAAGCCAGTTACCTTGTCTATTTTTGGGAGGACCGCAACAATGGTATATTTGCGCATGATGCCAAAATATGAGAAGGGTTCCTATGTGGAAAATGATGTCTCAATCCCAAAATACCTTATAACAAGGAATAATGTTGCATCAAGGAAGAGGGAGCGAGAGGAGGCACATGAGAAAAATTCACCAAGTGCATAAACAACATAATCTATAGGCACACAAGAGTCAGGCACGAGGCCAAACACATATGCATGGAGGAAAAAGTCACATGTGGAAGAAAAGGAGAAGACACCTAAAGAGGAGGTGCCAGAGAAAGAGGTTTCCCCTAACAAAGAAGATTTTCCAAGGAAGGAGTCGGCTATTAAAAAGGATGAAAAGGAAGAGTCCCCTATACTTAAGTCACTAGTTAGGAGGAAGAAGAAGGTAGCGGAAAAGGAAGACTTAGAAGAAACAAAGAGACTAGAGGATTACAAGTGTGAGAAGGATGATGATGAGCACAAAGAGGTTTAGAACCATCCTGTGTATGATGTACATAACTCAGAGTAAGGAAGTGAAAAAAGGACGGGGAAGAATAAGGTGCTCAAGGAAAGGGAGAAAGCGAGGAAGTAAACACTGAGGATCAAAGGACCCCAAGCCTTACCAAGGAGTGGGAATAATAAAGGATTTGGTGGAATAGGAGGTAGAGCACAGTGTATATGAAGTGCTCAAGGAGATAGAGGAGGAAATCATAAATAAGGAGTATGGAAGCATGGAAAAAATCCCATCATGGCAGTAAACTTTCATAAGGGAGCGCGCATAGGCAGAAAGAAAATTATAGAAGCGTAGGAGAAAGTGATGGGTTATATGAATGATCCAAATAAGGTAATGCACGCATGCTTCCAAAGTACCATTCCTACATACAAACTTCTTATATGGTCTTCATTCGAAGAGGAGGGTCTATACCCTCATACAAGAAAGATTCTATCTTGGGATTTTAAGTCCCATGTTGATGAGCTTTAGTTTGAGGTCAGTAAAGGGGCACTGATGAAGATACCAGAGACCAAGGGAGTGAACCACTTGATAAATTATCAACAATTATCTGATGAGAAATTCTGTAATGAACTCAACAAGGTATTGGTGGAGGTTGAGGTGAGATTCTTCAGAATGAATGACAAGGTAAGGGTCTTGGAGGAAGAGCTAGAGAAGAAGAATGAAGAACTCATTGAGAAGGAAAAGGATCTAAAGAAAGTGAAGTTGATCAATGCACAATTAAGGTATAAAATAAGGGAGGAGAAGGAAAAGGTGCATGAGGTCTACAAAAAGATAGATATGATTATAGATGATATTATATTGAAGCATCCACACCTGGCCCTGCCTGAGAAAAAATATGAGTTGACTTTACAATTCTTGGAAGACTTAACCCACATCCTTACCATGGAAAGAAAATTTCTCACATTAGAATCAATAGAAGAGGCGATGGGATGAAAAAAGAATGAAGAAAGGCTTAAGATTGGGGAAATAATTACTTGATATTATGAACTCCTTTCCGCTGTATAGACTTCTATGTATGATAATTTCACTAATAGAGATAGGGTAACAAGTATATTGGTTACTATGCATGAGGTGAATCTGAAGGAATTCTAGGAGAATAACAAGGGAAATAGGGTGGATCGGGATAAAATCCTAGCCAAAGTTGAGATAAAAATGGAAGCAATCGAAACATTACGGGGTTCAGTTAAAAATCAGCTTAAGGAACTGTACCCCTAGGTCACTCATAGAATGGATGTGCTGGGTAACCTTAGCAAATAGATGGAAGGGATTGTAGATATGTTGAATGCTAAGGGTGATGAATTAATATTTGAATAGGTGAGCACTCTAGTGGGTGACCTAATCTAGTAAGTGTAGGGTGAAGTAGATGCCTGGGAGAAGATTGAGGCAATAATGAGGAAGGAGTTCCTACTCCTCTTGCAGCAATATCATATTTTTCCATTATTCCATTCTTAATTATTGCACTTCTTCCATTCTTTCACCCTCGATATAAATTTTCTGGGTCCCACCATTCTTTATTATTTGGAGAAGAAGGATGTTTTCAAGGATAGAGAACAAGATTAGTGTGGGGTGATGTTGGGCCTCGAAATATTATCTAATTACCAAAGGGCGCATACACGCGTGGAACCAGAAAGAAGAAGGGAACTTATGGAGAATCACGCAAGATAAGGGTTTAAGAAGGTTTTAGGAGAATACAAGGTGCACATGAATGTCAAGACATCAAATTTAAAGGACTTAGCCATATTTGGCATTCTAGAGGCACTTGAGGAGAAATGTGACCCAACTAGGTGTGATGAGTGGATAAGGTGCTAGCCTGGAACCTTGGAGATCAAGAAAGTAATATTCCACACATGGAATATTCCTAAAAGACATCATTACATAGAGTGGAGGGTTCACAAGGAGATAATCATGAGGACCACCTTGACACTTAGCATGTGATCTGCTAAGAAGAGAAGGCATGACAGTGAGTGCTGAACCTATAAAGAGATATTTTTGAAAGTAAATAAGAGACACCTGAATAGAGAGAGGGCTGACAGAAAGAAGCATGAGATCAAAGGGGAATGCATCAAGGGTATGATGTCGGAGTAATGCTAGGGTTTAGAGAACTTAGAGATGAGGGTTCTAAAAGATGTAATAGGCCTCTATATGGAATTAGAATCTTTATTAAGGGATGAACTAGGAGGGCATAGCTAGAATATCATATCAAGGGAAATTCATAAGAGATGTGTCCCAGTCATTTGATATATATGGTCTATGATGACCTCTTTTGATCATATTATGGCTACCATAATCACTCTAAATGAATATATAATATTTTGTTATGTATATCATGCTTAAGGGTATAAACCCTCTTGTTAAATGGCTATCATAGTTCAGATCTGTTTCAACATGTTTATTACTTTGTTTCTGTAATGCATTAAGATGTGGATATGTTATATGTTTCTTCCTCCTTATATAACTAAGTAAATGTATTCTCATTCTACAAATCACCCTCCATCAATGGCAAGAGCTTCTCACTATGCTCACATACATGAGGGCCTCGGTGTAGGTGTATGCCTCAGGTGATCACCCAACGTCCACTGGGTGATAGGCCGACGCACATGGGGTTAGAAATTAGTACTAAGGGTACATAAAAATGAATACACTAAGAATATATCCTATCACCTAAGGTTACATCTCACAAGAACTCAAGAGCTTAGTTGTATTCATCTAGCACCATTATAAGGGACACGAGCTAGTTTTTTGCATCACACTCATAAGAGGGAAGTTAATTTTATTCCATACACACATCTGTTACATATCTTTACATATATCTACTTTTCTTGCTATCAAGTACGACATGTACAAGATCCACATAGGGCATGATTCCACACAAACACATATAGCTACATTGGGTCTGAGATGTAGTGAAACACTCAGTCGTAAGATCACTTGTTTGATAGCTGAGGATAGTCTGAACCCTCATTTTGCATATTTTATAGGATTTGATGTTATTGTGAGGGTTTTATAGGTGATATCTTTATTTACAAGTTATTAGTGACATCAACGATCATACTGCAACAATATAGCAATAAACATCAATGGTTTCAGATCATCCAACAAACTTATAAATTCATCTCCGGACCTCCTAGGCAGACCTTGACATCTTGAAAAGGATCCTAGTGCCTAGGCACCCCAGTAATAGTCCAAACACCCTGGTCCTCACTCCTCCTACACTCTTGCACTTTTTTGGGTTCGGTTTTAAGGTCCTATATTGCCATTCTTCCATTACTTCACATTTGTACACTGTCAGGATATTTGTGAAATCAGCTAAGTAACCTAACTCTCCATTGAACTTAGGGTTTCACTTCTTTTTTTATTTTCTTGAGTCATTTCTTTACTTTACTATCATACATATTTGCTATATCATACATAAGAATTTAACAAAGTAATATATGCATTAGTTTATTTTTATTAAATCATTTGTTATTTACATCAGTAAAATTGTCCGACGTGTCATGCAATGTGGCTTATTCATCAATGTTCATATGCATAACTTCATTATCCATATTTATTAAGGAATTAATCATTTTCTCGTCTGTCAGTTATGTGAAATCCAAAATTTATAGTATTTTTGATGGATCTCTCCTCTACTGTAACTCACTGATGGCCTTCTTACTTATTTCAAACTTTGGATGCTCTATATGAGTTTACATTGCAAAATAAAACATTTTGTAGGTGTGGACACATGCTTCTATTTTTTCAAGAATATCCCAACAATATAATTATTATACATTGATGGAACTTTAGAACCTGGCCCTGATGAATTTTAATTTGTCATTTATATAAGACATGTGAGGGTGAGGAGGTGAGAATTTTTTCGGCATTGTCCTTGTTGAAAATTTAGGTCGTGGTCCCACTACACACTCCTCACATGGTGAATATTTCATAAAATCATAGTGCATGGGACCAATGTCCTCTTATTTTTATTGTTCAGCCTCCTTTTCATGCTATTCTTCTTCATACTCCTCTTATTGCTAATGCTCCTCCATGTGTACCGAGGTGTCGAAAGGTATTTCTTCTTCTTTGCACTAAAAATACTTAGGATCTTCCTCTTCAACAATATGTATTACATGAGGGTTATTTTCTCCCTTTGAGACCTTACCCATCCTTTGGGATTATTTACCTTTCCCTTATTCTCCTAGACTAGTTGTGCACGTGGTTTCGGTTGGGCTTGTTAGAGGTATTCTAGGAAGGGTGCACACTAAGAATTTTTTTTTTTTGGATACATATCATCTTTCTCCTACTATGATCTAATTGTTTCTCATTTTAATATCCTTCCTCTTCTTCTTCTTATTGTTGGAATGGATAAGGCTTGTGCTTCTTCTGTCTTGTAGTCATCTTCCCAAAAGATGGTAGTGTAATAGATGTATCGTTGATGCATGAGCATCTTGGAATTAGAAATATCATATTGTTTATCTATCTTCTAGTGATGAATTTGAGGTTGTGGGATGTGCTAGAGTCCATAGGAGGTCTGAACGAGTCACTGTAAGAGGGGAAAAAGAGTAAAAAAGTTGAATTTTCTTTGTAAGAACTTTTCCCTCCAAAGCGAGGTTTGAATTTGTAAAAGGGTGGAAATGGAGAACTAAGATTTTAAAGTGGTGTTATCAAAATTTCACCCCCCCTGGGTAAATTTTGATAACATGCATCAGATTCTCAGGTCCCAGAAAAATTGATTGATTCGGGGCCAAAATTCATGTTTCCAGGGTCCCCTCAGATTTTTTCTAACTCCCCTGGTTGAAGTTGGAAGAAGAAAGCTCTGAGAAAGTGTGGAGAAGGTTGCAGAAAGCAAGTAGTTCAGGCCAGGAAACTTTGTGAAAATCGGCTAAGTCCTAGTCCAGCACAGTTTGGGACGAATGGAACAAATGGACGTGAAATGCCTGAACCGGCCGAATCATGTGAAATCATCACAAGGAGCCCAAAAGCAATTGGGATGCGCGGGACAATAGGGCGCGAACCGGTCGAACCGGCCGAAAAGGGTCAAGTCAGTTCGAAGCAAAGTGGGACAAGCGGGCCAAAAATACCCGAACCGGCCGAATCGGCCGAAATGAGCACAAAGGGTCCAAAATCAAATGGGACATCCAGGACAAATGGAGGTGAAGTACGCGAAGGAGCCAAGAGCCAATCAAAAGCTGCCATGTGTCCTCACAAGGGAAAAGGTCAAAAAGTCAAAGGGTGAGTTTTCGAGCGCTGATCCGAACCAATGAGAAGCTGCCACGTATCCAAGTGAAAACCCCACACAAAGGGATATGTCATTGGGTCGTCCAAACCCGACGCTCAAAGGAAATCAGGTTTCATAGTCGGGAAAACACGACGGAGAAACATGGCGCAAGAAATGTGTCGGAGGGGTTGGAAAGCCCGACGCACAAAGAAAATCGGGTTTCATAGTCAGGGAAACAAGTCGGAAAAGCATGGGGCGAAAACATATGTTGAGCCACCTCCCAAACCCGATGCATATGGAGAGGAGAATCCCGAACCCGACGGGCTGAAGACCTTTCTCATCCAATCAGATTCTGCCACGTGTCATCCAGATGGCAATGTGCGGGAAAATATTTTAAAAATCTTTTTTCGCCTATTCCGTGCCCTAAATCCTCAAATCGTCATATCTTTTGATCCAGAGCTTGGATTTGCATGTTCCTTATATCAACGGAAAGCTAGTGAAATCCTCTACATGATTATGGGGCTAATATCAAGGTTTGGTGCAGTCTAGAGAGAGAAAATCGAGAAATGGCTCTGACACATGGTAATGACAGAAGTGACATTTTAGCGACCAGTTTTAATGCAGCAGACAGCCCGCCGTTTTGCCAGGATCCATCGCTTCTACCATGATGAAATGATTTAAAATATGACCTGGAGGTGGTTGGAGGAGATCTGACTTTCCTCTTTCTTCCTTCTCTCATTCTTCCTATATATTGTAAGGAGTGGCAAAATAAAAAAAAGAGTTGTTCATTCTTTCTGCTCGGCCCTCCCTTCTTTTCTTCTCTAGGGTTGAAAATGGAGTTCGAACCTCCTCCCTACTCTGTAATGGCATTTTTTTCCTTTTACTAATGGAATGATGTTCTGTGCAAACTTCTGCAGCAACAAGACGTGTTTTGTGATGCATCTGTCCATCCTTTCTCGTTTTTGCTTGTTTTCTTCTTGCCTCTCTTCATTGCAGGTATTTATGCATGTTTAAACGTTCACTGTAGATCTGGAGCTGTGTTCATGGAGTTTTGGGACACTTTCTGTGTGAAATCTATCCTTGGGCCTGTGATGCATCTGTCCATCCTTCCCATTGCTCACCTCTTTTTGTCCCATGGCAGTTTTGATAGATGTCCAACATTCTCCTTCTCTGGTGTATCACCGTTTTAGTGTAGGCTTTTGCTATTTTTCCCTTCTCTCTCTCTCTCTATCTCCTTGGCATGGTTAGATTAGGATTAGATTAGCTTGCCTGCACTGGAATAGCTTGTGGCAGGTAGTTTAGGAGCAGGAACCAGCCTTCTCTGGAGATTCCTCTCTCGGTTTTACAAGTCCCACGCTTGGAGAGAGGTTTCCATGTTGTGCAATCACACTGGATGGCTGAACATCAACCTAGAAGCCTGATGTGCATCCAGGGGTGCTGTGATTTTGCATCAACAGTTTTGGCACACCGGTGGGACCTTAGAGGTCTTTCACTTCATCTTTTGCAGGTTGATGTGTTCCTGTGAAGATTTCAGCCTTTGGAGGCACTTGCAAACACATCTGGCGACTCCATCTGATCAGCAACCCATTTCTCTGAGCTTGCAGACCCGTTTCCATACATTTTCATCCATCTTTCTTTCCATCCCTTTCATTCTTTTCCATTCCATGAAGTTGTGCAATCATGGCTTCATTTCCATCATGGATTTCACATCAACAACAGCAGTATATTCCACCTCCAACACATTTTGCAAATCCTCCAAATCAGCATTTTGAGCAGATTCAAGATCAGTATGCATACCCATATGAGCAGCAGTGCCAAAGTTAGTTTGGCTATGGAGCTTTCCAAGAGCAAGGGTGTGCATACAATGAAGACCATCAGATCCAAGATGTTGGTCTGTTGGAGAAAATCCAAAAGATGGAGGAGGGGATGGTGCATTCCAGGGCTCAGGTACAGATGAGAGCATTTGGAATCGGTTGTGAAGCACCCTGTCCATGGGTGGGACCTTTTCCAAGGCATTACAGCCCTCAGGAGAAGCTTGACTTCATGATTGCAATGCTGCCTTTGCTTGCAAAGTGGATTGAAGAAATAGAAATGTATGAGAGAAGTATTCAGCAACCTTGTCAATAGGTAAACACACCATCTCATGCCTTTTCTTTTCCTCTTTCCCAATCTGTTTCATTTCAGCAGTGTCAAGTTTCAAACCCTCCATCTGCTGTCCCAAGTGTTGAATCCATGTCTCCACCTCTCAGTCTTCCACCGCACCTCGATTCTTCTTTCCTCTTCCCTTCCAAACAGTCATCCCCTCCACAAGAGCTAACAGAAACACCCCCTCCTCCAAAGAAACAAGAGGTTTCACCTCCACCACCACAAAAAATTGTCAAATCAGTGGAGTTTCAACCTATCCCTCCTTTTACATTCCCAATTCCATGTGGGAAAGAAGAAATTGTAAAAATCAGTCATCAAGGATAGCAGGAGGAAGAGCCAAACAGAAAAGAAATGACAGACAGCTTGAAGGTTTGGGCTGCCAAATTTGGGATGACAAGGATCCCCTTGATGGTCAAGCCTACAGAAGAAGCTAGGGTTGGAGAACAAATGGTGGTCAGGACTGATTTTGTTGCAGCAGAAGAAGAAGATCTTGCAGCCCCAACTTGTCCTCTAGAGCAGCAGATTGAAGAGTTTGACTTGACAAACTTCATGCTGGAGAAGGAGTTCAATCAAGAGCAAGATTGCCTTCAAACATTGGAGGAAGGAGAAGCTACTCCAAATCCAAAAGAAGAGGAGCACAATCTAGCTATGGAGGAGAAAAACGCAGATCCAAGGGATTTGAGCACAAAGTAGGTTACAGAAGAACCTTCAGTTCTTCTTTCCACTTCATCTCTCTCAAGTTCTAGCACTGAAAAGGAGTTTGATCTCTCAAACTCAATATTGGAGAGTGAAGGAAACCATGGTGGTCAAGTTGCAGATCAAGAGGACACCATGGAGGAAGTTGAACACAAGCAACAGGACAGCAATGAGGCAGTTTACCTGTCAGATTTGGAGGACTATTTTGATGGAGAAGAGCCGGTTGAGTTTTCACCATTCTCTCTTTCATCATCCACATTCCAAACACAAGAGTCTGCTGTCATGAAGGAGAGCATTCATTTGCAGCAGCCTGCATCTTATAGCAGCCCTTTGGAACCAAAATTGGAAGATTTAAATCTTCCATGTTATTCATCGGAGGAAGATAAAGGGCAGAAGGGTCCTACCATTTCTTCCACGTCATCCATTCAAGAGGGTCTACAAGAAGACTCCATTCTTGGAGTTGAAAATCACAGCAATGGGCATATCAAACGGATCAGACCTTTCCCAATCAGGTACTTGGCTTCATTGGAGCCAAGGGAGAAGCCAAAACCAGTCATGCTTGCTTCTGAGCATGAGGACGAGCTACAAAGTACCAAGGATCAGCTGCTATACCTCTTCAATCCAAATGCAGAGCAACTAAAAGAGGTATTGGATTTTTCAGTTGATACCTTGATGATTTGGATAGAAGACCAGCTTCTTGTTGATTTTCCATCCATCCAAACAGCCATGATCAGTGCCAAATCAATTCCATGGCTGCCAATTTTGAAGAAAGGAAGCTATTTCTCACAACCAGTTGCAGGGTTTGTTTAGCTTGCCTTTGCTTCCAGTTAGAGTAGAGTAGATAGGTTTGCTTTCAGCAGAAGAAGTGCTCGTGCACACTCTGCATGTTCCATTTGGAGCATGTATGATTTTCAGTTCTGTACATAGTTTTGGTGTTGCTGGTTTTGCTCTTGCACAGTTCATTTCAGTGGCATCTTAGTGAAGACACTTCAGGTTCAATGGGTTTCCACGTGGCTCAGAGGGAGGTTTTCAAAGATCAGATCAGTTGCAGGTTGCAACTCATGACTCCATGCCCAATGGATGCTTCAGGCTACTAATCATTCATCTAGCAGGCAGATGCCCCCACTGAGTCGCCAAACTGTTATCAAAATTTCACCCCCCCTGGGTAAATTTTGATAACATGCATCAGATTCTCAGGTCCCAGAAAAATTGATTGATTCGGGGCCAAAATTTATGTTTCCAGGGTCCCCTCAGATTTTTTCTAACTCCCCTGGTCGAAGTTGGAAGGAGAAAGCTCTGAGAAAGTGCGGAGAAGGTTGCAGAAAGCAAGTAGTTCGGGCCAGGAAAATTTGTGAAAATCGGCTAAGTCCTAGTCCAGCACAGTTCGGGACGAATGGAACAAATGGACGTGAAATGCCCGAACCGGCCGAATCGTGTGAAATCATCACAAGGAGCCCAAAAGCAATTGGGACGCGCGGGACAATAGGGCGCGAACCGGTCGAACTGGCCGAAAAGGGTCAAGTCAGTCCGAAGCAAAGTGGGACAAGTGGGCCAAAAATACCCGAACCGGCCGAATCGGCCGAAATGAGCACAAAGGGTCCAAAATCAAATGGGACATCTGGGACAAATGGAGGCGAAGTACGCGAAGGAGCCAAGAGCCAATCAGAAGCTGCCACGTGTCCTCACAAGGGAAAAGGTCAAAAAGTCAAAGGGCGAGTTTTCGAGTGCTGATCCGAACCAATGAGAAGCTGCCACGTATCCAAGCGAAAACCCCACACAAAGGGATATGTCGTCGGGTCATCCAAACCCGACGCACAAAGGAAATCGGGTTTCATAGTCGGGAAAACATGACAGAGAAACATGGCGCAAGAAATGTGTCGGAGGGGTTGGAAAGCCCGACGCACAAAGAAAATCGGGTTTCATAGTCGGGGAAACAAGTCGGAAAAGCATGGGGCGAAAACATATGTTGAGCCACCTCCCAAACCCGATGCATATGGAGAGGAGAATCCCGAACCCGATGGGCTGAAGACCTTTCTCATCCAATCAGAGTCTGCCACGTGTCATCCAGGTGGCAATGCGCGGGAAAATATTTTAAAAATCTGTTTTCACCTGTTCCGTGCCCTAAATCCTCAAATCGTCATATCTTTTGATCCAGAGCTCGGATTTGCATGTTCCTTATATAAACGGAAAGCTAGTGAAATCCTATACATGATTATGGGGCTAATCTTGAGTTTTGGTGTAGTCTAGAGAGAGAAAATCGAGAAACGGCTCTGACACGTGGTAATGACAGAAGTGACATTTCAGCGACCAGTTTTAATGCAGCAGACAGCCCGCCGTTTTGCCAGGATCCGTCGCTTCTACCATGATGAAATGATTTAAAATACGACCTGGAGGTGGTTGGAGGAGATCTGACTTTCCTCTTTCTTCCTTTTCTCATTCTTCCTATATATTGTAAGGAGTGGCAAAATAAAAAAAAGAGTTGTTCATTCTTTCTGCTCAGCCCGCCCTTCTTTTCTTCTCTAGGGTTGAAAATGGAGTTCGAACCTCCTCCCTACTCTGTAATGGCATTTTTTGCCTTTTACTAATGGAATGATGTTCTGTGCAAACTTCTGCAGCAATAAGACGTGTTTTGTGATGCATCTGTCCATCCTTTCTCGTTTTTGCTTGTTTTCTTCTTGCCTCTCTTCATTGCAGGTATTTATGCATGTTTAAACGTTCACTGCAGATCTGGAGCTGTGTTCATGGAGTTTTGGGACACTTTCTATGTGAAATCTATCCTTGGGCCTATGATGCATCTGTCCATCCTTCCCATTGCTCACCTCTTTTTGTCCCATGGCAGTTTTGATAGATGTCCAACATTCTCCTTCTCTGGTGTATCACCGTTTTAGTGTAGGCTTTTGCTGTTTTTCCCTTCTCTCTCTCTCTCTCTCTATCTCCTTGGCATGGTTAGATTAGGATTAGATTAGCTTTCCTGCACTGGAATAGCTTGTGGCAGGTAGTTTAGGAGCAGGAACCAGCCTTCTCTGGAGATTCCTCTCTCGGTTTTACAAGTCCCACGCTTGGAGAGAGGTTTCCATGTTGTGCAATCACACTGGATGGCTGAACATCAACCTAGAAGCCTGATGTGCATCTAGGGGTGCTGTGATTTTGCATCAACAAAATGGGTTAAATGATGTTTTAAGTATGTAGAGAGAGTATTAGGTTCAATTTATAGTGGTTTAAGTGTTTTATTAAGTGGTAAGGGGATGTATTGAGTCTGTGTGTAGGAGATTCATTGAGGCGCTCAAAATAGTATGAGAAGGGAAATTATGCACATAGAGACTAAATGAAAGTCCAAGGGTCACAAAGTGACAGTCATGAAGAATCTAGAGTAGGTACATCCATGTGGGATTTTGAGGATAGTGAGTGGACTAGTGATTGTTTGGGGAATCCATTCCTTATAGAAGGAGGAAGGAGGAAAAATAGAAGTATAACATTTTGTAAGAAATACAATGAGCATGAATATGAATTTTGATATGTGTGTGTATCTGTATTTTATTGAGCATTTTTTGAGTTGTATTAAAGAAATTGAGATTACTTATTTCAAGCTTGTGTTTGCATATCCCATATTTTAGTATGCTCAGAGGTGTAACACTGTGTGTACAAGGCTAAACTGTGTTGGTTGTGATGCTTGTTGTATTTGAATCTCTATGTGATATTCAAGATAAGAAAAGGGTTTTTTTATGTGATTGGAAGTTAGCTTCTTGCGGCGACCTTGTTGCATATTCAAATACCTTGATAAAAATACAAATTATGTGTGTGTGTAAACTATGAGGTGTGATGTTAGAATATGTAAAGGTGTGTTTGGATTCATTAAGGAAGAAACATATATTTCAGTGAAGGCTCATTGTGTGAGGAATGAAAAAAAATGCATGCATTTTTATGTAGCAAGTTAGATACAAGTACTTCTTACATAAGACAATGATGTGAGATGTGTGTTCCTACAGGGAAAATACAAAGGAAATCAACTAAATAGGGGTTTTTACATGGAGTGAAGATATAATGGTAAGATCATCCATTAAGTCTCATTTTAGTAGTCCTTTGATCCAAATCTTAAGTCTTGAATCAAAGTTTTAGAAAATTTATATCTAAATAAACTCTACAGGTTAAGCACGAGGGTTTCCACTATAATAGTGCTAGGGTTAACTTTTAGAGCACCAAACCAATGCCATTTTATTTGAAAATTCCAATATATAATTCCAAGGGACCAAAGAAGTATATTATGAAATAAAGGTTAAAATTTGATATTTCCATGACAGTTTGGAAGAAGATGGTTGAACATAGTCCAAAGGCTAATTTAGAGGGGTGTTTTATAAAGGAAGTTTCATTTCACTTTTGTGAAAAGACTTAAAATTTTCCATGCATGAAAAATTCCATAATGGGTGCCCAAAAATATTTATGTTTGGTCTGGATCATTCCTAAAAAGAAATTTATAAGGGATTCGGGACTGTCATAGGCTAGTTGTCTTCTCAAGAGAAAAAATGCAAAAATGTGAGCTATAAGGAGTTGTAGAATGAGTTAAGTTACAAAATTTTGTGAGAATATTAGGATTGGAAAAAGTGAACTAAGGGAGTTTTTAAAACCTTCTATGTATCTCTAGAAATCTATATGCATGGTTGTTGCACACATGTCGACTTAAGGGGCATTTAGTAAACAAGGTTGATCAGGAAGGGTAAGTTGATGTTGTGGGTCATTTTGAACCTTTTTGGTGAATGAGATGAGATTTTTTGAAGTATGTGAACATGGGAGAATTATTGAGGAACATTTAAGGAGAAATAAGCAAAAGTTACACTTTTGAGCAAAAGACCAGTGAATCAAGAGTAAGAGCTAGTTAAGGTAGACGAAGGCAAAATCAATATGAATGAGTAATGAGCTATTTGATAGATGGAATGATGTTGTGAGAAGTATGAAGAACAAGGTATAAGGATAATAAATCCATTCAATGTGATATTGTGTTAGTTTATACAAAGTTGTGAAAACATAGTAGTTGTTATCCATTATAGGCTTGTTGTGGATCCTTTTTTGTAGAGATAGAGTCAAGTTGTGGTTTATAACCTCTTAAAAAGGTGAATATAGGCATGTATGAAATTTTTCTCTACATTAATTGCATGCCTCCACCACATTTTAATCCTATAACTTTGAACCTAGATATATGTATACCTTGCATGCCTCTTTCCCTACTGCCAAAGTTATTATAGGATTTAGATCCATCCCATTTAACTCCTTTGTTTCCACATATGGCTATTTGGTCATGTAGCCATAAGTCTTTCACATAGTGTGGTACTCCATGTATACCTTATCTACATTAAATTTTAGGGGATGCACATCCTTGATTCTATTCACTACACTCTTGAAGTACCTGTTCATGACTATAAATGAAAATTTACACCATGGGCCCATTTCTCTATTCAACAACAAGAATCAAGCAAGGCAGAAGTTCTGTATGAAAAAAAATTATACTTACCAATCTAACTCAATGGGAAACTCCCTGAGGATGCACCATTAATTTTTAAAGGCATCACACATCTTCTTATACAATGTGTCCATGTGTGCCTTGTACACATTTGTGATTTCCCCGTCACAAGTGTATTTCATGAATCTCTTCATCGGTGATCAATTCTCCACAGGGTGTTCCCATTCCTTTCCTAGCGGTATATCATGAAATCCAATCTTCCAAAATAGTCTTAGTAATAAAATTGAACCCCATGCAATATTATTTCCTTTATCATGTTGGGTCCTAGGGTCCTAACCTCCTCTGCAATACTCTCCACAATGTATAGAGCAATATTGTATTTGGTGTCATGTGCCATCTTATGGGCAATGTCCAAACAATATTATTTACTTATTTCTACCTCTTAGAGGCTCCAATATTACAACTCACCGAGCAAGAATCCACTTTGGTACCATGGTTAGAGATGTTTGTAACATTGAAGGAGTGACTTGCCATTTGATAATGTAATTTAGTGGTTGTTTCTTCCACCACAACCTTATCATGCATATCTATCACCATCTCTTTTCCCATGTCACGTAATCTCGTTATTTTTTTGATTAGTTACAGATTGATGCACATTATCCTTCCTATAAAGTATAATTAATCTACATGCACATGTGATATCAACCATTGGAAAAGTCATGTAGGCTTGTTAAAAAATAGTAACTCAAATACTTTCAATACTTTTTCATTTTCCAAGGTCTTGCGCACGTGGTCACTTCTATCATTACTGAACCTACTACTACATGTCCTCATGATGGCCCCATGGATTTGGCACATAATACTCCTAGTATAACTTTTACATATACACCTATATATTATCCATGTGTGACTTCTTCTTCTTTCTCCTAACTTATACATTGGTCTCATAGTCCACCTCATAGGCATAGGTCTCCACCAAATACACACACTACCCATGGCATATATAGTTCCATTTCATAGTCTCTTTCTCTACATGTACTCCCCCTTGTAAATAGAATATTTTATCATTATCACATGCATACCTCCCTCATACTAGAAGATAGTAAACCCTTTATCCTTACCCTCATCAGGTAGATCAATGAAAAATTCACACACTGGGGGCATATTACTCCCCCATCACTACCCGATGACGGACTCCTGTTCTAGGTTCATACATGATTATTGAGGATACACTTACCTGAATGGACCTGACCTTGTACACATACATTGGTGGAAACCTTGATCCCCTCTCATAGTTGTTATATCTCATGTTCACATATTTGTAAAAAAATCAAAATAATTAGCCTAGAGCTTGATTGGATGTATGTTTTCTTTCTCATACTAATATGTTTCACATTTCTTATCATGTTACTTGGATTCATAGTATGCTCTATAATTTTTCCATACACACATGTATGAACATGGTACTTTTTAAGGTTAATGTAGATCACTTACAAGTTTATACATGATGTATAATGCTTGGCATAGTCCCCTTATAGTTCCTTGAATAGTGATAATGTGATGCTCATGTACATACTTAAGGCACAAGTGAACTATGTATGGTATGAATTTGATGACCCTAAGATAAGGGATTCCTAATACCATGTCACAATGCATAACTATAGAGTTGAAAGTGAATGACATAATGATAGGAAGAGTGACATGCCAATGAGAAGTAGGAGACATACATGTCATACGAGATAATGGAAAAGGGATATCTTGCAAAATATATATAGAATATGCATTATGCTTGTAAGTATGATGTACCATAACATTGTTAATAACATGAGGACCAATAAAAGTATCAATGTGTAATCTCTGCAATGAAAAAGAGGCATGAAAATTGACATCATTAAAATTAATGACAGGTGAAGGAAGATCAATATTACTAATAAGAAATCCAAGAGGATGATTTGAAGATGGAGGAAGAGGAACATCATGATAAGAATGAATCAAATAGGATTCAAGAGCTGATTTTTTGTGCTTGAGTAAAGGATCGTTAAATATATTAATCTTACCATTGTCATTAGTAGATTTAGGAATATAAATAGTAGATTTAGGAAACTCAATGTCATGATTGTCAATTAAATATTGGATTAGATGTATAATCTTGAAACCTTATCACTAGAATGGCCACTGCATATATAGTAATCAAAATGTAAATTTTCATAAAATTTCTTTCCATGAGGCCTATTAGGATAGAAATCAAGAGGAGACGAAAGAGAAATTCTATTACTTTCCAAGAGTTGAGGAAACAACATATGTGGTGGATATGGAAATTTAGTAAAATGTGGTGTGTAGGTTGTAATTGGATATTTTAAGGTTGAGATATATCATTAAAAGTTGGCTTAGGTTCACTATTATTTTACTTGAAGGAATATTTTCTTGGGAACTTGTTAGTAGATGAATAAGAAATAATAACACCTTATTTAAGATTTCCTAAAGAAAGTAACTTGATTTCAAATTTTTTAGATTGCGACATAGATGATCAAAATAGTGAAAAGAGTCAAAGAGAACACATTGTTATAAAAGTAGTAATAAGATTTATGATGTAGAGTTTTACCTCCATTAGTACATTCAACAAGTTTAATAGGATCCTAACACAAATCTCATCAAAACTCTGCATTTAGAGGATCATTCCTAGCTTAATAATGGTTTATTATTTTCCATAGGATCAAATTTTCGTTGAATATCTTGAATGCTCATCAGGATCTACTACATACCCTACCTCTAGAATTATTTCAATCACCCAATTCCCACTCTTCATTAAAAAATACTTTGTGCATACCTTGTCCATCCTTCTCCTCGGGTTTCTTGACTAGTTTCCTTTATCAAACATGCAATTTTTGGTGTTTACTCTTCTCCAAGGATTCCTAGCTTAATAATCCTGTTACACCCTACAAACAAGTGAGATTTCCACAATCATTTGACTCTAAAGATCATGCACATCAAATTTCCCTTAGTTTCTCCTAAATTTCCCTCTAGTCTCTTGAGATCAAGAAATTTTCTAGTAACATGACTAAAGGAATATAGAGACACCCATTCTGAGATGAAAAAATTGACAAGGAATATTTATCAATCCCAATGTGTGCCCAAAATTCTAAGCCCCAACTCACAACACTTCTCCTTGAAATCACCCATTAGTTATTTTGCTCACAAATCCTAGCTAGCCCTGCCCTCACTGAATTTTTGCTCTAACTTTGAATATGAAAAGAATCATGCTATAAATCCCACATTTTTGGACACCGATTTGAGCCTAAATATTTCTTTGTGATTTTCATGACTAGATTCCAGCTCTATGACCTACTTATTTTGTTAATGGGTCTTCATTGTGCTTGACTACATTTATCTCCAAATGCCATTGATATCTCACTATTCCACATTTGAAACCCAAAATTTACTTTTGGTTCTCTTAAATAACTCTTGTAAGATCCTTCCTTCAAAATTTGAGGGTAATTCCCTCTAATTCAAGGTTTTTAGATCCATTTTCCTAACAAAATCCAACTGGTCTGCAAGGGAGCCCAAGAAGAAACAAAACACTATAAATTTACTAATGCATGCCTTTTAGTCCTCATATTTGTTCCCAATGAATTTTAAATCACCATATTTACTATTATCTTACCAATACTTGATGATAATGGGAAATAAGACATGATACATAAGAGATTTACCCTTTTACACATTTAAACTCAGAGTTCTTAGAACCCTCACAACCCTTCTTGGAAAGAATGAACCCTTGCTGAAGTAAGCTATCTTATTTGATTGAAATGGCACTATCATGTGATTCAAATGAAGGAATGTACACTAAATGCAGTTACCACTATGACAAGAAATGAAGGATTTACTCAATTTCAAGATTTAGTCTCAGACATCCCTTACAACAGAGATTGCTAACTTTCCAAATACTACCTTCCCTCTCCCTATACACAATCCTTTAGTGTGAAGTTATAAAATTTATAAAATTCCCCAAAACCATTCTTAAAGATTCCACTCGTGCTTCCCCTTTGATAGATTGATGGTGTTCTTAGAATACTCTGGTATAATGCTTTTAAACAAGATATCTCATATCAAATCATCACTATAAGCACTTAGAATCATTGCAAAAGGTAATAACTATCTTGAAAATTATAAAATCCCTTGAACCCATTAATATTAAAGTCTTAACCATGTGTGTACTTTCTTTCTATGACCCTCCAAGGACTGTACATGACATGCAACTTAAGAAACCATACACAAATATATGTATTATATACAAATTAGTATTAAGAACTCAAATACATTGGTCTAAGCTTGAGGTGAAATATTTTATCAATGCTTATATCAAGAAAAATTACATGCATACTCAACACATTTAATAAAACATGCAAAATTAGTCATACACTGATTTTTTCCTTCAATCCTGTTCTTGAAAATTTACACATTTTGATTCATATCTAGATAGAATAAATGGATTTAGTTACATTTTTCTTCTTATCTTCTCTCCAAAAAATTCACTTGAGTTTATTACTCATTTGATCAGTTATAAACATGAATCATCATGAGATTCCACTCAAGGGAGTTACTTTTACATTATAGGCCTATGTTTAACATGACTAGCTCTTCTGATGATATGTGGCCCTAAAAGGGTCCTAATACCTCTTGTTGCCTCATTCCACCCTTCTACATAGTCTCCAAGCTTCAAGAATGTTTAAAAATACTTCATCAAGCCAAAATGGCCTAAATATTCAAATATTACAAATTGTAGGGAAATGCTCCATTTGAATTTTGAAAGGCCCAAAATTAGACTAACTACATAGAATGACTCCTAATGACTCCTAGGACTCATGAACACACCTAGAAAACCCCTAATTTATGTCTTCATAGTTTATTTATATAGATGGATTGATGTTCATGCATCAATTTAGATAAAAAATATCTTGCAATTCAAATTCATCTAAGACATTTCTCATTTTAGAAAGATTAATCTTATAATGCAAAACATAGTCACTAAGATGTTCATTAGTTCCTTGCCTGATTTTTTCAATTTGTGCATATGATATATTCATTTCAATATTCATATAAAAGTGATCCAAAAGTAGATTTACTAAAGGAGTAAAATATCTAATGGAGTGTAAAGGAAAGTCATAAAACAATGGCAAGGCATAGTCTTGTAAACTCCTAGGAATAAAATTGGTCAAAAGTATGTCATCATAATGATAATCAAATCATGCCACGTGAAATGATCAAATTCACTCTTGGGGATATCCATGGCCATGAAAGAGAGGAAACTTAGGTGAGGTAAAATTGGGAGGGAGTGGATAAGAAGAAACCTTGGGTATAAGTGGACTATGAAGAAGAAGTGAAGAATCAAGATATGGGGAGGAAGAGGACAAGGCCTATTACAATTGATGAATTTGATCTTGTAAATCATGATATAGATAATCTAAGGCATGGGTTCCTAAAGAAGTTCTAGGTTTGATATGGGAAATGATGGGGTGATAAAAAATAGTAGTAGGTGCAGAAAAAGGAATATAAAAGTTAGATATCCCTATACTGGTAGGGGAAGAAAAAGGTGGAATAGAAGAGGTGACAACAATAGAGAGCTCTAATGTATGAACCATACTAACATGAGTAATATTGTGACAAGAACATTGTGCTACTAATAAAGTATCAACGTCATGTGGTACATGAGTGGGATTATCATGTAATTTAGAACATAAAGTGGCAAGAGCATCGAGCTATGCCTGATCCATATTAATGTCTACATCTTAAGACAGTTCGCTATCAAAATTTTCTATGTCATGAATTGGGGATTTGATGGGAATTGAATAAAGGGTTATCATGTGTGGTTTCAACCATAATGTTGGAATTATTATGAGCATGTGGGAGGGAATTTTTATGTTGTGGGAGAGAAAAGTGAGCACCACAGGTAATGGGCATGAAAGATGGATCTGATAATGGGCATGTAAGGAATGGGCTCACCAAAAAATTTAGATAAATTTAAATATTTATCAAAGGACTGAGATCAAATTAATATGATAGTAACGAATAATAGCTAACATGAAAATAAAAATCAAGTATGCAAGATAGGAGATAAGAGTGACTTAGCTTTTATCAGAAGATCTGGTTTGATTTTAGGATAGAAAATAGGTTGGAACTGGGTTGTGTAAACTTTGTCTGAGAAATTAGAATTTGGAACCTCTTGAGATAAAACTACCCAAACTGGGACATGACCACCCTAAGTGTTATTGTCCTATCTATGCACTAGTGTATGGGAATGTGCTCTACTTTTTCTCTTTTCAAGGTCTAAAATTAGTTTCTTAATTTCATTATTTATCACATCCACTTTGTTGTAGGGTTTTTGTGTCACACCTAAACATGTAAACCAAACCTTATCTACTTACAAAAGTCTCAAGAAAACATTATATGGAGTAAATAATTCATATAATTGATTAGGACTGACATTAGAGGTCACCCCAATGTTATTACTACTGAGCATTACACTACATTTTAGACTCTATGTAGTTCAATTGTGTGTGATTGAACTGTGTCCCTTAAGGCTAGGTCACCCTTATGCAAGTCACACCAAGATAGCGGGATATAACTAATTTCCCCAAGATGAATGTGTGAGATAAAATTCATAATATATCCCCTCTTATGTAATGAATAATGGAACCCAAATGTAGTCCTTGGTTATTTCTCTTGTATATGGTAGATAGAAAGTGATAGCACAATTTCCCTCTCACCCCTAACAATAATAATTCATGTATATATATGATTCCCTTTTTTGAATTTTTTCATTGAAAAACAAACATGAAGACCCAAAGTGATAATAATTTTTTAGAAAAGATAACAAGTAATATAGAAATTCAAAATTTGAGAAAAGGATGGAAAAGGATAGAAGCGTCCAAAGGGGACAGTAGCGCATGGGCACTCCTATCCCTAATGGGCGGTACTTTTTGGGATGCTCAAAGTATATAACGGAAAATGTAGAGTTGGGTCATGTGTTGTCCAATGTACAAAAGTAAAGTGACCATTCAAAAAAATTAAGTGTCAAGAGTGTCAAGAGGGATAAAGAAATGTAAAAGAAAAATAAGTGTTGTTAATGTCTAGTTTTCTTACTTAGGAATCATGCATATAATAAAATATTTAGAGGTGTAATGTAAGTAGCAAGTGCATGATTTTATGACTCAAGGTTATGTTAGGGTAGAGATGTAAAAATTCAAAATCTCAAAATACATGTTGAAAATTTGAGAGTGTCATACAATGGAGGAGTTAGAGCATATTACATAAAGATGGTTTCATATTGTGATATATCTATAAGAGAGTAAGGAAATGAATACAATAAATTTTGATGAATTAGTGGGTTATTTATTGTCCCATGATGATAAGATGAGATTATATGAAGGAGATTCAGTACAAACATACGAAAAAACACTTGTAATAAAGGTAAACACTTAAAAGGGGAAATATCAAGCTAAATTTACAAATAAAGGTAAGATATTTACATAACTTATCATTATTGCAAAATACTAGGACATTTTATAAAATACTGTAGGATATTGGAAGCTAAAAATCAAGATAATCAAGAGGATGAAAAAAAGGATTTCCAAGTTGAGAAAAGTGAGGAACCAGAGAACTCAAATGATTTATATTTTTATCTCTCATGCACTATGGGATTAGAGGATAAAGAGAATTTGTGAATTCTTGATTTAAAATTTTATTAGCATGTGTCCTTGTATCACAACATTAAGACATGCAATAGGTTGTAGTCTACAATAAATTGATATTATTCTAATTAAACAATGTCTAAAAGATAGAACATAACATAACCTATAGTTTGAAATAGCTACATAAATAAAAAAATTCAAGGAAGATATAAATAAGAGACAAGAATATATCATAATAGAATGAAATGCATTTTATCAAATCAAGACTCAAACATGAACTCAGAATGAAAACTATGGATTATGTTTAGACCCTTATTAGATTATGTGAAATATTTAGTGAATTAATTACACTAAAGGATATAAGGGGAGATACACGAGGTTATTCCAACTAAATAAATTCTAACATTAATTATCTAATATCAAAATAACATATTAATACTTGCAACTTATGTATGAAACAAGATAGGAACTTGAAAACACAAGAGGATGCATGCATTGTATGTTTGAAAATCAACATGTGATTTCAGACACACTCGACTTCTCGAGGTCATGCCAAGATAGTCAGAATGTGTATTATTGAGGGGATGTTTATGGGAAACTAAAGGATAATCAGGGACTAATAATGGGTAGCGTGCCTTCCTAATAGCTGAGTTGGAAAAAGGGGAAATATATTCTATGAATGGGTAACGTAAATTCCCTATAGTTTGATTGTTTGCTTTTATATTTTTTCTAAACTATGTTAAAATTTTGTTGAGATTTCATTTTAAATAAATAAAGAAAGTAAATTAAGCTTGAATAAAAGACAAATGTGTCTAATATTTTAATTAACAAAAATCATTAGTGATTAATTAAATAAAGAAAAATGAACCATCTACTCTAATTTTCTGAAAAAAGAAGAAACAAATTGAAAGAAGTTAACTAAACAAACATTGTCATTTAAATTTACTAAAATAATTTAAAAAAATAAAATCTACTTCACATAGACATGAATTTTTTTTAAAATAAAGGATGTTACTTGTAATAAAATAAACTAAAACAGGGCATAACTGGATGTAGCTATCCCTTTGTTGTAAGATTATGGAACTATATCTAATTTAATCAAAGAATGCGATCTAAATTTAATATTTTGGAAATATGATTTTTTATAAATACTTTTTCCTCAAATTCACTGGCAGAAAGAAAGCTTATTAGAAATAATTTATTTGTTACCCAGAAACTAGCCCGAAAAAATATAAAATAAAACGTACGAGTAATTAATAATGAAGAAATAAATGAAGAAGTGTAAAAAACAAAATATTCCTCCAAATTATTTCCCTTACAAATCCATAGGGATAGGTAGGGAAGAAGAAATCGATGGAATTTTGTTCATAACTTTATACACAAACAATTATATAAATGTAGAAGTAATAAATTCTACCACTTGAAACAAATGTACTTATTTTAATTTAAATGACAATATTCAACTGAAAGCTTCAAATAAATCTAAATACACCCCTAAATTGGTTACTGTTGTGTTGTGACAACTTCCCAAGTGTGACGATGAATTTATTGACTCCATAGCTTCCTTTCCTTTTCTAGAGATGAATTCTATATGATCCAAGGTGTGCAATTTTGGACGGTAGCAAGGTGAAAAAAGAACATGTTGTAGCTAACTAGTTGCAAGAAAATCAATAAAATGCCAGAGATGGTTAGTTGTAAGAAAACTGGTCACAAATGTAGTAATCTAGGAAGAAAAAAGTAATGTTTTGTGTTCTCTATGTGATTCTTAATAATATTTTGGCAGGGTAACAATGTAAAAAACATCTCAAATCTCCAATCCATCATCCAGGTAAAAGTATGTTTTTTATAGAAATATGGGAAAGAACAAGTTTGGAACACATTGCATTCAAGAAGTGCCAAATCATGAGAAAAGGGGAGATAAATTTATAAAGATACTAAACTAAGAAGAATAATCCAATATGAACTCATCAAGCCAAAATCAGGTGAAACAATCAAAAAATGGACAATAAAATCACTCACAAATTTTAAACATGCGTTCAAAACACGTAGTTGGAATCTGTGGATAAAAATGACAGGACCTTCGTTCTGCACAGATAAGCAATTACGTAACCACCATAGCGGTTGTGTAACTAAAGACACAAATAAGTGTGAAGGGTAGTGAAAAGTGACTCGTGAGGACATGACAAGATTAAAACTTAGAAACAATGAAAAATAATTCAAAAAAACCATATTGAAGTTGAAGGGAGAGGATCCGGATCTCATCATTATTCTGGAAAAGAATTATTTCATCATAGGAGACTTTAATGTGTCTATCAATGTAGCACCGTGTAATTTTAGGTGCATATATATTGCCCCCTTGGAAGATTTTTTTATCCATGAATGGGTGTAAAACATGATTTTTGAGTATGATGCTCCCAAGTGGGAGAGTTAAGAATTTTACCTTGTTCATCAGTGTGTTGAAATTATGCTAATCCAGCCTTCCTGCCACCTACAAAAATAGAAACATGAATTAAGTGCAAATATAAAACAACATCAGTAAAATAATTTGGAATGAAATGACAAGATCACTTACCATATCCATAGGGATGAGAAATATACCTGCTCCAACGCATCATCCCTACATACACCCACTCAAAGTGACATTAGAAAAGTAAATTTGATCTATATGTACCACATTTTACTATTTTAGAAATCATTTTCACTAATCCACTTGGCTACAGTTGTATTTGTGGATTTTCAGTGACCATTTTACTTGTGAGTAAAGTCAAAATGAAAATCATTCCATCATGATGGAATTGCAACCAACAGGAGCATCAGAGGGCCACAAATATGTAAGTTTTAAAAATTTATTTATTTTAACCCTAAAATGCAGTACTTACTCAAAGCTAGCTGTAAGAAGGGAGGTTTTCAATGATTTTATAGTCAAAATGATAGTGGGGGGAGTTCATATTTTGTAATTCGTTTGAATGATTTTGGTCATTTTTGCATTTTTTGTGAGTTTTTTCATTTAGAGGTTCAATTCTATTTTGGTGGACGCGACTGCCACTCGGTGTAGAGTGGTGGTTGCATAACCACCACTCTAATCGATAGGAAGTTACACAACCACCGCTAAGAGTAGTAGTTTTGTAACCATCATGACAATTTGAGATCTAGAGGTTAATTATGAAAATTCTATTATTTTTTGTTTGTATTTATATTGTTTTTTGAGCCTATTATGAACTTATAAACTCTAATATACTATTTTGCCTTATTTTGAATGTAGGGGAGTTATATAAGATGGAGTAGGGCATGAGAGAAGGACTATCTACCCCAAATATTATAGTTGTTGACACTAGTAGAGAGAGGTATTAGAGAGGGTAGACATATGGAGGATAATTAGGACACAACTAGTTTCCCAAGTGATTCACCTTATCTGCAACTTTTTGTCTTATTGGGAGGTGGATTAGAAGAATTTTTGATTCCTTGGTGTTAGAGGGGAGTGGACCATCACATTGTAGGATGTTTATAGGATCCTTGAAGTTCATGTCACCAGTAAGAAGTTAGTGCTAAAGAGTTCCAATTCATCAGTTGAGGCCCACAGATGGGAAACTTATCTTGGTGATGTATATGAACATAACATGGGTGCTAATATAGGAGTTGGATTGGTTACAATTGAGACTTATCCTAACCCTTCTCTATGTAAGGCCATCATTGGTATCTTGGCCTCATAATTTATTTGAGATAACACTGGAGATAGGTTTTTATTTTGTTGGGCACCGATTGTTAAGAATATAGAGCTTTACGACAGAGTATATGCATGGGGGCTTGAAATTATTAACACCACTTATCATGAGTTATACTAGATTATGAGATGTGTGGTTAGATATCTTAACCACCCATGTTAGTGTAGTGCCAACTTCCCTTTCACACATTTTGATGCTTATGCTGATACTGTTGATTACATTATAGACATTGTTATGTTTTGACTTAGTATGATGTTAGACATCGATAATGGATTATTGTTGATCTTGATTTGATTTTGATGCATGATGATTATTAGAGACAACTTATATGTGGATGATGATATACTATTGACATGGATGTTATTCAGACATGTGATTTGGATATTATGAGTTGATCTACAAAATAGATATTATTTTGATGATGATATAGTTGTTGATTAAAAATGCAAATGATGTAGTTGTTACTTTGATGTTGTTATAATTAATTTATATAGTTGGTTTTGTGATTTCATTTATATCATGTTCGATGTTCTAATATGCCCATGAGGCCAAATGAGGTATTATATTTTACAGGTTAATAAATATCACAACAAAACATCGGGGGATCAGAGACCAACCAAAATGGAATTCTAGGTGAATTCAACAAGGTCACCATGGCAACTTGTTTTATTGTGTTGTGTTTTGTTAAGGATTCCCATGGGGGGATTATCTTTACATGTGACCATGGGTATTATGTATTTTTTTGAATTGTTCTTTTATTATTGTTGTATGTATTTTATTAGTAATGTGTTACCTTCTTTTAATTAATTAAATTGTGATAGAATTAATGTGAGAATCATACAATTAAAATTAAAATAAATTAAATTGGGATGTGGGAAATTAATTATAAGATTTGTTGGCTGATTGCATTTAATTTTTAAGGGATGTGTAAGTTGTGTAAGAGCTTGTGTAAGTCATATTTTGGAGTAAGAAATACTCCACCTCCATAGAAATTCGAATTTTTCCTTGGGGGCTATTTTTGGAGGCTTCTGGGACAAGTAAAACTTGTCCCATGACTCTAAATTTAATCTACTAACCATACTTATGGATGGAGATGTGATTTGTGACTTTTATAATGAATTTTAATAGTCTTGTTGCATGTTTTTAATTGCACTTTCTTACATTTTAATTAATTTGATGTTCCTTGAGGTGTGGGCTTTTTAGAGTGTGCAAGTAACTTGTCATATTTTTTCACCCACCTCTTTATTGTGCTTGGGAGAATGGAGTTTTTCTTTTGTGTTGAATTGGAGGATGTGTGATGTGTCATCCTACATGGATCCACATCATCCTCTTCTCCCCCTCTTCTATTTAATTCAAACTCTTGCCTTGTTTTTGGGTTGTTGAACCTTTTTGCATTCTTCCTTGGGGGCACAGTTTTCTTGTGGGGAGCTCTTGTTTTTGGAGGAAGTTGGAGAAGGCTGTGCATGCTTGGAGTTTGTTATTTTGGACTGTGTTTTCTTGGATTTTGAAGCTTGCTATTTGGAGACAAATATAACCATGGAGAGGATGGAATTTAACTCTTTTTTTTATGTTGTCATTTGCTTGTTGTGTTGTGTGTATAGTGCATGTTTTGTTTTATTTGTTGGCTAGTTGGGTAGAATTCCATAGGGATGGTGTAGGAGAAGGATATCGGGAATCCATGTGGGGGGGCACATAAGGTAATTCCTTTGGCATCATAATTTTGTGGAGGAAGTTTGGGATTGGGATCCACCATGGAAAAGAAATACCTTGCATTTCTTACTTTGTGGGGGGCATAAGGAAATAAGTGGGGGGAATAAGGAGGGATTTGTGGGGGGCATAAGGAAATGTGTGTGATGAATTATTTTGGCAGTTTGTTATTGGTGGATGCCCAAATTCCAATTGGGAGGCATAAGTAGCTTACCCCATAGACCTTGCTCTTTTGGCTTGCATGATCAAGCCTAAGTTCTGTTTTGAAATGTTTTTAAATGCAGTTGTGAACTATTTTTTTTTGTGTTGAATTATGTTTTTTTATAAAAAGAAATGTGTATGTGAAAGAATGTTGTGTTGTGGAAGCCAGTTGTTGCCATGGTTGAATTACACCTCTTATTATATTTTGGTTAGGGCTCGAGGGCCAATTATGAAGGAAGGATTCTCCTTTCATGTGATGTCTTGGTTGGGTGGAGAGTGTTGCATTTTCCCCTCTTTTGTTGTGATCAACTTGGAGAAGAGAAAACGTGCATGTTTTTGTCCTGAAGCAAGGAAAAATGAAGTTTGATAGTCCCTTGTGAAAAACATTCATTTGTAATCCTTTCCCACATGATGTGGATGAAATTGTAATAGTTATGTTATGGAGAAATGATGTTGAAATTGATTATGAGAATGTATATTTTATTTGAGAAAGACATTTGCTTTTTTCTTTGTACATTGGAAGAAATAAATGAAATTTTGTTAACTATATTCAAGAAATGGAAGAATGTGAAGATGTAAATTTTTATAAATGAAGCCAATAAAGAATTGCAAGTTCATCTCTCTTTTGCATTGTTGTGATGAAGTTGGAAATATCAAATTGTGGTGTGAAATCTTTGTTTAGAAAATGGAAGAAGAAGAAATATGTGTGTAAGAATTATATTGCATTGTCTTTGTTAAAATACATTAAATTGGAAATTAGATTTCACAATTTATCTTGGAATGATTTGTTTAGAAACAACTGATTGTATTGGGTTAGTTTAGAAATGAAATGCCACAACTGAATGATAAAATTTGTTATACAAATTTAATAGAAATTGATCTCTTTTAAATATTTGAAACTGACAATCAAATTTAATAAAAATGCACAGTTCGGACCTGCACACATTAATCAACTTGAAAATGATATATTTTAGGATGCTAAGATGTTAAGGAACTCATTTTGATAAAGAAAGACTTAAGAAAATAATCTTAACATTGTAAATCGAAACCATTTCCCTTCCTCACCCGTTTTTCTGTCATTTGTTGAACAAAATTCAAATGTAAATTAATTGAACAAATTTAACTTCCTAAATCACTTTAAATCCTTCCTAGATCAATTCTCCATGCCTGTTTAGCATGTTGAGTGAAGGAGGAGACCAAATTTAGTCAAATTGAAAAGTTGGAAATTGCCAGTTTGCTAATTAAAATCTTGTAGATTATTTTTGTAAAATTTACCCCTCATCCTTTATAAAAATATAAATTTTATGTTTCTTGTGCAAAGAGGGCATCGTGATCTTTCCAAAAAGTCTTTGTTTGCCCAAAATCAAGCTTCCTAGCTCAAGTTATGACACTTTGAAGTGTTTGTGCCTTTGCAAGAAAATTTGGGAAAATTTTCCCTGGCAGGCCCGCAATCCAAAAATTCCCGTCAAATTGCACTTCGAATTTTTTTTGAAAAAAATTTGGCTCAGGAAAAATTTCACCATTTCCTCCACCATCCAGCAGCTAATCAGAGGCTACGATGTGTCCTCACGTGGCAGTGGTAGAGGTGCAAAATCTTTTTGCCCTTTGACCTTTTTGAAAATTTTGGAAAAAATTTCCTTTTATCCCCGCCAGCCCACAACCAATCGTAGGCTACCACGTGGCAGCTTTGGGTGCTAGCGGAGGGGGTAGACCCATTTTATTTTTGGGTTTTCACCTAGGGAAAAATTTGGACAATTTTACCCGTGGCCCCGAAACCCCATCCTTGCCTTGGGATTTTCTCCTCTGCAGGCACATGGACCCACGTGCACCTTTCACCCTTTTTCTTCCTTTTGGTGAAGTTCACCAGATCACCCCACCGCTCCACCCTTCCCTCACCCTCCTTCGCTTTGAACCAGGACTCGACGTGTGTCCACCGGGGATTTGGCTTCTTCTTCTCCTTTGGAGGCATACCCCAAGAGACATTTTCCCCATTTCAGTGGTCATGCACCCGCAAAGGAGAAATGGGAAATTTTTTTTAAAGCCACCCCATGACCCGCCAACCCGCCAAAGGGGGTTTTCCCCTCCTCTTGACACATGTCCCCTTGGGGAAAATTTGACCCCTAAACTCCGCTTGCTCATATCTTGAGTTTCTGGAGGAGTTAGGAGGACTTCTTTATATCACCAGAAAGGTGAGAAAATTTCCTATCTAATGGGAATGATTTAGGGAAATTTTGGAAGCATTAAGTATGAGAAAAATCAAGTTGAAACTCTGATCCTGTTAGAGAGTGGGTATGGGGGTAAATTACTCCCTGAACCTAACTAAAACCTCTAACCCTAAAATTTGAACCTTGTGAACTTCAAAATTATTAATGAAGGAAGAATATATTCTAGTAATTTAGATTCTTTATGAAACCTAATAGGGTCAACTATTGCCTTGCAACTTGGTTGTGGACACTTCTAATAAAAAAAATTATTCCATAATTTTCTAACTAACCCTAGGTTGTTTCTTGGGTCTCAAGTGGGTTGTTTTAACTAGACATTATAGTTTGGTATCAGAGTATTGGTTCAAAATCTTGGACCATTGGGCACACTAGAAAACTTGAGACATAAACTTAAACCTAACACACTTTTAAACCTAGAAAACAACTTAGCTATAATTTGTATATTTTAGTAAACATGGAAGTTGTGTAAAACTTAGCAAAATAAACTAACTCTTGCTTTGGTCTATGCAGGAGGCTCAAACGGAGTGAGAGGAACCTTCGCAAAGACTTAGAATCACCACCACCACCACCATCAGATCAAGGTGTAGCAGCTATTCTACCTCAGATTCTACAGACCCTTCAGGATGTTAATGCCGCTCTACGCGGAGGATTAGGAGGAGGACATGTAGCTAGTCATGACAGAGCCCCTTCTATCAAGGGTCAGGTATCTCCTCGACCCAGTGAGGAGCATAGAGGAGAGAACTCCCATACGGAGTCAACAAGAGTAGAGTTACCACCTAGGAGATAGGGTGAAAGAGTTATAGAGCATAGAGAGAGGTATTAGAGCCCTAGGCTTAGGGATGAGCATGTAGAGAGACCTAGAGGTTGTCAGACCACAGCAGCGGATCACATCATGGATATATTGAAGCTTCAGCCATCACATTACTCAGGGGACATGGGTGGATTTTAGGTAGAGGCTTGGCTAGTGAGCTTGAGTGGTTACTTCAATATTTTCCCTTGTTTTAGCAACACAAAGTCTCATGTTGCGATCCATTTACTGAGGGATGGAGCAGGAGTATGGTGGAGGACAGAGGAGCAGAAGCTCCATGTGGATTCAAAGATAGTGACATGGGAGCTATTTGAGGAGAGATTCAGGAGCATGTATTTATCATGGAGGTTCATACAATAGAGGATTGACGAGTTCCATGACCTCCGACAGACTTCTCTTTCAGTAGTAGAGTATGAGAGTAGATTAATGGATCTACTCCAGTATGTAGAGTATATGTAGGATAAGCAGGTGTAGATTCATAGGTTCATCTAGGGCCTGAATTTAGATATTGGAGGTTTTGTGTGGATTCACTATCCACAGACATTAGCAGAGGCCATTGAGAAGACCTATATTATAGAGGAGACTCGGGGAAAGACCCAGCAGGCTAGAGACTGAGTCAGGAGCCGCATATAATAGATATAGGATGGTAGATTGAGGGGGTCAGTACCCCTTCCTCGTGGTGGCCAGGGTATAACACAGTCATCCTTTAGGCCAAAATAACAACAGTAGTAGTCTTTCCCACCTCATACATCTCCATAGAGAGCTGATGCACAGAGAGGTCGGAGTATGGGGCCTCCTCCTAGGGGTCCCATTAGGACAAAGGGTGGACCTAGAGCTCAGTCAGCGGGAGCTCGCTAGCAGAGACCTCAATAGATCGCAGCTGGATCATTAGGATCCATGCCATATACTTCTAGGGAACCTACTGGAGGTGCTACTCATTGGGGAGGATCAAGAGGATGTTTTGGTTGTGGAGTTACTTGACACTTTTGGAGAGATTTCCCATAAAACCCTAATAACAAGGGTAAGACATAGATTTCTAAGCCAATTGTTGGTGACATGTGATGTAACCATAGGTAGCATTGGTGGTATTCCTACCTCTGTATTGTTTGATTATGGATCTTCTGATTCTTTCATTACACCATCTTTAGTAGAGCGATGTAGGCTAGTGGCAGTTAGGTAGGGTCTTAGTTGGGATGTCGAGATGGCTTCTGGAGCCAAGATCTTTGTAGACTCCTTAGTCAAGGAGTGTGTAGTGGATTTGGGACCTTTCACCACTACCTTAGATCTTTGTATCCTTCCTTTGGACTCGTATGGAGTCATTTTGTGTATGGATTGGTTACCTGCACATATGGCCAGGATGGATTGTTATCACAAGACTATATCTTGTGCAGATGATTTAGGAGTTGATTGAGTGATTTATGGGATCAGGAGACCCGTTTCTATTCACACCATCTCTGCTATGCATCTTAAGCGGTGTGTGCGATGGGGTTGTTAGATGTATGTTGTTACAGTCAGTGAAAAATCATAGGATGGGTCTAGTGGACCATCTCTAGATGATCATCCCATTTTAAGAGAGTTTACTAATGTATTTCTAGGAGAGCTACCCAGATTACCACCCCCATGTGAGATTGATTTTCATATAGATCTAATTCCTTGAGTAGGTCCTATCTCATGGGCAACTTATTAGATGACCACCCTAGAGATATTCGAGCTCAAGTTATAGCTTGAGGGCCTTTTGGAGAAAGGCATTATCCATCCTAGTGTATCCCCTTGGGGTGCACTGGTGATCTTTTTGAAGAAGAAAGATGGATCCTTGCGGTTGTGTATTGATTACCACCAGCTAAACAAGGTAATGATCAAGAATATTTATCCTCTTCTTCATATTGATGACTTGTTTGATCAGATGAAGGGAGCCACAGTTTTCTCTAAGATTGATCTCAATTCAGGGTACCATCAATTGAGGATTTTAGAGGCAAAAATTCATAAGATCACCTTATGCATGAGATATGGGCACTATGAGTTCACAGTGGTGCCTTTTTTTTTACTAATGTCCCTGCAGTGTTCATGAGTTTGATGAATGGGGTATTTAGGACCTTCTTATATTAATTCATGCTCATCTTCCTAGATGACATTTTTATATACTCACGTACATGTGAGGAGAACGAGGTGAACCTTTGATAGATTCTTCAGTGTCTTCGTGAGCAGCAGCTTTACAGGAACTTGGAGAAGTGTGCTTTCTTTCAGAAAGAGGTGTAATATTTGGGTCATATCATTTCTGGGGAAGGTATCACCATCGATCTTTCCAAGATTAGAGCCATTATGGATTTTCCAGCACCCACTATAGTGACCAAGGTATGCAACTTCATGGGATTAGCAAGATACTACTAGAGATTTGTTCAGGACTTCTCTCGGATTACGCACCCTATCACTTCCCTTTAGAGGAAAGGGAAGAAGTTTGTTTGGTTAGAAAGATGTGAGTAGGCCTTCAGGACACTGAAGGAATGCCTCACCACAACACCTATTCTTTTAGTGCTAGATCCACAGGGTGAGTTCTTTGTTTGTATAGATGCTTTGTTGGCAGGCCTTGGAGGTGTGTTGATGCAGGATGGAAGAGTAGTAACTTTTGAGTCTCGTAAACTCAAGGATCACGAGCTTAATTATCCAACCCATGATCTTGAGCTTGTGGAAGTTTTGTATACTTTGGTTAGATGGAGACATTTTCTTCTTGGCAGGAGATTCACACTCAAGACAAATCACTTGAGTCTTTGCCATCTCTTCACGCAGCCCAATCTTAATGCTCGTCAGTAGTGTTGGATGGAGTTTCTTTATGAGTATGACATGGAGATAGAGCATGTGAAGGGGAAAGAGAATGTGGTAACAGATGATCTTAGCAGATGGAGACATGTGGCTATGGCCACTTTAGTGAGAAAAAAATTATGGAGCAGGATTCTTCAATAGCGTCCTCTTGATAGCTTCTACATTGTAGTTCGAGAAGAGATCAAGTCACAGAGACCCCTCAAGGGGAATTTTGATGGATTTAACTTAGAGGAAGATGGTCTTCTCAGGCACTGAGGCTAGATATATGTTCCTAGAGATGGAGGCTTAAGGTAGGACATCTTGATAGAGGCACATCGTGCACCCTATTTAGCCCATCTCAGGGTGAAGAAGATGCATGCCACCTTTAGATAGCTATATCATTAAAGAGAAATTTGTCGAGACATGGCTCAGTTTGTGTCGTGATGTTTTGAGTGCCAGAGGGTTAAGGCTGAGCATCAACATCTAGCTGGCCTTCTTTATCCTCATGCTATATCAAAATGGAAGTGGGACACCATTTCCATGGATTTCATTATTGGGCTACCGATGTCGAGATATCACCATGATACCATTATGGTCATGGTTGATAAATTGACAAAAGTGGCTCACTTTTCTTCAGTGAAGACCACTTACATAGCTAGAGAAGTGGCACGAGTATATTTGGATGAGATTATCAGGTTACACAGGATTCCGTAGAAGATCATTTGTGACCACGATCCTTTATACACTTCACATTTCTGGACTACAATGCAGTATGTCCTTGGGATGAGGATCAACTTCAACACATCATATCACCCTGAGATAGATGGATAGAACAAAATTTTAGAGGATATGCTCAGGATGTATGTGATGGATCAGCAGTCTAAATGGGAGGAGTACCTATACTTAATGGAGTTTTCCTACAATAATAGTTTCCAGAGTTCCATAGGCATAGTTACTTTTTAAGCTTTGTATGGTAAAGAGTGCAGGACACCTCTTAGCTAGGAAAACTTAGAGGACAAAGTGTCTCTTGGACCAGCTCTTCTACAGGACATTGCAAGAGGCATAAGACAGGTAGAAGAAGTATGTGGATCAGCATAGGATTGATCGTAGTTTTGATGTAGGCATGAAGGTGTTCCTTTGTGTCATGCCACACAAGAGTCCTATCCATTATGGAAAAGGTTATAAGTTGGCTCCTAGATTCGTTGGACCTTTCGAGATCTTGGATTGTATTGGCCCTTTGGCCTGCCGTCTATCATAGCCACCCAGCTTGTCTCGCATCCATGATGTTTTTCATGTTTCAATTCTCAGAAGATATATTGTAGATCCATCTCATGTGTTAGATTGGACATCATTGCAGGTGCAGGATCATAGCCAGGTGATGATGGAGCCCATTCGCATCTTAGATTGCAGGACCTTGGGCGTTCGGGGTAGAGAGGTCGATCAGGTTCCACATTTGTTCAAGTGACTTCCAGGAGGAAGTCAAGTCTAAGGGGGAAGGGGATGTAGTGCCCACTTCCCTTTGACACCTTTTGATGCTTATGTTGATACTATTGATTACATTATAGACATTATTATGTTTTGATTTAGTATGATGTTAGACATTGATCATGGATTATTGTTGATCTTGATTTGATTTTGATGCATGATGATTAGTAGAGACACCCTATATGTGGATGATGATATAATACTAACATGGATGTTTTATGGATGTTGTTCAGACATGTGATTTGGATATTATGAGTTGATCCAGAAAATGGATATTATTTTGATGATGATATAATTGTTGATTAAAAATGTAAATGATGTAGTTGTTACTTCGATGTTGTTGTGATTCATTTATATAGTTGGTTTTTTGATTTCATTTATATCATTTTGGATGTTCTGATATGGCCACCAGGATGAAGGAGGTGTTGTATTTTGAAGGTTCAAAAATATCACAACAAAACATCGGGGGATCGGAGACCAACCAAAATGGAATTCTAGGTGAATTCAACAAGGTCACCATGACAACTTGTTTTATTGTGTTGTGTTTTGTTAAGGATTCCCATGGGGGGATTATCTTTACATGTGACCATGGGTATTATTTATTTTGTTGATGTGTTCTTTTATTATTGTTGTATGTATTTTATTAGTAATGTGTTCCCTTCTTTTAATTAATTAAATTGTGATAGAATTAATGTGAGAATCATATGATTAAAATAAAAATAAATTAAATTGGGATGTGGGAAAGTAATTATAAGAGTTGTTGGATGATTGTATTTAATTTTTAAGGGATGTGTAAGTTGTGTAAGAGCTTGTGTAAGTCAAATTTTGGAGTAAGAAATACTCCACCTCCATGGAAATTCGAATTTGTCCCTGGGGGCTGTTTTTGGAGGCTTGTGGGACAATTATAACTTGTATCATGCCTCTAAATTTAATCTACCAACCATAATTATGGATGGAGATGTGATTTGTGACTTTTACAATAAATTTTAATAGTCTTGTTGCATGTTTTTAATTGCAATTTCTTACATTTTAATTAATTTGTTGTTCCTTGATGTGTGGGCTTTTTAGAGTGTGCAAGTAACTTTTCATATTTTTTCACCCACCTCTTTATTGTGCTTGGGAGAATGGAGTTTTTCTTTTTTGTTGAATTGGAGGATGTGTGATGTGGCATCCTACATGGATCCACATCATCCTCTTCTCTCCCTCTTCTATTTAATTCAAACTCTTACCTTGTTTTTGGGTTATTGAACCTTTTTGCATTTTTCCTTAGGGGTGCAGTTTTCTTATGGGGAGCTCTTGTTTTTGGAGGAAGTTTGAGAAAGCTTTGCATGTTTGGAGTTTTCTATTTTGGACTGTGTTTTCTTGGCTTTTGAAGCTTGCTGTTTGGAGACAAAAGTAACCATAGAAAGGTAGGAATTTAACTCTTTTTTTTTATGTTGTCATTTTCTTGTTATGTTGTGTGTATAGTGCATGCTTTGTTTTATTTGTTGGCTGATTGGGTAGACTGCCATAGGGATGGTCTAGGAGAAGGCTATGGGGAATCCATGTGGGGGGGCATAAGAGAATGCGTTTGGCATCAGAATTTTGTGGAGGGATTTTGGGTTTAGGATCCACCATGGAAAATAAATACCTTGCATTTCTTACTTTTTGGGGGCCATAAGGAAATCTATGGGGGGCATAAGGAGGGATTTGTGGGGGGCATAAGGAAATGTGTGTGATGAATTATTTTGGTGGTTTGTTATTTGTGGATGCCCAAATTCCAATTGGAAGGCATAAGTAGCTTCCCCCATAGACCTTGCTCCTTTGGCTTGCATGATCAAGCCTGAGTTCTATTTTGAAATGATTTTAAATGCAGTTGTAAACTGTTGTTTTTGTGTTAAATTGTGTTTTTTTTATAAAAAAGAAATGTGTATATGAAATAATGTTGTGTTGTGCAAGCCAGTTGTTGCCATGGTTGAATACACCTCTTATTGTATTTTGGTTGGGGCTCAGGGGCCAATGTTGAAGGAAGGATTCTCCTTTCATTAGATGTCTTGGTTGGGTGGAGATCATTGCCTTTCCCCCTATTTCATTGTGATCAACTTGGAGAATAGAAAACGTGCATGTTGTTGTCCTAGAGCAAGGAAAAACGTAGTTTGATAGTCCCTTGTGAAAACACATTCATTTGTAATCCTTTCCCACATGATGTGGATGAAATTGTAATAGTTATGTTATGGATAAATGATGTTGAAATTGATTATGAGAATATATATTTGATTTGATAAGGACATTTTCTTTCTGCTCTTTACATTGGAAGAAATAAATGAAATTATGTTAACTATATTTAAGAAATGAAAGAATGTGAAGATGTAAAGTTTTATAAATGAAGTCAATAAAGAATTGCAAGTTCATCTCTCTTTTGCATTGTTGTGATGAAGTTGGAAATATAAAATTGTGGTGTGAAATATTTTTTTAAAAAATGGAAGAAGAAGAAATACGTGTGTAATAATTATATTGCATTATCTCTGTTAAAATACATTAAATTGGAAATCAAATTTCACAATTTATCTTGGAAATGATTTGTTTAGAAAAAAATTATTGTATTGTGTTAGTTTAGAAATGAAATGCCACAATTGAATGATAAAATTTGTTATACAAATTTAATAGAAATTGATCTCTTGTAAATATTCGAAACTGACAATCAAATTTAATAAAAATGCACAGTTCGGAATTGTACACATTAATCAACTTGAAAATGATATATTTTAGGATGCTAAGATGTTAAGGAACTCATTTTGACAAAGAAAGACTTAAGAAAATAATTTTAACATTGAAAATTGAACCCATTTCCCTTCTTCAACTGTTTTCTGTCATTCATTGGACAAAATTCAAATGTAAATTAATTGAACAAATTTAACTTCCTAAACCACTTTAAATCCTTCCTAGATCAATTCTCCATGCCTATTTGGCATGTTGAGTCAAGGAGGAGACCCAATTTAATCAAATTGAAACTCTGGAAATTGCCAGTTTGCTAATTAAAATCTTGCAGATCATTTTTGTAAAATTGACCCCTCAAACTTTATCAAAATATAAATTTTATGTTTCTTGTACAAATAGGGCATCGAAATATTTCCCAAAAGTCCTCATTTTCCCAAAACCAAGCTTCCTAGCTCAAGTTATGATGCTTTGAAGATTTTATGCCTTGGAGGGAAAATTTTCCCTGGCAGGTCCGCAATCCAAAAATTGCCATCGAATTTCCCTTAAAAAATTTTTGAAAAAAAATTGGCTTAGGAAAAATTTCACCATTTCCTCCGCCGGCCCGCAGCCAATCAGAGGCTACCACGTGTCCTCACAAGGCAGTGGTGGAGGTGTGACATCTTTTTTCCCTTTGACCTTTTTGAAAATTTTGGAAACAAATTCCTTTTATCCCCACCGGCCTGCGTCAAATCATACGTTGCCATGTGGTAGCTTTGGGTGCTAGTGGAGGGGGTGAACCCTTTTGTTTATTTTTGGTTTTTGCCTTTGGAAAAATTTGGACAATTTTCCCCACAGCCTCAAAACCCTATTCTCGCCTTGGGATTTTCTCCTCTGTGGGCACGTGGACTTGTGCGTGCCTTTCACCATTTTTCTTCCTTTTTGGCGAAGTTCGCTAGATCGCCCGCTACTCCGCCCTTCCCTCACCCTCCTCTGATTTGAACTAGGACTGGATGCGTGTCCACTGGGGACTTACAGAGGTGTGGGAGACATTTTGCATTTACACCACACATGGATGAATTTTTTTTTAAAGCCACTGTATGACCCGCCAACCCGCCAAAGGGGTTTTCCCCCTCCTCTTGACATATGTCCCCTTGGGGAAAATTTGACCCCTAAACTCTGCTTGCTCATATCTTGAGTTTCTGGGGGAGTTAGGAGGACTTCTTTATATCACCAGAAAGGTGAGAAAATTTCCTATCTGATGGAAATGATTTATGGAAATTTTGGAAGTGTTAATTATGAGAAAAATCAAGTTGAAACTTTGAGATTGTTAGAGAGTGGGTATGGGGTAAATTACTTCTTGAACCTAACTAAAACCTCTAACCCTAAAATTTGAACCTTGTGAACTTGAAAATTGTTAATTAAGGAAGAATATTTTCTAGTAATTTATATTCTTTCCAAAACCTAATAGGGTCAATTTTTTCCTTGTAACTTGGTTATGGAAACTTGAAATCAAAAAAAAAATATTACATAATTTTGTAACTAACCCTAAGTTGTTTCTTGGGTCCCAAGTGGGTTGTTTTAACCGGGCATTATAGTTAGTGATTTCATGGGTTTATGAGTGGGTTATCCCATGCTAGAGGGGTATTGGGATAACATATCCCAGATAGATTAGGTCCACTAGGTGGGTTGATATGGATCCACTTGTTGGAAGAATAATGGAATGATGGGGGATGGATCATTCCTAAAAAAAATTCATTTCATTTTCCATTACTTACATACATATTCAATTAAACCATTTAACATACATAACCATATGAGCACATTATGTGTGTATTAAGCATTCACAAGTACATGAAAGAAAAAAGAAGAAACATGAACACCATATGTAAGTGGGAAACCATTAATGGTAAGAAAACCTACTAAAACCTCTACTTATATTACACAAAACAAAGGACTTGCACAAATATTACACATATTTCAAGATTTCTTTAGTAAAACACCCACTTCACAAGGAGTACCAAATCTTAAACCTTTGCTGATATGTATCAAAAAAAAGGAATCCTATGAATATTACACATCATAAGAGAATTTATAAATGAATTATTGATGATGATATGTTGATCCCATAACTGATTATGATCTAATTTTAACTCTAAACATAGTAAACACTCTTCACTTCAATCTCTTCTTCAACTTTCTCAAATCTGTCCTCTCATGGGATGATTAGGTCATTTACCCTTGCAACACTGATCCTATATCTTTTTTAGGTCTTCATCACACTTTTAGGCTATGTCCATAACCCCTCTACACTCTTATTCAATCTCCTTTAGGTCTCTCATAACCCCATCAACTCAACTAGTCACAAATGACTAAGCACACTAGCTTATATACACAACTCAACTCTAAAACACTCCTAGGTTAACCATGAGAAAGTAGGCCAATCATTAAAATAAAAAAATATCAATATCATCATATAAATTAATTACAAGAGACCACAATGGTTGGCATGGGTCAAGAAATATTAAACAAGCTCTAAAACACACACACAAGCTCAAAATGCACTCTCCAAGCTCCAACAAATACAAAATCACCTCCAAGGGACTCAAAAAACTTTGAAATGGATCCATAAGATCAAAAAATTCATGCATAAGTCCTCAAAGACACCAAAAATCTCATGAATATATAAAACAACTATCTCCATCATGAAACTCACCAAGAACTAAGCAATAACAACTAGGTCTCCATACATCCAAAATTTAGTCCCATAAAAAAATGAGTTCACATATCTAAAATCATAATCATGAATCAAGTCATATATAATTGGAAAGGTCTCTGACTCTAATTTATATAACAACTTAATTTATCTTCCAAATCATAGTGGAATACCTCCAAAAAAATCAATCTCTGACACCTCTCCAAAATGGCTTCAAGATCCTAAAACTAGGTCTTTAAAAATGAGCTAGTTCACATATCAAAATACTTCCTTAAGGAACGAATTACATATCTATAGAAATATCATGAGTCTACTATCTAATGTAACTCATTATAATCTTAAAATCATGGCATAAGGCCTCCATATAAATCTTCATAACAACTCATTTAGGATCCAAGGGATCAAGAACTAGTCTTGAGAAATCAATGCAAAATGCCTTCAAAACCATTTAAAAGATCAACCCAAGCATGGAACACATCAAGGGATACCAAGAAAACATCATCAAGAACTAACATGCATAGCACATGTGAATAAAAATAACCAAGCACACTTGTTTCTTCAAGCCTTCGTGAGAATCCAACTAGGGATTTCTAGGCCATTAGATCTTCAACTAAATAACACTTCAGCATACCATTCTAAAAACTTGAGAAAATTATATTAGGTACAAATCAACTATCCATGACCAAAAACAAGCACTACAACATGTGAAGTGATCAAACACATCTCAAACCATAAGACTAGCATTTCAAGGCCTTAAGGATTTTTTATAGTAAGCACTATTTTAAAGAAATCGTAACTATCCAAACTCACCAATAAACCTTTCTGAATATGAGTGTTGATGCTATGCATATCAAGGAGTCACTGATGGATTAATACAACGTGATAAAATTTAGGGTACAAACCTTTGGTAAGCTCAATTATAATGCTTTAGATCTGTAAATTAAAGAGAAATAAGTGGAGTCCTTTCATCTCTCTTCCCAAATTAGTAACCAACACTCCAAGGATTTCCAATTTTCCCAATACATGAGATTATCACATGTAATATAGTTCTAAAACTATCCATGCATCAGTTCTTGGATGCTTTCACAAGTCACAGTTTTGGACCAAAATAAATGCTACTAAGTCGCTCTACTAGCAGCGTTTTGTTAGGGTTTCCTACCAACTTATCCTCAATACAAAATATTTTGCATAACAAGCATACATGAACAAATCACCTCATTATTTTTGTCAATGACTCTCATCTAATTATATCACTCACACCCCTAGAAATGTATTATATGCTCATTAACAGTGTGTATGATTAGGTGAGCATCACAAAGTTCCCAATTTGCATGCATATAGATTTTTCTAAAAGTACTTTAAGAAATACAACCTTACCAAATAAAAAAACCCATCTTCATGACAATTGTGAATTCCTTCACAATTTTGACTTTATTCACTTGTATCATAGATAAATTTCATCATGACATCATCCTATAACTGTCCTAACTCACATCCATGCTCAAATATGTCTGAAAATATCTAGCCATAGTGTCTTACTTGTGTTACTCCAAAAATTTGTTGGGTTAGCAATATTCAAGGCCTTTTCCAAGTGGACCATTAATCACCAAAGAAACAAACTAAGAACTAACCCGAAACTCATAATACATGTAATTTTTAGTGCCATAATGATCATACCATACTTAAAAAAGACTAAACTACTTGTAGTCACTTTTCCTAACCCTTTAATTCCCAGGCACGTCGGCATATCACCTAGCCTAAATTGGGCGCTCACCAAAGGCACACGAAGGCAAAAAACCCCTCTTCTATGTGAGATTTGTCAAGAATGTTACCATGAATGACAAAGTAATGCATGATAGTAAATGCATACATCATATAACAAGAATAAAGAACTAGAACCAAGCATAGAGGAACAATATTATTACTATTAACATAAGAACAAAACCTCCAAGTAGGCCCAATCAGAAATGGCTAAAGTTTCAAAGAACACAATAAAGAATAAAGATATTTAGATCCATTGAGAAATGATATTTATAAAAAACACCATCATATTAATCCACCATTGTTACAGTAGCCAAATACATCACAAGATCCACAAACGGACCATATAAATAAACCGAATGACACTCTAAACCTACAAATCATTTTGTCTTAAGAAGAGATTCTCATGCATCTATCTCTCTGAGTCTCTCTCTAAAAATCTCTCTCTCTACTTGTCATGCAAATAAATACATAACAAAAGAATTATGGGAATATTCCCCTCACCATCAATTCATCATCTAAGAGAAAGCCGCATGCCAAATGTTATCATCCCCCACCATACTCAAGTACCCTAAACATGCAAATGCCAGCTAAACCATAACTAACTCCAATTTATAGCTCTTAAACCTATCATGATAATCATATCCTAAAGTATTATTTTATTGGGATGAAAGTATCCATTCTTTAACCTTATCCATAATCCAGCCTAGCCGCATCTCCATGTATTCCTCATTAGCAACGTATAAACTGGCTTCAAAATATATCTAAGTATATAAGCCTATTATACCTAACTGCATGAACCTCTGTGATCTTCTCGAACTTACTTAGGTGTGAACCTTTGTGCCTTACTGGTGCATGAAAAAACCATTCATGCCTCAGGTACTTAGTCTTCTTAAGGGATAAACATTACCCCACATTAGTTTGATTGTTTTCCTTGACAATTCTCTGCACTGTTAAAAAATCCATCAATCCAAAAAATGGATAAGGAAAAAAATGTTGTATGTTTCAATAGCCTAAATCATCAAATGGAGGAGTTTAGGGAACTCCATATCTATCTCCCCCTTTAACTTCTTCCATGCTTCCAGTTCAGCCATTGCTTTTTCTGGCACCTCCTAAAAAATGCTCGGTACCTAGTCTAGTGTAATCTCTTCGACTTTCCCCTTGATCTCTTCTATTACCACTACTAGATCTACAAAAAATCCCTCAAACTCATCCATACGTTATATAATAGAATCTTGAAGTTCACCGATATGAACTTATATCTTCTCACACTTGGGTTGGATCTTATCCTTTTATGTTGTGGTGTCGATTATCAACTAGGTACACTTAATATTGTTTTTGGGACCTTCTCCTGCAAGGCCTTGAGGATGACCTCTTCATCTGTTACACATGCATCAAAAATGGGCTCAAATTTCTGACAACTGTTGAAGACCCTATCTTCTAATATGTTTTCCTCCTTGAGTTGGGTGAGTAATTTCTCCAACTCAGTAATCTAGGATTCAACAACAATATTCTTGTTCTCCTTCTCCTTCGTGAGATCCTATGCTGTGGGTCTCATGCCATATTCGATGTTGACCAACAACATCCCCACCCAATCTTCTAAATAATTCATCTCATCATTATAATTGGTCCTGGCTTGGCTCACAAGTACCAAACATTTTCCAAATACCTTTTTAACTAAGGCACTATATTGATCATATGATTCCTTTGTCCGTTCCTATTTTCCATTCAAACCATTACTTATTCTTTTTATTTACTTTTAATTTCCTTTCTAGTCTACGACCAAGGTATGAATAGTCTCCCCTACATCCAAGGTCCATATTACGACTTCTGAGGACATATTTTGCAGCACGTTGTACACTTGCTCATCTGTAAGGTGGCTTGGATCCACCACTTTATAAGTCACCCCTTTATTTTTCTTCAAATGGATGGTCTTGATCACATGATCATTGACCTCAAACTCAGGCTCCTCTACATTATAATTCATATTCCAACCTATCATCTTCTTGGTCCTTGTTATTCCCTCATCTTGGTCTAAGAGATCCCAAACATGAAACTTCTTTGGGGAAAGGGGGATCTGGAACTGTGCACAAAAAACCTTCATGGGATTATCCATGAAGTCCATATAAGGGGACTTAGACATTCACCTCTTCCTCTCCACCTTGTGATTAGAGCATTGCTTCCTTGGGGTGCTTGTTCATGTAGCAAACCCCTTATCCTCCTTAATAACAAAGGAGTCTCCTTTATCCTTCTCTTCTATTTTGGTGGGATGGGTAGGTGAAATTTCTCTCACTAGACTCTTCACAGGCTCCTCTATAATAGGCATCTTGACCTTTACCCGTGTGTCTACTATTTCCTTGGCCTTCGCCTTATTCCTTCTCTTCTCTTGCTCCTTGATCTCTGCCTCGATTTCTTTTCTAAATTATGTGTGGTCGTATTCTGAGCCTATCTTCTGTCGCAGATCTGGAGACATCATGTACCTCAAGATTTTTCTTCTCTGGATCTTCTTCCTCAGGATTGCTTAACTTTTTAGTGCTTTGGTTGTGTAGCCTCGACATGCCATGTTGTGATGTACCTACATGCCCCACTACTGCTCTGATGCGTAAACAATACTTCCTATTCTTGGAAGTGTCCAATTTTCCCTCACTTTTTTTTCTTCTTCCTCTCCTTCCTCTTCTTGGACCACTTTCATAGGTGGGATCAACCCCTCTCTCAGTTTTGAAAAGGTGGAGTCTATAGTCTCCACTTAACTCCCCCTTGCATCTTAGGGTGCAGATGCATGAACACTCAATGGATGAAGCCCTTAATAGTGACATTGATCTGTGGATGCAGATCCAGGAAGTCTTTCTCCAAGGCTTCGACATACACCATCCTTGCACCATAATTGTAGGTTACACAAAGAGTGTGAACATCAAATTCCACTTTGTCAGCATCAATGGTCAACTTTTGTGCCTCTTTCAACTTATTGATGGCACACTTCACATACTTTGCAGTGAATACAAATGAAAGTTTGCACCACTACCCCATTTCTCCATTGGCCAATTTAAATTTAGTCAAGCTAAAATTTTTCATAACTATAAACTTCACTTGGTCCCCTATAACTGTTGGAAACTCATGCCAAATACACCACTTGTTCTCAAAATCCTTGCGCAGTCTCTCATACCACTTGTTCATACAATCCTTGTAGGCATTTATTATGGATGCATCGCAAGTGAAATGTGAAATTTTCACCACATGAGATGAGTTCTTTGGTGGGTAAAACCTCATGTTCCCATCTAGTCCATTTGGTACACCAATCTCCCAAAATATGATTAATAGTAGGATGGACCCCCATGTGATATTTTCTCTAGCTTCATTCTATACCTGCGCTTCCTCAATGTTGATAATCTTTGCAATGAATTGTGTGAAGTTATAGTACACTCATTTTGATACTCTGTACGCAATGTATATGAATCTTATGTTTATATCCATCCATTATTATGATGCCCCCAATTTACAGATGATAAGTCAAGATGTAACCCTTAACGTTGAGTCATCTAGATCTGGGATAACCTGATCCCTTCCCCACTTCTCATAATTTTGTTGCTTCACCAATCATTCAATTTTTGAGTTGAAACATAGGCCAAGTGCCATACTTCACCAGTGTTTTGTAGTCCTATTACTCTCCTTATCAACTAGCTTGTAATTCTCATTCTTCTTCGCATAAAGTAGAAAAAATCCTCACGCACCCATAACATTAACCACCTAAAGATTGGGGTGGGTTTAGTGAAGAAGGGAAACTCCCATAGTTATAAAACTCCATTTTACTGTAACTCATCAACCTTAGGGTTTCTGAGCTCGTCTAATGTTGGAATGTCTTTGACAAGATCCAGCCACATCAACTTTTCATGTTATTATGTTTTGTGGTTAAACTTGCTAATATTGCACCTATATAGATTTGAAATCCACTTCTCTAATTTGATTACACCCAGGGGGTACTGCATTTCTAAGTATATCTCAACAAGTTCCTCCTTCTTTATCACTAATCTCTTGGTTTTTACCTTCTTTGGTACCATTTTTGTTCCTTCATTACGTGCCTTAGGTGTTCAACTTCTCCTTGTTTTCCTGAGCTCTCCAACATCTATAGCTTCACTTCTACGTAACCCCTTGTTGCCTCGTTGTCTCATCCACTTGCCATTTTGCAAGGTCTTATCATAGTTTGCAAATCACCACTAGTTTACAAAGTACTTTGATTATTTATCACGCCCTTTTCACACTTCAATAGCTCAAGAGAAAAAAATTTCCAAAGGGAAGGTGGTTAAAATGACTACCCTCACCCCCTATTTATAATTTTTCCATGACCTCACCATCCTTTTGACCCACACATCTTAATGTTACATTTTAACAACAGACCCTTTTTACACTTCAAGATAAATTTCAATGACCCTACCTAATGTACTGTAGTTTTAACCTTCTGGAGTCACACCAACACTACTTCACTACCACATGCCTCCTTCACATGTCCTCACTGCATGCTGAAGTACTTAACATTTGTGCATTATCCACTAATTATTTTCCCATGCCACCGCCTACCTCATATTACACTGAGCAATTTATTTTCCTCTTCTTACGTGGTCTTCAATCATGTCAACCTTCATCAGAACATCTTTCATACAACACAAACCATTTTTATACCTCCGCACCAATGTCCCAGAAATAATTTTCAACTAATCTAACCTCCCCTCCCTTAGAAATGTGCCAAAAATTTCCCACATTATACTTCAATCCACGTCACACTAAATGTATGCATGATCCTCTATGCATGGAATCATTTAAAATGTAATTAGCTACTAGCGTGCCAATGCACGCAACACAACACATGACTAAAAAATGAAAAATCATAGTGATGAAAAAAGTAAACACATATAAAGGAGCATTAAAGGAAAACCTAAGCTAAAAGATAACATTGCCTTATTACAAACACCAAGAAGACTTATTTATATTAGGGATTTAATCTACCCCTATTAAAGAAACTGGGTAACTGTATGCCATCCAAAGATTCTAACTTGAAAGTTCCAGATTCAAGTATGTAGGTCACAACATACGGTCCCAACCAATAAACTTGGAACTATCCAAGATGGTGCAAAAACTTGGATTCATATAGAAGAACCATATGTACAAATTCGAGCTTCCTGTTTTTAATGTGTCGATCATGCCATGAATTTTGTCATGCTTTCTTTGCATTCTGGTTCAATCAAGCTATAGTGCACATCTCATCCAACTACATCAGGTTTTCTATGCACTCTTCAAGTACTTTCTCATCAACTAATCCTCCTACACAATATGCAGGGATGGTATTATAAACTCAACTGGTAAAATAGCCTCTACACCAAACACCAATTGAAAGGGTGTTTCTTTGTTAAGTCTCTTGTAGGTTGTTATATATGACCAAAGTAAAACAAAAATTTTATCATCCCAATAATTCCTTCCAATATCACCGATATTTGTCAATGTGTGGATCAAAATCTTGTTGAAAGCTTCAGTGTTTCCATTAGCTTGTGTGTGATAGGGTTTAGTCTTATGATGTGCTACCATAAATTATACCAATAATATTCTAACTGTCTCATTCAAGAAATGAGTACCCCTATCACTTGTTAAACTTAATGGACATCCATACCTACTTATGATATTCTTTGAAAGGAACCTTGCTACAGTAGCTGTAATGCAATCCTACATAGGTGATGCTTTCGCCTACCTTGTACGATAGTCTATACAAGTAATGATGTTGTAGAATAAAATATTGCACATTAGAAAATATTTAGCCCAGTCTTATACTACTATTTACAAGGTTCTCAAGTGTACAAATTACTAATTAATCCCACCTTTTGACCACCTTTTTATCATCTTTTATTTTTTATTTCCTGTGTATTTCTCAATACCTATCAACTCATTTCATGACCGTTCCGACATTCTATCTTGAAATAAGTGCTTCCCAGCATGTACTAGGGTGCCCCGAGGCACCGTGGTCCCTTTCCAGGCACCCTGGTCTATGCACAAACTCTTCTGATTCTTTTTGGGTCACTTCTAGCTATTGGTCATCATTATGTTCTTCTCAGTTGGCCTTGTTGGGATTAATTACGAAATTAAGCTTGAGATCCCTGTAAATATAAAGCTATAAGACCATAATAAGGGTCCTAGGTCATTACATATTACCAATACTATCACCTCTTCTAGAGCTAAATCCATTACATCACTTTCATCAATATAGTGCCATGTATTCAAGCTAGGAGATCTGAATCACACACACTACATAGGGGGAGGTATTTAATTCTATTCCATGCACACATGATACTTACATTTCTATAGCTACTATTTCTCACTAATTCATAAAGTTTGGCTGACACAAGAGTACCTAGGGCACATCATGAACACACACACAAAAACTACATCAAGTTCTATAATGTAGTGCATCGCTCTGTGATAAGTTCACTAGTTTTGTGGCTAAGGTCAGTTTGACCCATTCATGTGCATATTTTATTTTTATTGGGTTGGATACTTCTCCTTGCATCATGGGTCATTCCACAGTTCATCTGATGAATCTAGCGTGATAAAAATGAATCACTCAAAGACACTTAACAAAGATAATAGATTCTGATTCTGATTATTTGAATGTTTTTGAATGCCTAGAATGTAGACTAGGGCACCTCAGTACAGTCCCAAACACCTGTGTCATCTCAAAAAACCTAGATCTACCCTTTATAGGGCCCTTGAGTGCTCTTCTACACTACCGAGTTCTAGTTCCAGATCTGCGACAACCTGTGATAGTCTCATGTTATCAACCGAGTCTATTCCTCACTCTTCTCTTGCACATTAGGGTTTTTATTTTACCTAGAATAGTTTATTTACTTGTATCTCATAATGATTTAGTTCATTTACAACGTTTTATTACTTCTAACTAGATTAACATTAATACCCTAGATATGCTTTAGGTCATCTAGGAACAACAATAATTCCTATTTTTGTTAATCATTTTGGTGAACTTGACCGTTATTTCCACCACTTTCTAGTGTTTTGTCCTCACCCCATTTTTTTCTACCATGTCACCCCCTTATCAATTCATGGCCCAATCTTCATACCCCACCTATACACCTACCAAGGTCAACAATATAACTACTACCGCAAATGACTTCATGCGTGTCTACACTCATCATCTATCTCACTTTCTCACACCCCTGTCAGACTCATCCATCATTGTAGTCACTACCCATCACACTCATATCACTCCACTGACTGGTCTACCTATTTCCATACCACCACCAGTCACATCCTCTACTCTACCAACTGATCCTAAAGGCTATGATATTATTGACCAACTTAAAAATACACCAGCTAAGATATCCATTTACGATTTATTACATAATGTACAAAACTTCTAGACTACCCTTGAGGCTACTCTTCACACCAATCATGCTGAACGTGATCAATTTACTGAAGATTTTTTCCATCTCATTCAATATCTTTATAGTTTACCCCATTCAATCTCCTTTACATACAGGGACACATCACTTTCCTCTCATAATAACCCTTGTGCACCCTTTCTCATTACCATCGTCATTAGTACTACATGTATTCAGCATGTCCTCATTGAAAATGGGTTTTCCATTCATCTCTATGCCCATTCTCGCTTATAATGATTAGGAATAAATGATAGTCTCATCTCTCCTAACTCCACTCTCATTCATGGTTATGATTCCTCCACTCATACATGCTTAGGCATAACATCCCTTTGTATTCAAGTCAGACCTAAAACTGTTCTTACTGAATTATACATCCTTGATACTTATTTTCAATTCAGTCTCCTCTTAAACATGCCTTAGATCCACGCCATGCAAGCCATACCATCCACTATACATTAATGTGTCAAATTACTTTATGATGGTTATGAACATACGGTTACCACTCACTCGGAACCCTTCAAATATTATTGCATTGACCTTATCACTTTTATGCCTGTCCCACTAACATCAACCCAGAAAACTGAGTATGATAATAATAGATCCTAACACACTGAGAAATAGTCAGAATACACCAAATATGATAGTGGAGTGTGAAGGGAAGAATAAAATGAAGAACGTAACCTCAACACTCAAAACTCAAATCAATAAAAAGCTAAGAAAAACACGTAATCCTATAAATGAATTTTATGTTTTAGCTTATGCTATTTTAGAATAACTTTGTGAATCAAAACAACATTTTTGGTTGGGAAGGTCATATGAAGAGGAAAATTCTAAGGGTGGTTTAAGGTTATGTTTTGGTGGTGGTGGTCCTTTCTCTGAGTTAATGAATGGATAGAAAAACTAGTTGGGCCCCCACTTTTAATCCTCTGATTGTGTGATGGTTGAAAAATTCTTCTAGGTAAGGTGTTGTTTAAGAACATGTGTGAATTTTTTTTGTGTAGTTTGGCAAAGAGAGAGTGAAGATGAATTTATTTATGATTCATTTATGTTAACCATCAGCTGGGTATGAATTTCAGCGTATAGGTTTCCCTCAGTTTTAATGTGAGCTAAAAATGCAAGCATAGAAGTATGAAATGCAAATATTTTAGAACCCAATCAAAATGTGATATTCGATGTAAACAGAGAGTGACTAAGAAAGAGAATAACTTTCACTAATGTGAATGCAAGAAGAAAAAGAATGATTCTTTTTAGTCTCAAAATACGAATGTCACTTAGAAAAATAAAAGAAAGAGAAGATTCCTAAGGAGAATATTTAATGTTGACGTCCTTTCGAAAAGAACCAAACATACAAAATATTTCCCTAAGAATGAATGAATGCAAGGAACCACGGATGGGTCCCACTGGGCATGCCAAAATGTTTCACTGGATTCTTGATAAATTAATGAAATGGATAGAGGGTGATAGGCCAAGGAGGAATACCTATTTGTGGTGTTGGTTGAATTCTATGCGTGTGTTCTGATTTCTTGATCCAATGTTGATTGTGAGAGCTCCCTTTTGGCTAGGAAGAAATACCTATAAAATGTAAAATAGTACCACCAGATAGAGTTAAATAAAATAATGAGTGGATTGCCTAGTAGAAGCTAGATCCGAGAAGTGTGATGCTCCCTAAACAGGTTGTAAATCCACTTTAATATAATAGTATTAATGTTATCTAAAATAAACAAGAAATAAAAACCTTATTAGAATTGAAATGATTCAGGTATCTCATACAAAACGAATAAGAAAGGTCAGATAAAAGGTGATTGAGTTTAAAATAGGTTAGATGATGGGATGGTATTGGGTTACAGGTCAGGTACATACTCCAGGTAAGATGTGGTAAATATTAGGAGTGATTCTAGGTTATTAGAAAATGGGTATGAGATCGCTAATATGAGGTATGTTGCTAGACACAGTAACCAACGTCAGTTTTTTTACCGATGTTGGTTTGGCAGGATGACCGAAATTAGTATGTTAACTAGTGTTGATAGGGGAAATTAGCAAAAATCTCTTATAAATATTCTTTAGACTCTCTGTGATTTCACAGAGACTAGAAATGGTGGGGGTGAAGTTGTGAAATGGTCTTAGTGACTCAGAGATGACTAAGGGAGGGTGAAGATAAGTGAAAGGGATATATGGTAAGGTGATGGGATGGAGGAAGGAAGTAGGTGTATGGATGTATGGAACAATAAATTATGGAAAAGAATGATGATCTTAATGAAAGAAAATACAGATAATTGAAGAGATATTTTCTACTTATTGAAGAATGGATCCGGAGAGTGCAGGTGATGAAAACAATGATGGTAAAGATCCAGAGAGAAGGGACGTCATGTATGTGTCACATTATTTCAAGTCTCCATGCTTCTCCATATGAATATGTGATTATGAAGAAGCTAATAGATGTCGATGGTCATTGGTAGGGCTCCGGGGTGCTTTCCTTTGCCTAAATGATTCAGAAATTCAAGTTTTCTAGGTCTCTCTTCGTATGAGATCCTAAATTGAATGACCAACCTCAGAAAAGGCTTTTGGAAATGTATTTGTCCTAACTAGTGATGGTTAGGGGACTGGCATCATTTGAGGTATAACCGGTGTCAGTTAAGGTAGTAATATCTAGATTGGCCAAAAATAGCCTAATTGTTGCTATTTTTGGCATGGTCTTCAATCTTCATTTGAGTCTCGAGTGATAGATCATAGAAGAATGAGGAAGATCCCTCTTAGGTTTGTTAATAGGAGTTAATTCTAGGTTTAGACTAAGTCTTAGTTGGTTAGGATATGCTTAGACTTGGTCTTAGGTCATTAATGGGTTTTCAGTGGGTCATGGAGTGAGGTGGCTAGGTGAGTTGGCTAGGTGAGGTGGTCAAGCGAGGATGTTAATAAAATTAATTAAAGTAATTAATTTAATTCATCATGTGCACTATGGGATATGAATAGGTGAGGTATGGTTAATTTAATTAATGATGTTATAAGGGTAGTATGACATAATTTTGGTGTCTACCTTAGGTTGTTGTGGTCCTTGAATGCTCATGTGTACATTTGTGTAAATTATCTATGAAAGTAAAGAACAAGCTGATATAAATGATTAAAAATAAACTATGTTTTTGTATTTTCCAATATAGAAGAAATGAAGCAATATAAACAATCTAATCTAATTTAAACTAATTTTTTTTATATTTTTTAGCTTTCTGGGATAAAATAGAAGAAAAAAATCAATGAAGAAATTGCTTCTACAATTTAATTAAAATATCCTAAACAAATTAACAATCGGATGAAACTATTTATCTGTGTAAAAATATATCTAATCTATCCTAACTAAACAAATATTTACCAAAATGTAATTGTGGATGTGAATCCTTCATTCTGCCTTAGAGGAATGGGAAGAAATAAAAGCTTCTCAGAAGTTTTTCTTCCCCTATAACTTCCCCAACAAAATTAAAGAAGGATTCAATGGAGTTTTTACAAATGAAATAATATTACAATTAATTCTAAATTAATGCAGAGGCATTCCTTAGGAAACACCTCCCTTGTAAGCCCACAAGGATAGGAAGGGAAGCTATCTATCAATAGAATCTTATAAAAATAAATGGAAGCTACATTATTTGATCTATCTATTACAATAATTGAAATGGAAAAGATTTTATACTCCAGTAAATATTGTGCATATAGATTAAAAATAAATAATTGAAGAAATAAGGAAATCCAATTGCAACCCCAACCTAGAATTTGCATTGCTGATGCAAAGCAATTTTTGGCTTAATCTTGTGTCCCCTCAGTTATATTTCCCAATCTTCAATGTTACCTTGAGTCCAGGAATATAGGAATGCAGAAGAAGAAAATAAGAAGGCATTGGATCAATGGTGGCTTGTAAGTGGTCTAGTAGCAATGCATCTAGAGGAAGAATGACCTAAGAGAATAATTCTTAGTTGTGTAGTCTCTAGAAAGATTTCAGAAGCATAACAATGTAATCAAAATAAAAAAAATTCAACCCTTTGCTTCAGAAGAAGCGTTGGTTTATTAAAAATAGGATGGGAAATGGTCTAAGACATTTGGCAGTAATGGGGTGCCACATCACAACAAGGAGGGGAATTTTAAATCTTAATAAACATTTATAAGTGGAAGAGGAGGTTGATATGAATCAATTAAGATTAAAATAAACCAAATTGACTAATAACTGTGTGCTACAAGTGAACTTAAGTGAGTTAACATGCATCCAAATCATTCCTGGGATGTCTCACCTAATTCACACAGAACTAATGGTCTATATAGGGTAGTGGTTATGAAACTAACACCCAAGTAGGGTGGCGGTCATGCAACCACTACCCACGCAAGGCCTACATTGTGTAGATTAATTCCAAAACTTAAGGAAAAATGATGCAAAAATCCATAGAAAAGTAGCAAATGGTTAAGGTAATCTAAGCTACAAATATGAACTGTAAAGATGTAAAGGGGATCAAACACCTTTGGAAAAGACATGAATCATCATTCCAAACTTTTGAACCATTTTCGACAATGGATCACGTGAAAATTTATGGGCGTACATATTCCCCCCTAAGAGAATCATTTTATCCATTAAGAGGTGTAAAACATAGAGTTCGAGTATGGTGTTCCCAAAATGGGGAGTTAAAAGTTATACCTGACACACTCGTGTGCCAAAGTGATGCCATTGAAGATCACACTACCTACAAAATGCAATCAAGAATCAAGTGTAGATAGATTTAAAATCAACAAAATTTACTAAAAATAAAATGACAAGAGGACTTACCATATCTATGAGGATAAAAACATACCTATGCAAGTGCTCTAGTAGTGCAAAACAATCACACTCAAAAAAAAATTAAATCAAGCCATATATATGTATCTAAAACCATAAATTTAAAATTCATTTGTACTTTCCCTCATGGAGAATTTAGAGCTCTAGACTACTTTTAACTTTTTTGAGTGAGGATACAGTCAAATCAAAGAGTGCGACATCGTGATCATGGCCCCACGAGTGAGAGATCCAATAGCTAAGAGAAAGGTTAGTATATTGCATTTATTTATTTTAAACCTAAAACATGAAAATTTGAAAAATCTACACCTAGGAGGGTTATTTTCGTAAATATTTTAGTTAAAATGTTCCCTATGGGGTCACCTAGGTGGGTTTATCTTTTATTTTGTCTAAAATGATCATTTTTTATTTTCTTTGAGTTTGTGGGTCATGGGGGACGACTTGTCCATTCTAGACATGACCGTTGCCCTATACAGGTCAGTGGTTACATAACCACCACTCTACATAGGGTGGCAGTTGTGCAATCACTATGGAAATTACGTAACCTCCTCTCTGTACATAACAGAGGTTGCATAATTGTCAAGGCATAAGCTTGTTTTGAACAACTTAGACTATTTTATTGGATTTTAAGTTGTTTTGTATTATTTTTGACAAGATTATGTGTTGAATCATGTTGTTAACTTGTTCTTTTACTTGTTGTAGTAAATGTAGAAGGAATCCCACATTTGGTGGAGCTGGGCCAGAGAGTGCGAGTGGCTTCCAGGGATTATTGACTATTTGTCCCATTTAGAGAGGGACTTGTTACATAGAGTTGACATATGGATGATTTCACATACAACGTTAACAACACCAGCCAGTCATTTACTATTTGATTTAATGAGCTACTGGAATTCCAACCGGAACATTTTCTAGTTTCTTAGTGTTAGGGGGGAGTGGACATCGAGGATTTTTATATGATTTTGGGTGTTCTTGTGACCAACAAGTGATTGACATTAGATAGTATGGTATCAACCACCTTATTTAGGATTTGGGCAGCATATATGGGAGATGATGGGTCACCTAATATGAGTTCCAAGAAGGGCATGTGATTACTTTTGGTTTCATGTACACCTATCCCCACCCTATGTAATGCCATCATAGTTATTTTGGCTTTGCATTTGGTGAGAAACAAGGGTGGGGAAAAACTCTTGTAATGTTTGGCTCCTGTAATTCTATTCTTTTAGTAGTATGGGAGGATCTATGCTTGGGGTGTGTATATTCTTAGAGCCACATATCACGATGTATACCATTTTGTTAGGCTATAGGGGAAATCCTTGACTTACCCTACACTGGTTATGAGATAGGTCTACGAGAGGATCATCCCCTACAAGAGGGGAGTTGAGATATTAGATCCGAGGGCTATCAGAGCCTCGAGGTGGACAGTCATGGCCCCTCTAAGAGGGTTTCATCAGCTTGTTGCTACACTGACCATAGATGACTTCATTGTGAGGACATACCAAGATATGATTGGGTTATGGGGTGATGACGAGACTATACAGATTACTTGTGGTAGTGTGACATAGTTAGTAGATATAAAAACTAGGGTGGAGGTCCACACTTTTGATAGAGTCCCTCAGTAGTTTGGGTTTTCATATGATGATGCACTTCCATCCATTCCCATTATTATCGTGGCATCAAAGGGGCTTGTATTCCTCCATGACTCGATATGGACCCAGCCACTTGGGCCTGAATTTCTTTCCTTCATTGGTTTTCTTATCTATCTGGTTTTCAAGTCTCAATACTATATCTCTAACTAATATTTTTCTCTTGTATAACTTTTTGTTTTACTTTCAGCTCATTCAGTCAGTGTAAACACTATGTCATTGCTTAGCTTTGAGCTAAGCTTCATTAAGGGTTTCTATCTCAATGAGTCCTACCTCGCGATATCCTTCTTCACCTAAGATTCCTTGTAATGATATTAGGAGATTAGGTATCTCAAATTTAAGCATTAAAACTGCTTCATATATGAACACTAGGGAATATGGGGTTTCCCCCATAGGCATCCTTACTAAAATTCTATAGGTCCGCAAGGCCAGAAATATCTTCAAATGCAAATCACATTTATTCTCCTTGATTTTTTTTAGGAGAATAGACTTTAACGTCTTATTTTTAGCCTCATCCTATCTATTGGTCTAAGGATAGTATAAAGAGGATTTGTGGTGATTTATCTTTAACTTTGAGCATAAATCACACACCTCTTCATTCCTGAAATATGTTCCATTATCTAAGATAATGACTTGAGGGACCCCGTACCTAGAAATGATCTGATTGAAGATGAACTTTGTGATCACAAACCTAGGTATAGTGGTAAGAGACATGGCCTCGAACCAATTTTTGAAATAGTCTGTGGCCGTAATTATAAAATTGTGGCCATATTTGGATGAGGGAGAAAACTTCCCTATCAAATCTGAACCCCATATGGAAAAGGACCAGGGTGTTACAATAGGTTGTAGATCCTGGGAAGGTATATGAATTTCATGAGAGAATTCTTGACATTTTTGGCACATGTGCAAATACTCCATAGCATCATGCTCTAACTTGGGCTAAAAATATCCCATCTGGTGTATCTTGCAAACACTAGCATGCCATTTGAAGTGACTCCCCCACACTCTGCTGTGGGCTTCGAAGAGAATATTTTCTGACTCTTCCTTGTTGACACACCTTAATAGAATTCCATCAAAGGATCTACGATAAATAACTTATACTATGATCACATATTTGGTGGCTATGATGCATAGCCATATTTTTTGTTTTGAGGTTTCCCCTCAGGATATGCACAGTCCATAATGAAATTGAAAATTTCTGAATACTAAGGACACACAGTAATGAGAGGCTTGATTTCAATGTAGTATACACACTCATTAGGGAAATCCAAGTCTAATAGATATCCACCATCTAATGGGTTGTCTTCCAACCAATCTACAATGATTTGTCCTATGAAAAAATTTTGATTGATAAATTTTATCTCAAATTCACCCAAGGGTGATGAAGCATCTAACTTTCTTGGACAAGGAACCCTATGTTAGAAACATTTGAATATGGTCTATTTTGACAATTATCCTTGTTTCTTGGTTAATCATATAATTCCTTGACCATTTCATTACAAACACTATAGCAAGGTATTACTTTTTTGCTAGCTTATAACACATCTCATGGTATAGCATGGTGCGACTAATGAAGTAACTTCACATTCACCTTTATCATTGTCTTATTGTGCTAACATGCAAGCTAGAGAGATGTCTATAACTTGAGAATATAGAATGAGATGGAGATCCAGCTTAGGTGGCATGAGTGTGGGTGAAGATAATAGCAAACACTTGACCAATTCAAATGCCTCGTGACACTCAATCATCCATACATTACAAAAATACTTATTTAACAAATTGTTGATCAAATGAATATCATAGATTAAATAGTGTATGAACATTTTGATTGCTATGAGATTCCACAGAAAGGACCTGATTTCTGAATCATCAGTGGGGGATTCATCTCTAACACCACTTGAATTTTTTTTGGATCTACATTAATCCCTCATGAAGAGATGATATAACTCAACCACTTCCATCTCATCACTCCAAATACATATTTCTCTAGATTTAATGTGACACCATATTTAATGAGATGAGAGAGGATGATGCGAAGCACCTCAGGGTGATTACAACAATTTTTGGATTTATCTATAATATCATCAACATATGATTTCACAATCTTGTGAATAAGATCATGGAATATAAAGGTCATTTCCCATTGATGGGTAGTACTAGCATTCTTTAGACTAAAGGTCATAAATGGGTAGCAATAGGTACCCTAAGGACTCTTAAAAGTGGTGTTTTTTGATCCTCCTCAAAGATCCTAATTTGATTATAACCTGAGAATCCATCCATGAGTGACAACAACTCATATCCAATTGTTACATACATGATAACATCCATGGAAGGTAAGGGGAAATCATTCTTGGGACATGCCTTGTTTATATCCCAAAAATCAATGCATATTTAGATTTTCCCATTCTTCTTGAGAACGGGGACTATATTTGATACCCACATTAAATAATCTACATGTTTAATGAATCCCACATGTAAGAGTTTCATAACCTCTTCTTTGACCATTAGAACCACTTTTGGAATCATAGGTCTTGAGTTTTGTTTGATGGGCTTGGCATCAGGTTTGGTTATAATATTTTTAACTAAAACTTTGGGATAAATTCCTTTCATCTCTTTGTAGATAAATGTGAAGGATTTTGAATGCTCCTTGTGAACCTTATTATGAATTTCTACTTCTTCTAGAGTTAAAGAAGGACAAATTTTCAATATCTTAGTGTCTTCCTTTTTCTCAATATTTATATTGATGATCCCTTTCAATTAAACAGACATTCCCTTCTTCAAACTCATGCAGGGTGGAGGTATTTATATTCATCCTTCCTCCTCTACTTCATAGATCTCAAGGCCTTCTGATAAAGAATGACCCATTATACGATCTCCAAAATAGGAGGAAGAGTGAGGTATGAGAGTGAAGCCCCTCTTGTGATGTGCGCGAGATGAAGTTCAGTTTACGCATTAAGGTAAATTAGTATAGGCTTATCATTATCTACATAATCTAAAGTGGCAGGATCATTCTCAATCTCAACGTATGCCAAAATTGGATTGGTAGGAATTTTTTGAACTAGGGTTTTAAATCAGACTGAAATAGTGAATTCAACATCTTCCAAATCTTTATTTGGAAAAAATAAAGAAGTGGAAGTAGCCATGGAGTCAGCTAAAAGGTCTTGTTCATGTAGGATATATTCAATGGATACGAATTTAAAACATTTTCTTAGGTTAAGTATGACAGTATTATAGAGTTATAGGTGTTCTGTTCTAGTCCCATAATATTCTGAAACTTTGTTGGTGACTAGTTGAGAACCACCCAAAACTCTAATATTGTAAGCACCAATTCTCTTGGCTACAATGAGACCATGAAGAAGAGCCTCATACTCGGTACCAATATTCATGTATTTGAAATTGAGCTTAAAGTAAAAAGGCATAACCTTCCCTTCTATGGAAGAGAGGATCATGCCTACCCCAATACCAAAATGAAAATTCACTTCGTCATAGTTGAGAATCCAATAGTTTCTAGGGAATATTAATGTTTTATAGTTTCTAGTATTTTCTTCCTCCACATATGAGACCTCAACCATGCAAATCTCTTCCATTGGAAGAGATCCGAGTCCTAGAGTATGTCCTATTCACAAGGAGTCGAAAGGGAGGAGAATAGATAATTAATTATCCAAATCAAAAATATTATCCATGGTTTCCATTGATATTGTCTTAACAACAATAGTTTCATCTTTGGTTGTAACAACCCCCTCAATTAAAATGGATGCTTCTAGTTCTTTCGTGGGAATTAGTTTAGACTCTGGTGTTGTATCTTTTGGTTTGTTCACTTTATTAGCAGGGAGTTCAAACTCGATATGGACCTCGAGTTTCTTCTTTAAGTTTTCTAACTAAATATTGAAAGGATTTGGGTCACCCTAAGCAACAAATACTTTCCCCAAATGCAAGAATCTGACTTCCTTAAATAGTGTGGAAATAATTTCCTTCATCTAATGGATCCAAGGTCAGCCAAGAATCATATTATAGTTGGTTTCCATATATATAATATAAAACTCGATTAGAACTGCCTTGGTCCCAAGAGTAACCAGGAGTACTATGGTTCCTATGGACATTGCTTTAAGACTTCTATAGCCTCTCAATGTATTTCTAGTTGAGGAATAGTTGGTTTCACCCGTTGCATAACTTTTAGAGGAATGAAAAGGGGAAAATATTAACAACTTCCCCATTTTAAATAGTTGCACATTAAATGTAATTATTATATATATAAACCTATAAACACAATGTTGGGTCACCTCTACGTGCCATATCAACATCGATGGGCATTTTACTGATGTTGAAGATGAATCCAATATCTCTTTCGAGCTTCCCAGAAGGATAGACATAACAGTCTATATGGTTTATTTGTACCTCTGGTAGAGGGGTACCATTAATTAAGTGACCAAGACCCAATGCTTATAACAAAGTGACTCGATGAATAGGAGAGTTCTTCAACAAATCCAAGACGTAAATGTGAGAAAAGGTCTTGGTTAAATCCATAATCAGATCATATGCCCATGCCAGCCTTGGAAGTATTAGAATGTCATCCGATATAGATGGGTAGATGGAAATATGCTATGTAGAATAATCACGGGTTCTTCTAACTACGTTAATTTTAGGTTCAATATCTAATTTGATGAGACCCATGTTCTTAGTTTGTTACCAACCATCCAATGGAGGTGCTACTAATGAGTTTGAAGAAAGGGAAGATTTTAGGTTTTTGTTTTGCACTGCGTTGCCCTTGTTTGTGTCGTGGGGGTTTAATTTGAATTTTTTAGGATGTGTGGGAAGAGGGATCCTAAGAGGAGTGTTTTGAGGGGAAACAAGCCCCATGCTAGATTTTTGCGTTGGCGTCATAGGATTTACAAAAACACATCTCGATGAAGAGTTACCTTTGTTCCCCTAGTAGGCATTGTATGAACTTGTTAGAGTTATGAAAATTTCTAGCATCATGCCCTCAGACCCTATGGAGGCCGTAATAAAGTTCAGGATTATGATCCTAAAGTAATTGATTTTCATTCTGTTGCTGTCCAAAATTATGATTGTTGATTAATTTTTGGTTGTTGTAATTAAATTTTGGAGGCATTTTCCCTTGGCTTTGATATTGATTTCAATACCTGTTTGGGTATTGATTGAGGGCTTAGTCCTTAACTTGCTATGAAGGTGGAGGGTGGCTAAAATCCACTGTGTTGATTAAAGGATTTAAATTGTTACTTCTTTTATTATTTCCGTTCATGTTGTTATTGGCATTGTTTACGCTTGAAGTGTTAAGAACATTCAACTTCTTAGCTTGATCAGTTACATCATCTGTTGTAACACCACAGTTCTTATTGATGAACTTAGGTCCTTGATTGTTGTTTAAATTTTTGGGGTAATTTAAATTACCTTGGGAGAGAGTGATCACTCTCTCATTTAAACTGTAGGTCTTTCAACCACTGTTTATTTACACTTGATCAACGTGGAGAACACCCTCTAGTTCCTCCTCGTAGCTCTTAAGGGGGAAATTTTTGACTTCTTCTTTTGTTTCCCAATTGATGGAATGAAGGAATATATCACAAAGCTCTATCTGATCCATATTAAAAGAACTTGCTGAAGAGTAGAGGACTAAACACTACCTCTGAATAAAATTGGAAGAGGATTCATTATGCTCTTGGTTTATGTTAAGGGATTCTCTGATTATTATTCTTAACAATTTATTCATGTCAAACGCCTTTATGAACTTGGATAAAAGTTTCTTAAAGGAGTGTATACAAATGTGAGGTATTTTATAATACCAATTGAGAGCTATCCCTTCAAAGGTTTGGGAATATCTTAGCTACAACCACATCCCATGGGAGTAGCTCCTTAACAAAAGTTACATACACTTTAATATGTGCATTTTAGTACCCCTCCCCTTTAAAATTTGGCAAGTCAGGAAGTGGTCATGGAAGCATCACACTTCATATAGTAAAGTCTAGGGGATCCTTAAGATATTTAGAATATGTGCCCAACACATAGGACTATACCATGGAAGACCATTGATGAGGAGGTGGAGGAGGCATAAGAGGGTGATATGGTGCAACATAGACATTGGTAGGGGCATAAGGCATCCCATGAGGCTAAGCATATGAGCTAAGAAAATAAAACATGTCCCCCTACAGTGATTTAGAATACATGTGCAAATATGGGGGAGCATTATTATTATACAGAGTTGGAGGTAGAAAAGCAGATAATGTCACATTTCTAGTTAGGATTCTATTTAATAATTCACTTCTAATTGGTTCCTATAAAGGGTATCTATATGAGGTATGAGGGGGAATATTTAACGTGCCCGATCCAGTGAGGATATCTCTAAAGCTAAGAACTCCTGTGTAAACCAGAGGTGATGATGGTGCCGAGGGTACATGGCCAAATTTCTACGCATGATTGGGAACCTTACCTTTCCTTGTGAAATATGTAGCATTAGAATCTTGGGAAATCTCTACCTCCCTAACACTATTCACCAATGTTGAAATTACATCACCTGTAGACAGTGTTACATTCATCTTGGGTACATTTTAAGTCTGGTTGGGAAGAAAAGGTACACGATACTTGATATTTTGGAAGCCACCGCTCTTTGGATGTGTTTCCTATAGGAGGAGGGGTAGTAGACTCATTTTGGAGGAGAACATAGGCGTATTGTTATATCTAATCTAGGGACTAGTCTATGTTATTGAACCATTTCTCACTTCGGGTGTAGCATACTAGATAATCCTCATATAATAATGGGATTGAATCAGACTGCATGCATATTTTTTGTCTAAACAAAACCCAAGGATCGGGATCTTGCTCTCCTGTGAATGTCATGTTGTGGCCCATGTGTAGGTTGATCAATCTCCTTGATCATGTCCACTGAACCATTGTTGGTCCCTTGAGGAGGGGGAGTGTAAGGTGAAGGTAGATTAGATGAGTAATTGTTAGCCCACCTAGATAGTGAGGGTGACTGTTGCATACCCATTTGGTAATAATACACCTTGAGACCCAAAATGGGCCAACTGTATTCCTTACTTGACATATTCAGGGTGTATATAAATACCCATGGAATAATGGGAGAGGATAAAGATGGATGAAAAAAGTTAGAATAATGGAAATGGAAAGGGACTAGTCATTCATGTTGGTTTCACCAATTTGTATGACTGAAAATCAATAGGTGACCTTTAGCCACACTCGACCTCTCGAGGTTGTACCAAGACAACCGATGTAGAATGAATGGACGGCTATATGTAGAGTAATATATGTAAATTGATAATAGGTGAGTATGGTAAATAGGTTATCAAAGAAATCTAATTTCCTCTATGGGAACCAAAGGTATCTACTCGTCTAGGGAAATAAAAGCCTCTATAACCTGTGTGGGTCTAATGGAATGATCAAGAATGATACACACATGTAAGATTCTATCAATGTATTTGTGTGAAACTCTCTCCATTGGTTGTGAAATGCATGAAAATTCCTCTTCACTGGCCTTGTAGAAATTCCCATACAAGGTCATGGAGATTCTAGAGAAAAGGGATGAATAAGGGAAAATGAGTGGGTTATGGGCACTAGTTCCTCCTAGGCTGGCTCCACCAAAATTTGTAGACGTTTTCAGCTTCTTCGTTAAGGAGGTGCAATATCTAGATGATGACGGGTGGAACTAGTGAGGATCCTAAATACCATAATATGAAGGCTTGTATCAATGTCAGTCTCAAGATAAGTTGTATTGGGCTGAGGGAATCTAGGATCTTAAACATCTTCTCTAGGTTGTTGTGGTCCTTAAATGGTCATGTGTGCATTTGTGCAAATTATATATGAAAGCAAACAAAAATATAATCTAAATTATTAAAAATAAACTATGTTTTTGTATTTTCTAATATACAATAAATGAAGAAATATAAACAATATAATGTAATTTAAACTAATCTTTTTGTATTTTTTTAGATTTCTGGAATAAAATAGAAGAAATGAAGAAATAAATAAATTGCTTCTATAATTTAATTAAAAGATCATAAACAAATAAATAGTTGGATGAAACTATTTATGTGTGAAGCAATATATCTAATCTATCCTAACTAAACAAATATTTTCCAAAATGAAATTGTGGATGTGAATCCTTTGTTCTGCCTTAGAGGCACGAGAAGAAATAAAAGCTTCTTAGAATCTTTTCTTCCCCTACAACTTCCCTGACAAAAGTAAAGAAGGATTCAATAGATGTTTTACAAATGAAATGATATTACAGTTGATTCTAAATGAATACAAAATCATTCCTCTAGACACACCTCCCTTACAAACCCACGAGAATAGGAAGCAAACCGATCTATCACCAAAATATTTTCAAAAGATATGGAAGATACATTATTCGATCTATCTATTGCAATAATTGAAATGTAAATGATCTGATACTCTAGTAAATATGGTGTGTATAGATTCAAAATAAAGAAATGAAGAAATAAATAAATCCAATTGTAACCCCAACCTAAATTTTTTAATGCTGAGGAAAATCCATTTATGGTTTACTCTTGTGTCCCCTTAGTTATCTTTTCCAATCTTCAATGTTCGCATGAGTCCATGAAGTTGGGAATGTAGAAGAAGCAAAGAAGAATGCACTAGAGAAATGGTGGCATGTAAATGGTTTTGTAGCAATGCAGATAGAGGAAGAAATACACAAGAGAATAGTGCTTGGTATTGTAGTCTCTAGCAAAATTTTAACAGCATAACAATGTAATCACAATAAAAATTTTTTGACCCTTTGCTTTATAAGAATTGTTTATTTTATAGAACATAGGTTGGGAAATGGTCTAATCCATTTGGTAGTAATGGGGTGTCACATCACAAAAAGGAGGGGTATTTTAAATCTTAATAGAAAATAAGAAGTGGAAGAGGAGGTTAATATGAATCAATGAAGCTTAAAATCACCTAAATTTACCAAGAAACCTACACTACATGTGAAAATAAGTCAGTTAATACGTGTCCAAATCACACCTGGGAAGTCTTGGCCAATTCACATAGAACCACTGGTCTGCACATGATAGTGGTTATGAAACCGCCACCCAAGTAGGGTAGTGGTTGTGAAACCACCACCCAAGTATGGTGGTAGTTGAGTAATTGCTGCGCAGGTAGGGTAGTGATTACGTAACTTAAGGCAAAAACTTATGGAAAAACAAAGTAGAAAGCCACAGAAAATTAGAAAATGGCTAAGTAAGATAATATAAGCTACAAATATGAACTAGAAAGAGGTAAACGGGCTTCAACACCTTTTTAAAAGACATGAATAACCATTGGTGACATTTGAACCATTTCCGACAATGTAGCAGGTGTAAATTTGGGTGCATACATAAACCAATACAGTAAGAAGTGATGTGGGAGCATCATTGATTGTTAAGAGATAGGTGTTAGGTTATCATATGGTTTAAGAGTGATCAATGTATGTTTTCCCTCAATTTCTTTCTTGTTTAAATACAAATTTGTAATTGTAAATGTAAAAGCAAATGCTCTTGTAAATGAGTTTTCAAAAGATAATTTCGACTTGGTAAGATCTAATGTAGCCTAAATAAGGTCATGAAGACCATTTAATCATGTAATATCTATCGTGAACTATCTCATAGGGGTGTTAGGATTATATTAATCATATTTACATGTTTAGTGTGTGGTTGAGTCAATTTAGGAGTTGTTGAGCTTCTCTAGGGATAGTTGAGTGACTTTAGGAGAGGATTTTGATGAGATAAACATAGAAAAACAAACTTTTCTTCACAATTCCATGAGAATTATGCATGTACAAAGGAGGTATGTTAAAAATAGTTCTTTGGTATGAATTTTCAAGTGAATTCATAGAGTATTTTGTAAGTTTTTGTAAAAACTATATATGGTGACGTTGAAAAACCAGGTAGAGTAGCAAGCATGAAAAGTAAAATTCAATATTAAGGGTCCTATTTCCTTTTCCTGGTAATACTAAAAGTTGGAGGAGGTATAGAAAATCAAAAAAAAATTATTTGGAGTCTTGAAAGTGTGTTTTGAGGTTTTAATAAACAATTTAATGATTAGGGCACAAATTAGGGTTTCACATAAAATATTTCTAACCAACCCAATTGGATCAAATTTAGAACATATTTCTACCATTTTAAAAGGATACAACCTACAAAATTTTATGTTTATTTCACACGTGACATAGAAAAAATTATTCATGACAAAAATAATTAGATATGGGAAGAGGAAACTGTGAACAATGAAAGAGGAGTTGCATAGAAGTTAAGAGGAATCAAAGTTTGGGGACATAAAATCAATGCTAGAGAATATTGAATACATTCATGAGGTTATCCAATAGGTTTCTTGACGATTTTAAATCTTTATACCCACACTGCAGAAAAGTAGCATACTAAAACATGCCTAATTAGGCTAGGACTAGGTACAATTTCTCTTATTTTGTACAAAACAACTATATATCATTTTTATACATGTTTTAAAATTTCAAAATGGGTATCTAGATCAGTTGTCAGTTTTTAAGATCATGTGTTTAGTGAAATTTATGGTCCAAAATTCATCAGCGAAGGGTTACAAGGCATTAGGCCTAGTTGAGAGCTAAATATGAGTTGTTACCATGCTAAGACCTTAGTGATTATTTTATAAGCTTAATTTGGGTATGAGTAGTGTGTTGAAGTTAAAAGAAAAGTTATATAACTTTATTTATATGTTTCATGGTATAAGCATATGACTATCATTCTTGACATAATGCATACAAGTGGAAATGAAGAAAAATTATAACTCAAAAATTTCATAACTATTATTTGTGGTATTAGAGATAGGATGGGCATATTTTTTTGTATCAGAGCCTGGATGAGATCTTAGGAGAATTATAATCAGTTGTATGATTGCAGGTAGTATCAAGGAGGAGATAATAAAGAAAGGAAGATATAGATCAAATATTAGAGATTTGTGGAAGAAAGAGAATTGTGACAAGGAAGCCCTGAAGACCATTGGAGGATTGAAGATAGAGAAGGAGAAGAGTGAATATTAGAGATAGAGATAAAGTGGCAGAGACAACCATGTGCAAGTTAGAAGGTAAGTATTTAATGTATCTTTTTTAGATGTTTTATGTGGAAGTTATTGCAGGTAAAGTCCATTGAGGCATAAAGTACTAGGATTAAGAAACTATGGTGTAATAGACCTAGGTAAATATATGAGATTATTAATAGACTAAGGTAAGTTAGGATTCTTGGGTGAGATAAGTACAAAAACAATAAGAGACTGAAGTTTAGAGAAGATAGCCTAGGTGAGGTGTTTAGTAAAGTAAGAAGAATACATTCTAAGGGAAAGATGAAGGGCTCGATAGGAGAGAGTTGTCACAAAAAGATAATGGTATATTTCTAAAAGAGTAATATGGACATGCAGAGAGAAACACAAGAAATAAGAGAGATATTAGATTACCTGATGAATTTGTTACAAAACCAAGGTAATGGTTGGAAGGTTAAAAAGAGAGTCACGTGGCATATATAATAGTTTATTGCAAGAAGAATGAGGTATATCATAATTTACTTAATAAAGGAAGAAGAAAATATACTCATATCTTTGATAAACATGAAAAAGGAAAAGGATAAAGGCAAAAAATAATATTAAAATCAGTTTTTAGAGGAAGAGAATTTTTTTTTCATTTGTGGACAATAAGGACCAATGCTTCATGAAGAAGAAATGGGTTATAAACAAGATGAGAGTCTTATGAAATATTTATGTAGTGTTAAAAATTATGAAAGAGAAGTTGAAATCCTTAAAACATTAGAAGGGGAAAATGAGCCTCTTGTTTTTCAATCTAATTTTTATTTTGAGTGTGTGTTTGTAGGTATTGAAAATGAAATAATACAAGAAGATGATAAAAAGGAATAAGAACCAAAATTTTCTTATAAAGACACACAAAAGAAATGTGAAGAATATATACTTCAAAAATATAATTAGGAAAAGCATAAGAAAGGCTCTAAGATCATGTAAAATAGAGATGATAGGCATCATGAGAATGAGTTCTCAAGAAATATGGTGACAAAAATCAGCCTACAATGTAGAGAAATGAAGAATCCAAGCACAATAAGCATATGGATCATGATAAAACCTCAAAAATCTAAGCTTGAATGTATTAAAGGAGGAGGATTTCAGAGGAAATCCATGCATTCCAAAGAGAGGTATGAAAGCTCAAGAAATTAGTCTTTTTCATTTATAAGAAAGAAAATTGGTAAGCATATGATGGAAGACCACTATGAAGCATTAATGAAGATGATGAAAGGTTAAATCAAGGGTGAGATAAATGAAGGTATTAGACATAATATGTTAAGGTTCTTATGGTTGCAAAACTTACAAGGGAGAAACATTAGAAAAAATGAAAAGAATAAGTTAAATATTCTTGAAGAAGGACAACATATGGTAGGTTTGTAGGAAAAGAGACATAGAGATCCTTTAAAGGATCATTATTCAACATGAATAATCTTTTAAGGGCCTTGAAGAAGATGGAAAACATAATAGGAAGGATGAAAAAAAATTGGAGTAAGAAAGTAAGAAGCTAGGAGTTGTCCAAACCCAAGTTTTTGTTTTAACATGTCATTAATATGATGAAATTAAAGGTATGGTTCTTAAAGGGAGAGAATGATATTATGAAGATGAGATGAGAACAATGAGAAGATCATTTTAGTTAAAAAGATAAGAAGGATGAATTATTGAAGAAATCCAAAATAACAAGAAACTTGACACCAATGGTGAAATAGTGATGACAAAGGAGAAATTTTAAGTTCATCTTCATTCCATAACATCCATGAGGAAATGTAGCTCACAACAGTTTGGGTCAAATGGATATGGTAAAGGTAAAGAATATCTTCTATGCATTCTCTTATTTAATCCCCATAGGGAGTTAGTATTCTAGAAGGAGAACAGAGTCGTAAGTTACTATGCATTCAAAGTAGTTAGAAAAGTAGCAAGTTGAAGTGAACAAGGATCTTTTCAAACTATTTTAAATGTTTTGAAAATAAGGTTGTATGATCAGGACCTAAGAGGTCATGAAGAGTGGTATAATGAAGGAAGAAGGTTTTTGACACCTTCTCAATGCAAGAAAACTAGTATAATGGTGGAAAATTAATAGAAACTCAACATAGGACAGGTATTTGATGAGTTTTTAGGCATATAACAAGAAAATGAGGAAGAGTTATTGATGTGTGATCATCATATCAGTTTTTAATTTGCTAAGAAAATGGGAAAAGACAAGATAAGGTCAATAAATGACAAAAGTGACCCTCAGGTGTATATAACTAACTTGATGAAGGAAATGCACCTCAAAAGTCTATAGAACTTCATTAAGATCAAGAGAACTATTAAATCACAATAACATACAATGATGAGTACTATATGGGTGAAGCTGGTGTACAATTTATATAGGGTCCGGTGAAGAGAATAGAGGATTGTAGGCCCAATTATATTATTGATGACATGGATTTATGAGAGATTTTTGATGTACATGCCCATAGGGATGTAATTTTCATAACAATAGATACCCCTAGAGTACTTTAGTGGGCATATGGGCTGAAAGTGATAGCACTTTGGGCATACTGATTGTTACAATAGGTACTTAGAGATGATGTCATATGGGAGTCCTACATAGGGAATGTTGATTAGTGCCCCAGTTGGATAAGGGAAGAGGACTTGGATGTAGTTGATGAGGCTCCAAGAAATAACTTGCATTAGGTAGAGGCCCACCTGATGGATATGGTACCAAGATAATTTTGGCGGCCAAATCCTTCTGTGGTACCATCACTGTCACCCTAACGATGGTGACATGCAATGGAGGGTACATGTACAATGGATAGATTACTAGCACTATAGCCCCAGAGTGTATGTGTCATAAGTAGACAAGGCCAAAGGAAGAGACAGTGACAAGTTGGGGCAGCTTAGGAAACACCCAATATCATTGTAGTTATGAGTTCAGATGAGGGATCCAATGGAGGAACTACCAGCACATACCCATAGGTGGGTGATACAAGCAAAACTAATACTAACACATGAGGGAGATAGGAGGGATAACTAGTACCATGGTTGACGGAGCATAGGATGTGATGATTGAGAGGTGGTTTCCTGATGCCCTTGGGGATAGAAATGGCCTTACAACTGTGAGATAGGAACAAGACCCTTCGAAGAGGAGATATGATTTTGGTTCCTTGAGAGAGATGGGAATAATATGTTGGATGGATATCCCATTAATGTGATGAGGATGGAGTGGTATTGGTCAGATGAGGAGATGGTTTGACTATCATAAAGAGAGCTGGGTAGATAGGTATGCATGATTGTGATGATTTTATTTATAAATGTAGATGATATCTTTGATAACTATGTCTCAAGTTTGGTATTGATTGATGAATTTTAGTTTTTGTAGAGTGGAAGAAAGAGTGGAACTCCTTGATAGAAATTTCACACCACAATATCCTAAACACATTATTGGATATTTAGGATACCTCCATTATGGTGTATCCCATAACATCATCAGTTTGTGAGTCAGTGTGAGAATTTCAGTTGGTTGGGGAGGCTTTCAAATCATTGCAGAGATTGATAGATGAATAGGCATTAAAAGAAACTGAAAATATAGATGTCATGGTTTGAGGCTTATTACAGGCATAGGGATCCTTATTTTAGGAGCAGGAAGTGCATATTTTGGATTTTAGGAAAGCTACAGAAAGTATTATAAGGCTAGATGAATAACTAGTAAGATAACATGGAGAGTCCTCCATATCTCAATCTATGGTAGAGTCTCTATCTCACACAAGCCAAGAATCCAGTGTAGAACATTTGGTACAGATAAACTAGAGACCCCCAAGGGAGTGAGGATAATTCAACCACATTATATAAATATTGATGATGGATTATGATGTATTTTTTCAATGTATAAAACTAATTCAAGTTATATATACATAATTATTTTTTATGATAATGGTACTTATTGTTATTAATGTGAATGATGCTTTAATTATAATTTTCCTTTCTCTCCTCGTGCATGTATTTGGTAATACTAATGTTACTTAAGAAAATTGATAATGATATTTAGGTAAGAAATTTGGTAGGATGGGAAAATGATAGGATATCCCAATCCGTGTGATGAAAAAGGAAAGAGGTAGAAAAGAGGCCAAGATAATAAAAAATAGGGTGTTATGGTGTTATTAGAAGAACATAAATCCATGCAAGGTCAAGAACCTATGTGAGGATACATAATATTGCAAAGATTCACTAAGAAAGGTTAGGGAAAATCTAATCTAAAATAGGTGGGATAAAGACCACAACATTCCAATGATAGGAAATTATAGTGAAAAGAGAGGTGATGATAAACCCAATTGGGGTTAAGATTTTTGGAGATGTGTATAAAACTTAAGGGGGGCTAAGATCCCAAGTGGAGGTGATACCGCAGACCATAGAAAATCATTTTTGAGGTATTTATAAATAATATATTTGTACACGAGGGGTAAATGATCATAATTAGTAATAATATCATCCAAATGATTATAGATAGGGCTTCAGAAACAATTCATGAGGTGATTTATGGCGTGTTGTGTGATAATAACTTGTCATTGTACCTTTGATCTCATGGAAACTAAGGTTTCATCTATCTTATCCTCTAGTCAGGTAAGAATTTCATGTGAAATATTTTTCATCATGGGATGAGGATTGGGATGATGTGGTGGTCCATAAGTTGTTTGATATTGATTTGGTATGGGTGAATGATGACAAATCCAAGAATAGTCCACTTTACACTTGCTTCTACATGAAGAGGAATTAGGAACTAGTTCTTGTTACGTATGGACCGATAGTTGGTTTCATTTTGCAAGAAGTAGCCATGGTACAAACAATAAAGTGGGGCCAAGGAAGAGGGCTATATAGCCTTATAAGATTAATCTATTTTATCCTCATCTTCAACCTTCTTCATGTGTCTATTGTAGACTCTCCAATCAGATACATCATGCCTTGAAATATCATGCCATGTAAAATATGTCTCTACTTCAAATGGCTAACGATCCATAAGGGTGAGAGGTAGGGAAACATGTGAATTTTTTATATTGGTCAAAATGGATTGGCACATCTTGTACTTTATCATGCTTAATGTCATTAGATTCATAATAAAAACTAGATATATGCTCCCCTTTGTTTAGATGAGGAGGTAGGTCACATGATCAAGTAGTGGAATCATGAGGAGAGGGCAAGGCCAACGGAGTTGTCTAAGGCTTAGGTGTCTGTCTAATAAGAGAATTATCGACTGAGTGTGAGGGGTCTTCTTATATAATAATAACATTCACATAATGAGCAAGCATCATTTCAATGGTGTTTTGGTAATGCCATACTTCCCTATCCTAGATTTGGGAATAACTTTCCAAATGGTGATCATCTAAACTGTAAGCATCATCATAGTCAAGAATAGGGGTATCTATCCCAAAAGAGTCAATTTTGGTTGTTAGTTAAACCATTTACTCTAGTAGAGCCAGAGGTGTACATGAGCTAGTAGTGGGAATGGATGGCTCCTTCTTACGAGGCCACAAGTTAGGAGGAATTTGGGATATGATGAGATCTAGTAACAATGATCTCATTAGCATCGTCTTTTTCAAAATCCAAGATATTGGGAGGCATGCACCCAACCAATTCTGGATGACCTGCATTACCATGAAAAAATTCAAGAGGATAGCTGAAGTGTTAATATTTGTGAAATGGGATAGGATATGATTCTTTGATGTTCGGTAATTTATATGTCCCTTCTTCTGAAGAGTGTTGTAATTGTAATGATTTTGGTGCCCTTAAATCTTATATATATCCAGTTGATGAGAAAATTTGACACATTGACTTGCAGAGTAAGTGACTACATGCATATAATGGGTCTAAGGTCGACCTAGGAGGATATTATAAGTTAAGGGGAAGTTAAAGTCCTTGAATTATCCACATACGGTCCTAGGAGGAATAAATATGGTAAACTAAATGTAACCCATGGGTGGAATCTATCGACAATCATTCCCTTAGAAAGTAGTATGTGTGGTCTTTAGGTTGTCTATTGAGTAACTGAGAGCCTTGATGAAATCTAATGAGTCCATGCATGTTCCAAAACCTTTGTTGATAAGGACATACTAAACCATGTTTTTTTCGATTCATATAAAGATGAAAAACATAGGATTGTCTACCCAAAGCAAGAGTTAATCTTGAATCATATTATCCATGGGGTGATAGATACAAGTTTGAGTGTCTGTGGTATGGTTAATTCAAATGGAAAGCTCCATGCATCGAAAACAAATGCTTTCTTCCAAACCATGTAATATAGGAGACTTCCCTAACGTGGGAGGAAAATGGATGTTCATATCAAATAGAGAAGTCATGGGTGATTTTTTTGGTGAGGTGACATGCACAATAGTTCTAAAAAGGGAACCTTACTTAGAAACTGAGAAATTTCTTCTAGAGGATCGCACTTGTCATGGTTTGAATGAGCAGCATGATTAAAGCATTGATAATCTTTAGAAACTAGCTCAGAAGGAGGAGTAATCAAGGATACTTAGGAAACAATTTTTTTTAGTCTCGATGCCATTGGCTGATTCAAAGGCATCTGTACTTAGAGGAAAGGTTTCAGAAACCTTCAAACTTGTAGCAATTATTTCACAAGGGCTGATGGAATTTGTAGAAGATGGTATTTTGACTTTGGGTGTATGATTATGAAAGACACCAACGTAGATGAATTTGTAATTCTGAGGCTTAAATTATGGAGTATATTTAGGTTCTATGTATGTTATAACATTCCTCACATCACTAATAACAACTGTGTCCTTGGGAGGATAATTAGGATTAACTACATTTGTTGTAGCATTTTAAGATTTCTTTGAATTTTTTCATGTACTATGGTTAGGAATAGGGTAAGAGAATACTTTGATCTCTTAATTATCTTTACTGATAGCATTATGGTTATCCTTATGTTTTTAGGCATCATGAGCCTTGACTACTTTGATAAAATGCTATCTAGTGATGACATCATGATCAAATTGAGGACCTATAAATAATTTAATGGTAGTTGTGCAAAAGGCACAAATTTTTCATGAGAATGGCCCCAATTAGTGTGCCACCAACAAAACTTGTTCTCATTATGCCATTGATGGATAGGTCAAGAAGGATCGAGGATATGACTAAATGGCTTAGGCATGTGTCATCTCAACTCATCCTTGGTCAACGATGGTTAATAAAAAGGATGGTTCTTACTATTATTAACAATTTGATGAATATTAAATACATTTTTATTCAAATAATCCCTAGGATGAAGAGTATTTGAGACTCTGTCATCCATGGTGTTTTTTTTTGTTAACTCTTAGAGGATTTTTTATTTTTTGTTGTTTGTTTTTTAGGAGGCGCCTTCTAAAATTCCTTCATTATGTATTCTTTCCTTTTAGCTTGTTCAAAAAATTCATTTAAATAAGTAACAAAGAAGTACCTAACCTTATATTGAAGACGAGGTTCTAGAGCTCAGAGGAAAAGTTGAAATAGGCTATTATTTGGCATTTTTGTTTTTCTTTAGTAGACAAATTTTTCCAATGTTTTATAAATACTTATACTAATTTGTTATCCTGTTGTTGAAAATTAATGAAATCATTGATTTTATTCTCAGGAAGATCATGCTATTTGAATTCATTGACTAAAGTTGTTTCAAATTATTATAACTCCTTTATGGAGTTAAGGGATAAAGTATGATACCAATCTAAGACATTCCTAGTAAGAATCTTAGATACAATCTTAGTAGTAGTTAAGGATTTAAATTTAATCTTTTCCTTATAAATATTATCAAAATATTTGATTCATATAATGGGATCAATTCATCCATCATAGAGCGCTAGAGGTTATTGTAAGACTTCATGAAAAAAACAATTTATAAATAAGAGGCTAGGAAATAGGTTCCCCATTAGGTCCATTAGGTAAGGGAGGGGGAATTGCATCCACAGATACTTAGTTAGGAAAATTAACAATTTGAACCATGTTAGTTTGCATTTGGAGAATTTAAGTTGTAGTAGTGGTTTGTTGTAGGCTCTTTTGTCATGAGTTGAAGGATGAGAATAGTGGGATTAGTACCAAGGGAATTCTTAGATGATCCTGTCATAATATCCTTCCCATTATCTATCTTAATATCAATTTTTTCATATACAAAGTTAAGAAGATTTTTGTAGATCAGTGATTCGGGTTCCCCTTTTTATTGAGAAAAATTTCAAGGAAATTTTGCATCTCAGGTGGAATATTAGTGGTATCAACAATATAATCCTCTTCCTCTTCATAACCTAAGATGATATTATTGTAGGTCTTATAATTATTTCTATTGGCTCCTATCACACAACAATCTGAGTAGAAATGAAAACATTATTCTAGATAATTGGTTATTTGAAATGACTACACGTTAGAATTGGAGAGACATCAGCCCAAATACTCCATGATGGAGTGTTGATTTGGCCTAAAATAATATTATAAATATAGGCTACTAACATAATCATCCCTTTAAAAAGGGTTACAAAGAGGTCAAAGGTGTGTGTGATGAAATTTGGATAGAACATATAGGATTAACCCTGCACAAAATTTATATAGGGGCCAAAGGTGTCTGGAAAAATTAGATTTTAGGGTTTTTAGTTTTTTAAGGGTTGAAATAAGATAAAACTTAAAATGGAGTCTTTTAATGATCTATGCTCGATCATAACATACAAAATAAAATTTCATGTCGGGTTCACCAAGGTTGTATGGTGGTGAAAAATGTGTCTAAATAATATACACTCTTATCATCCATTCAACTAGGGTATCAAGGCAATAAGTAAGAGACACACAAAGATTGGCACAAATCAGGTAGTATTCAAAGGGGGTACAATGACTGATAAGATTGCATAACCAAATCTAAGTAACCCTTACATAAGGAAAAATAATTGTTTCCAAGGCCCTAGGTCAAAAAAGAGGAAGGAAACCTATTACGGTATTGATACTATTGAGGGTGATTAATAACAAGATGAACGTGTGAGAATTATGCTAACCAAAGTAAAACATGCAACATAAGATAAGGAAATAAATACAATATGTTATCCTAGCATGTGCATATAATACTAAGCTAACATAAAGTAATAAGAAAAGATAGGAGACTACTCTATAGAGAATGAGAATTTGAGTTAGAGAACTTACGTGTTGGGGGTGATTGTTGATGCATATATTTCCAAAAGTACTATATACAAAGAGACAATCTATTTTGGGTAGAGAATGGGAAAGAATCCTTTTTTAAATAACTATATGTGACTAAAGAGTACAAGAAAACTAATCCAATAGGAAGAAGATACAATCCAAGATCAAGATGCAAGAAATCAAAGAGCTGAGAGTAGATGCAATTTAGTGCAAAAGAGTAGAGTAATTTTCTAATTATTGTATGTATTTTTGTTATGCCCTATGTGTAAAAATTTCCATTTTTTATTTATACTGACACTACTGCCTGCGGGCTAAGGTGTCTGCTAGGAATTTGAAAATGGATCGACGTAATCACCCGCAGGTGATGGCGTCAACTAGGAAGGGGAGATGATAATGGTTGTATGCAATGTGTCATGAAGAACAAAATGAAATCAAATAATAATATGTTCATGGGAAAGTAAGGTGTCAGAAGGATGTGAAGGAAATCAATAAGATAATATTAAAATAAGTGAATAAATTAGACCAAAAACCATTCTCTCTCCTTGTATCATCCCTAACCCAATAGTTAGATGAATAACCATACCCCTATCTTGGAATGATCCCTTTTAAGGTACTCGTTCTAAGAAATAAATTTAATAACAACCTCTAACGTGGAAGATAAATTATGAGTAATGAATATGAAAATATAAAACATGAAAAATTAGGTGTATACACACCTCACATGCCATTTATATTTCAATTATATCCGATTGTACTCCATATTTCCAAAAACATAGTTCTATATGTCTAAGACAATATAAATAAATAGGTCTAAAAAATAAATGGGAGCTAGATAATGTTGCTAACCTCATGTAAGATGCAGTCTTTATTCAAATCTTCGGAGATGAAGGGTGGTTATAAATTTTTGCAAAAGTTATAAGGTTTTGAGAAAGATATTGTACAAGAATTTGTTTAAAATATGAAAGAGGACATATCCAAAGTGTGAAGATAAAACAATATTGTAAACATCCTAATTATATGTGCAATTATGACATTAAGAATTTATAGAATAATTTTCTAACTCTAGAGTATCACATAGTAGGATGATTTTAAATTTTCTTGTCCAAGGTGAGGCATATACAAAATTATGTCAAGAGGGCACTGGAAAAGTAAAGGGGATAATTACTGATAGCTTTCCTAATAATTGTAAGTCCATATTAGAATGAGTGACGAAATACTTCACCTATAAGGGATAATATTACACAGTAGTTGGTTGTTCATGATAATTTAAATCACCTTCCATAGAAAAGATAAAACCAATATTTCATCCAACATCATCCCTATAATGGAAGAAATAGAGTAATCTCTGACAATTCCTCAAATAGATGAAAAAGGAAATCTCCTCTACAAAAAATTAAGGAGACCCTATGTATATCATTATAGTAGTTAGAGGAACCTCCAAGCTTATATAATGAAGATGAGATGTAGATAATTTAAGTAATGAAATTATCTTGGGTTGAGTTTTCATAATAATTAAAAAATAAAAGATTAAAATTTTGATTCAACTTATAAATTAAAAATAGGTAATACTTCAATGTTTGTAAAAAAATCTTGAGGTTGAAAAAAATAAAGTTAAAAAAATTTGATAACAAGGTGACACACCTGATAAAATAACTAGGGAATTTTACAAACAAATCTCAAGAAAAATGTAAGTAGGTTTGATCTTTACAAGATAAACTTAGTGAAAATGAAAATGAGATTAAGGTAATTTCCTAAAACTTTTAGAATTTATAATTTACATTTCGCTATGAAATTTTAGAGGTAAGGGGAAATACAGAATAATTTCTAAGACATTTCCCACAAAAAGAATTAATTGATACAGAGATTAAAAATATTTTTCTTTCCCTACAGTAAACTTTCTTGGATGTCTAGATGTTATAAGATAAAAAATGTTGGACCAAATAATAAATAATTAGATATGGAGGTTAAGAAGGTAAAGGATAGTAAAAATATTGACAGAAAGTTAATTACATCTTTCCAACCAAGTGAACCCATACTGAACTTTAGTAACCTTCTAAGTTATATGACATGGTCCTTAGGGAACAATTTATCAAATGGAAACTATTCAAATTATATCACCATATACCACATTATTTATCAAATAAAAAGGTGTTCATGGAAGCATATCAAAACAATAATATAGAATTGAAGAATCTCCTTTGTTAATTATTTATTTATAGGTTTATACTAGGGCGTGATATAATTTTTTTGATAAAGTTGTGTATAGGAGAGGTTAAACTATCATATTTTGTTTCCAAATTGAATAATAAATAGATATGGGTAGAGAAAGTCAAATTTAATTTAATGATATCCAAGTCATGAATTTCACGCACCCAAAATTCTGATTAAAAATTTAAGAGGTCAGGGATCTATCTAACCATGGTATAATGACAGTAGGAGGAGAAACAAGGAAATACTTTATGGAGTAAAAATATTTGTGGCAATCTTGAGTCCACTTAATGGAAATTTTCTTCTTCAGAAAACTTTTAACTAGCTTAACAACATAATTAATATTTGGAACAAATATTCATATAAATCTTAATCTTCTAAGGAATAACTAGATTCCTGATTTACTAATCTAGAATAGCTTGAATTTTTGTGAGGTTGACATTCATACCATATTTTGATATGATCTATCCTATGATTTTTCCACATGTCACCCCAAATACACATTTTTCAAAGTTTAGAGTGATGTTAAATTTAATGCATTGCAGGAGAATGATGCATAATATTAATATGTGGTCCCTCTCCTCCTATCCTTTACTAGGAGATCATTAACTAATCAAGAATAGGATTTCCAAAAGATATTTTTAAAAAAACTTAAAAATTTATTTTTAGCAGTTTTTTTAGAAAATTTTAGTATTTTTTTAATTTTGAGGGTCTCCAAATATATTTTTGAGTTTTAATCACAGTGATAACAAAACAAATTTTAATAATCATTGGAACTTTCCAAAATAATTTCATTCCATTCTCTTTCTTCTTCTTTTGGTTCACAAAATGGGTCATTGAGCTAAGAGATATGACCTCGATAAGGGGTACTAATAAAATAATAGTAATAAGAGGATAGATTTCATATTTTTCAACTTCAATATTTTCAAATCCATCCTTAAGGTGGATAAAAATAATCTCCATGTAGGACGACATTTTTGTTCCCATTTGAAACCCTTTATATTCTATTTTTAGTATTTATTTTCATATTCTCCTTATATAGATATAAAGTAACTTGTTTTGAATAAAAAGATAGATCTCTAGGCATAAATCTCTCTCATAGAGTTTGCCAATTTTTATTCATTTAGAATTATAATAAATTTTGTTTATGTTTATAGATATTTTGTTGTGAATTTTATTGTTATAGAACTTTAAGCACCATTGTTAGTTTGTTGTCCACTAGGTTACACTTCAATCCAAATAACCAACTTAGGATCATTTTATGGATTAGGTTATGGAATATATGCATCATTTATAATTGATAATTATCCCCTACATTCCTAAGAACAAAAGGAATGACTACATAAAAAATGGTCCCCATGGGTGATAAATGTTATTTTTCTCTAATCTTTTTCAGAAATAAGGATTTTGTTCTAACTAAAGAAGTCATTTATGACTAAAAGGATCTTGTAACTAGTGATATCATTAATAATCATGTCAATAGAAGGAAATTGGGAGTTTTACTTGGTACATACCTTGTTAATGTCAAATAAGTTGATGAAAATTTTAATCTCACCATTCTACTTAAGAGCATGCATAATGTAGGATAACTAGTGTGCATAATCCATTGGTCTAATCAAAATAAATTTTAGCATTTTTATGGCCTCTTTTTTCACCATGATTTATTTTGTAGCTTTCATTTTTTATTGATTTTATTTAACTAGATTGGATTTAGGTTTGATGACTAGGTTGTGTATAATGACATTTTTTAGAATTCCAAACATTTTAGAATAGGATAAGGTGAAATCCTTTGATAATTTGGTCAAGTTACTATGGTCTTATACTTCTTATGATGAATGTACAGATATAATTTTTAGGATATTGTGATATTACTCTTTCTTAATGTTAAAGTCAACAATATCTTCAATAAGTGAGGCATTACCCTATTGAAACATAGATAGAATACGGGGAATATCTAAAACCTCCTCTTTGGTTTCAAAAACATCAAGATCTTCTATATTAAAATAATTATCTTCAATCTTGTAGTAAGAATCGTAGTATTAATTTACAAAGGCGGAGGAAGGAGCAAGGGTCATGAAAATTATTCTTTTTGTAACACCCATCTTATAAATCATCCAATTTAATGAAATTTTTTAATAAACCCCTTAAATGAAAATTATGCCTTCAACAATTCTCAGCATGTATTAATTAAAATTCAGCATACTAAAATGGTTATGATCCATTTTATAACAATTGATAACATTTTGCAGCTATAAGGGTCAATTAGATCTACTCAACCCCCTAAATTCACTCTATCTATGTGTGTATAACTAGTATATAATTGGTAAAAAAAATTAACAGGTTCTGATAACTATGTGCATTCCCTATGTGACAACTTCGAAAACATACACCTATAACCTATCTAGTATCTAACAAAGTAAGATAGGAAAATGATTAACATAAATTTTGATCAACTAGCTACACTACTTAGTCCAAATTTTTAAGCATTACTTTGGAAGGTTAGTTTCATGACCACATAGTAGTCAACAAAAAAAAATTCTGTCATTGTATATACATGATTCACAGTTATCTAGATATTATATCATTGTTTAATAAAATAAGTTTCTCTTTTGAAGATGCATGGATAATGACTCATCCTTATGTTTGATAGGATCTTATCAATACCATATTAAGATCCCTATGGGAAAGATAGTGGCCACATAATAAATTGTTTCATTATGTTCCCACTACCCTTCTCATATCCATCCTAAGTTGACATGGTTATGAACTTGTAGCAAAGATCAAGGACTCATGGTACCTAATATTAATTTATTATTCAATTATATTTTAAGATAAATAAATTAATTAAGTTTTTGGATAAGTTCTCTTGTGTCGATACACATCATCCCTATCTCAATATTAATTAATAGTTTTGTACGAGGTACCATCATTTATAAGGATCTATTATTGAACTATAACATCATACAGTTATCATTAAACACATGTTTATTTAACCATGTTCACATTAAAGGGGTGAAGATTATCTATTAATAATGTTCACAATGAGGGGGTGAATATTAGGAAAATAATGTAGTGATCACATTCTTATTGAAATTGTTGTAAAATGAATAGTTATGTCAATAAATATTCATTAATGGTTAGTCATATGTATTGTTATAACAAATAATATATCAATCAAATTTATTATTTATTAGAGGTAGTTATTAGGACTTCCTAATTAATAGGAAGTTGGTTGTCTTAGAGTTGTGGTTGTATAATAGCCAAAAGCAATGTATGAAATATTTAGGAAGATTGATGAGAATAGAATTTGTATTTTGTTCTTATTTTCATATATATCTTTGTTCCACAATCTATAACATATTCATCATGTTTCAACATTATTACTTATCGCCAATTCATCAATGTTCATTAAGGATCTAAATAATCCTTGCCTAATTTAAAGGAATGTTTTATAAATTTGTTAATGTTATCATAATCATATAAGTAAATGGAATCAACATAATTACAACGGAATCCATCTTTTACAATGCCTTCTACTTTCTTTAGCTATGGACCATACCAAACAAAGGATCTTCATATATATAGATGCAAATTTAATAATTTCTATTTACAGTGAAAACATGGATAAATGATTCACTAAAGACTCACTAAGCACATATAATGAAAATTGTTTCACCTTTACCCAAAATATATCAATGTAGTGAAACCCAAACAAACAATCATTCACTATGATCAGTCATATTCCATTGCAAGTATAGGAGCAAATCTGTATTTTATTCATTGTTACCATGATCATACACCAAGTCATAGTATCAAATTTTATCATCTTATAAGAATAAGGTAAATAACATTGATTTTTAGAATCATTAATTTTTCAATGATTCGCCTACGTTGTCAATATATTTTATATAATATTTATAATCAGCTAAAATAGAATTTCATTTTATAAAATAATCATTCCTTTATAACAGTTGTTCATATTTTCTATCTTGCATCAAAATTCATTAATCATTATTTCTAGTCTTAAGCAATATGATCCCATAATAATAAGGACAATTCATTCACACATTAAAGAACTAGTAAGACCAAAACGTAATTGGAAACGAAGCTACCACCAGGGTTTGTCTATACTAATTGGTACTTTTCTTACTTTTCCTTAGTGCACACCACTAAATCGAAATTTATTTTTTTTAAAAACAATAACAACTTGTCAATACATTTTCTAACATTAAATATCACTGTCCATGAGAGTTCTATATGAGTTAGTAACTGAAGAATGAAAATCTTGGTATATATAAGTATGTTGCAAGAAATCAATATTTCAACTAAGTAATTAATAGTGTCAATAGATATTAGAGGAGTCCCCTCTCTTTTCACAAAAAATGTAGAGCTAAAAAATTAAATATTTTATTACCAAACAATGGCTAGCTCGAGATGAGTAGGAAACTATATAAAGGAAGATAATCATGATAAGGGATGATATCATAAATATTTTATGAGTTCACAAGTCAAAGATCAATTTAAACTTATAATATATAAAGTGGAAAACCATTACCATAGGATTTATTAGAATATCCTCAAATAAAAATTCTGAAAAATTGTATACCCCATTGTGTTCTTTGGAGGATTTTATTCTTCACAAACCAAAGAGAACAAATGCATTTGAATAACCAAAAATCAAATCTCCAAAATGATCGATTCTCAACAGAATACCAATAAATTACACAACTCACCCTTGAAATAGCTCTATATTACTACATGCAAGAATGATAACAACTTTCCTCCATTTTCTCCAAACAAAAAAGAAAAATTATGCCATAGATAAATAAAATGTCAATGGTAAGAAACAATGCAAATCACACATACTTTGTAATGCAAGCTTCTCCTCACTCCAAAAAAAAATCCATGTAAATCTTTAACTGCATTTATTTTAGACAAGTCCTCAAAATGAGCTTTGTTAAATCAGCAAATTCACATTGACATGCAAAAGTTTCCATGTTACTAAAATAAGAAAACACATTTCCTTTCCCTTGATCCATTCTCATATTTCATGTTCTTCCATTTAATAATATAGAAATTCAAAATAAACACATATTTTCAATAACTAGAGAAACCCATAAAATTTATGACCACTTATCAAACACATAACATTGTATCAATTAAAAGTGGTACATGAAAATCTTTCATATTAACAACAACACAATTCTTGCTTATAGGTCCATGACCATCATAATAACAAAATCAACATTATAGTCAAATACTATGTGGCTTAAAAAAATTAAATTACTCCATGGACGTGACCAATAAGTCCCATGTTTTATCATTTCTAAACAAGGTGATGAAACAATCAAACATTTACCTTGTACGAGGATCATATAACTTTTCAAAGTAGTAGTAAATAAAAAATTTAATGCCTTGCATTCATGACAAAGTTTTGCAATGCTAAGGAGAATTAAAACATAAAAACAATAATTGTATATTACTATCATTTTATAGATTTTGTATAATGAAAACATCATAAAAGTGACAATGATAACATTTCTATTATAAATATTTTCAATAATAATCTCAACCGATAACATGGTTGATATGAGTTATTAACATGTAGCAATGTTAACAAGAAAATGATAATCCTTCAATTTTAAAAATCAACATTGCACAGTCAATGAAATCTAAAAGGATGACTTACAAAAAATAAATCAATTGCATAATGTAGAAATTACACAAATACACATATGTGCTTATATGTGCATTTATGTATGTATGTGTATATGTTTTAGCATATACATATAATTACATATATGTATGTATGTATAATAACCACATATATGTAGTGATCAACTAATTCATTAATCATCAACCATGATCATAACGATAGAAAAACTAACCTTGTTAAATTTTGGGGTTTGACATACATCCCCCATTAAATAACAATTGTCTTGATGATTTTACATAGTGTAACAAATATATTAAAAAAAATAGTTCACACATTGCTGCAATAGAAAAACAGTTCACATTTTTACAAAACAAATTTTTTTCCAAAATTTCAATCAATCTTTTGTTTCCAGACATCTTGGTTGTAATAACATTTAAAACAACAATTATTGCAAAACATACATCTTATAGAAACAATTTGCTATTTTTGTCAACATAATTGTTAAATAATAATTAATAATTCAATAGAAGATAATCTAATAATTTTTTATCGCTGAAATAGATAAGGAAACGTAGTTTTCATCTCTTCCAGATTCTCCCAAATTTCACTTTCTTTTGAATATTGGTTCCATTGGACCTTGCATTGCGTAATATCTCGATTTCTGAGATGTAACCTGAAAGTTTCCAATACTCGTATGGGTTCAACCATGATTATTCATGGGTCCAAAACCTGTACAGAGTTCCAGTTTAGGACATGCTTTACATCTAAAATATACTTTTAAATAGTGAAATATGTAAAACATCATGCATCTTGGAAAATGTGGGAGGTAATTTGAATCGGTATGCTACCATACTTATAACTTAAAGTAATTTGAAAGCTCCCACATATCTAGGTGATAGTTTGGCAGAATTTTCAAACATAATTGATCTCTATTTGGGTTTAACCCTTAAGATAACTTTCTTTCAAAGCTCAAATTTTTTGTCAACTATTTTCAAATTTATCGTAATCTTTTCTTCCTATTAGCAACTTCCTTCAACTGACCTCACAAATGAGGTTGAATTATTTTTCTATTTTAGTAACATTTTTGGGCCTATTATGTTTGTGTCCTCAGTACTATTGCAACTAATAAGATTTCTACATCTTCTCCCATACACTGCTTCAAATGGTGACATTTTTAGTGAAGAATGATAAGTATTTTTATTGGAAAATTCCACTAATGGAATATTTTTATCCCGTCTGTATTGTTGATCCATGGAATAAATTTTTAGCATATCCTCTATAACCTGGTTGAATCTTTCAATTTGGCCATATATTTCTAGATAGTAAGATGAACTAAAGTTTAGTTTTATTCCAAAAGCTAAGTTTAAGGTTTTCCAAAATCGAGAGATCTCATTCTCAGATCCCTATCAGAAATGATCGATTCTGGAATTCCATGAAATCTAAACTTTTCATGCACAAACCATTTAGCAACTATGGGTGAATCATCATTTAGATTACCCAGTATGAAGTGAGCTACTTTAGTTAGTTTTTCAACCAAAAATAAAACCATGTGATTCTTATTTTTAGACATTAGCAGTCCCTACAGAAAATCTATGTTAATTACTTTCCATTTGTAGTGGAATTATGTGAAAATACAACATACCAACATGGTACATGTGTTTTGCCTTAACACAATCGACATTCAAGAAAATGAAAAATGTAAATTAACACATCTTTCTTCATTCATTTTCATAAATATTATTTGTTACATCAGCCAACGGTTTCATAACCTTGGGATGTCAAGAATAAGGAGCATCATGAAATTCTTTTGTGACTTTCATTGTTAATTCATTTCCCAAAGGAACATAAATTTTGTTACCGTATCTTTAGAATTTTTCATTATCAAACTGAAATGCTTCATACCTTTTATCATTTGGATTTACTACTAATGTAACTTTTACATGTTGATAATATGAATAATGTTTTTATTTGGTTATGTAATTCATCTTTAATATGTGTCATGATGGATAGAATAGTGGAAACATGCTTCCTCCAACTCAGCAAATTTTCCACGCGGTTTTCATTTCCTTTAATGTAACTTATGTTAAAATCAAATTGAGACAAAAAATATCAAGCCATATTCTCTGTGTAGCATTGAAACTAAGATATAAAAAGATATATATCAGCCCCAAATGGTTTTTTTTCAATTAAAATGGGTTTCCAAGTAGATAATTCCTCTAAAATTATAAGGCGTGAACTATGGAAACAAGTTATAAATCATGGGGAGCATATTTCTTCTCATGCAACTACAATTTTCTACTTTCATAAGTAATCACATTATCATTTTATAGAAGTATCCCACCAAAACCTTCTCAAGAGGCATAAATTACCATTTTTAAGCTTCCGTTGGGATATGGAACCTTAAAAATAGGTGTTGTTGTAAGTTTCTCTTTTAGCAACTTGAATGCAATTTTCAAACTTATAGGTCAAAAAAAAATTCTTGTCCTTTTTCTATAAAGAACTTATATGACTAGCCCCTCTAGAGAAATCTTTTACAAATTTTCGGTAATAACCAGTCAACCACATGAAGCATCTTACTTCATGTACATTCTTTGATGTTTTACATTATTTTATGGATTTGATTTTAAAAGGGTAAACTAAAACCCCATCTTTAATGATTATGTTCCAAATTTATTACACTTAATTCTAATATAATGAACATTATAAGATCTTACCGTATAGTTTCCTCTTTCTAAGAACATATAACAATATATTCAAGTGTTCATTGTGTTGTTCTGAATTCTTAGAATAAATCATATTGTCATCCTAGAAAACCATTATGAATTGATTTATATATTCTAAAAAAAATATTGTTCAAATTTTATGAATGCAACTGGTACATTAGTGAGTCCAAAAGGTGACACTATCAAATCATAATGACCATATATTGTTTTGAACATTGTCTTATGAATGTATTCATCATTTTTTATAAGTTGGTGATAACCTTATCATAATTATATCTTGGAATAGATAAACACATCTCTCATTTGATTGAATAGGTCATATATCATTTGAAATGGATACCTATTCTTTATGGTTTCCTTGTTAAGCATTCAATAATTGATGCAAAGTGTTAATGTTTCATATTTCTTCTTAATGAAGATGATCGGTGCTCCCTAAGGATATATACTTTCTCTAATTAATCCTTTTGACATAATTTCATGAGGTTGTAATTTTAATTCAACTAACTCAATTGTTGTCATTTGGTATGGTGCCTTAGAGATTGGTTTAGTTCTAAGTTTGATACCAATTATAAAATTAAACTCACATCTTGGAGGAAGTTCAGGTAATTCCTCTGAGAATACATACATTTACTCTTCTAACAGTGGATATTACTCTAAGGAAGTATTACCTTCCTCACTAAAATAATATATATTATCGGCATATAGCTTGCATCCCTTGTTTTTAGCCTTTTTAAACCGCATCATTGAAATCTATATAACCTCAAAATTAATTTGTATGCCTTATATACTCATTTTTTATAGATCATTTGGGAATTCTATTCATTTTTGAAATAGTAAACATTTGTTTTATGTTTTGATAACCAATTTGCAATTATAATGATGTCATAGGAACCTATAGGATCTACAAATAGGTCCAATTATATGGTAAATTCAGAAAATTTGAATGTTGTATCAGATAGACATTGGTTTAAAGTTTGAACAAAAATGTTCCTGTATTGTATAGTTTATGTATTCTTCATATAACCAGCTTTCTTAATCAATTTTCCAACTAATATACTAGAAATAAAGTAATAAGTTAAAACAATATCAAATAAAATAGCAATAGGAAGTCCATATAACTTACCTGACACTTTAATGGGAGTAGCTTATTTTTTAGCCTGGAATTTTTCCACTGCAACATGGATTCTTTGCTAAAGAATATTTTCCTTGTTCTGTAAGGAATAGCTATTATTGTAATGTTCCTTTCCTTTCAAATTTATTATAATTACCTTCATTACTATTATGTACATTTCTTTCTATGTTTCTAATAGATTTTGTTGTTCTGTTGTTTGTACGATTTCTATCCTTATTGCTAACCTTTTTCCACCAAGTATTTCTAGGTTCAAACAGAGAAGGTGAGTTATATCTCTTCTTTCACTTTTTATCCCTATGAGTAGATATTACTTTCCTCTTCTTCTATTGCCTAACGGATTTCACAAAACCAACTTCTATGGTAGAAGTACCATGCACATCAAATTCACCCCTAATGACTAGGTTAAACCCTATAATAAATATATATATTCTAAATTTCTCATCCTTCTGATACTATAGAACATAATTCAATATTTTGGTGAAATTTTCCTAATATTCAGTTAAATTTAGTTCACCTTGAGTTAAAGCTTGGAACTCATACATTTTTTATTGAAATAAAACTTTGGTAACCAGTGTTGGTGGAATTATAGTTTAAACCGTTCCTATTTGATATTAGTAGAGTCAACTCCTAACTCTACCTTTCAGTTCTCCCATAAGGACGATGCCTCATTGGAGAGCTAAAAATCACCCCAAATAGATTTTTTTTCTTATGAGAAGTCTTGTATCTCAAAATAATTCTCAATTTTACTCAACAAGTTCTTAGCTCCATCTCCGAAGGTTATTCCATAAAAATTGGGAGGGATGATTCATTTAATATCTCTTCATATCTCAGTTGCCAAGTGGGCTTTTTTTCCCTAGATGATTCCTGGCTTTGGGATTTCTAACATTAGGATTTCCTGCATTAGGATTTTAAATGTTAGGATATTTTGCATTGAGATTCCCAGTATTAAGGTTTATGATTAACTATAAATATGAATATCAGGATCTCTATTCTAAGTTAATCTAAGTAGGTAGAAATGTAATAAATGATGTAAATTGAAATACTAATGCTAATTAATTTTAATTTATATTTAAATGAAATGAAATAATGAAAATGAGAGGGATAAGGTACTAACCTGATAATAAATCACCTCTTTGTGTGTTGAAATTGAACATGCTGATGTGCGGATAAAATAGAATGTGAAGGTGTTACCTAGGAAATTACAGCATCTAAAGATCCGATTGGAATGGGGCTCCTGGGATAGGACTGGGGCGCTTGTGAACACTCTAGTCTATAATTTGGGCAATTAGGTTTATAATAAAGCTCAGGATATGAATATGATAGTGTCATTAGGTTATTACATAGTTGTCGTAATATGTTTCACTTATGTCTCTATTAATATGATATGAAGATCTTCTTACAAACCCCATATAAAGCACCAAATCCCTAAAAAATAAAGATTCATATGAATGGTTTGGAATGACCTTAGCTACCACAATGGTGGAATTACATCTAAGTACTGCACTACATTCCACACCTAATGTAGTTATATGTGCTTGTGTGTGCAATTGTGTGCCTAGGGTGCCCTAGCGCCAATGATGCTGAAGTAGGGGGCAGTAACTACATGTAAAAATGCAAATTGTGGATGGAATTGAAGGAATGAAACAATTTTCCCCTATGCTTGTGTGATGTAGATGTAAAATGATGCCCAAATGCAGTCCTTTGGCTTAGTAGATAGCTAGATCTTGACAGTACATAGTTTACCCAAAACATATAGAGTATGTTATGTTTATAAAGGGATATCTTGCTGAAATTTCAACACTAATGACCCAAAATGTCAACTAGTACCTAGGGGAATGAGAGGGAAAATGACAAAGACTGACCTCAAATAAGTAAATGAGACCCAAGTATTACAGGGACTAGGGTACCTACAATTAAGTACCAGGACACCAATGGGTGCCAAAATACTACCCTAGGCACCCTAGTCAAAGACTAGAGAAGAAAAATGACTAAATAATGACACTCAATACTCCCTGAGAGACCACAAGAACCATGTAAAAAAATTATGACTATGTAAGATAAATGAAAATGACAACTGACTAACTAATAATAGAACTAGAGGATAGGTCATTTAATGAATACTTTGATTACGTGAGATCCATATATATATATGGATAATAGCATACTTGGCGGTATAAATTTGAAAGTAAGTGCATGATTTTTTTACTACATTTTCCCCCACTTTATGTTGGTGAGTGGAAAGGTTGGTAACATAAAGTAGATAGAGATGCGTATATAAGAGAAGTAAGAGAATCCCATGTTATAGGAAAATATGGAGATGTGTAGTAGAATCATGTCGAAAGAACCATATAGTGTGTCGAACCATGCATCAATGTGTTTATCCATGCAACGTAGCAAGAACCATAATGTCGTTATGAAATGCACTAAGTGAGAGTGATGATAGAAATGTGATATGATTTACGATTTTGAATTTTGTATGATGATGATGAGATCGGGTAGAAAGTGATCAGTTCCCAACCTGAACACACATACATGGATAATAGACTAGAGGATTTGGGCATGCTACCGATAGAGGAAGAGTGTAGGAATAAAACTATGTTATCCTCTAATCTCTAACTACATCCTCAAGATCTAGCCATTGTAGACAGACTCAGATCAAAAAAAAATTTGGTTTCTAGATCATGACAATTTAGATCAAACTGTTGACCCATATATGAGTTTTATAGGAAAGGCACTCTTTCCACTAACCCATGGGTGTCATGTAGTGTGATAGATTCCAAATTAGGTCATCTAGAAGAAAAAATGAAATGTATGATGGATTCCAAGTTAGGTCATCTGGAAGCGAGCACAAAATGAAGAATAACTTCCCAAGTTAGGTCATTTTGGAAAAGTGATGAATATAATCTCCTCATTTATGTCATTTGGGAGGCAATTTATGTTGAACTATATTAATTCATTTGTGTGATTTCGATTATTAGAGGTTACAACACGTTTATTAATTGATTGATTCACTTAGTTAGTCATAGAGAGATTTTACGCTAGTTTCCCCCAGGTTAGGTCATTAGGGGAATCGATATAAGTTGGTGAAATATCAAATAAAAAATATTTTTAATCTTTTCCCCCTAGATTGGGTCATTAGGGGGAAGTGATAGAACTTTACATATAAAAATTGTATATTTTTTGCCCCCAAATTAGGTCATTAGGGGGAATTGATGGTGAAATATCACGCATTGAATTAGTTAATGTTTGAAAATGAAATTTTTTTAGTGTTGATTGATTGCATGGTAACATAAGGGGAATTATAGGATGACCCCAATGATATGCCCCCCTTTTGGCAAAAGGGGAAGTGATGATAAGAACAAACCCTAAGCCGAAATTAATCCAGAGATAGATAGAAAGTGGTAAGAAAAATCCAACACGTGCATAAATTGAATGGAAGACAATATTGGAGAGAGATAATGTGTGTGAAATGTGTTCAATATGGTGATAGGAAGAATTCTAAAAATAATGCTACAAACAGGGTGTAAATCAGAGTAGAAATGCTTAACATATGATAAAAACAGTGTAGTGTGTAATAGTAGTGGTCATAAGCGTGAAATAATGACTATAAAAAAGAAGGTGATGAAATATTAACTATAAGTAGTGAAGTGAAATAGTATTTAGTGAATTCTTTTGTTTTATACATGATTATGAGAGTGAGCACAAAGTGAGTGAAAATGACACAAGTAAGGGTAGCGCGTCCTAGTCAGTTTGAGAGGGTGGTGACTACTGTAGCATCAAGTATGACCATAGAGTTGGTGACTGCATTGTTTTTCATAAAAAATATGGTATAGTAGTTTTTCTGGTTAAAGTTTTTTAATTTCAAGATTTTTATGTTTCTTGGCATTTGAGACCTAGATAAGAGCGGTGAGGGTGCTAGTGAGCTCTAGGACAAGAGCACCTAGATATGGGTGCTGGTGTCCTACTCCTGCACACCCCAATCCTGCATCTAGGTGCCCTAGTCTAGAATGTGTGAATTTGGCATATAATGGTGAAAAATAGGTTTATAGGGAAATAAGTGAATGTAGTTGATCTTAGAATGTGTTCTAACATTGGGTTTTGTTGTGGTTTTGGTGTGTGTAAAGGGATATCCAATCAAGGGAGTTTTGCGGTGGGCATCATATGAGTACGTTGCTTAGATTGTGGTTGATGAATGATGATTGGGATGTGATGGACCATGTCAGCCTAATGCACATAACATGGATGAGGAATGTACCCAATAATATGTCCATGTTGACTAGATTATGCAAGAGATGGTGTTCTGATTTACGTACATTTTGGTTTCCTACAAGAGAGATGACTACTACTCTCAAGGCTGTATATCACATACTTCGATTTACAGTTATTGGGGGGAGAGTATGAGTTATTCCAGTAGAGGATATGGAGCAACATATGTGATCTGTAAGATGGTATTTTGTGGGGAATCGAATACCTATCAAAGCCCATATTATCTTGGGTGTTATATTACAGTCTAGGGGTCAATGCTTGCAGAAGTTCATAGTTGTTTTGATTACTTCATGTATAGTCATAGAGGAAGGAGGTGTAGGCATCTTATATAATATGCATGACATATGCTAGAGGATAGAGGATGAGGGTAACTGATATGCGTGGGCATGGTGTGTGTTGATCCACCTATACAGAGACCTATACTTATTTATGCACGAGGAACATGGTGGAGTGATACAAGCCACCACAATATTATATGTATGGGTATATGGGCACATAGTTGTGTTGAGACTACTCAGAGGTCCATGAAGAGAGTGGGCTAGGATGAAGATCTATGTGTGGATATGGATCAATATTCATGGTAGGAAGATGGCTACCTATAGGGCACTAATAGATATGATGGGGCCTAATGAAATCATATGGATGCCATATCGTGATTATGGAGGATGGATGAAGGATTCAGTAGAGTTACGGTGTATTTTGTGGATGATGTGGCTTGAGGATCGATTTCCAAGTGTGGCCTAGTTTTTTCAAGTAGAGAGAGTATCACACTAGTTTGGCATGGCTCGGGATTTTCCCCAAGAGTCATATATATGGTTATGAGCTATTAGAGAACCTAAGAGGGCTAGAGCTAGACTAGGGAACACAACAGATTAGTTAGTACCACCAAATCTAGATGACATAGATGCAAAAATAGAGCATGTAGACTCAAATGTTGTGGGTGACACCAAGGAGTACCATGCATGGTGGGAAACTCATCAGTGGGTATTATTGTTCCCAGTGTTTTCAGGTCCAATGGGGTTACCACCTGAAGGAGGAGGAGAGGGGGAGGCACAAGCCCCAACCATGTAGCAGAAGCAATAACATAGCACAAGTATTTGTGTAGATGTGTATGTTGTTGTATGCCTATATTTTTTGTGTATGTTTTTCTAACACATTGTGTAATTTGTGTTTTTAAGGGATGTGTATTGGTTTTTGATTGTTGATACATCTATCTACACATTGACATAGAATGTGCTAACTAATGTGATTAGTGGAGGTATACTTGAACATGTGGATGATATTGTGGGTGAGCATTCCCATTTATTTGATTCGGTGTCCATAGCAGTAGCGACATGTACTGTATTTCTAGGAAAGAGGGACGAGGCATGCAAGGAGACTCGATGAGCTAGAGAGGTGGTAGGTGGTGGTCCCTTGGCACAAGAAGTGTTTTCATGATATGTAGATGTGTAGTGTTAGTGTTCTGAGTAGGCTAAAAATATTACCCTACTATGGAGGCAAGTCGAGTGATATCAAGGTCATGAAAAATGACATCGCATTGGTGGAGAGGCATCTATTTCTAGGGCTCTTGCAGCACCTGAGAGTAATAGCGATGATGATGTTTGACATGTACTATGTCATATGATGTAAGGTAGTTTCCCCTCAGTGACGAGACATGTTATTTTATGATGATTATATTCTTTATATATGTATGGATGCATGTTTTCATATATGAGAATGTTACGTTGTTATAGATAAATTTCACAATGCGTTGGATGATGTATGATTCGATGTTTATTGTATGTTTGGTGAATTATTTGATTAATGTAGACTCACATTATAATATTGGTAATGGTAGAAAATATTTTTATGTCGAATGATGGTAAATAATAAATATAATGTGATTGATGAATTTTTTTAATTTGTAACGTGTAGTTATTAAAGTGATGCTAGTAGAATAGAATGTAAAAATGGATGACATATAATCACCAAAGAAAGTAACGTGTTATGTTAAATGATGAGAAGATGTGATCGTACAATGTTAATATGATGAAATTGTGGAGGGAATGAATGATGCCCCCAAGCATGTGGATGAATAGACTCATTAAGTTAAGACCCCTTAGCAAGTAAGAATGAGCCCTATAAGAAGGAGTATGTCTTCAGGAAATGTTTGAATATTCTAGATGAGGTGACAAAGTGTGTAATGAGAGGTTTTTAGAAAAAATCCCTCAATAGTCATGTAAAAACCGTAAGAAAACAAGTGTTTCATCGGGGGTAAGGTGATAACAATCACCTACTGAAGATCAAGGCAACACGAAGTAGTGGAAGCATGTGGGATGGAATAAACATTAGTGTATGCATCAAAGTAAATGTCATATGGATCTGTAGTGGGATGTGTTAAAGAATAGTTTTGTGGAAGAAGTGCAAATGAGTAGTGTGATGCAGTGGATAATGTAAATTTGATGGATGAAGTGAATGCAAAGGATTAAATTATGTAGTGGAGTATGGATGCGTTGAATAATGTGTATGAGTAACAGAGTGTGGTGGACATATCATATCTTGAGAACCATATGTAGGAGATGACTCATCGGTAGTAGAAACTATCTAAAGAGGTAGAGGAGAAATGGATCACTCATGTGAGTAAGATCCAAAGAAGATGATGTGCTCATCCTCTAGTTGTAATATATCATGAAAGGAAAAACAGTCATTTTCCTTATGGAAATTTATGTGATGATAATTACATTAAGGTTGGTCATGTTGACGTTCTAATCCATGTTGTGGAGGATGTTGGTTGGAGGTAGGTGAATTAATATCTCAGTAAGTAAAAAACGCAACACATCATGTGGTTGAGCATGATGAGAGAAATGTAAATGCTCACATGACCTAGGTAGAGTGGTAGGAGAAGTATTTTGTCACAAAACATGAGGAGTATGTTTTTATGGTGGAGTGGTTTTTATCTTGTTTGATTTTCTTGTGAGGCAAAGGTGGAGATTGCATTGGATGCTCAAATGGAGGCTCTGGAGGAGAACCAGATGATGAAATAGTTGTAGAGATGTTTTGATAATCTATGATGTGTGATGAGAGAATTTATTTTTCTAGGTTAATGACTTTATACCATAGAAGTATGAATGACTCACATGTATCATATTGTAATCTTTCCTTAAGGGCAGGAATGAGGCCACAATAAAAAATTAATTACTTCTCTAAATCAATAGGTTGGAATACAAGTTGATGTATACAAGCATTGAATCATAAGATATGATCCTTGATAGGTTTAGAGGATCCCTGATGTAAAGTAGGTATATGATCATAAGTGAATCTAGGGCCATTTTTGATGATGAAGTGACAGAGGAAAGTGTCCTCCATGTCACAAAAAGTGCTAATGGACATAAAGGGATGATGAGTGTACCAATGTAATGCCTCATCAACAAGACTGTATTGAAAGGACTTATCTAATAATATATCATTAGAATGAGAGGCCATAAGCATGTGGTAATGTAGAAGATGAGCATAAGGTCACTAGTACAATCAAAACATGTGAAAGTGGGCATGATAAAATCTTGAGGAAATGTAGAGTTATGAATCTTATTAAGGACATGGTTACTATGTAATGAATTGTTGTCAATAGAAGCATAATAAGCCCTGATTCATAAAGTGAGGGAGTGAACCTGAGATCATATCTGACCTACTACATTCATGAGAGAGATGATATCCGCTGACAGAATGGTGAAAGATGGAAATAATGTATTAAGCGGTTGTAATTCGTCATTATGGGTAATCATAGGAATATCAAAAGGTGACAAGGAATATTATGATGCTAAGGGCACATTGAGATTAGGTTTCAAGGAATCTATAATAGGTTAAATATATGGAATATCCATAGCTATGGTAGGAATAGCATTAGAAACAACCTTAATATATGAGATGACCGATGGAGAAACATTTATAAGAGAGGATGGACTAAGAGATGCAGATGATATAACAATAAAAGAAGAAAAAGTGATAGATGAGAGTGACTCATGCATAGTGGTATATGTGATCTCAATAGAAGGTAAGAATGGAGTAATATATTCATACTCAAAAGTATAGAAAGAAGGAGAGCTATGACTATCATACATCTCACTAGTATTAGATGGAGACTCAAAATTGAGAATGTCTCTAAGAATAATATCAATAGGATTGTCAACATAATGTGAACGAGCATGCAAAATAGTAGGAATCATATAAGGAGAAACAATGTTAGAATTGGTAGAATCATTATAAGGAACTATATCAGTGTCTGGAGTAAAATACAAATCATTATGCACATGTGAATAATTTTCAATACCAAGTAAGTAATCAATAAGAGAATTATCTAAATTTTCCTGTAAAAGATCAGAAGGAGGTTCACAAGCAGCCCTATAACATGGCATACAAGGAGTAAAGGCTATTCAATCCTAAACAATGCTAATTCCAATATGATAATCTTCAAAATGAGTAGACACATGTTGGCCATGTAAAATTTATTGTTTGATATGATCAGGTGTAGTAACAGGAGTACTATATAGAGCTTGGAGCTCAACTATGGTAGCCTCATCATAGATATGGTTAACGCTAAAATGAGACATGATGGGTGAAGAATATGAGATATATTTAGTTATTAGGGTTTAATAGGATCCTATGGAAAGCTATTTGAAAAGACGGGTTCACTAGAATGATTAAAAAAAATATGAATTTCAGGATCTATATTCTAAGATCTAAGTAGGTACAAAAATGTAATAAATGATGTAAACTAAAATATTGATGCTAAATAATTTTAATTGACATTTAAATTAAATGAAATAATGAAAATGAGAGGGATAAGGAACTAACCTAAAAGTATCCTACCTTGTTGTGTGTTGGTCTGGAATATGTTGATGTGTGTATAACACAAAATGTGATGGTGCTACCCAGGAAATTGCAACAACTGAAGATCCGGATGGACTTGGGCACCTTGGAGAGGACTGGGGTGCCTATGGGCTCCCTAGTCTATAATTTGGGCACTATAGTTTGTAGAATAGCTCAGGATCTAAATCTAACGGTGTCACTGGGTCTTTGAAATGTCTATATCTTTGTTTCATAGTTATCACAATATGTTTCACTTATGTCACCATGAATCTGAAATAAATATTTACCTGCAAAACCCCATACAAAGAATCAAATACCTAAAAAATAAAGATTCATATGAAGGTTTCAGAATGACCTTAGCTACCACAATGGTGGACTTATAACTAAGTGTTGTACTAGATTCAAGAACCAATGTAGTTCTGTGTGCTTTTGTATGTAATTATGTGCCTAGGATGCCCTAACGCCAATGATGTAAAACTAGGGGGCAGTAACTAGATGTAAAAAAATTAAATGGAGGATGGAATAGAATGAATACAACCCTTCCCCTTATGCTTATGTGATGTAGATGTAAAATGATTCCCAAATGTAGTTCTTTGCCTTAGTAGATAACTATCTCTTGATAGTAGATAACATGCGCATAAAATAAGGAGTATGCTATGTTTATATAGGTATCTCTTGCTCAAATTTTGACACTAAATACTTGACATGTTGGCTAGTACCTAGGGGAATGATAGGTAAAATGACAAAGACCGATCTTGAATAAGTAAATGATACCCAAGTGTTATGGGGACTAGGGTGCCTAAAATTAAGAATCGGGGCACCTATGGGTGCCCCAGTACTACCCTAGGCACCCTAGTCAAAGAATAGAGATGAAAAATGACTAAATAACAACACATGATACTCCCTGAGAGAAAAATAGAACCATTTAAACAACTAACAATTGTGCAAGACAAATGATGATAATGAATGAATAACTGACGACAGGACTAGGGGTTAGGTCATTAGTGAATAGTTTTATTATGCAAGATCCATATATAAAATAACATACTTGGTAATATAAATATTATATTATGTGCATGATTTTGTGACTACAGTTTACAACATTTTTTTAATAAAGTTTTTGCACATCACTTTCAATTTCTTCCTCTCCCATTACCTACTTTTCTAGGGAAGCTACTCAGTTATGAGTATATTGAAGAACAACTAGAATCTCATCTAGTTTTTGGGTTGTTGTATCTTCATCCATGTTATTTGTTATTTTTCAAACTATGATGTCCTTAATAAAAGAATAAAATATTTTATTAGTGTATGAACCCATTGAGTCCAAGATCTGACAACCTTCAACTCTGACACAAAAGAGTAACACCCATATTCTACTTCATTAAAATTAAGGAGTTATTTTTCATAAAATATTTAAATACAAATTATTTCTTAAATGATAACCATCATGATAAAATGTTTACAATTATTCTTATAACAATTGATAACCATGTGCAACTATAAAGGTCAATTATATCTACCCAACCCCCCCTTAATTCACTCTATACGAATGTGTATAACTTTTATATAATTGGTTAAACTAGTTTATCAAGTCCTAATAACCATGTGCATTTCCTATGTGACTGTAGACATTGGGTTCTTTTCATCCACCTACATCCCCCAAGCATACGTTAGTCCACTAGACCTATCACTTTAAACATTATCTAAGTCACCCTACTCACTATGTAACTTTTTTTTCACCCCTGATAAATTATATTTACCTATCAAAACTTACTCTAACCTCCTTAAAACCTCTTAACCATCTTTAACTTATCCTAACCATCTTACCCAAACCTCTCGTAACCTCTCCCCTAACCATTTCCCCTTATCTCCATACTCAAAATTCACATTATGGAAGTGGTTGAAACAACTTCCAAATGGATTCCTCCAAATTCCCTTGATCGTTGGTGATTCTAAAAAATCACTCATGATTATAAACATGAGCTTAAAATCCGATTTCATTGACCTTTTAGACCTTTGGACTTTGTTACATCTTTATTCTATAATTTTTTTGAACCAAAAATTAAAATTTGTCACTCCAACTATATCCAAAGAAAACTAACAATATTTTTCACTCCAAGGAATTTTAACATGTTAGTATTGTGCATCTACAAGACCTCAACATCATTTTCACACCGTAAGACAATTAGTAGATCAACACCATAGCTTCACTTAGCCTTTGTGGACATTCTTACAATCGTTTCCACATTACAAGGTAATATTACAATTTATAATCTAATCATGCATCAAAACAAGAGAAAATAATCATTTTAAATCTTGTTTTCCAATCAATTTAATAATTTATAATAAAAAAACAATATTTTTGTAGGAATTGCCCATGATTCCCTTCAATCACTTTGAATTTATATTAATTTAGCCTTCTTTATCAAGTTATTGCATTTTTAGTTTAAAGCAAAATGGAATGAGAAGGGGAATGAACCATTCCTATTAAATTTTTACTTTAATTACCATTGTTTCAATATCCATAAAACATACATTCAATCACATACATTTCATATTAGCTTATTAAGTGTGCATCAAAATTTTAAATGAATTTGAAACATGAGGGAGAACACATAGAAATAATATGTAATTCAGAAACCCTCAAGAGGAAGAAAACCCATTAAAAACTCTATTGATATTACACACAAAAAATACTCAAGGGAATATTACACATCATAAGATATTTCTTTAGTGAGGCACCAACCTCAATAGGAGAACCAACCCCTAAACACTTGTTTATATTACTCACAACAAAAGACTCCTATGTATATGATTCATCATAAGATATTTAGTATAAGTATGATCATTGTAAATATTTTTATGCCACAGGTTATTTCGATCTCAAATTTTAGCTCCAAATTCCTTCAAACCCTAAAGCAATCACACCTTCAATTTTCTCTCTCTAGGTCTTGTTGATGGTGAATCACAACACCCCTGAATGTCTACAACTTGATGGGTTGAGACTCTTAGTGTGATTTCATAACATGGAGCTTTTCCCAAGTGTGGGACCTTGCAAATCAGGAAAAGCTCTCCGGATGAAGGCCGGTTCCTATTCCTCTGTTCAGATGCACACATAAAAATGCAAAGGGTTTACTCAAAAACCTAATCTAACTTTCCAAGGAGACAGGGTAAGAAGATGCATAAAAACAAACCTAAACTAACAAAGGTGATGCACTGAGGAATGAAGAACACTTGTCTTGCCAATAAACACAAACCATTAAAATGCAATGCAAGATCATGCACAGATAACCAAATTTGTAGTGAAAGATCAAGGGGATGCAAATGAACATAGAGAGGTTTGACAATCATCCACAGACATGTATTATTTTCTCCAAATATTGACACAATACACTACAAAATGCCAAGAGGCAAAGTTACATTATAGTTTTGAGTGGGAGGTTTGAACTCCAAAAATTCACCTGCCAAAGAGAAGAAGGGAGGGGAAAAGAAAGAATTTACAACCTTTAGAAAGAAGCCCCTCCTTAAAATTTATAGGGAGAAAAAGAAAGGGAGAAGAGAGGAATTTGAAATCTGCCCTAATCACCTCCAGACTACACTTAACTCATCTCATAATGGTGGTAGGTAAGAACCCTAGCAAACCCAAAAAGTGGCGAACTGTATTTTGCATTTTTGAAGAACTTTTTCTCACCCAATTAAAGATATCTAGTTGTAGTTAGACAGAGGACCTTGTAATCTTTCTGAAAATTCCAACCTTGCATGAATCCGAGCTTCCTGTGAAAATTTATGGCCATCTGAATATTTCCCGTGCCAGGGTCTTCTTCCTGTCGGGTTCGGGGTTCTCCTCTGCATTTGCATTGGGTTTGGAGGATGCCTCGACATGTGTTTGATGATTTTGTTTTCCCAAAACCCGCTTCTGCTGGTATCTCCAAGATTTCCTTTGTTTTGGGTTCGGAAATATGACTTGCATATGCATCGGGTTTGGAAGGTGGCTCGACATGTTTTCACCCCATGCTTTCCTGAATTGTTTCCCCGACTCCAAGACCTGATTTTCCTAGGTAGTGTTTCGGGTTTTTGGAACTATTAAGCATCAGTACATGCCTTGTGATCTGCATGTTTCATGTCTCACATTTCTCAAAACCCAAAACCTGAAATCCTTTGTGTCGGGTTTCTTGACCTCTCTGACATATTTCCTTTGTGTCGGGTTTTTGAACTTCTTCGACATATTTTCCTTGTGTCGGGTTTTTGAACTTCTCTGACATATTTTCCTTATGTCGGGTTTTTGATCTTCTCCGACATATTTTCCTTATGTCAGGTTTTTAAACTTCTCTGACATATTTCCTTGGGGGGAGATATATACAGCAATTTGGCGACTCAACGGGATTACCTACCTACTAGGTAGAGGATCAGTGGCCTTTTAGCGATCCATTGGGCATGGAGTCATAAGCAATAACCTGAAACCAACCTGATACCACAACTCCTTCTCTGAGAGCACGCAGAACTGTAGAAATCCAACCTAGGAGCAAAAAAACCTATGCCAAAGCACTCAGGGAAATTGAAACCTAACTACAACAAGACAATGTGCATACGCACTTAGAGGAATTGAAATATAGGCTAATATTTACAAGGGTAAACCTTTTCTTTTCAGTAGCAATGTTTAAGATAGATTCCGTTAACCAGAATCGGGATTTCTTCTCTATCCAATGTAGACAATTGGAAGGCATTGCTATTCTTACATCCCGTGACGATGTAGGGGCCACTCCAAATGGCATCAAACTTGGAATGCCTTCCTAGTTTTGCCTGATCTGCATCCCATTTCAGAATTAGGTCCCCTTCCTAGAAGGTCCTTGCTATTGCTTTCTTATTAAACCATCTTTTTACTAAGGCATGATCTTTCTCAATTGTTTGAACTGCATGTTCTCTAATTTCTTCCAATTCCATCAACTCTGCATACCTGGCCTCCATTGGTTTGAACTCATCCAACTCCAACTGCTTCATGAACTCCAATGTAGGCAGTTCTAAGGATATAGGCAATATTGCCTCTTTCCCATAGACCAGCTTGTAAGGGGAATTATCTATAGACCTCTTTGGCATTATCCTGTCAGCCCATAATACTGATTTTAGCTTGGTATGCCATGTTCTTTGATTTTCATCCAGAGTCCTCCTGACGATTATTATCAAATTTTTGTTCATGGACTCTGCCTGTCCATTACCTTGTGGGTAATAATTGGAAGAGGTGCTCAAGTAGATTCCATTCTTGACAGCCCATTCTGTAACCTTGGAACCTACGAATGCCAATGCATTATCTAATATGATAGTGGCTGGAACACCAAACCTAGTCACTATTCCTTCATAAAATTCTAGTATATTAGACACGTTTGCCTCTTTGAGTGCTACTACTTCAATCCATTTGGTGAAATAGTCTGTTGCCGTGAGAATACACTTGTGGCCTTGGCTTGAGTTTGGATTGATGACCCAGATGAAATCCAATCCCCATTGCATAAATGGTTGGTCAACCAAAATTGGATGCAATGGAAGTGCTGCTAGTCTTTCTTTGCCTGTGAAGAGCACACATTTCTTACACTTTCTTATCCATGTATAGCAGTCATTAAACACCATGGGCCAATAATACCCTGCCTTCATTATTTTGAGAGCTGTTACCCATGGGGAAAAATGTCCTCTAGAATCTCCATCATGAAAATATTGTAACACCCTCTCAATTTGATCTGTCCCAATGCACCTCAATAAAACTCCATTGATGTCTTTCTTGAACAAAACACCATCAACAAGAATATATGGAATAGCTTGTAATCTAAAGTATCTCCTCTTTGCTTTGCTCATTTCTTGAGGGCATAGGCCTGTCTATAGGAAGTGTATCATATTCTGAGTCCAACAAGGAGTGGGCACATCATTATTTTCCTATTCTTGACCATCATGTAGTACTAAGACAGTCTCTTTTTCATCACCTACTTCAACTTGTTGACTCAAGGCTAGTTGTTCACATAGTCCCTTTCCACGTACTAGTTTGGTGACCTTGATCTTGATGTCATATTCCATGACACAAGTGATCCATCCTGTACGCTTCTCATTTAGATCCTTGTTTAGAAGGAAGTCCTTGACTCCTGCATGAGAGACCAATGATTGGATCTTGTTGTTTGAGACTAGGTGCTTGAATTTCTTTAAGCTCCTAATTACTGCAAGGACATGCTTTTCAATGAAAGAGTACCTAGTTTCGTATTCTTCCAAGCCTTGACTGAAGAAAGTAACTGGTTGTTCTAATCCTTCTTTGTTTTGTTGTACCAAGATTGCAGAAATTATGTCTCCACCACCAAAGGCATATAGCATGAAATCCTTGGAGAAGTTTGGATTGATGAGAGTCAGAGCTTGAGATATAGCCTCTTTTATTGCCTCAAAACTTTCCTTTCTTTCAAATGTCCACTTAAATGCCATGCTCTTCTTCAACATCAGTGTTATTGGATTTACGAGGGCTGCAAAGTTTGGAACAAACCTATGGAAAAAATTGATCCTTCCCAAGAAGCTTTGAAGAGCCTTCTTATGACTTGGCAATGGAAACGCTTGAATTGCTTCAACTCTTTCTAGGTCAATCATCAACCCTTCCTTTGAAACAATATGGCCTAGAAGTTTTCCCTCGTGAGCCAAGAATATGCCTTTTTTGGGATTCAATGATACCCCAAATCTTCTACATCTTTGAAATACTTGCCTCAAATGACAGAGGTGATCCACTGCATTTTTTGAGAATACAGTGATGTTGTCAATATATATCAGAACTAGACCTGTTGGCTTCATGTAAATTTATTTTCAAACTCCTTTGGACAATTTTTTTTTAAACAAGCATTTTCAGGTGTAACCCACATAAAGTTACATGCTTTAATATACCTTTCTAACAATATAGACGAGTAATCTACAACATCTAATCATCCCTTTGAAAAAACAAATCAATAAAGGCTCAATATACACATTTTTATCCACGTCTCTTTGATTTAGGGTTTAACTACGGTTTTAAAGAAACTTATCTTCTTAACGGTTGTTCATAAAAACATGACTATCAAAAAACCTATAAACCTTCTTAGTTCCATGGAAAAACATCCATTAAATTTTTTGTCTCCCATGCATAGCATAAAATTCACAAAAACATCATAAGTTCAATGTTCAACTCAAACACATTCTACATCACCCTATTTTACCAAACCCTGACATATCTTGCAAATCCTTGTTTGGAATGACCTAAAACTTGTCATGAAGCATCCCAAAAACATCCTCTAACTATAAATACTCACCACATAGAAAAAAGAGGTCTTAAAATCTACATCCATTAATACTTACCTATGCAATTGTGGCTATTCTTCACCTATTTTCTTCCCAAGGACCATGAAACACCAAAAAACATTTGATAACTGACCTAAAAATCACCATACACCTCATGTATACTATCTCCATGATGTTACCATGTTCCAACAAGACTATTCAGCTCCAAGTCTCATATCTCCATCTCATTTTGCATTCTACAAGGCTACAAATAGGTCTGGAATGACTTGACTCAACCATGACACCTCATGAACACTCATATGACTTCATGACACCCTTTTCCATCAATGGACTTGACATTAATGAAAACAAAAACACACAATGGCCAATAATATTCCCCTTTGTCATTGATGATAACCACCTTAAAAATGTTGAGAAAAACCAACAAGACCAATACTTACATGAAATTTTTTCCATATTCATGATGCTTCTCTCCCCCTTTGACATCTATGACAAAGGCTACAATAATGAAACTACATGGAAAATGACAACAAAAGACTGTACATAATGGAAATAATGCAAAAAAATAACTTACTCAAATATCTCCCCTTGGGACTATACTTGCTCCTCCTTGACTCTTTTATCAACATATGAAGATCCATAGGCCTAGTATGTGCCTCAAAAAAGATCCCCCTGAACTGATATCCTAAAAAATTATCTTAATTCATACTCAAACATTACTTATTATTTCCTTACATGCAAGAAATCCAAAATTCTACCTTAAAACTTAGCATATCCTCTTTTAGGAGCATTGTCTGTGAACTCTAATTTCAGTTAAATTTGAAAAAATTATTCAAGATATAAACTCAAATACATCATGCAAAACAATCTCCAAAGTATCCCCCTATGATATTACTATCAAAATCTAACAAGAAATGCAAAAAATTGGTCTCTTACCTCGTTTTCAAGTCAAGAAGATGACTCACGTAATTGACCTAGTCCTAAAACACATTCTCAGACTTCTCTATATTTTATCATCATAAAAAACCTATTACATGTTTGACAAGATCCCCTAAATGTAATTCATATAAATCATAATTTTCTCTTACAAAATCATCTTTCTTACCTTCTCAATATTTCAACAAAGTTACCCCTACATTGAGGTGCATTATCAGACCTATAACTTGTCTTATCATACATTTATAATACTACAATGGCTTCATGAACGTTCATACCTTAATTTTTATCACTTTCTTGAAAAAAAAAATTCTATCCTTTCTTACATGACACATCATACTCCTGAAAGATACTTACCTTTTAATTTTGAAGAATTTTCTAAGATAACACAGTCCTTAAGTATCATGCATACTTTGTAGATCCAATTTTAATTATCACAAATCAAGAATAGGATTTAAAGGAACGAAACCATACCTTTACCATTTTGATATAGATCTCATCATACTAAGACCTTCCAATCCTTTGTTTGGATAGAAAAATACATGAATTGAAATGGTAAAGATATCTTGATATAGAAATTTCACATAAAGACTTCCTTCATTTCTCATTACATAGGAAAGTAAACACATACCAAATCCTTATTAGTTAACACACTTGAACTTATTTTTCTTACACATTCAAGAACACTGAATTCTTGTAAAATGACATACATCAAACATATCATTTCAACCTCATTAGAATTCAAACTCAGTAGCAACCATCATACATCAACTAAAATGTTTGCACTCTCAGTTCATTCTATGTTTTATAAACTTCATCAAGTAGTTATGATATGTGATAACTCTTTAAGACAACTCAATACAAAATCACAAGTTTTAATATTGTATAAATACATTATAACCTACCATATTAACTCTATAAATGAATCTAGATAGTGAAACACAGTTGTACGATGCTGCACAAGTTTGACACACCATAATTTTCATATTTCAAATTTATCGCATAGTGTACACTCATTTAGTTCTTCAAAATTCTTGTAACTAAGAACATACCAGATGGAGAAAGGCCTCTACATAGTCATAATTAATTTTATAAGAATATCTGCATAGTTTTATGAAGACACCACACAAATTCTAGACTGTAGCTCACTGATTTCAACATCTTATCATAGGTTTTATCTGTTACCGTGACTGTATAAACCATTAATACCATGTTATTAACTCTTAAATATGAAATCTGTATATACTTAACATGTAACCATATTCATTAATAATTTTTATGCTCAGAGACTAATTTTACCTTATTAAGAACTCATACTTCCATTTTCTTCGAGGTTCAAGAGTACAAGATTTATAAAACTTATAAATTCTTCCAGTGGATTATTGTTGACCCTTAGAATATTGGCTAAGTAAAAGAAAGTGTGTGGGCATGCACGACCTCTATGAAGAAGGGTGCGTAGGGTGAAGGTGCGTAGGAAAATGGTTTTAGGAGAGTTTAGTAAAATCCACGGCCTGCTCTAGGCAAATAAAATTGTTTCAGGACTTATCCATATTTGGAATCCCTAGAAGCACACAAGGAAAATGTGACCTGACTGAGCATGCGGAGTGGATAAGGTGGCAGCTTGGAAACTTGATTGTCAAGGAAGGAATATTCCATGCGATGGAAGGATCTAGAAAGACATCATTGCAGAAAGTGGAGAGCTTAGATGGGAAGAAGCATGCTCCATTGAAGGACCACATGGACACTTGGAAACTAATCTATTACTTCATGAAGGCATGACGGTGGATGAAAAATCTATATATCGAGATGCTCGGGTAGAAGGAAGGGACAACTTTTTGAGAAAATTGTGTGTTCACTGGCACCACATAGCAATTGAAGAAGTGAAGCTCTATAGAAATAGTAATGGGTTCTATGGATTCTCATTAGGAGGACTGTAGGAGATATTGCATATCTAGAGGGATGTGTCTATGATCATTTTTATAACGTGGGAAGTAGAGTTAGGGTTTCTGATGCATGAGTCTTATCTGCATTGATACACTGGTCTGTTATGACCTTAATTAATGTAATGTGGTTACTGAACTAAGTTCTAATGAGGAATATATGATTTTATTCTAAATTTAAATTTTTCATGGGTGTAAACCCTAGTGGATCTTCTTTATATTATGAATTAAAACTATTATCTATTTGATATTTCTCTTGTTACCTAAATGAATGCATGGTTCTTTTCCTCTTTACATCTAAGTCTCTATCATAAGTAATGTATTCTCACAAGACTCACATAAAGGAGGGGATCGGTACCCGTGTGTGCCTCAGGTGAGTTCCCAACACTCACTGGGTGATAGGTTGGTGTGCATGGGGTTAGAATGTTGTTCTAAGGGATTAAAAATGACTACATCTTGGTTCCATTGTCGGGACATCTTTTTAAATTTGTTGTGAGAAATGGATACATCCACATCTTGGTTCCATTGATGTGTGATGACTGAGCACCTAACCTTGGAGAGTGTTGAAGCATGGTTTAGGAGCATGGAGGATGATTTTACTGAAAGATTCAGTGCCGGACCTGATTTTGATGCACGTAGATGGGTATAAGAGAATTGATACCATGAAATATATGAAATTTTCTTCCATTGATTTCCAGTAGAATTGTATGAATGGCTTTCAACATATGCATCTAGATTGGGATGGTACTATAGACAATGTGTATGGACCTAATATGATTACCAAAAGCTATAGGATGCAAATCTAACTTGGACGTATTGTGTCGATCACTGGTGGAAAGGAGTGCTGACAATTTATACTCTAGAATACACCATTTCTATGTATCTTTTCCAGAGGTTGCTAAATTTGAATTCCTAAGGGAACCCAAAGGATCATTTTTACACGTTGTCCCTTCTGTTATGAATATCTTGATCATTACCTTAAGTTTAGAGGCATTTCCTATGGTCGGCTAAGATTCTCTGAGCGCTGGGAGAGGAAGCTAGGGTGGAGAAAGATGGTAGACATTGCGGATGAAAAGGAGAGGGAAGAGAGATGACTCAAGTATAGTGAAGCTCGTGAAAGGGAGATGGCTAGAAAATGTGAGGTTGTAGGTGTGATGGATCTATGCAGGTAAAAATTGCAAGGAGTTGAGGTTCATGGACAGGAAATGGAACCTAAGAAGTCTGTGCTACCACATCTTGGTAAGTGTGGGAGAGAATCCCCTTCAGCTTCTGATGAGGGTTCATCATGTGGAGATAGGATATCCATCGGCATGCATCTGAAACCACTCGGTGACCAACCCCTGGCATTTGGTTTTCTATATCAAGGGAGAAATATTGTTAATCTAGTTGGTATCAGTAGAAGTAACTGATCTATTCCTAGGAGATATAATTTCTCATTTGAGACATCTATGGCTGCACAAACCATTCCTTTGTTTGGAGGAATTTTTGATAAGGTACAAATACACAAAGTTTGGGTATCACATATGGGAGTGATGTGGGACACATAACTAGTAGTGGGATAATATCACAAACCATTGACACATAGTTCAGTGGGATGTTGGGGACACTAAGTGTGACCACTTCAGGCCATTTGTTGACTACATGAGGTGGATTTGGTGGTGTAGGGGCTGGAGGACCTGGTGGACCTAGTGGATCTAGAGGATGTGGTGAGTCAAGAGGGACAAGACTTGGTGGATCTAGTGGCATAGGAAACATGGGAGGAAACCAAGATTCTAGGTCAAGTGGATAGGGGCCTCAACCACCAGTGCAAGTATGTTTTGAGATGTCTTTACACCTACCATACTACATAGGCATTGATGATGCTGCAGAGAAAGTGCACAAGTGTGAATTGCTATGGAACATGAAGGGGATCACTACCCCAGAGTGAAAGGCAAGTTAGTTTTAAACAATGTTGCAAGGGCGTGCACATATCTGGTACCACATGTATGACGCCCATCTGATGGTTGTGGATTACACTATGTTGAAGAGTGATTTCCTTGCAGAGTTCCATATCCATGAGTTAAAGAAAAAAAAGCATCAGCACCCTGAAGGATATCTAACAAGGAATGGTAGAGTTTGTGAGAGTATGTCACTCAGTTCAAAACTCTCTTATCAAACCTATCCTATGACATACACCCCTCTTAGCATGCTCAATGGTTTGTTGGGGGATTGATAACACCATTTAGAAGGGAATTGTCACACAATACTTTCATAGACACGTGTGAGGCCTTTTAAGTTTCCCTACACGCTAAGGATGTTAGGAATGTTGATACTGGTGTTAGCCCTTTTTTTGGAGGCTCAAATTTTTGTAATGGCTAAGCACTTAGAGAAGCTATCTACAAATTCAGTGCATGAGGTTTTTAGTGTTCTTTGGTGCATAGAATGTGAAGTGGTGGGGCATACAAAAGATAGTTTCCCTCAGAATTCGGTATGTGCCATGGCGGTAGACTGTGAGATTTTCCATGGGGATCATGATGTAAATTGTGTTCAAAGAAAGGTTTCAAAATCTATGGAATGGGGTAAGAACATTAAAGAACCCCAAATATTTTTGCAAAACCAATCAATGGACCATTAGTTAAGAAGTAAACAAGGATTCCTACTTTGCATGCATTAGTTTGAAGCAAACAAGCAAACTTAACAAATATAATTACCCTCTATTCTTGAAAGCTTAAGTAAATGAGCCTAATAAGGATCTAAGAAATCATTTTTGTGATTAAGATAATGGGATCTCACCATTAATGGCGTCAAGGCCAATAATTATTCCCATTTACTCGATGGTGTGTGGTGTGATGCAAAGGATAAAGAAAAATAACTCAATAAGATGAAATAAAACTCCTAATCCTATCAATAATACTATAGTTTATGTTAGAGGGAAGAAGTGTTCTTGTAAATGAGAGTGGGTAGTGGGATATTTATAGTTTTCTATTTGGGATATGGGAGGATTTTTGGTGCATATGGGACTAAAAGGGAGTCAACAAGTTAATTAGTAATTCAAAGTAAGATTTGACTAGGTTTAGAAGAGGTTGATCATGATTTAGGGTAATTAAACTAGGTTAGACTAATTAATCTTATTTAGAGAGAAATGAGTGTTTTGGGAGGGTTTTTAAACACCTAATCAATCCAATGAAATGGATTGATAGTCTAGAAATCTAATAGAAGTGGTAAAGAAGAGGATTTTATCCAAGAAGAGGCTATAATAACCTATTTATTTTACTTATAAGAGGAATAAGATCAGAAGAGTGTCGTAAAAGGGGAGTTAGATAGATGTAACTGACGATGTGTCGTCAATTTACGAGTAAGAGAATAGTTAATGAAATATTAGAGATGATAGTGCTTTGATCAAACTACAGGTTTCTACATTTTCCCCTCTTTGGAATGACATAAGCTATGTCACTTTAAAGAAAGTAGACAAGTATAAACGAGTATAATTTTTTTGAAGGGGTAGAAGAAAAATTAATAGGATGAAGGTAGGATGAAGGATGACCCCTCAAGTGTCGATGGGGTGATAAAATAACTCGATCGATGATCGAAAATAGAATAGAAGGAAGAATTTTTTAAAATAGGAGATAATAAAAATAACAAGAAAAGGGGATATTGAGATATCCGTAAACCAATTCCAACAACTTTTAAATCATCATTTTGCTTAGAATCCTCATCATTGGCCCTTATTAAGATGTAAGCACACGATGGAAGCATAAAATCACATGAGAAATCCATGATACAATTAACTATCCATTACTAAAATAACAACTCCATTCAACATACAAAAATTTAATGCAATACGAGAAGTAAACAAACTCTTTTAATAGGGAAATGAGTACAATCACACACACTCAAACCAACAACGTTCAAGATATTTGTATAAATATTTTATTATCAAGTTGTAATGTAAAATGTTTTCATAAAAGAAAAGGGTAAAGAATGATGCCCCAAACAATGTGTATATGTAAGGGAAATGGTGGAGGACACTTGGGTCTAATGAAAAAGCAATGTGCATGACAAAAATAGTACCAGGAAACTGATAGTATCCCAGAGTACAGACGAAGTAAGCAACATAGCTTTGTAGATGATTGAAGATTTAGATGATCTGTGAGTCATTGTTTCAAAACATTTGAAAACTTCATAAAGATACAAGATGAGTGCCATATGAGAGACACATATTTTAGATGCAAATGAGCTATTTACCAAAATTTTAGTTCATTTTTGAAGTTTTATGATGTTTTTGAATTTTTGGATGATTCTACAATTTTTAAATTTTTGACCGGTCAGAAGAATTTAAGAGATAAAAAATCTCCTAACAGTACGTGTGAAGACGTGAAGGTGAATGCATAGTCATCAAAGAGTCATAACATGTCCTGACGAGAAGAAATACGGGCCTAAAATAATTATAAAAAATAATCATTACGACGGGTAAAATAGTAGAAAAATAGAAGAAAAATGTGAAAGGTGCCTAGAAGATTCATAAATTATTCTAGTGTAATGAAGAAGTGATCGAGGGGTGAACCTGAGTACCCCAACATGTGAAAAGGAGTAAAAATAATTATTTTAATAGAAAAATAATCACCTTGGTGGGTAGAAGAAGGGTTAGAGTGATCACGGTGGAGAAAACATGCCCAGGGGCATCGCGACAGCCTAATATACCCACCCGGGGGGTAAATCGATCACGACCAGTTCATTTGTACCAGATCTCTTGAAATTTTTTACCGTGAGTGAGAGTGATAGCCCTGTAGTGAGATGATGAGGCTACCGAGCAGGAGGAGACAAACAGATTGCATCTAAGATTTCATGCGGGACCCAATGGATAGACCCTACATGAGTGGTTTATGCTTCCTTGTGAATTATGCATTTAATGTTGTTTTTATGGAATTTTAGGATAGATTACGATATTTTTGACTTATGCGCATACGTGCATGTGTTGATTTGACATTTGCACATTCATTGATTTTGATGGGCACGCATATGCATATCCATAAAAAAATTGGTACGCGCACGCATACCCGCCAAAGGGAGAAGACATAGATACATATGCGCATGTGTCAAACAAGTCGCATGGGTGTAGAAGAGGATGCATATGCATCCTAGGAAGGGGGAATAGGGCTGTATAAGTGCATGCATCAAAGTAGACATGTAGGCATCACACTAGGTGTGTATGCATTCTGTGTAGACTAGGGGAAATAGGTAGAAAAATATAGGGGGTGTATACGCACTAGGATAGGTGTGCATATGTCGAGGTAGGCACATATGAGTTGGGGTAGGCATGTATGTATTGGGGAAAATGGGATTAGAACACCCTTTTGGCCAAATAGCCAAGGAGAAAAGAAAGTAGACTAGAAGAAAGTGAAATTTTAGGAAATGAGATGAAAGAATGAAGGATTTTACCAGCAAATTAGATAGAAGTAGATAGAAATGTGCCTAATACATGTGTGTTTCTTTTATTTATAGCGTATATTACCCATTCTACATACCCGTGAGTGATATGGTCAGCTAGTAGCGATAGAGGCAAAATTCAACAAGGATGATAGGAAGATACTAGATATCCTCCTATATGTCATGGGATTAGCCTAAGTGGCCAATATGCCTTAGATCACCTTGGATCATGGCATTTTGACAGATGAAGCTAAGAGATGGCACAACGAGAATCAGTTCTTTCAGATTCCAACTGGGGAGATCACGATTACACTAGAGAACATGTGGCACATTATGTGGGTCCTGATCCAGGTCAACTTAACTAGTACACGAGTCACTGGCCTGATATTAAGTGATGTATCTCAGAGCTATTTGGTGTCCCAATGATACCATGTCATGGGATGACCATTACATTGTCACAGTGCATTTAGGACCCAAAGCAAGACCGCATTGTGGTTTATATGATGGCATTTATCAGTGGATTTTTACTCCCTGATAAGACCTGTGCTTCATTTCTGCTTGGCCTCCTTGGAGTGATACGTGGGTTGATAGATGGAGAGAATTTCTGCTGGGGTTGGTGCATTCTAGCACACTTATACTAGGACCTACATTTGATTACCTACTACCATCATAAGATGGTAGGACTAGCCAGATTGTTGCAGAATTAGGCATGGGACCATATTGCTATTGGTCACCCCTTAGGTGTTTTGAGAGTTTAGGCTCCCAAGGAGCCTTCTTCTATGGGATGGGTCCCAATCAGGGAAAATGTGTGGCCATACATGGGAGATGCATATCATTACTATCGTAAGCTTGATGAGTTACAACAGGTTGCCATAGTATGGAGACCCTACAGACATTTCCAATGGCCCGAGGAAGGCTTAGAGCTCAACACTTCCAAAGTTGAGCACTTCATGTTGGGCAGCCACAACTATATATGGGAGATTTATAGAGTAGATCAGTGCCATAGATAGTTTGGAATTACCCAAGATGTTCCTGGGATAGATATGTGGTACACTTTTAGGGCCTAAGAGTATATTGATATGGGTCCAAAGATTTTTCAGGATAGAGCCCTGAACAGCTTCCTATAGGTTGTACCTACTATGTGGGTTCCATTGAGACAGATCAGAGATCCTAGTTGCACACCTGAGTATGCACCATGGTACCATGGTATGATCCCATGCCATTTGACCATTTACAAGGTAGCTTATGATGTCGGTGTGAGAGCTCCTCTAGTGGGGCCTCTAAGCAGGGATGAGGGTGGAGTTGGCAGGGATGACGATGATCATGGCAGTGGTCCTGAATCATAGTGTCATGTTAGGGGTAGGGGTAGGGTCCTCTATTACAATAACCATAGAGACAGGGACCTAGGCTCAACCTGAGAAAGGCACCCAGGGCACCAGACATGGATTTTCCTTCAGTAGGTATTCTAGCGGGGATATACACCCCTCTTTTGTAGGTATTTCAAGAGAAAGACCCACCTAATGCTATAAGGGGTGGTGGCAATGGTGGGCAATTGAATTCTCTTTAGAAATAGTTATAGGCAGTGATAGCCATAGAGTTATAGGTGTTTGGTGAGAGAGATGAGACCAGGGCACAGGTACATGCCCTTACAGTAGAGTAGGATTAGGCCAATGCTTAGGTATAAGTTTTGATAGCTGAGAGAGATCAAGCCAGAGCTCAAGCCACTCAGGGTGGGGATAGTGTTGCATGGTAGAGCCAGATTAGTCATATGGCCACACAGGGGGCTCAGATACCAAGTCTTTTACATAAGTCATAGACTCAAGTGTAGATGGTTATCACATAGAGGGACCATGCCCAGGCATAGGGTTTTATCATTTAGAGGGATCAGGCTTGAGCCTAGGTGCATACCATTACTGAGGACGAAGATGAAGAGGCTACTGCCACAGGACAGGCCCATGCTGATAGAGGCTGATTAGTAGGAGAGCGAGAGGCTTTCGTTCAGGAAGCCACTATTTTTGGTGACACTGACATGATTTAGGATGTTATGAGGGCCAGCGGTGAGGCCCTTTATTATAGGACCACCTATTTCAGAGCAGTCCTATTAGAGTAGTGGGTGGCACCTTTTGAGCCACTAGGTATGAGCATGACCGATTCTAGGTCATGGTGGTTAGGTCACTCAGTTAGATACATCTGACAGCTAGTCACTGAGCCACCAGTTGGTCAGCAGCCATCTAGACAACAACCAATTGGACAGCAGGGTGGTACCCCTGGTGCCAGCTCATCACATCTGCCACTCTTTTATCCCCTAGGACATGGACTCGAGAGCCCTGGCGAGGGCACAAGATGTGGTTTATTTCTTCACTTTACCTTTAGTACAGATGTATTGTATACATGCCTCTTAGGAAGGCTGATTTTGATCGATGTATAGATTCATGTACCATTATTTTTATGACACCCCTTGATGAAGGCTCAATTTTTGATGCATGCCCCTTTTAGATGGCATATTGTATCGAATATGTATACTTGAGTTTTGATACAAACATTTATACATGCATTACATGGATATTCAATGATGATTTTGTTATGTCATGTTGTGATTATGCTTTTTACGATTTTTGATTATTGCTCTGTAACTATTATATCATGATGTATGATTTCCCTTTCTTATATGTATGTGAAATACTTATAGATTTAGAGATGTTTATGTTCTATTTTTTTTCATATTGATGATATATCTGTAGATAGTATCACATGCTCTGGATTTATGGAATGCTTATTATTTCTATTCTAGCACTTGGGATGATACTAGATGATATTGGTGCATGGGGGATGGATTCTTTATTATGTGTAACCCCTCTTTCCCCCATTGATGATACGATATGTGATGATTAGCTTAACATACATGCATGATGTAATACTTATCATTTTTGTATATATGATGTAGTAGATGATGTTTATATGTGATGAATGATAGATGATAGATGTGATAACAAAAAAATGTGCAAGAGACAAACACATAAGAAAAATCTAAAAAATCCTATACAACACAACACAAATTATGATGCAAAATACATGAATTAATTAAACATACCAATGAGATCAAATTGACATTCAATCTAAGTAAGTAAGATGAATCCTAATAGATGCATATAAAAGACGATGTGGTCACACCAATGTTTGTACAAGAAAATTAATGCAATGAAATACACAGTTTTAAACTAAATAAGATTTAATCTAAATTAAGAAACAAACTACTCCTAAAAATATACAATAAGAGAAGCTCAACACATCAACACTATACAAACCAACAACCCAAAGAAATATTTGAATACTACTTTATTTTTTCAAGACAACATTGATATATGTTTTTCTAATGTTTTTAGGTTTATCTAGAAAGATAATTTTTCAAGGCTAATATTCACATTGTTTTGAGGCTTCTCTTAGACAACGTTGTGTATTTGGTGTAGCTTCATCCCTAGAAGGGAGATTTTTTGAATGTTTAGGTGTTTTTCGTGTATCCCTTTTCTACATGTTTTTGTATTCTCTAAGGTCATGTTCTGAAAGCAATGTATAAGGACAAAGAAGCATGGATGCCCCCAACGTGATGTGGGAATATAAAAAAGGTAGAATGCCACACGTGTATGTATGAGAAAGTGGAATGTGAAGGTGCCCCCATTGTTAGATGGGAATATACAAAGACAACATCCTTCATGTAAATATAAGAGCTAATAATCTAGATCACAGCTCAACGAAGATGGATTCAGTAGGGTTCTTAGACCTAGCAAAGGAAGTTATATCTAGAAAGTAGTGATGGTTACCCATCCTAATGCAAGAGTAACTTATGATTTGAGCATCGGAGACCAGTTTTCACTCAAAGACCTTTCCACTATGCCACAATTGCATGGTTTTCACATGTGGATGACCTTCTTTTTCTTTACTATTTTCTCAATTTTCCATTTTTTAAATTTTTTTTCTTTGTTTTTCTATTGTTTAGTTCTTATATGATTTTCTCATCATGCTTAAGCATATAACCACTTGAGTTTCATGGAATTCATAGGTTCTAGAAGATCTTGTCCATCTGAGTATGCAAGTTTATAAGCTCTCGATCCATACTTGGCAACCACCACATAAGGGCCTACCCAATTAGCTTCAAACTTACCTTTCATTTCTCTATCTTTGGCAGTGTTATTCAGATTTTATTTTAGAGATAAATATCCTACATCAATTTTTTGATAAATGATGCATTTGTTGTATCCCCTAGATACTCTCTTCTGATAGACTTTCAAGTGATTGAGTTATCTGATACAATTTTCATCTAATAGTTCCAACTCTGTCAGTCACAAAACTTTGTAGTCCTTGTCTTTATCAAGATAGTCCCTGAGAGATGTTCTCAAGGAAGGAATCTCCATTTCCAAGGGTATGATGGCTTTAGTGCCATAAACAAGTGAATATGGGGTTGCACCAGTAGGGGTATAGATGGAGGTTTGATAGGCCTAGAGGGCGGGATGTATCTGTAAGTGCCAATTATAGCCAGTCTTACTGAACATTTTCTCCATGATCCATACAAGGGTTTTATTAGTAGCCTCTACTTTTCCATTACCTTGGGGGTAATAGGGGGTAGACCACTTGAGATGGATATGGAAGCATTGACACAATGTCTTAACTATTTTATTTTTTAAGGATTTAGCATTATCAGTGAAAATGGTGGAGGGGATACCATAACAGAAGATGAGATGGTTCATAATGAATTTAGAAATTTGCACACCAGTGATGTAAGTAAGAGGCAAATCCTCTACCCATTTGGTAAAATACTCGGTGGCATTGATAATGTGGGTGTGGCCATCTGAAGAAGAAGGATGGAGCTTCCCTATGAGATCTAGACCCCATTTAGAAAATGGCCAAGGCATTGCGATAGGCTGTAAAGCCTGTGCTAGTGCATGTATTAAGTTTTTATAATTATGGAATAGCTCACATTTCTTTACAAAATTACAGCAGTCTGATTCCATGGTAGGCCAATAATAGCCTACTTTTAATAGTTGTTTATCTAATACCATTCCGCTAGTGTGTGCTCCACAAATACCATCGTGTATTTCTTTAATAGTGTGGATTGAGTCAATAACATCAAAATATCGAAGAAGATTCCCATCGTAGCCATGACGATAAAGGATTCCTCCTAGGAGGGTATAACGGGCTATACAGTGGATAAGGGCTTTCTTTTTAGAATGGGTAATGTCTGGTGGAAAAGTTCCTTCTTGTAGGTATCAAAATATAGGGGTCATACCAGGGCGATAATGGACCAACAACTTCACATGCCAAATATGACTCTAGCATATCATATGCAGGCACTTGTAAATGCTCTACAAATAAAGGAATTTTGCTCTTGTGAGGTGGAATGGATAAGAGAGACCTAATTGTAGCCATAGCATATGCAGATCTATTGTACAACCTTGGATTTTTCTCAAATATGATCATTTTAAAGTATTCCTTACATGTTTCAACCATTTTATTTAATGAATGAGCTTCTCATCTTTAACTTTATACTCCTCATTAAAATTTTTTAATGATAATTTGGGAGTCTCCAATGACTCGTAGTTGTCTAATATTCCAAGTAATAGCTAGCTTGAGGCCAATGATGAGTGCCTCATATTCTATATTGTTATTAGTGCACAGAAATCCCAACCGAAATGCTCTTGGTATGACCTCCCTTGTGGGAGTGATGAGCACCACTTCTTCTCTGGATCTATGGAAGGTGAATGATCCATCAAAATGGACCTTCCGTTCTAAAGACTCTTCAATATACATCATAGATGCATCTAGAAGATCTAGGAACAAAGGTTCCATCCTTGGTAGAGGAGCTTCTGCCAATTTATCAACCAATACCTGTCCTTTCAAGGATTTCTAATTTACAAACTCAATATCAAATTCACTCAGGAGAATGATCCAATTAGCCATTTGGCTGGTGAGGGTGGGTTTGGATAAAAGGTATTTGAGAGGGTCAAATTTGGATATGATTTTGGTTTTATTACTTAGGAGATAATGGCGAAGGTTCTGGAAGGTAAAGACAACTGCCAAGAGGCTTTTTCAATCTGTGGGTAATTCAACTCATAAGTGATCAAGGTGTGACTGAGATAATAAAATTCCCTTTCTTTATGGTTTATATCATACTCTAAAAGTAGTGTACCAATAGAAATCTATGTATCTGAAATTTACAAGAGGAGAGGTTTTCCTGGGGTAGGCGGCATGAGTACAGGTGGGTTGACTAAGTACTGTTTTAGTAGTGCAAGGGCCTTTTGATAATTTGGTCCCCAGTTGAATGCAAAATCATTCTTTATTAGATGTGTAAACGAGTGGCGCTTATCCGCAAGCTATGAGATAAAATGATGGATTTCCTAAATTTTCCCTCGTAGACTCCTTAGTTATTTAAAATTTGTAGGTGGAGGAATTTTCGTGATAGCTGTAACCTTTGTAGGGTCCACTTCTATCCCTCTCTGTGAAACTATGAAACCCAAGAGCTTTCCTGATAAAACACCAAAGACACATTTCTTGGGGATTAAGTGCACCTTATAATCCTTGAGACATTGAAAGATACATTTTAACACTTTAGGGTGCTCTCCCCTGCTCTTGGATTTAGCTAGGATTTCATCAACATAATCTTCCATGATGTCATTCATCATATCATGGAAGATGACATTCATGGCCCATTGTTAGGTGGCCCTAACATTCTTGAGTTTGAAAGGCATGACCTCGTAAAAACTGTTCACCACGGAGTGATGAAGGTGATCTTATGTTAGTATTCTTTTGCAATCTGTATCTGGTTATAACCTAAAAAACCCATTCATTAAAGACAAAATTTCATAACCAGTGGTGGAATAAAATATCATGTCAATTTTAGGTAAAGGGAATTCATCCTTAGGACATGCTTTATTGATGTTACAGAAGTCAATGCAGATTCGTATGATGACAAGCTTCTTCTGTACAGGGACTATGTTAGAGATCCACTCTTAATCGTTGATGGGTTTAATGAAATTAGCAACTAGTAGTTTTTCTAATTATTCTTTGACAAGGAGTGCTACCTTAGGGTGCATCTTTCTCAAATTTTTTCTTGATGGGTTTGGCATCTGGGTGCACAACGAGGTTTTACACAACTAACTCTGGGTCCAAACCAGGCATATCTGCATATGTCCATTTAAATATATCCATGTATTCCATTAAGAGTTCTATAAATACCTTTTGTTCCTGAACTGAGAGTGAAGAATCCCAACTTTATCATTCTAGGTTGCTCTTCTGATCCAATGTTGACATTAATTATTTCCTCAAAAATAATCTTAGAAGCATCTTCCATCCATGTAGGATCAGGGGAAGAGTAAGATCAACCTCTTATGGTAGCTCATCATCATCTTTAAATGGATAAAACCACTTCATCCACAAACTCTTTGTTCTGTTTATCTATGAGTGTTTCAAAGAGTTTGTCACTGTGATACTTCCATTTATCTTTTTTGCAAGGTTTTTATGAAGTGTTTGTACTCTTGTTTACCACCTTCTTATTCAAATTTACACACATATCTGCCTCTTTTCCAAAGTATGCACAAGTGTCTAGTTGAATTGAAAAGCCTTTCTTGTGATCCCTAGCTAGAATAGAATCCATGAGTCCCATGAAATTTGCAAATGCCTCATCATTTTCAAAGAATTATAGTGGCCATGAAGTTGTTGATCCCAATCTATAAGTTTAGGATATACAAGGGATATTTAATAATTGGTTAGAGGGTTGGATCCAGATAAGGTAAGGATAGCTGAATCTGGGAATAGGTTAGTGGAAGAAAGATCCTCGTAGAGGCTACACTTGGAATCTGTGTCGCTATTAGAATGAGATGAAACATCCTCACGTTCAGAAGAGGTGGCGTTAATATCAAAGGGTAGAGAAATTATGAGGCCTTTATACCCAATCCATGATTATCATACTTGAAATGGGGGATGGGAATAGGCTCTAGCCAGCCTTATGCGTTGATTTCACATCCAAACCCAATGTAACCCATGAAAAACATCATGTGGTGACCTTTGATATACTGGGGTGCTGTTAGTGCAAAATCATAGCACCCCTGGATGCAGATCAAGTTTCTAGGTTGATCACTTGGCATCCAGTGTGATTGCATAACAGTGAATCCTTTCTCCAAGTGTGGGACTTGAAAAATGAGAGAGGATTCTCCAGAGAAGGCTGGTTCCTATTCCTTTGTTCGGATGCACACGAAATATGCAGAGGGTTTTCTCAAAACCTAATCTAATCTGCCAAGGAGACAAGGTAAGAAAATGCATAAAATAAATCTAAGCTAATAGAGGTGATGCACCGAGGAATGAAGAACACCTATTTTGCCAGGGAACAGAGACCATTTGAAATGTGATATAAGATCATGCACAGATGACAAAACCTGCAGTGAAAGACCAGGAGGATTGCAAAAGAACACAGAGAGGGCTGAGAATCATCCACAGACATGCATTATTTGCTCCAAATATTGATACAATACACGACAGAATGCCATGAGGTAGAATAGTAAGTACAGTTCAAATGAGAGGTTCAAATTCCACAAATTCGCCTGAGGAGAAGAAGGGAGAGGAAAAACAGAAAAATGTTTGACCCTTGAAAAGAAGCTCCTCTTTACAATATATAGAAAGAATAAGAGAGGAAAGAGAGAAGGGAAAGCCAAATCTACCCCAACCACCCCCAGGTTGCATTCAATTCATCTCATCATGGCAGAAGCGGTGGATCCTAGCAAAACGGCGGGCTGCCTAACAGGAAGCGGCGAACTGTCTACTGCATAAAGTTGTTTGTTGAAGCATTACTTCTGCTTGTTCTTTCGTGCCAGAGGCATGTCTTGATTTATCTCTCCAACTGAACCAAAAATGCAAGATTGACCTAGAGATCATGTAGAGAATCTCAACAAACGTTCCGTTGGATATAAGGAACGTGCCAATCGAGCTCTGGATGAAAGTTATGGCGATTTCTATGAGATTAGGGCAAAAATCGGGACAAAACGTGTTTGCAAACTTTTCCCGCCGCTTTGCCACCTGGGACGACCACATGGCAGGCTATGATTGACATAAGGTTAAAAACCCTCGCTCTCCTCCACCTCGCGGTGGGCTTTCTTTTGAAATTTTCTTGTTTATGGAAATTTTAGGATTAGATTACGATTATTTTTGACTTCGCGCATGACGTGATGTGTTGAGTTGACATTTGCACATCATTGATTTGATGGGGCACGCATTGCCTATCCATAAAACAATTGGTACGCGCACGCATACCGCCCAAAGGGAGAAGACATAGATACATATGCGCATGGTCAAACAAGTCGCGTGGGTTGTAGAAGAGGAGGATGATATGCATCCTAGGAAGGGGGAATAGGGCGTATTAGTTGCATGCAATTCAAAGTGACAGGTAGGCATCACACTAGTGTGTATGCATTCTGTGTAGACTGGTGAAATAGGTAGAAAAATATAGGGGGTTGATACGCCATTGACGGTGTTGCATATGGCGCGGTAGGCACATATGGTTGGCGGTTGGGAGCATGTAGGTATTGGGGAAAATGGGATTAGAACACCCTTTGCCAAATAGCCCAAGGAGAAAAGAAAGTTCGACTACTAGAAGAAAGAAATTTTAGGAAAATGAGATGAAAGAATGAAGGATTTTACCAGCGCAAATTAGATAGAAGTAGATAGAAATGTGCCTATAATACATGTGGTTTCTTTATTTATAGCGATATTACCCCATTCTACATACCCGTGAGGGAATGGTCAGCTAGTAGCGATAGAGGGCACAATTCAAACAAGGATGATAGGAGATTACTAGAATCCTCCTATCTGTATGGCTTAGCCTCTAATTGGCCAAATGCCTAGATCACCTTGGATCATGGGCATTTGAAAGATGAAGCAAAGAGATGGATACAACGAGAATCAGTTCTTTCAGCTTCCAACTGGGGAGATCAGATTTACACTAGAGAACATGTGGCACATTATGGGGTCCTGATCCAGGTCAACTAACTAGTAACGAGGTTGTTTTCAAACTGGCTGATATTAAGTGAATGTATTCAGAGCTATTTGGTGTCCAATGATACCATGTCATGGGATGACCATACTTGTAACAGTGCATTTCAGGACCCACAAAGCAGACCGCTTGTGGTTTATAGATGGATTATCGTGGATTTTTATGCCGATAAGACATGTGCTCACTCTGCTTGGACTCTGGAGTGATAAGTGGGTGATAGATGGAGAGAATTTCTGCGGGGGGTTGGCTGCATCCTAGCACACTTAACTAGGACCTACATTGATAACCTACTACCCATCATAAGAGGGTTAGGACTAGCAGATGTTGCAGAATTGGCATGGGACCATATGCATTGGTCACCTTAGGTGTTTTGAGAGTTTAGGCCTCAAAGGAGCTTATCTATGGGATGGGTCCCAATCAGGGAAAATGTGTGGCCATACATGGGAGATGCATATCATACTATCGTAAGCTGATGAGTTACAAAGGTTGCCAAGTATGTGTGATGACCCTACAGACATTTCCATGGCCCGAGGCAGGATTAGAGCTCAACATTCCAAAGTGAGCACTTCATGTGGGCAGCCACAACTATATATGGGAAGTTATAGAGTAGATCAGTGCCATTGCCATAGACGTTTGCAATTACCCAAGATGTCCTGGGATAGATATGTGGGTACACTTTTAGGCCTACGAGTATATGATAGGGTCCAACGATTTTTCAGGATAGAGCCTGAAAACAGCTTCCTATAGGTTGGACCTAATATGTGGGTTCCAGTGAGGACAGATCAGAGATTCCTAGTTGCACACCTGAGTATCACATGTACCATGGTATGATCCCATGCATTTGACCATTTTTTACCCCAAGGTAGCTAGGTGTAGGTGTGCCGAGCTCCTCTAGTGGGGCCTTTAAGACAGGATGAGGGGTGGAGTTGAGCAGGGGTGACGATGATAATGGCAGTGGTCCCGATCATTGTGTCATGTTAAGGGGTAGGGTAGGGTCTCTATTTAAATAACCATAGAGGACAGGGACTAGGGCTCAACCGGAGAAAGGCACCCAGGGCACCAGAATGGATTTTCCTTCAGTGGTAATCTAAGCGGGGATATACCACCCCTCCTTTTGTAGGTATTCAGGAGAAAGACCCACTATGCTATAAGGGGTGGTGCAATGGGGGACAATTGAATCTCTTTAGAAATAGTTATCGGCAGAGTGATAGCCATAGAGTTACCTGTGTTTGGTGAGATAGATGAGACAAGGGCACAGGTACTTGCCATTACAGCTAGAGTAGGATTAGGCCAATTGGCTTAGGTATAAGTTTTGATAGTGAAGAGAGATCAAGCCAGAGCTCAAGCCACTAAGGGTGGGGATAGTGTTGCATGTAGCGGCCGATTAGTCAATGGGCCAACCAGGGGCTCAGAACCAAGTCTTTTAAATAAGTCATGAATCAAGTGTAGTATGTATCACATAGAGGGACCCATGCCCAGGCATAGGGTTTTATCATTAGAGGATCAGGCTTGAGCCTAGGTTGACATTCATACCATTACTGAGGACGAAGATGAAGAGTATAAGCAACAAGGACAGGCCCATGCGATAGAGGCTGATTAGTAGCGAGAGCGAGAGGCTTGTCGTTCAAGGAAAGCCACTATTTTTGGTGCACTGAATGATTTAGGATGTTATGAGGGCCAGCGGTGGCCCCTAGAGTCGATAGGCAAGCGTCCGAGTATGTTCAGAGCACACAGAAGCTCCTATTCGCGTGGTGCGGAAACGGGTGGCACATTTTGAGCCAAGAGGTATGAAGCATGACGATTCTAGGCTCATTGTGGTTAGGTCACCAGTTAGCTACATCTGACAAGCTAGTAATGAGCCACCAGTTCGGTCAGAAGCCACCTAGACAACAACAATTGGCAGCAGGGTGGTACCCTGGGTTGCCAGGCTTCATCACATCTGCCACTCTTATCCCTAGGACAGTGAGACTCGAGGAGCACTGGGAGGGCACAAGGATGTGGTTTATTTCTTCACTTTACCTTTAGTAAGATGTATTGTTACATGCCTCTTAGGAAGGAATGATTGATCATGTATAGATCATGACTACCATATTTTTATGACACCCATTGAGGAAGGCTCAATTTTGAGCATGCCCCCTTTTAGATGGATAATTGTATCGAATATGCTATTGAGTTTTATACAAACATTATACATGCATTAAATGGATATTAATGCTGATTTGTATGTAATTTTTGTGATTATGCTTTTACGATTTTTTATATTGCTCTGTAACCTATTATATCATGATGTATGATTTCCCTTTTCTTTATATGGATGTGAAATTACTGTAGATTTAGAGAGCTGGGAGTTCTATTTTTGTCATAATATGATAATGTAGATAGTATCACCTGCTCTGGTTTATTTTTTAGGTTTGTGAATGCGTATTATTTCTATTATAGCACTTGGGATGATACTAGGATTGATATTGGTTGCAGGTGGGATGGATCGTTATATGTGGTACCCCCTATTTCCCCATTGTGATACGAGAGGTGATGAGTAGCTTAACATACATGATGATGTAAACTTATCATTTTTGTATTATGATGTAGTAGATAGAGGGGTTATATGTGATGAAGATAGATGATAGAGTGATAACAAAAAAATGTGCAAAGAGACAAAAACACAAAGAAAAATCTAAAAAAATCCGATACAACAAACACACAGTATGATTGCAAATACATGAATTAATTAACATACAATGAGATCAAAGTGAATCAATCTAAGAAGTAAGATTGAATCCTAATAGATGCATATAAAAGACGATGTGGTCACACCAATGTTTGTACAAGAAAATTAATGCAATGAAAATACACAGTTTTAACTAAATAAGATTTAATCTAAATTAAGAAACAAACTACTCCTAAAAATATACAATAGAGAAGCTCAACACATCAACACTATACAACCAACAACCAAAGACATATTTGAATACTACTTTATTTTTTCAAGACAACATTGATATATGTTTTTTCTAATGTTTTTAGGTTTATCTAGAAAGATAATTTTTCAAGGCTAATATTCACATTGTTTTGAGGCTTCTCTTAGACAACGTTGTGTATTTGGTTGTAGCTTCATCCCTAGAAGGGAGATTTTTTGAATGTTTAGGTGTTTTTCGTGTATCCCTTTTCTACATGTTTTTGTATTCTCTAAGTCATGTTCTGAAAGCAATGTATAAGGACAAGAAGCATGGATGCCCCCAACGTGATGTGGGAATATAAAAAGGTAGATGCCACACGTGTATGTATGAGAAAGTGAATGTGAAGGTGCCCCCATTGTTAGATGGGAATATACAAAGACAACATTCCTTCATGTAACTATAAGAGCTAATAATCTAGATCACAGCTCAACGAAGATGGATTTCAGTAGGGTTCTTAGACCTAGCAAGGAAGTTATATCTAGAAAGTAGTGATGGTTACCCATCCTAATGCAAGAGTAACTTATGATTTTGAGCATCGGAGACCAGTTTTCACTCAAAGGACCTTTCCACTATGCCACAATTGCATGGTTTTCACATGTGGATGACCTTCTTTTCTTTACTATTTTCTCAATTTTCCATTTTTTAAATTTTTTTTCTTTGTTTTTCTATTGTTTAGTTCTTCTTATATGATTTTCTCATCATGCTTAAGCATATAACCACTTGAGTTTCATGGAATTCATAGGTTCTATGAGATCTTGTCCATCTGAGTATGCAAGTTTATAAGCTCTCGATCCATACTTGGAAACCACCACATAAGGGCCTACCCAATTCGCTTCAAAACTTACCTTTTCATTTCTCTATCTTTGGCAGTGTTATTCAGATTTTATTTTAGAGATAAATATCCTACATCAATTTTTTTGATAAATGATGCATTTGTTGTATCCCCTAGATACTCTCTTCTGATAGACTTTCAAGTGATTGAGTTATCTGTACAATTTTACTCTAATAGTTCCAACTCTGTCAGTCACAAAACTTTTGTAGTCCTTGGTCTTTATCAGATAGTCCCTGAGAGATGTTCTCAAGGAAGGAATCTCCATTTCCAGGGTATGATGGCTTTAGTGCCATAACACGTGAATATGGGTTGGCCAACAGTAGGGTATAGATGGAGGTTCAATAGGCCCAGAGGGTGGGATGTATCTATAAGTGCCAATTATGGCCAGTCTTATTAACCATTTTCTCCATGATCCATACAAGGATTTTATTAGTAGCCTCTACTTTTCCATTACCTTGGGGGGGTCACTAGGGGGTAGACCACTTGAGATGGATATGGAAGCATTGACACAATGTCTTAACTATTTTATTTTTTAAGGATTTAGCATTATCAGTGAAAATGGTGGAGGGGATACCATAACAGAAGATGAGATGGTTCATAATGAATTTAGAAATTTGCACACCAGTGATGTAAGTAAGAGGCAAATCCTCTACCCATTTGGTAAAATACTCGGTGGCATTGATAATGTGGGTGTGGCCATCTGAAGAAGAAGGATGGAGCTTCCCTATGAGATCTAGACCCCATTTAGAAAATGGCCAAGGCATTGCGATAGGCTGTAAAGCCTGTGCTAGTGCATGTATTAAGTTTTTATAATTATGGAATAGCTCACATTTCTTTACAAAATTACAGTAGTCTGATTCCATGGTAGGCCAATAATAGCCTACTTTTAATAGTTGTTTATCTAATACCATTCCGCTAGTGTGTGCTCCACAAATACCATTGTGTATTTCTTTAATAGTGTGGATTGAGTCAATAACATCAAAATATCGAAGAAGATTCCCATCGTAGCCATGACGATAAAGGATTCCTCCTAGGAGGGTATAACGGGCTATACAGTGGATAAGGGCTTTCTTTTTAGAATGGGTAATGTCTGGTGGAAAAGTTCCTTCTTGTAGGTATCAAAATATAGGGTCATACTAGGGCGATAATGGACCAACAACTTCACATGCCAAATATGACTCTAGCATATCATATGCAGGCACTTGTAAATGCTCTACAAATAAAGGAATTTTGCTCTTGTGAGGTGGAATGGATAAGAGAGACCTAATTGTAGCCATAGCATATGCAGATCTATTGTACAACCTTGGATTTTTCTCAAATATGATCATTTTAAAGTATTCCTTACATGTTTCAACCATTTTATTTAATGAATGAGCTTCTCATCTTTAACTTTATACTCCTCATTAAAATTTTTAATGACAATTTGGGAGTCTCCAATGACTCGTAGTTGTCTAATATTCCAAGTAATAGCTAGCTTGAGGCCAATGATGAGTGCCTCATATTCTATAATGTTATTAGTGCACAGAAATCCCAACCGAAATGCTCTTGGTATGACCTCCCTTGTGGGAGTGATGAGCACCACTTCTTCTCTGGATCTATGGAAGGTGAATGATCCATCAAAATGGACCTTCCGTTCTAAAGACTCTTCAATATACATCATAGATGCATCTAGAAGATCTAGGAACAAAGGTTCCATCCTTGGTAGAGGAGCTTCTGCCAATTTATCAACCAATACCTGTCCTTTCAAGGATTTCTAATTACAACTCAATATCAAATTCACTCAGGAGAATGATCCAATTAGCCCATTTGGCTGGTGAGGGTGGGTTTGGATAAAAGGTATTGAGAGGGTCAAATTTGGATATGATTTTTGGTTTTATTACTAGGAGATAATGGCGAAGGTTCTGGAAGGTAAAGACAACTGCCAAGAGGCTTTTTTTCAATCTGTGGGTAATTCAACTCATAAGTGATCAAGGTGTGACTGAGATAATAAAATTCCCTTTCTTTATGGTTTATATCATACTCTAAAAGTAGTGTACCCATAGAAATCTATGTATCTGAATTTACAAGAGGAGAGGTTTTCCTGGGGTAGGCGGCATGAGTACAGGTGGGTTGACTAAGTACTGTTTAGTTAGTGCAAGGGCCTTTTGATAATTTGGTCCCCAGTTGAATGCAAAATCATTCTTTATTAGATGTGTAAACGAGTGGCGCTTATCCGCAAGCTATGAGATAAAATGATGGATTTCCTAAATTTTCCCTCGTAGACTCCTTAGTTATTTAAAATTTGTAGGTGGAGGGAATTTTCGTGATAGCTGTAACCTTTGTAGGGTCCACTTCTATCCCTCTCTGTGAAACTATTGAAACCCAAGAGCTTTCCTGATAAACCCACCAAAGACACATTTCTTGGGGATTAAGTGCACCTTATAATCCTTGAGGACATTGAAAGATACATTTTAACACTTTAGGGTGCTCTCCCCTGCTCTTGGATTTAGCTAGGATTTCATCAACATAATCTTCCATGATGTCATTCATCATATCATGGAAGATGACATTCATGGCCCATTGTTAGGTGGCCCTAACATTCTTGAGTTTGAAAGGCATGACCTCGTAAAAACTGTTCACCACGGAGTGATTGAAGGTTGATCTTATGTTAGTATTCTTTTGCAATCTGTATCTGGTTATAACCTAAAAAACCCATTCATTAAAGACAAAATTTCATAACCAGTGGTGGAATAAAATATCATGTCAATTTTAGGTAAAGGGAATTCATCCTTAGGACATGCTTTATTGATGTTACAGAAGTCAATGCAGATTCGTATGATGACAAGCTTCTTCTGTACAGGGACTATGTTAGAGATCCACTCTTAATCGTTGATGGGTTTAATGAAATTAGCAACTAGTAGTTTTTCCAATTCTTCTTTGACAAGGAGTGCTACCTTAGGGTGCATCTTTCTCAAATTTTTCTTGATGGGTTTGGCATCTGGGTGCACAACGAGGTTTTACACAACTAACTCTGGGTCCAAACCAGGCATATCTGCATATGTCCATGTAAATATATCCATGTATTCCCTTAAGAGTTCTATAAATACCTTTTGTTCCTGAACTGAGAGTGAAGATCCCAACTTTATCATTCTAGGTTGCTCTTCTGATCCAATGTTGACATTAATTATTTCCTCAAAAATAATCTTAGAAGCATCTTCCATCCATGTAGGATCGGGGGAAGAGTAAGATCAACCTCTTATGGTAGCTCATCATCATCTTTAAATGGATAAACCACTTCATCCACAAACTCTTTGTTCTGTTTATCTATGAGTGTTTCAAAGAGTTTGTCACTGAGATACTTCCATTTATCTTTTTTGCAAGGTTTTTATGAAGTGTTTGTACTCTTGTTTACCACCTTCTTATTCAAATTTACACACATATCTGCCTCTTTTCCAAAGTATGCACAAGTGTCTAGTTGAATTGAAAAGCCTTTCTTGTGATCCCTAGCTAGAATAGAATCCATGAGTCCCATGAAATTTGCAAATGCCTCATCATTTTCAAAGAATTATAGTGGCCATGAAGTTGTTGATCCCAATCTATAAGTTTAGGATATACAAGGGATATTTAATAATTGGTTAGAGGGTTGGATCCAGATAAGGTAAGGATAGCTGAATCTGGGAATAGGTTAGTGGAAGAAAGATCCTCGTAGAGGCTACACTTGGAATCTGTGTCGCTATTAGAATGAGATGAAACATCCTCACGTTCAGAAGAGGTGGCGTTAATATCAAAGGGTAGAGAATTATGAGGCCTTATACCCAATCCATGATTATCATACTTGAAATGGGGGATGGGAATAGGCTCTAGCCAGCCTTATGCGTTGATTTCACATCCAAACCCAATGTAACCCATGAAAAACATCATGTGGTGACCTTTGATATACTGGGGTGCTGTTAGTGCAAAATCATAGCACCCCTGGATGCAGATCAAGTTTCTAGGTTGATCACTTGGCATCCAGTGTGATTGCATAACAGTGAATCCTTTCTCCAAGTGTGGGACTTGAAAAATGAGAGAGGATTCTCCAGAGAAGGCTGGTTCCTATTCCTTTGTTCGGATGCACACGAAATATGCAGAGGGTTTTCTCAAAACCTAATCTAATCTGCCAAGGAGACAAGGTAAGAAAATGCATAAAATAAATCTAAGCTAATAGAGGTGATGCACCGAGGAATGAAGAACACCTATTTTGCCAGTGAACATAGACCATTTGAATGTGATATAAGATCATGCACAGATGACAAAACCTGCAGTGAAAGACCAGGAGGATGCAAAAAGAACACAGAGAGGGCTGAGAATCATCCACAGACATGCATTATTTGCTCCAAATATTGATACAATACACTACAGAATGCCATGAGGTAGAATAGTATTACAGTTCAAATGAGAGGTTCAAATTCCACAAATTCGCCTGAGGAGAAGAAGGGAGAGGAAAAACAGAAAAATGTTTGACCCTTGAAAAGAAGCTCCTCTTTACAATATATAGAAAGAATAAGAGAGGAAAGAGAGAAGGGAAAGCCAAATCTACCCCAACCACCCCCAGGTTGCATTCAATTCATCTCATCATGGCAGAAGTGGCGGATCCTGGCAAAACGGCAGGCTGCCTAACAGAAGCCAGCGAATTGTCTACTGTATTAAAGTTGTTTGTTGAAGCATTACTTCTGCTTGTTATTTCACGCCAGAGGCATTTCTTGATTTTATCTCTCCAAACTGAACCAAAATGCAAGATTGACCCTAAAATCGTGTAGAGAATCTAACAAACTTTTCCATTGATATAAGGAACGTCCCAATCTGATCTCTGGATCAAAAGTTATGGCGATCTGAAGATTTAGGGCAAAAATGGGCCAAAACGTGTTTTGAAAACTTTTCCCGTGCTTTGCCACCTGGACGACATATGGCAGGCTCTGATTTTCTGAGCAACTCTCTCTCCTCCACCTCCCGGCAGGATTTCTTTTGAAATATCCTTGTGGGCCCTAGCTGGGACACGTGGCACTATCCCATTGGTTCGGGCCAGTGCTCGAAACTTTGCCCTTTGACTTTTTTGACTTTTTCTCCTTGTGACACGTGTCGTGATCTGGTTGGTTCTCGGCCCTTTCGGCGATCTGCGTCCCGCGCGTCCCTATGTCCCATTTTTCCTTGTGCTCCTTATGCTGATTTCAGCCGAACCGGCCGGTTCGCGTCCTCGCGGCCCAGATGTCCCAATTGCCTCCGGACTGTTTGTTCCCATTTCACCCGGTTCAGCCGATTCGTGCCTTTTTGTCCCACCTGTCCCACTTTGTTTTGGACTGAAGTTCCTCATTTCAACCGATCCGGCCAGTTCGGGTCTATTTGTTCCAACTGTCCCAAGAAATAGTTTGATTTTCCTTTCCTTCGGCCGAACCGCCTTTCCGTGTCCCACACGTCCCAATGTCCCCAACTGCTTTCGGTCTATTTGTTCTCATTTCGGCCGAACCGGCCGGTTCGCATATCTTTTTCCCAGATGTCCCAAAGCAATTAGTGCAAAAGTTCTCCTTTCCCGGCTGATCTGGGGTTTCCGCGTCCTTCGCGTCCATTTGTCCCACTTGTCCCAAAGCAGTTAGTGCGAAAGTTCTCCTTTCCAACTGATCCGAGCTTTCCATGTCCATCGCGTCCATTTTTCCCACTTGTCCCAAAGTAGTTTGGGTCACCTGGAGGCTTTTTGGCCGATCCGCGCCTTGACGTCCCAAATGTCCCAATTGCTCCTAGGACTAGGACTTAGCCAATTTTCACAATTTTTTCTGGATCAACCTACTTGCCTTCTGCAACTTTTTTCCGCATTTTCTCAAAGCTTGCTCTTTTTAGCCTGGACAGGAGAGTTAGAAAATTTCCTGAAGGGATCCTAGAAACCTCATTTTTGCTCTAAATCAATCAATTTGCTTGGGATTTGAATATTCTGACGCATGTTATCAAAATTACCCTGGGGGGTGAATTTTAGATAACAATTTGGCGACTCAGCGGGGTCACCTGCCTACTAGGTAGAAGATCAGTGGCTTTTTAGTGATCCATTGGGCATGGAGTTATAAGCAATAACCTGAAATAAGCCTGATACTGCAACTTCTTCTCCAGCAACACTCTGAACTGTAAAAAACAACCTGAGAGTAGCGAAACTTGTGCCAAAGCACTTAGGGAAACTGAAACCTAACTACAACAGGACAATGTGCACAAGCACTTGGAGGAATGAAAATCTAATTAATATTTACAAGGTAGTGAACTTCCCTCTAGAGGCAACGCTTGAGATAGATTCCATTCACTGGAATCTGTAGTTCTTCACCATCCAATGAGGCCAATTGGAAAAGCATTGCTGCTCTTTTGCGCTTCTTGACCATGTATGGGCCACTCCAAATGGCATCAAATTTGAAATGCCTTCCTGGTTTTGCTCGATTTGCATCCCATTTCAACACTAGATCTCCAACTTGAAAAGATCTATCCTTGGCCTTTCTGTCAAAGGTCTACTTGATCAAAGCTTGATCCTTTTCCATTGCTTGGGATGCCTGATTTCTGATCTCTTGAAGCTCCATCAGCTTTACATATCTCACCTCCATAGGCTCAAATTCAAGCAACTCCAGCTACTTCATGAGTTCCAATGTTGGCAACTCAAGTGACATGGGCAAGATTCCCTCTCTTCCATAGACAAGCTTAAATGGAGAATTACCTGTGGATCTTTTGGGAGTGATCCTATCAGCCCATAAGGCTGATTTCAGTTTGGTATGCCAAGCCCTCTGATTCTCATCAAGAGTCCTCCTAATGATCCTCAGAAAGTTCTTATTTGTAGACTAGGCCTGGCCATTACCTTGAGGGTAATAGTTTGATGAAGTGCTCAGGTAGATCCCGTTCTTGACAGCCCACTCAATCACTTTAGATCCAATGAATGCCAATGCATTATCAGAGACTATTGTAGCAAGGTACACCAAATCTGGTAGTTTTCCCCTCGTAAAAGTCCAAGATGCTAGACTCATTTGCCTCTTTGAGTGCTACTCTGCTTCTGTTCCATCTGGTGAAGTAGTCCGTGGCTGTCAAAATCCATTTGTGCCCTTGGATTGAATTGGGATTGATGGCTCCAATGAAGTCTAAACCCCATTGCATGAATGGCTGGTCAACTGAGATTGGATGTAATGGAAGGGCAGCGAGTCTCTCTTTTCCTATGAAGAATGCACAATTCTTACATCTCTTGATCCATGCATAGCAATCACTAAAGATTTTAGGCCAATAATAACCAAACTTCATGATTTTCAGAGCTGTCACTCTTGGTGCAAAATGGCCACCAGCTAGTCCATCATGAAACTCTTTTAATACCCTTTGGATCTGACCTGTATTAATGCATCTCAGCAGCACTCCATTCACATCCTTCTTGAACAAAACTCCATCAATGATGGTATATGGAACAGCTTGCAACCTGAAGTATCTCCTCTTTTGCTTTGCTCATTTCTGGAGGGCATAGGCCTGTTTGTAGGAAGTGCATAATGCCTTGGGTCCAGCAAGGAGTCGGGGCAGCATTGTCTTCTTCTTGCCTGCCACTCGACTCATGGCTGTCTTGCACTGTCAAAATAGCCTCTTCTTCGTTGCAAACATCTTTTTGCTTCCCCAAAACCAGCTGCTCACACAATCCTTTCCTTCTTACCAGCTTGGTGATCTTGATCTCAATGTCATACTCCATGACATGGGTGATCCAACCTGCCCTTTTTTCATTCAAATCCTTGTTGAGGAGGAAGTCCTTAACCCCAGTATGTGAGACCAATAACTGGACCTTGTTGTTTGAGATTAAATGCTTGAATTTCTTCAAGCTTCTGATTACTGCAAGCACATGCTTTTCAATAAAAGATTACCTCACTTCATAGTCATCTAGGCTCTGGCTGAAGAAGGCAATCGACTGTTCATCATTATCTTTGCTCTGCTGTACCAGAATTGCAGAAATAGTGTCATCACCTCCAAATTCATAGAGGATGAAATCCTTGGAAAAGTCTAGGTTGATGAGAGTGGGTGCTTAGGAGATGGCTTCCTTGATTGCTTCAAAACTCTCTTTGCCTTCTGCCATCCACTTGAAAGCCATGCTTTTCCTTAACATTTTGGTGATGTGGCTTGACAAGGGCTACAAAATCTGGGACAAACCTCCGAACAAAGTTTATCCTTCCCAGGAAACTCTGAAGGGCTTTCTTGTGGCTTGGCAATGGTAGAGCTCTTATGGCTTCAACCCTCTCTGGATCAATTGCTAATCCTTCCTTGGAGACAATATGGCCAAGGAGCTTCCCTTCATGTGCAAGAAAGATGCACTTCTTAGGATTTAAGGACACTCCAAACTTTCTACACCTCTGAAACACTTGCCTGAGGTGAAAGAGATGGTCTGCAGCATTCTTTGAGAAGACAGTAATATCATCTAGGTATATCAGCACTATCTTGTTGATCAAGCCTTTGAATGCCATATCCATAGCTCGCTGGAATGTTGCTCTGGCGTTCGACAGTCCAAATGGCATCTTCTTGTAAGCATATGTGCCCCATTTGGTTGTGAAGGCTGTCTTGAACTGGTCTTCCTCCTTTACCATAATCTGATTGAAGCCTGAGTAACCATCAAGTAGTGAAAACCTTTCTGAACCAGCTACGACCTGCAATATTTGCTCCATGGAAGGGAGTGGATAATGGTCCTTGAGAGAGGATCTATTCAAATCTCTGAAGTCAACACATAGCCTGATCTCTCCACTCTTCTTCCTGACTGGAACTAAGTTGGCAACCTAACTAGAATGCTTGATTGGGAATATGATTCTTGATTCAATCAGCTTGTCCAATTCTTTCCTCATGAGAGGCTCCATGTGTGGATTGACTAGTCTCTGTTTCTACCTGACAAGATTAGTATTTGGATCCAATTTGATGGTATGCTGAGCTAAGTTGGGATTGAAACCTTTCAAGTCTTCATAGCTCCAAGTAAACACGTCAGGGAATTCTTGACATTAGCTGTATGAACTCACAACCTTTCTTGCTCAGTTGTCATCCTTACAATTTGTAATGGCTTGTTCTCTTCTACCAAGATGGATACCGAATCTTCTCTCTTGACCTGAATGTTTTCTTTCTCCTTTCTAAACTGATCATTGGGGTTGAAAATGGACTCCAAAGTGATAAGTCCCTTGGGTAGCTTGTCAGTTCTCAGCTGTATCACCTGGTCACCATATTGCTGTTCCAACTTTTCTTGATTCTTAGCTGAGAACTCAGCTTCTTCTTGCAAGAAATGGATGATTTGCTGGTCATTCTCAAATACTTGCCAACTAACATCGTTATCCGGCACTGAAGGCCTCACAATCACGTGGATGTTTGGTTGTACCTTGTCTTGTTGAATGTTTTCTACAATGTCAAAGGCTGCCCCTACTGCTGCAAGCCTGTCAGCAGCTTGATTCTCTTTCCTAGGGATGGCTTTGATGCCAAAAACCCTCAAAATCTTCCATGAGGTCCCACACTCTGTTCTTGTAGCATCTGAGTAGATCATTTTTGGCAGCATGTTGTCCCTTGACCTGATTTACAATCAATTCACTGTCCCCAAAAACTTGCAAGTTCTTTATTTTTCTCTTGATTGCCCAATGCATCCCTTGCACCAAGGCTTCATATTCAACAGTGTTATTGGAGCATGCAAATTGAAATCTAAAAGCTGAATAATAATTTACTCCTTGAGGTGAAATAAGCACGGCTCCACCTCCTGCGCCTTGTCTACTCCTTGATCCATCACAAAAAAGCTGCCATACCTCATTGTCATCCTTGTGGCTTGGCTTGGTGATGCTAGGAATAGGCTGACTTTCTTCATGTATACAATAGACTCCCAGCTCAGATTCTTCTATTCCTTGATAAGGATCAAAAGCATGTACCTTGTTTGCCCATTCATCAAGAATTAGATCTGGGATGTTTCCAACTTTAGTGTCAGTTTCATCCGTGTTTGGGTGATCTTCTTGATCAAATGCTGAGTAATTGGCATTAATCTGACTTGGAGTATAGGGCTCAATGTGGAAGTTTGCAATAGGTTCTGACCTAATTATAGCCTTAGTTCCATACCTTTTTCTGAATAGCATGTGAGACCAATTAGCAGACAAATATCCCCCAATTTTGGCAGTGAAGTCCCTTGACAAACATAGGGCAAAGAGTGGTGGAAGGTTTATGACTGATATATCTTGTAAGACAATAACATTTGGACATGCATGCAAGGTAAGACTCAAATTTCTAATCACTCCAACTGTTGCTATTGCTGTCCCATCCTAGCTGCACTACTCCCTTAGATGTTATTTCATACTGGAGCCCTAACTGATCAGCTATCTGTTTAGGCATTACTGAGCTACTTGCCCTAGAATCTATCATGCAATTATGCACTAGCTGATTTCCAATGATTAACGAAACATAAAAAGGGGGAGGCTTCAACATTCTACCTTGTTGTGCTCCATGATTTCCTTCAGGCTGGGCAGCATTTGTGAGCACTTTGTCTTGCATCTGCTGATTCGAAGCTGGCCAATCCTTCATGGTAGCTTGCAGCAGATCTCTTTGGCCTGGGATGGATAGGGATTCCCACATAGATATATTGACGTTTGTCTTCTTCATCTGATCAATGATACTGAATGGTGATGAAGGATCTCTCTGCTGTCCCTTGGTACATTTACTCCTTGTATGTGGGAAGCAACAACTGGCATTTGAGTTGGCCTAGGGACTGTTCTTGGCTGCCCTTGTGCATTTGAAACGGGACTTTGCCTGCCAATCATTTGTGGAGCTGTGGAAGGTTGTGGATTGGCTAGGGCTAATGGCTGTTCTTCACCCAAATTTCTCCTTTTTGACCTTTTGTTGGCTGCAACACCTTGAGAAACTACCTGATTCATGCCACAGAAATCCTCTGCTTGCCAATTTACCAATGTGGTGTCATTTGGGGCTGATTGCTGTTGGAATGTTTCTTGTTGTTGGCTATTTTCGTGACTGTTCTCACCCTCCACACCAGTATTTGTTACCATTAAAGCTTGAGTCAAAGCACCATTGAAGCACATAGATTGATTATTAGGCTCATTACATGGAAAACACCAATCATACTCCTGGGCAATGTTGTTTTGTGCTGGTACTAATGCCTTAGAGGCAGATATGGCATTTGGATTATAGGGCTGGAATGGTCTATTAGCAGGAGGCCTTGCTTGATTTTGATTTGCATCTGGATTGGGTGGCCTTTGAGGCTGATATGGTTGCCTAGTAGGTTGAGCTTGAGGCTGATATGAAGGTCTAAAACCTTGACCTTGCTGTCTTTTGAGAGTGACCAGCTCATTGCCTTAGATTTTGCAATTGCTTCATGACCTCTTGAAGCTCATTTGGGGCACTTGGAGATGAAGTGGAAGCTTCATTTGAACTCTGATTTCTAGGAGTGGGAATAGGAGCTAAGACAGGTGCTTGACTAGCACTTGGGCTCTCTAAACTTGGATATAATGGCATTGGAGGCCTAGGAGCCAGTTTACCATCTTGAATAAGATAGTTTTTCGGCTCTAATGGCAATGCTATAAGCGAGTAGGTAAGGTTGTGCCTCCCATTGATTGAATTAACATAGAAATATCAAAATTCAAAGCTTTAATATAGTAGAGAAAATCACCTTCTGCTGTTGGCCTAACTGCCATTGGAATCCTATCCCAAGACCTTTGAAATCTGAAGTTGAAGTCAGTCAGCTGCTTGTTGGGGGGCTCTCATGATAGTTGTCAATTGTTCTAGAAGAGACAAGTTGTCTCCCTTCTCTCCAAACTGCTCATGGAGAACTATGCACAACTGATTCCAATTTGTGATAGAACTAGCTTTAAGGCTTCTGAACCATTGCAATGCCTTCCCTTTGAATGATGATGCCAGCAGTTTGACAGCCACATCCATTTCATTTATCTCATGGATTTCACAGATGTTAGCAATGTCTTTGACATGATCACCAGGAGTGGTATGATTTTCTCCAGTAAAAAATGGAATGTTCTTCAACGCTGCAATTGGAATTGGATTCTGTGCATTGAGGGCAAGTGGGCTGCTGCCAGTGAAATTGACAAAGGGATTTGCTGGTTGCGCCATTCTGATTGGTCGAAGGACTCTTGAATACAGAATGAAAGGCTGAGCAGGTGGAGGAGTTGAGAGAGTTTTGTTTGGTGGAGATGGAGACCTTTGAATCCTTCATCCTCTTTGCCTTCTTCTTGGAGATAATTGTAGGTATTCAAACAACACTTCCTCTTCTCCAACTCTTGACCTTGTGATTCTTCTCATAAGCTTTCAGGCCTGCACTGCTGAAACCAGTTGATCTTCCTTTTGGAGTCACCAGATATGTGAATAATAGCTCTTTTCAAGCAAGAAAATTGCAGCAGATTCATATCAACTTTGCTGCAATAAAAATGAGACCTCTAGGTCCCACCGGGCGTGCCAAAACTGTTAGTGCAAAATCACAGCACCCCTGGATGTAGATCAAGTTTCTAGGTTGATCACTTGGCATCCAGTGTGATTGCATAACATTGAATCCTTTCTCCAAGTGTGGGACTTGAAAAATGAGAGAGGATTCTCCAGAGAAGGCTGGTTCCTATTCCTCTGATTCGGATCCACACGAAATATACAGAGGGTTTTCTCAAAACCTAATCTAATCTACCAAGGAGACAAGGTAAGAAAATGCATAAAATAAATCTAAGCTAATAGAGGTGATGCACCGAGGAATGAAGAACACCTATTTTTCCAGTAAACACAAACCATTTGAATGTGATATACGATCATGCACAGATGACAAAAACCTGCAGTGAAAGACTAGGAGGATGCAAAAAGAACACAGAGAGGGCTGAGAATCATCCACAGAAATGCATTATTTGCTCCAAAGATTGATACAATACACTACAAAATTCCATGAGGAAGAATAGTATTAAAGTTCAAATGAGAGGTTCGAATTCCACAAATTCACCTTAGGAGAAGAAGGGAGAGGAAAAACAGAAAAATGTTCGACCCTTGAAAAGAAGCTCCTCTTTACAATATATAGAAAGAATAAGAGAGGAAAGAGAGAAGGGAAAGCCAAATCTACCCCAACCACCCCCAGGTTGCATTCAATTCATCTTATCACGGTAGAAGCGGCGGATCCTGGCAAAACGGCGGGCTGCCTAACAGAAGTGGCGAACTGTCTGCTGCATTAAAGTTGTTTGTTGAAGCATTACTTCTGCTTGTTATTTCGTGCCAGAGGCATTTCTTGATTTTATCTCTCCAAACTGAACCAAAATGCAAGATTGACCCTAGAATCATGTAGAGAATCTCACAAACTTTCCGTTGATATAAGGAACGTGCCAATCCGAGCTCTGGATCGAAAGTTATGGCGATCTGAAGATTTAGGGCAAAAACGGGCCAAAACATGTTTTGAAAACTTTTCCCGCGCTTCGCCACCTGGACGACACGTGGCAGGCTCTGATTTGCTGAGAAACTCTCTCTCCTCCACCTCTCGGCGGGCTTTCTTTTGAAATTTCCTTATGGGCCCTAGCTGGGACACGTGGCACTATCCCATTGGTTCGGGCCAGTGCTCGAAACTTCGCCCTTTGACTTTTTTGACTTTTTCTCCTTGTGACACGTGTCGTGATCTGGTTGGTTCTCGGCCCTTTCGGCGATCCGCATCCCGCGCGTCCCTATGTCCCATTTTTCCTTGTGCTCCTTGTGCTAATTTCGGCTGAACCGGCCGGTTCGCGTCCTCGCGGCCCAGATGTCCCAATTACCTCCGGACTGTTTGTTCCCATTTCGCCCAGTTTGGCCAGTTCGCGCCTTTTTGTCCCTCCTGTCCCACTTTGTTTCGGACTGAAGTTCCTCATTTCGGCCGATCCGGCCAGTTCGGGTCTATTTGTTCAAACTGTCCCAGAAACAGTTCTGATTTTCCTTTCCTTCGGCCGAACCCCCGCCTTTCCATGTCCCACGCGTCCCGACGTCCCAACTGCTTTCGGTCTGTTTGTTCTCATTTCGGCCGAACCGGCTAATTCACGTATGTTTGTCCCAAATGTCCCAAAGCAGTTAGTGTGAAAGTTATCCTTTCCGACCGATCCGGGCTTTCCGCGTCTGTCGCGTCCATTTGTCCCACTTGTCCCAAAGCAGTTAGTGCAAAAGTTCTCCTTTCCCCGGCCGATCCGGGCTTTCCGCGTCTGTCGTGTCCATTTGTCCCACTTGTCCCAAAGTAGTTTGGGTTGCCTGGAGGCTTTTCGGCCGATCCACGCCTTGACGTCCCAAATTTCCCCAATTGCTCCTAGGACTAGGACTTAGCCGATTTTCACAATTTTTTCTGGATCAACCTACTTGCCTTCTGCAACTTTTTTCTGCATTTTCTCAGAGCTTGCTTTTTTCAGCCTGGACAGGAGAGTTAGAAAATTTCCTAAAGGGATCCTAGAAACCTGATTTTTGCTCTGAATCAATCAATTTGCTTGGGATTTGAATATTCTGACGCATGTTATCAAAATTACCCTGGGGGGTGAATTTTGGATAACAGGTGCTTGATGGCATAAAGCCATGGTACCTTCTGGCACTCTGCTAGTATGATCTTCTAACATCTTCTCTTCAAATAGGAGACTGCTAGGGATAAAATTCTCCAATGGTTTAGGACACTGATCCCCAGTACTCTTGGACTGAAAATAAGGTTTACCCCATGTTATGGGAGATACTGATAAATTTGATATTAATAAATCCTGTTCAAGAGTGAATGGCTCACCTAGGCCATATTTTTCCAACGTTTCCTCCCATGAAGAGAACATGTTAACTAAAAAAGTAAAATCTAAATTATAAGGCATGAGTGACTATGAATCTACCTATTTCTTAATATCTTCCATTTGTATGGGGATAACAACATCCACCAAAGGACATTCATAAACCACACGAGAAAAATGGTGTAATGCCTTATAATGTGTGAATGGTTTTGGGTCACCCAGAATGGTAACCACTTGTCCTTCATGACATAGCTTGATACACTGATGGAAATTTGATGGAATGGCCTACATGACATGGATCCATGGGTGCCCCAAGAGCATGTTATATGGAAGGTCCAAGTCAAGGGCATGGAATGTCGTGTCATGAAAAGTTGGGCCTACTTCCATGGGAACTACTATAGTACCCACTGATTCTTGTTCTTCATTGTCGTAGGCTATGATCGTAATAGTATTGGCCCCTAGGTCCATTTATAAATGGCCTAGCTGCTTAACCATCTTCAAAGTGCAAGTTTTTAAACTAGATCCACCATCCACAAGTACCCTCTTTATTTTGTGACAGGTAACCACCAATTCTAGGTACAAGGGTAAGTTGTGTTTTGGGTTATTACACGGGATTACGGTGTGATAAAAATTAATATGATCATTGGATTAGAGGAATGAAATCATGGCTTGGAGATGCATGGGATATACATTTGTAGAGCTCTTGAATTTTACAATGTTTTACATAGTATTTTCTTATGGGCAATAGATATTTTGAGGAGATCGAGAATAGGTATCCTAGTAGGTGTTTTCTCTAACTGGTGTATCAAATTGTTTTGACCTTCCTAATGGATAGGAAGGGGATTTGATATGATTAAATGAGCACATCTTGTCCCTACTACGCAAATATTTTCTAAGATCGTGATAGTGTTGACCTATTGATCAGACGAGTGAATACATCCTATGAGAGAATAAAAGGGACTATCATTAGTGGGGTGAATATAAACTGTAGTGATATAATCATTGGAGGTTTTTCTGTGATCTATCTTCCTTTTATTTTTATCTACTTGATTAGGAAAAGGCTCTTTGTAGATACCCATTTTCTCATTTGGACCTTGTCTTGAGTCAGAGGGAGAATCTACAGCGATCTTACCCTCTTCAATGAGGTCTTGTATATAATGACGCATTCTTAAACACCTATCTGTATTTTTCCCTTTAACACAGTGGAACTCATAGTACTCATGGTCCTTGAACTAACCAAGTTTTGGAGCATCTTTTGGGTATGGTACTATCGCAGTTGGATATTCCACCATTTTTACATTATCTAACTACTTTAGTATGACAGATAGGGATTCTGTTAATACCATGAACATACATTTAGTGGGTTCCTTGGGACAAGTTCCTTGTGAGAGCTTTAAAAGCAAGCCCATCTGTACGGCTTGGACTCTCTTGGAGTTTGTAATACCATCACCAACAACATGTTTTTTTTATTAAAGCACGTCAGTTTGTCTACGGATTTGGCTTCATGTTTGTCTTTAACAAAGGACATAAGTGTCCCCTTTGCAATGAGGGATTTCTCTATTTGACTTCCTTTTTCTATGACCTCTTCAAAGTTTGAGCCATAGTGCATCTATAAATGGAAGGCTATTTCTGGGTTTAATTTAGGAACAAATATGCTCATTAGATTTTTTCTGGTAATGCATAAGGGAAATGACTTAACAACCCTTTCCATTATTGTAAAACAACTGCAAAGGTATCATTGGGTTTTTTCTCTACATTGCAGAGATAATTCATCATGATATCATTTTCCATGTTGAAGGAATAATGTCATACAAATTTCTCTGCTAGTGTAGGCCATGTCGTAATAGACCCCTTGGGTATGCTGAAGAACCATTCCAATGGTAGTGCCCTTAGACTGTGAGGAAGAATCATATTAGGAAATTATAACTATATGCAACCTCTTGCAAAGCCATATAAAAGTATTTGATGTCATCACAAGGATCACCTTTTCCTTTATATTTGTCAACTTCAAAACAGTGAAGTGCTTTGGAAAGGGCTTCCGCAACATGTCCTTGTGGAATGGGTAATGGCATAACTCATCATATAAGTATTTCTTGTTATGGCCTAAGTTTCCCTCTTTTAGGGTGGTAAGCATGTCTTTCATCTATTGTAACTCTTTCTAAATGAGTTGTTATTTAGTAGGTGACATTGGTATTTGTGCCTTAGCCACCTTAAATGTAGTGTCAGTGTATGGATCAAAGTGTAACTCACTAGATTTAATTTTGTCTTTGTCTTTGTATATATTTCTTCTTCAAGAGCCTAGGTTTTCTAATTTATGGCTTAGTTTCAAGATCATTTTTTGAAGGATCTCCTCTTCAACTAGAGGGTCCTCTTCTTCATCGAATTTGGGAGGAGGTGAGGCTTTACGCTCAATCTTCACTTTATGTGAAGCTTTTTAGTAATTCCTTCGTCATGGATCTCCTTCAACAATGGCATGATGTTGCCAAGAAGTAGAAGTGTACCCCATCTCAAAGGGGTTATCTATGTCTAATATTGATACTCATTATTTTTTTTTATGATTAATTACCTTGGTTTCTACTTCGCATTCGTGTGGAAGCTTAACTCCTAATTCTAAGACTCTTGCAAGTACTTGATATCTATTATAATATAGGATTTCATCAAATCTACCTACGTCTAATCTCTGTTGCTCTCCAAAAGGGTCTGAATCTTCTCCACTGTGGTAATTAATGGCTCCACATCCTTGACTTGAGAAAAGAGAGGCGCTAAGTTATTTCCACTAAATGGGAAGGTTTTGAAAGGGTTTTCTCCTAAGTCATATTCGTTTGATTTGGTTGTCATCTTTGTGATCTTATGCATTACTAGATGATGTTTGTATGAAGCTAGCGAGGATCCTAGATGTATGATTTTGCAAGTCATTCGAGGTGATGTTTGAAATATGCCACAATGTGTCCTAGATGCAATGCTATGCAGTCATTTTGATGAAAGAACACTCATATGCATACTTAAATGTAATGATCACTAAATTTTTTCGTTACCAAGCCCATACCCTAAAACAGATAGTGACAATATCGTATCAATGTATAGGTCAAGTTAGAATTCTAACAAGGCCTAACTATCAAAGTGGTATTGGTGCAGTCTCTTGATGAGGTATACTAAAATTAGTTTGAATTCTGATGAAAGATAAGTCTTTTGGAAAAAGGAAGTCTGACTAGATATAACGTAACAACATTATCTTGATACATTAACCAAGAATGCATAGTGTTAGTATCAATACAACATTATTGCAATATATATAAGGCGATATCGACACTTTTTAAAAGACTCTGATGACATCAAAACTGAAACCAAGTAATGAGTATGAAAAGAAGTTTTTAACTACATGAGCAGTGTAATCACACAATAAAGGGACTTATATTACATTCTCAAAATTTCTTGAAAACACGATGTAAGTAGCAAGATTGTGTGACTAAAATGTGATAAAAACTATCAACTCAAGAAGAGAAAAATGATGAACCGAAATTGTAGTAGTGAAGATGATCTTTAAATCAAGATAGAAAGGACTATCAAAGATATGAAAATGTACCTATGCACTTTAGACGTTTAACAACCCATTCGTATACATGGATGGGTGTAAATAGACAAAAAAGTGGCAAGTACCATCTTATATAAGACGCGTGAGGTATGCACCCTTCTCACCCCAAAAGTAGGAAGTGAAAATGCATGGGTATAGATAGAAAAGATGAAAAATAAACTAAGCGCCACTTAGGCAGAGCTTCACCTCATCCGAAGGTGAGAAATAAGCTAAACTAAGTGAGACGTCGTCTAATTTTTGTGATGAAAGACACTTGGCTCAGACTTACATGGGCTCTTTTCCTTGTTTGAGGAACAAGGTTTAGCCTCCAAGTGATTTTTCACTTCGTGATGGCTTAACACAACAATGGACTAGAAAAGTGGGCTCTAGGATAGAATGGCATCCTTAATAAGTTATCTCAACTAGGTGTTAGAAGATTGTCTAGATGTGAGCGTGATTTTCCCAAAGAGTCACAATGACTAATTTGGGAGGATATCAAGTTTAGGTTACCCCCTTCTGATACAATGAGTAACTAGTGCATTCATTTGTACCATCACATGAGCCATGATAGAGACAATCTTTGAATCTAACTCACAAGGTGTACTAGTCAAGTGGGTAAGCAAATAACACCCACAAGGTTAATCAGTGGTGGATTATTTTAGGGTTCCTATAACTACCCCCATTGTTGTAGATTAAAGTGTAATGTTAAAGGCTTTATGTTCCAGTTGAGCGGATAGGTACATACCCTCTTCCGAAACCTGTAATATACTGTGAAGGGGAATGGTGTTTTTTTAATATTTTAAACTTAAATGTGGTTGGTTTTAAGTAGCACACCATTTGGAAATCTACATGTAAACCTGTGTATTATAAGTCTTGTGTTTTGTTTTGATGCCTTTCTTTAACAAGCATTAGGTCCTGTAGACAAATATTTTAGTAATTTTCCATTTGCAAATTGATATCAAGAAAGAGAATTTACACTTTTATTTTGATTCCTAAGATTGCTAAAGGGTGTGGAGGAAGAGCATACACAATGTGAAAATTCCACCAAGAAAAATCATATAGAAATTTCTTTACCCTTTAGAATTATAGAACAAGTGGCTTTTAAAGTGTGACATAAAGTTTTACAAGTGATTTTGATCTCCAAGATCTTGTAGAAGGTGCAAGGAGAGAGCATACACACTTTACAAGCCTTGTTCAAGCTAAGAAATGAAGACACTTAAGCTATGTAAGCTGAAATAACAAAAAAACCCTGCATCTACCTTGTTAGTCTTAAAAAACCTCAGAAAATTTTAGCAAAATGATTTTACAGCCTAGAGAAAAGTTTTCAAATTTTAACACAGACACTTGCGCACCCAGAATGACACCAGTGTGACCCATCTGACGGATACACGCCCTAACCAATGCAAATACATGGCAGGAAGAACTGATAGAGGGATATAACACCTACGCGGGCCTTCCCGATAGGTACACTAGGATTCTGGCGTGGATGCATCTGTCTCAATGGATACACCTGTAACATAGAATTAAATAAATCCACAGTATATAAAAATACACTAGCATGCACAGAGACATGCATACGCCTAACAAGCAACAGAGATGCAGATATTTCAATAGAGACACATGCCAACCAACGTAGACGTGTATGGGTCAATGGTTATGCATCTCTTTGAAAAATGACTTGATAGTGAAAAGTATAAATAGATAGGTGTGTGCTTGTTTCAACGGGGATGCTAGGGTTTCGATGGGGACATGCCTCTTTAAGAAACCTCTTCGTACCCTTTGAAAAACATTTAAAACTCACATATTTTTTAAAAATTCAAAAGTAAACATGTTATTTGTTAGTCAAAGAAGCATATTTCTAGTTCAAACCCACAAAATATATGTGAACAAGGGTTATTTAACTAGTTTTAGAAATGGAAATAAGTAAATAACAAGTTGTTTCCTCTAACAACATGTAAGTGAACTTTGAAAAACTAAAAAGACCTCCATTAATAGAGGATGAACATAAGTGTCCCACCACGCATGCCAAATGTGTTCAAAAAAAGGTTGCAAAAGCTATGGAATGGAGTAAGAACACTCAAGAACCCCAAAAGCTTCGTGCAAAACCAATCAATGGACCTTCAGCTAAGAAGTAAATAAGGATTCCTACTTTGCATACATTAGTTTGAAGCAAACAAGGAAACTTAAAAAATATAATTACCCTCTATTCTTGAAAGCTTAAGTAAATGAGCCTAATAAGGATCTAAGCAATCAATTTTGCACTTAAGAGATTGGGATCTCAACATTAATGGCTTTAAGCAAAATGGTTTTTCCCATTTAATCCATGGTGTGTGGTGTGATGCAAAGGATAAAGACAAATAGCTCAATAAGATGAAATAAAACTCATAATCCTAGTAATAATAATATAGTTTATGTTAGAGGGAAGAAGTATTCTTATAAATGAGAGGGGGGTAGTGGGCTATTTATAGTTTTCCATTTGAGAAATGGTAGGTTATTTGGTAAATGTGGGACTAAGAGGGAGTCAACAAGTTAATTAGCAAGTCAAAGTAAGATTTGATTAGGTTTAGAAGAGGTTGATCATGATTTAGAGTAATTAACCCAGGTTAGACTAATTAATCTTGTTTAGAGAGAAATTAATGTTTTGGGAGGGTTTTAAAAGGCCTAATCAATCCAATGAAATGGATTGATAGTCTAGGAAGCTAATAGAAGTGGTAAATAAGAGGATTATAGCCATGAAGAGGCTATAATAGTCTATTTAATTGACTTATAAGAGGAATAAGATTAGAAGAGTGTCGTAAAAGGTGAGGTAGATAGATCTAACTGATGATGTGTCATCAATTTCTGAGTAAGAGAATAGTTAATGAAATATTAGATATAATAGTGCTTTGATCAAACTACAAGTGTCTACACAAATAGATTTCCTCTACTACAATGCATAATCCGCAAGAATTTTTCTTACTATTGTAATATTTGTACCTCTATGACCCATGATACCAAGGATTGTTGGATGATTTACCATATTCATGATGTATTGATCTTGGTGTGCACCTTAAAATATGGCACTTAATGAAGGACATATTGAAGGTTTAAGTAGAAGAGAAGAGTGCATTCAAAAGTGCATGGAAGGATCGAGAAGGAATCACGTGCGTAGAACAAAGACAGATTCATGACTTAGTTGTTTTCATGATTAGGATCTATTTTTAGAGATAGTGTGTGAAGCACACAAATCAGTTAGAGACTTGCATGACACGCATTGACTATTTTTGGAGGGTTGGCTATGATGTTCTTTGTATGGATGTGGGCTAAAGATAGAATTGTGAACTAATGGTTAAATATGAGAGATCTATTGTTAGCATTCTTGCATGTAAGGATATTTTTGTAACGACGCGTGGCTAATAATAACATGCGACCTATTTTGGGATTAGATAAGTGGTGAAGGGAAAGTTCCCACTCTTATAAATATGTAGTGAACTATGTAGCATAAAAAATGGTGTGAGAAATGAGTTATAGTGAGATTATGCTGCCAAATCTGATGCACGCATGAGCGTATACTACTGTTATTATAATGAATCTTTTGTGTATTACTGAGTTTAATATAATGGAGATTATGGACTGAATTAAGGTGTTATCATGGTTATAGTTCACTATTGCATGCTTGATTTCATCGTGGTTATCTTATAAGTTTGTTATTCTCTAGATCTAGGTCTGAACATGCACTGTAGAATGCTATATTATTCATAGATTTGAATGTTTTAAGTATTCATCATGTTAACATCCTACAAAAACAACCCTAAAGAGGGGCCTGATACCTTTGAGTGCTTCGGGTGAGAACGTAGTCTAGGTTGAGTGATATGCATGTGTGCCTGGGCTTATATTGGCAAATTCTAGGCTGCATTATTAGCTCCATTTCCAAGACCTCTTTTTCAGTTGTTTTCAAGATGGTTTATGATGAAGACATACCAGTTGACTGTAGTACAAGTGTTGAGGAATGGATAAAAAACTCTGGAAGAAGAATACACATGGAGGTTTAACATTGGATCTTATTTTAATGACATGCATGTGGGTGGGATACATAATATATATGATAGTTTATATGAGATATTTTTCGCTATATTTCCAATAGAATTGTACTAGTGGTTGATTGATTATGCATCTAAATGGAATTAGAGGTATCACACACTTGTCTGGATGTAGGAATAATTTCAGGCCCTTTATGATGCTGATCTGATTTGGACTCGCGTTGTGGATATGTGGTTCTATGGTGTTTTGAATAGTTATATCTTGGAGTACTCAATTTCCACTTATTCATTCCCAGAGGTAGCTAAATTCTAGTTTTTACAATATCCAAGGGGAACTTACCTACAAGGCATTCCACTGGTGATTAAGATCCTGATGGTAACTTTGAATTTGGAGAGTAAATAATGGTGAACTAAACCCCACCACGCACAGGGGGTGGGAGCATGTTTGGTGAAAGATGGCAGACCTAGTGGAATAAAGATAAAGAGAGGAAATGAGGTTTAAGTATAATGATGCATGCAAGAGGGAGGTAGAGAAGCGGTGGGAGGTTGCAGAGAAAATGGCGTTATGGAGAAAGATAGTTTAGGAAGGAGTTGAAGTTCACGTACAAGACATGGAACCTGAGCCTCAGGAACTCCCTCATTTAGGAAAGCATGATATGGAACCCTCCTTGGCCTCATGTAGAAGCGCACTAGCAGAGACGACCTGGGCCATGGGCACACATCTGAATCCACCTAGAAACCTTCCCTTGTGCTTGGTTTTCTAGTCATCTAGTACAACAAACATAGTGAAATAAGGTAATTCAAGCAATGGGAGAGTAGGAGTGAGTCTTATAAGAGGCATAGATAATGGCAGTTCAAATGAATTCATTGTTATATGGGAGTACCTTTTCAGGTGTATCCTCTGCAAAGAATTTAGGCACACAAATTTTTGGACTATCTTCTGGGAGTAGTAATCCTTCACAGACTGTCAGGGTACAGTTCAGTTCTAATTTTGGGACATAGGGAAGAACATCATCTACTATGACTCCAGCTACAGGTTCAAGATCAGCAGGCATAGGTGGCTCTAGTTTTAGTAGATCTAGTGGTTCTAGAGGTAGAGGAAACATAGGAGGTTTTAGATCAAGTGGGCAAGGTCTGCACCAACCCCATAATATTTACATGGAGATGTCTCTTCATCTTCTAGAGTATAAGGGCATAGAATATACTACTGAACATGTGCATATGTGTGAAATACTATGTCACACAAAATGAATCACAATGTTTGAGTGTAGGGCAAGCCAATTTGATACTACGTTACAAGGGCATACACACAAATGGTATAGAAAATTTGACCCTTATTAGACTTGCCTAGACTATACAACTTTAAAATATGCATTCCTTAAAGAGTTTCACATCCCTAAGTTTGAGCAAAAGAGTATAAGTGCACTCAAGGATATTAAGCAAAGGAACTACTGAAAGTGTCAGAGAGTATGATGCCCATTTTAAAACATTGTTATCTAAGATTTCTTATGATATACATGCAAGCCAACATGCACAATGGTTCTTTGGGGGCCTGATTACCCCTTTTAGGAGGGCATTATCACATAAGACATACATTAATCTATGTGAAGCACTTGAAGCAGCCTTATGTGCTAAGGTAGTTAGAAGCATAGACACTAGGGTGAGCCCATTTTTAGAAGCACAAATTGCAGCTATGATGAAGCAGTTGGAGAAACTATCGGCAAATTCAACACATGAGACATGCACAGGGATTTGGTGCAGAAATTACAAAGTGCAAGGTCACACAAAGGATAGTTGTCCTCGTAGATTTGTGCACTCATTGCTGTTGGATTGTGAGATATGCCATTTAAACCAAGATGCTAGCTGATTACCATTACTACAACACATGATAAGGAAGAATGTTCAAACTATTGTAAAATTTGTAGGTCCATGACTCATGACACAGAAGACTGCTAGCTGATCAGTCAGATCCATGATGCTATAGATATTGGTGTATGACAGACAAGAGTTTTAGATAACTCTAAAGGAAAGAATGAGCATCAGGACCAAGATCACAATCAAGTGCACCATGATTGGAATGAAGGGTGTTTTGAAGGCAGTCGTGGCCAAGGTCAAGGATACCATGGTGGATTTGGAGGATGAGGCCGTGGTGGTGGAAGAAGTGAGTTCCCTTGCGGAACATGTTATACATGTAGATCTCCTAACCACTACAGACATGAATGTCCCAAAATATTACATGTTCTTTCTTTGGAAAGAATCATAGTTATGAGGAATGCCCCGAGTTGTATGAACATCTTAAAAAATATCATAAACAAGAAAACAAAGGTGCAGGGATGGTTAGGATACAACACACTGTGGAAAATTAGTGGATGCCTAAGTTGGAAGTAGACTCTAAGGCATTAGAGGTAAATATCATGACCCGTGCTGAAGCAACACACACTAGAGAAGAATTACAGCAGAATCCTACCATCAATAAAGAGGAGGTTCTTCATGCATGGTACCCAGACCCTGCCCATCAGAAGGAGGCTTATCAAGAAACCATGGAGGTACTCAAGAATCTTCAGGGTGAAATATAATATTTAAAAGAGAAATCACGGAAGATGGAGCAAAAGAAAGCATTAGAAACGGTCCAAACTAATATAGATGACTTTAGAGAAGTGTGTAAATTGTTACGCTAGGAGAATATTATTCCACTGTTGGGGAATTGGTTAAAAGGAAACACTCTGCATGCCCAAGTACTGACACTGGAAGGAGGATCCTACATGCAAATCTTCCCCCTCATAGCCTAGATTATGAAAAGGAAATTACTCTAAATACTATTTTGGATGGGTGGCTATTGAGTAATATATTGATTGATACAGGTGCTTAGAAGTCAATGTTCTTACTTTAGATGCATGGGTACAAATGGGGAGACCTCCATTGTAGCCATCCTCTAATGTATTGTTCATGGCTAATCGGACTAAGGCCACTCCCATCAGAGTTTTAAAAGATGCATCCATTACCATACAAGGAGCCAAGTTCACTAAAGATTTTGAGGTTTTAGCACTGGTAAAGTCAGATAGCTTCCCAGCTCTATTAGGGTGTCCTTTGTACTATACAAATAATGCTGATCTCCAGTTCAATAAGGGTTATATCAGCTTTGAAAACAAGGATGAAATAGTTATTATCCCTTTAACAGATGGAAAATCTTTGCCCTATGTTGAGTCCTTGAGTGAAGAAGACCTAAATAGGATTTATGTACGTGTCATCTGGGATCTAGAGATGCTTGAGCCATGTAAAGAAGGAATAATTCAGTGGGAGGATGCACAGTCTATTAGCGATACTACAAGTGTTTCTTGTGACAATTGATCTCATAGCACGTATGAGTTGGTGGGGTGCTTAATAAAGAGCATATTTCCTATGGGTAGAAAACTACTTTATGTCAAGAGAATAGGTAATAACTTGGTACCTTGTTACACTGGAGAAGGAGATCCTATGGTTTTCTTGCACGTAATGGAGGAACAATGGATAGAACCATTGGAAAGAACAAATATACTAGCATATATACTACATGGGACAACAACATGCTAGTGGGTGGTCCATAAAGATAATATTGTAGGATGGAATGAAATTAGGATTACTCTTACTACTAAGTTCTTCAGGAGAAATGCACCTACTTAAATTTTCACTTACTATGGTAATCAGCCTATTCAACACCCTATTCAGAACTGTGAGAGACTCTGAATAGAGGGGTAGGAATATTTACCACCTTCGCTCTAGGTGCACAAGTTTTATTCCACTTTATAAGGATGCGCACATGCTTGGTATGTATATGCAAAAACTCCATGGAGAGAATAGAAATTGGTAGGATTTAATTGCAGGAATGGCCCAGACATTTGACTTCTTCTCTACCAAGCCTTTGGTGGAAGAAGCATTAAAAGTCATAAAGTAACTTAACTATGGGAGATAGTGCCAAGGCTGAAGAACTCCTTCAGGAGTTATTGGATGAAGGATAACATGAGTGCATTTTGTTGAAGAAACAGAGGTCTGATGCCACACTACTTCAGTGTGCTTTCCTTGAGAAAGAAAAAGGAAAATGGTGTACTTAGTGCATGATTAAGATGTAGAAAATATGGATATAAATCATTTAACAAGTAGGCATGAGGTGTTGGATAGTACAAATAAGACCACACACACCTATCATTAACCTATAAAGACAAAGAAAGTAAATATTGGATCAGACGTTGAGCGTAAGGAATCCATAATTGGAGACTATTGGTTAGACTCTGAAGTGGCAAAAATCATAGAGTTACTAAGGGATTATCAGGACTTATTCCCTAGGGGGTACCATGAAATTAAAGGTGTGCATGAATCATTAGGGGAGATGAAGATAAATCTTAAAGAGGGTGTGTGCCCAATTAGAAAGAGACCCTACAGGATGAACCCCAACTTGCATGAAAAGGTCAAAGAAGAGATTGAAAAAATGTTGAAGTCTGGGATTATCAAGCCCCTTGATGAGTCATAATGGGTCAGTCCAATGGTGATCATTATCAAGAAGGATGGTAAGATTAGGATTTATGTGGACTATAGAGAACTGAATGTTGCATGTGTGTCTGATCCCTTTCCTATGCCATTCACTGAGGAAATACTAGAAGGCATTGTAAGGGCATGAAATATATTCATTTACAGATGGGTTCTTTGGGTATCATCAGGTTAGGATTTCCTAGGAGGATCAGGAAAATACTACTTTTACTACTAAATGGGGTAGCTTCACCTATACTATGATGCCTTTTGGTCTAAAAAATAAGTCTGCTGTATTTTGTGCATAGTTGTTCAAACGTTCAAGGAATTTATTCACAACTTCTTACAGGTTTATTTAGATGATTGGATGGTGTATGGATTAGTTAAGGATCATTATGATAATATGTGCTTAATGTTTGAAAGATGTAGATAGTTGAGTATCTCTTTTAACATCAAGAAGTGCATATTTTCTACACCATTTGGAATACTGTTAGGACACATAATCTACAAGGAAGGTTTTTGGGTTGATCCAGCTAAGGTTGCGGTCATTATAGGCCTAAAAGATCCTACCAGTTAGAGTGAGGTGTGTGGATTTTTAGGTCATACAGATATTACAGAAATTTTACTAAAGGATATGCCAAAGTTGTCCACACCGTTGGAGGAGTTACTGAAAGGGAAATGTACTTTCTACTGGGTAGAACCCCAGCAACACACATTCGAGACATTAAAGGAGAAACTTACTACTGTGCCTTTTATGCATTTTCCTTCATGGGACCAACCATTTCATGTACATGTGGACACCTCTGACACGACCATTGGTGCAGTATTGGCTCAGTCCTAGATAAGATATTATAGATCCTCCTATCTATTTTTCTGGTAGAAAGCTGACTCCTAAAGAGAAAAATTACTTAACTACAGAGTGCGAAGCTTTGTCAATGATCTATGCACTACATAAATTCCAAAAGTACCTATTGGCTACACCATTTTTCTTTTATACAGATCACATGGCATTGAAGTATTTGGTACAAAATATCATTTTATAGGGGTGCATATGAAGATAGGTACTCTTATTTCAAGAATTTGATTTCACACTTGTGGTAAAACTAAGGAAAAATAATTTTGGACCAGACCATCTATCCAGAATATATTCAGGAGAAGAAGCTCATGAAATTAAAGATACCATGCCAAATGCATAGTTATACAGGGTACAACAAGCACCATCAAAATTAGAAGACATTTCTATCTTTCTACAAACATGCATGACACCAGAAGGAATGAAATCCTTAGAGAAGAAACAATTTTCTATATGCCCAACACCCTATATGTTGATTAGAGGTGACCTGTACAAGTTATGCCAAGATGAAGTATTGTGTCTTTGTGTATTGGGACATGAGTGCACATATATTATGGAAGAAGCTCATGGTGGTATTGCAGGTGGCCACTATGCAAGTGACGCCACTACACACAAATTTTACTCGCTGGATTATGGTGGGAGACCAAGTATAAAGATTGTAAGGATTATTACAAATCTTGTGATCATTGTCAATGTCTTGGAAAACCAGGTCAATGAGATGAAATGCCTCTAAGACCTATTACTAGTGCAGAAACATTTGAGAAATGGGCTATAGATTTTATGGGTCCTATTTCACCAGAAACACGTAGGATTAAATTGCACTATATCATAACTTGCACAGATTATTTGACAAGTTGGGAAGAAGAAACACCTATAAAGGATTGTATAATGGCTATAACAACCAAGTTTCTATGGGAAAATATCATTATAAGGTATGGATGTCGTATAAGTTTGAACAGTGATAGGGCACACACTTTCTGAATGAGACAATCTTAATTTTATTAGATGAATTCATGATTGCACACCATAAGACTACACCCTATCATCCATAGGATAATGATACTAGTGAGGCTTTTTAAAAAATTTTGAGCTAGACATTGACAAAAATATATGATCTTGGAAGAAATGATTTGGATGATAAAGTATTTGCAGTAATTTGGGAATATCAAACAACATGTAAAAGGTTAGACAAAGCCACACCATTTCAGTTAGTGTTTAGTGCAAAATCAACTCTTCCTAAAGAATTTATGTTACCTTCTTTGTGTATTACACATGTTGGAGGTCTAGCTAATGAGCAAGCATTAGAATAATGGATTAAATAGTTAATTAAGTTGGATAAGCGACAAGCCATAGCAAGTTGGAGTCAAAAACAAGAGAAGGTCAGATAGAAAGCATGGCATGATAGGCACATCAAGGATAAAAAGTTTGAGATTGGATAGATGTCACTCCTTTATGATTATAATTTTTTGTGCCATCCAGGAAAACTCAAAGTACATTAGTTGGGCCTATATGTTATCACTCACATATTTGAAACATGTACTTGTCAATTAGAGGTGTTTGATGGAATCCGGTTACTTGGGTACTTCAACAGGAGTAGGCTGAAGCCCTACTACAAATAAGTATTCTTGGTGTTTGTAATAAGGTAGTGTTTCCATTTAGCTTAGGTTTTCAATTCTACATTTCCTTAATGTTTTTCCTTCTTTGTCTCTTTGCTTTTTCAATTTAGTTGATATTTTTGTTTAATAAGCACGTTTACATGCTAGAAACTAATTACTATTTGAAGAATTTTTATGTGTAGAGGACTGCACATACCCTTAGTGTTGGGTAGGATATTGATATTTAGGTACATGACTATTGAAAATAAGACCACATGAAAGGAACAAACTGCTACAAGTGGGAGAATTGAAAAAAAAAATTCTTTTGGATATGGGGATCATAGATGGAGGTAGATGAAGAAACAAGTATAACGTTAGGTAAGCAGAGGTCATGAAGACTACCAGTGGAAGGTGCGGTGATGAGGTACTCAAGCACATGGAAGCACATTGAAGATAAGTCTATAGCCAAAATGTAGGAGGGCACACTAGAAGGTTATAGCTTGGGCACGAAGATGTACCACATGAAAAGAACAAAAATGGTCGGTTAATGAGAGGATTGTTGGTAAGTGAAGGAGCAATAAATACACTAAATTTTTGAAATTATATATAAGGATGGGATGCGAGTTCATTTTTACCATTACAATTGAGAGATTTTGAAAAGGGATAAGTGCAAATGAGTCGAGCAATCGTATTGAGGTGTGAAGAGTGTGAAACCAGGCATGGAGAGAAGGTTTTTACGTAGGAGAAGCTTGTGTTCCCATAGGTGAAGGGTTTGAGTGAAGAAGACAAGAATACACGTTTTAAATAATTGAGGGCATGCAATTTCCACTAGGGCATGGAGATTTGAACTAGGGTTTCTACTTTCTTGATTACAAAGGAAATAAAAGAGATATTTTTTAGATGGCACCAAAGAAAGCACCTGCAGCAGGAGTAAAAGGGAAGAATAAGGTAAAAGTGGAAGAAGAAATTTCTCTCAAGAGGAAATTATCAAAAATGCAGTATCCAAAGGGCATGATTATGGGAAAAGAATGGGATTCCCACATCTGTCAGTGTAAAATCAATTATTATAACCATCAAACATCAGATAATAAGAAGGATCTCGATGCGTTACTGAGCAAAAAAATGAAAAAGCACACAACATACGATATGCCAGTATACGATGACACTGGTGAGAAGTTATTGAAGTAGAATAGATTTTACCAGTTATACGAGCTACCATAATTTGGGAAGTATGAACCATTTTATCAATGGTTGATGAGTAGAGTCCATGAGGACTTCTTCTACTTTGTCAGATGGAGGGTTAGAATCACACTTGCCTTGATTTCAACAATAATAGAACTAAGGGCCTCAAGAGCATATCTAGAGAGTGATTTAACGGATAAGGCCACAATCCTATAGACAAGGAAGGAGATGGGGTATACCAAAGGTCTGTGCGGCATGGAAATTAACAAATTTAAGAAGTAACTAGTAGTGCAGGTAGCTGCACATCTTGTAACAAAGCTAAATGACTAAGGAAGGTGGTCACAAGTAAACACAATGTGGTTGCATGCTCACAAAGAAAATGTCTCAAGGAGTGGTCAACAATATCACAAATCACATAGCAAAGATGATCATTGAAGAAGCGCAGATAGGTGACAGAATAATTTTTGGCATTGTTTTATTGTCTTTGGTGTTTATAGAGATCGGAGTGCCCGATGGGCCAAAGGAGAAGATTTGGGAGTACCCCATAGAACACAAGTTACCTGCAGAAATATTTAACAAGTACTTATATGATGGATCAATGAGCAGACCATTCAAGCAGAGGGTAGAGATGTGGTATGATATACTCTGTGCGTTGTTTAAAGAAGAATGGTGCATACCCAAAGAGTTACCTTAGGTGGTGGGTAAGATAGTTCAATTTTTATTCTACCAACATTTTTGCACCACGTGATTTACGATGAAAGATGGGGCTTGGAGCCCATGGTGTAAACTATCATATGCCTTCACAGTAAGATATTTCCAAGCATCATTTCACTAGTTTTTAGATGTGCGCCACCTAACCTTCAATAGAGATAAGATAGATTGCGACTACCACACTCTGAGGAAGAAATATGTATGTCTAGGGTAGAATGCCTACATTGAGAGGCTTACCTCAGATATTATAAGCATGAAGCCTATAATCTTGGTAGTTGGGGACATTGAAGCAACACTTGTATACCTGTAACTCAAACCTAAGATGGAGAACACTAAGTATGTGGAGAATGATTTTGCACTCCCAGGGCTGCCAAAAGGTAAGCATACAATGGATAATGTTCCAGCACCTAAACCAACAGAAAAAATTCATGTAGATGATGAAGAAGAAGAGCATGAAGATAGTGGTGGTTTAGAGCATAGAGGAAAAAGATAGCCTCCAAATAAGGAATAAGTTGAGTACGTGACTACTCCACCTCAGCCACAAGAGGAATATGATGAGGACTTGGATGCAGTCCCAGGAGAGCATCATTTTAAAAGGGTATTCAGGAGAATAAGGACCTAAGGTCCTACTCCAAAATCAGTGTGGAGATCACCTTGAATCTCTCCATAGAAGGAGACAACTGAGAAAAGAAGAAGGAATTTGAAGCTAAGTGAGGAGGTAGAAGATTCTGAGGAAAGCGTGCCCAATTCCCCTACACCTCCAGATAATGTGGAAGAACCTACTACCAAAATTGCTCAGGGTACTGCAGAACAAGCTCCAAATCTTTAAGCATGAGTTCCTAAGGGGCAAAGAAAAAAAATATCATGTGGATAATGTGTTCCACTAATCATGGGCTATACCGAGGACACAGGTAAAAAATTTAACACTCGTTTTCAAAGCACAATGAAACAAAAGGATTTGTATGGCTGGAAGTTGATGGATGAGGATATCAAAACCATGTGTATAAGGAAGCAACTATTATGGTCGATGCACACGCACATGGATGAACCTGATTTTGACGTATGTGAAGATTCATGTGTTTCAAGGAGGTTGAAGAAGACACCTTAGGCCAGACACATAAAAATAAATCCTATTGTTATGTCAGATGAACAAGTGAGCAATGCTTTTGTAAAGGTCTCAATAGAGGTGGCATGATGAAATATGGATAAGGCTATAACAATTAGGGTGCTGAGGGAGGAGATCAAGACTAAGGATGTAGAAATATTGTGCCTAAAGCAAGAAAAAGACTTGGCATAGAAGAAAAACAATGTTTTCATCAACATGGTAGAGGAAGTTGGGGAAAACATCATGAAATCAAAGCCACACTTAGATCCAAAGGTACCCAAGATATTTCCTTCAGTAATGCATTACATAAGTACCTTGGTGGACTTAGTTCTCAAAGATGAAACTCAATGCATGCTAGAACCAAAGGATCTAGCACAGGAAGCGGAATGGGAAAAGGCTTCAGTGATGAGAAAGATTGTATCATATGAGGGGTTACTTCAAAGCTTGCAAGAGGAACTAAAGAAAGTAGATCAAGTGTTTAATATCTGTACATCCTTAGACGCAGTTATAAGAACCATGATGATTTTGGAAGACAATGAAGTTCTGAAGCCATGAAAGATGAGAAATTGGGCCATGCAGAATGATTATCACTTGTCAAGAAGAAGCGTGAGTCCCTTACAACAGCTCAATAACCACAAAAGGAAAGGCTAGATTAGCTTGGAAAACTCATCACACAAAAGATGGACTTCTTAGAAGAGATAATGAATGCCATCTCCAGCATTGTGTTGGTCTTGTAGAATGAGAAAGGAGAGATTTCAAAAGATGAGTTATAATCAATTATAATGGATATCCCAGAGAAGGCAGAGGCCACACTCAATGATTGGTAGAATCTAGAGGTGGAAATCAAAGAAGAATATCCATAATTTATTTTTCAAGTTGAAGCAGAGGATGTTGTAGGGTAAATATATTCTTTTATTCATCAAAATTCTTTCTATTCTTCTATTGATATTCTTTGATTCATTTTGGGGATGACCATTTCTGGGGCAAAAATGTAACTAGTGTGGGGTAATGTTGGTCAGTCAAAATCTAGCACTTAGTGAAGGACATACAAAAGGTTCGCACAGAAGAGCAGAGCACATTCAAAAGTGTGGAAGGATCGGAAAGGATCGTGTGCAAAGATTAGAGATAGGTTCGGGAATTATCCATTTTCACGATGATGAGCTGTTTTTGGATATAGTGTGTCAAACACACAAACCAGATGGAGACTTGCACGACACACATTGGCTATTTTTGGAGATTCAGCTTCAAAGCACTTCACATGGATACGGTATAAAGATAGAATTGCAAACTGATAGTTGATTAAGAGAGATCTATTGTTAGCATTCTTGCATGTAAGCCTATTTTTGTAACGGCGTGTGGCTAATAATATGTGACCTATTTTGGGATTAGATAAGTGGTGAAGGGAAAATTCCCCACCCTTATAAATATGTAGTGAAATGTGTAATATAGAGAGATAGTGAGAGCTAAGTTATTATGAGGTTATGCTATGAAATCTGATGTGCGCATGAGTGTATACTAGTGTTATTATAAGGAAGCTTCTATGTATTACTGAATTTAATATAATGGACATTATGGATTGAATCAAGGTGTTATCATGGTTATAGTTTATTATTACATGATTGATTTCATCATGGTTATCTTTTAAGTTTGTTATTCTCTAGATCTAGATCTGAACATGCACTGTAGAATGATATATTAGTCATAGATGGAGCATTATAAATGTGAGTGTCTTGACCTGTTGCAATGCTCATGGTGTAGAAAAAAACATAAGTATGAGGAGTGTCCTGAGCTATTTGAACACATGAGCCAAAAACACCAAAAGGATAAATGCACTAGGATGGTAAGTATAAATAAGGCCGACCCACAGTGGATGCCAAGAGTAGTGCATGAGTTAGGATTAGAACCTATGTTGGTGACAATGTGAGCAGAGGCAACATGCGCAAGGGATATTCCAAGACAGAAACTAGTTGTTAGGGAAGAAGTGGTACATGGGAAGTATTTGGACCCTTTTCATCAAAAAGAGGTATATCAAGAGATTATGGATGTGATTCGGGGATTACAAGGAGATATATAGTGTCTAAAGGAGAATTCAAGGTAGTTGGATCAAAGGAATAATGTTGAGGCTCCGCAAAAGCATCTGGATGAGGTCAGGGAAGTGTAAATAATGTTAAGGTAGGAGAATATCATTCTCTTACCAAGATAATGGTTACGAGAGAAGGTACCATGTGTTAAGAGAGAGCACGAAAGGCATGTTCTACAATCTAACCTTCCTCCTTATAACATTGACTATGATAAAGAGATCACATTGAATGTAGTTGTTGATGGGTGGCTTCTGAGCAATATCCTTATTGACCCCAAATTACAACCATATTTGAATGTGTTTTATATGGAAAACAATACAAATTCAATTCCCATTGGTGTCTTTAAAGATGTAATTATCATTATTCAAGGGGACAAGTTCACTAGGGAATTTTAAGTCTTGGTGCTCACCAAGGAAGATAATATTATAGCATTACTTGGGCACCCTTGGTCTTATAAAAATAATTCCGACATGCGGTTTAACAAGGGGTATATTAGTTTTGAGAACCAAGAAGAAAGGGTGATTATCCCTTTAATAGGTGGTAAGTCAACACCCTATACTGAGCCCTTAGGAAAGGAAGTGCTCAACAAAATCTATGTGCACTCCATTATAGATCTTGAGATAATTCATCCTACAGAAGGAGTTATCCAATTTGAAGATGCTTAGTTGATGAGTGATACAACTAGCATAACATGTGACAATTGGGCACACGGGACTTATGAGTTAATTGGGTGATAATTGAGAGGACCTTTAACAAGGGTGATGAAGGCATGCTCAGTTAAGCACTTGGGAAGGAAGAAGCTACCAAGTTACTCCGAACGAGAAAGCCTTGGTGATTTCTTACGAGAAATGGAGGCTCAGTGGAAAAATGAGGATGAAAGAAAAGTGTTCTCAGTTATAACTTGCTCAGGACTGTAGTGTGTTGGTGGGAAACACATTGCAAGGGTCTCCTAGAATGAGGTGAGGTAAAATTCACATTTTCTGTAAGGTTCTACAGAATCAACGTGCCCACTGTTATCCAAGACTACCATGGAAAATAACCCTCCTCTTCCCATATCCAAGCATGTGAGAAGGCCTGGATGGAAGTCACAAAAGATTTAACACCTTCATTATGGATGTATAAGTTATATTCCACCTTACAATGTTACGTACATGCATGCTATATTCACTTTGAGACACGTCGTTGGACAAGTAATTGGAAGGAATTAATGGCTGATATTCTTCAAGTGTTTGAGTATCAAAGTACCAAGCTATCATTGGATAAGGAATTGCAAGTTGTCAAATGTATTACAATGGGAGATAGTGCTATGGCAGAAGATAGGTTACTGGAGTTTCTAGGTGAACCTAGTTTGGAGACATGTTTCAATGAAGAAGAATCAGAAGAGATATATCTTGAGCATGCGTGCATTGAAAAGGAAAAAGGAAATATGGTCTATGTAGTATATGGTGAAGAAATGGAAAGTCTAGATGTTAACCATTCTGAAGGTATGCACAAAGTCATAGATAACGCTGATGAGAAAGCACGTTCCTACTATGAGCCCTTGAAAACAAATAAGGTTGACATTGGGATAGAGATAAAACCTAAGGAAGCTATCATTTGGGATTATTGGTCGGAGGAAGAGGTTTCAAAAATCATTGATTTATTGTGCGATTTTCAGGATCTATTCCCACATGGGTACCATGAGCTCAAAGGTGTTCACCATTCCTTGGGGGAGATGAGGATCAATTTGAAGGAAGGTGCACACCCAATTTAGAAGAGACCTTATCGGATGAATGCAAACTTACACATAAGAGTCAAGGAGGAGATAGAAAAGACGATAACACATGGTATCATTGAGGTTGTGGAAGAATCAGAATGGGTAAGCCCAATGGTGATAAGTATTAATAAGGATGAAAGGATAAGGATATTTGTTGACTACATGGACTTGAATGTAGTGTGTGTTATTGACCATTTTATAACCCCATTCACTGAAGAGATTCTGGAAGGAGTAGTCAGGCACAAGGTTTATTATTTCACATATGGGTTCTCAAGTTATCACTAGGTCAGGATTACAAAGGAAGACCAGAGAAAGAAAATTTTCACCACTGAGTGGGGAATATTTTACTATATGGTCATGCCTTTTGGATTGAATAATGTGTCTTCTGTGTTCTCGTGCATCATGGTACAATCATTTCAAGATGTTATCCATAAGTTTCTTCAAGTCTACCTAGATTATTGAACGATGTATGGGCTAGTGAAAGACTATTGTGACAATTTGAGACTAATGTTTGAGAGATGTCAGAAATTGAGGATATTCCTCAACATTAAAAAATGTGTCTTTGCTACTCCATTTGGAACCCTGTTGGGACATATTATATGTAAGGAGGGCTTGTTAGTGGATCACGTACAAGTTGTTATTTTTGGGATTGGGAAAGCCTACTAGTCAGAGCGTAGTACGTGGATTTCTTGGGAATATGGGGTACTACAGGAAGTTCATCAAAGGATATGCCAATATCTCTGTGCCCTTAGAATAATTTCTAGAGCACAAGAGTGCCTTTTATTGGGGAGAGGAACAGTAGAAGGAATTTGACACTTTGAAGGATAGACTTGTCACTGCACCCATACTACACTTTCCTTCTTAGGATAAGCCTTTCCATGTGCATGTTGATGCCTCAAGAACAACCGTTGGAGCATTACTAGAAAAATCTGGTGGGGGTATTATTTATCACCCCTTGTGTTTTGCAAGTAGGAAGTTAACACCAGGATAACATAATTACATAGCTACTGAGCATGAGGCACTATGAATGATCTATGCATTGCATAAGTTTAAGCAGTATGTGTTGGAAAAACATTTTATATTCTACATAGATCAAATGACACTATAGTATTTTTTAAATAAGCCCATTTTTCAAGGGTGCATATATCATTGGGTCCTGTTACTTCAAGAGTTTGAGTTCACGGTGGTTGTTAAACCAAGAAAAAGTAATTCAGGACATAACCAGTTATCAAGGATTGACTTAGGAGAGTACGTATAGAGTATTCAGGATACAATACCATATGCAAAACTATTTAGGTTAATACACGTGCCCTTGGAATTAGAAGATATTATGGTATTCCTTAAAACAGATATGGTGTCAAATGAGATGAAGGCTTTGGAGAGAAAATAGTTAGTAATATGCACCATGCCCTATATGTTAATTAGTGGAGACATGTACAATTTAGGCCTTCATGAGGTTATACAATGATGCATATTAGAACATGAGCATGTAGTGATTATGGAGGAAGAAAATAATGAGATTGTAGGAGGGAACTATGCAGGAAATGAAACCACGTGAAAGATTCTACTTGCAAGGATCTGGTGGGAAACCATCTACCAGGATTGTATATAATTCTGCAAAGCCTGCGACCATTGTCAGTGCCTAGAAAAACCTGGAAAGAGGGATGAGATTCCATTAAGGTAGATAGTCAGCATAGAGCCATTTGAAAAGTGGGTGATCAAATTTGTAGGACCAATTTTTATAGCCACGCGAAGGACTATTTCACGATATATCATTACTTGCGCTGATTACTTGACAAGATGAGAAGAGGAAGCACTTAAAAATGATTACACTACAACAACAGGTGTTAGATTCTTATGGGAAAACATAATCAACAGGTATGGATGTCCTTGTTTCACCATTTTCTTTATGGATTTGACGAAATAGATAAGGTGATGGGCCAAGGAAGAATACCTGTTGTGATGGTCAGTTGGAGGTTGTACGTGTGTTCTGACTTCTTGATCAAATGATGACTACGGGAGCTTCCTTTTAGCTAGGAGGAACTACTTGAAATACAAAACAAGACCACAAAAGAGAGTTAGAAAATATATGTCAGTGGGATTCCTAGTGTGTGCTAGATCTGGGAAGCATGATACTTCCTTGATGGATGTCAACCCACTTTTTAATACAACTTAATGCAAGAGATAGTGTAAATAAATAAAATCATACTATAGATGATATGATTTACGTATCTCATTCAAGTACAATAATAAAATATAATCTAATAAGATAGGTTATAATGAGATCTGGAAGATTGGTAGGTGGTTGAGGTGTTGGAATAGGTTAAGATCAAGTTCTGGGTGAGTTAGTGAAAGGTATTAGGTCACAGTCATAGGAGATCATGACAATGATTTCTACCAGATCTCTCTATTCATCTAGGAAAGAGAAGGATTTACCTTTTCTTATACGGGAATGTGGTTAGAGGGGATGTAGGCTTTGATTATTATGGTTTAGTTAGGTCTTAGTTAGTTATGGAAACATACTAAGAATAGACTTAGGGTGAGGTGGCTTAGGTTAGAAAGGTGTGATGAGAATGCTTAGGTGGTGTGGTGGGAATTTTCCTATATTGAGGATAATTAAATAATAAATATTGTGAGGAAATGGATTAATTTAATTAAATTAATATTAGTGATGGTGGTGTTACACAGGAAACCAACAGTTGGGTCAAGTGTGTTCAAGTTGATTTATTCTAAATGAGGGGTGAAGGAGCATGTTGACCGAACTTTGAGTGTGCTTACTTTAGAAAGAACACATAAATGCATTGAGGATGACCATGAATGATAGATGCACAACTAGTTGCATCAGGTTGTGGCAGTGCTTCCCAAAATGACTTGGAGGCTATTGTAGTGCTTTCCTTTTAAAACAATGCTGTGGAAACGGATGGTATGAAGGTGTTTGGAGATGTAGGAATAGTTAGTAGTATGTGCTTACATGCAGATTACTCTTCAGTCTAGGTCATGAATAATTCATTCTAATGTCTAATGCATAGGTTACCAACATGAAGCATGTGGTAGATTGAAGATGGTTTAGGGAAACACATGGCTGGGATTGTAGGAGGGGCACCTATGTCAAGTTAAGGTGGGCAATCCTATGTTTACTAAAAGATGAAATATCTTAGCAAGGGTTTTGGTGAGAAAGCTATCTATTCTCATGGATTGTATTTCAGATTTTTCAAGGCCTAGACAAGCGGGATTGTCAGCACCTTAGAGGAAGAATAGGCTTGTGATTTTAGAGGTTGAACTAAATCTTATTCCATTAAGGTTGATAGCCAGCACAGAGCCATTAGTTAAAAATGGTGAGTGGATATCAAATCCTAGTAATAGGGGACCAACATTCTACCAGAATCGTGTTTAATGACTGAGGTGTCCTAGGTGAGGTGGATCATTAGTTTACACTGAGGTACTTAAACAATGAATATTGCAGAGGAATGGTTCCTACAATGGATTGCATTGTAGTGTAATTATATGCTAGATATCTATATGGGAAAACATAATCAGTATGACCTAAAATTGGTGTCCACAGTCCTTTAAGCTTGAGAAGTGATAGGGGTACACATTTCCGGAATGAAACGGTCAGGATTCTATTAGCAAAATTTATGGTGGCCCATCACAAGACTACCCCTTATCACCCTCAATCAAATGGAACTACTGAAGCATTTAATAAGATATTGAGTCATGCATTGACCAAGATTTGTGATGTTGGAAGATAATACTAGGATGAAAAAGTATCATCCATTATATGGGCATACAAGACAATCTAGAAGAGATTGAATAAGGCAATGTCATTTCAATTGGTGTTTGGCATGGAGCCTATTTTTCCAATTGAATTCATGTTACCATTGTTGCATATAGCACACACAGGAGGATTGGATGATGAATAAGCACTCGAGGAAAGGATCGATAATTTGATGCAGTTATACAAGAGATGATCACTTTCTAGATGGAGTCAGAAGACTGAAAAAGGATAGAAAAAAGGCATGGCATGATCACCATATCAAGAAAAATTAGTTTGACGTTGGGCACATGGTTCTGTTGTATGATTCCAAGTTTCTATGCCATCTTAGGAAGTTAAAGGTCCATTGGTTGGGCCCTTACATCATCTCGTACATCCTTGATTTAGGCACATGTCAATTACAAGTGCTAGATGAGACGAAGTTACCTAGCCATTTCAATGGGATTAGGTTGAAGCCCTACTATAAATAAGCCTTCCTTGTGTTTTGTAAATAAGGCAGTATTGCCAATTAGCTTAGGATTTCCCTTTATACATTTTATTTTCTTATGTTTCCCTTTCTTGTTGTTTTTTCTATTATTTTTGTTCTATTTTGTGCCTTATGCACCGGTAACCAATTATTACTTCCAAAACATTATGTATGTGTAGAGGACTATGCATTAGATTTGGTGTGGGGTAGAGTAATGCAGAGTAGTGTGAAGTGCGATATAAGATGGTAGTGAAAGTTGTAATGCCCAGATGAAAGGATTAAAGGTACAAAAAATAGAATAACAAAGATGGAAATGGTGGATAATAATTTTGGTGTCAAGATAAGGATTTACAAAAACCATGTATAGAGAAGGAAAAGCGCAAGAACAACATGAGGTAGGTAAGAGAAAAAATCAAGTCAAGGATAGAATAATTTCCTTCGGTGTTGCATCTGCACGTGTAAGAGTCTTCAGTCAGTTAGGATTTTTTACATGCCAGAAGGTTGTAAAAAAATTTCGCATAGGTTTGGGTGCATGGGTAAGGGTGCTTAAGGTCAGCTTTAGTGGAAAAAGATAAATTTAATGCTAAGTACATTGGTAGGTGGTGTAGCATTTATTATTAGAAAGGAGGAAAAATCTATAAGTATGAAGTTGAGCACGTTATTATTTACCTTGTAATTACGAAATTGAATAGCTCTTGAGAACTACAACATCCGTGAAGAGAGATTTTTGGGAAGAAGAAATCATAAAGATCTAGTTCGTGACTAGGGTTGATCTATAAACCAGAGAGGAAGGAGTACACGAGTGTAGGGAGGAAATTTTAGTGGAATACGTTGTCTTGTGGAAGAGTTTTTCCAAGTTAGGGTTTTGCAGCTAGGGAACGAAGATAAAATGATTCTTTCACGAAGTTGAGCCATAATATTGGGTAGAGTTAGGAAGTAGAGCAATGAAGAAAAGTTTAGGGTTTTTCTAATAAGTAAAAATGGCACCAAAGAAGGTGACTATTTCACCAAAGAAGAAAGGCAAGGGAAATAAAACTACCACAACAAGTTTTAATGAGGAGTGGTATGTAGAGACACAGTACCTAGATGGAGTATTGTTGGGGAAGAATGGGTATCACATGTTAGGAAGATGGTTGTGAGTGACTACAACCATCACATGAGTACCACATAAAGTGAAATGGTGTTGGAACTAGTTCGTCTAACTGATACGAGGACACTAGAAGGTATGTTGATATACAACGATAAGGTGAAGGTAAATTTTGGTAAGGCTAGGTTGCTAGAACTATATGAGTTTCCCTATTTTGGAAATCCCGAGTGGTTATACCAGTTATTGATGTCCGGTGTGCACGAAGACCACTTATATTTTTTAGGCCACAAAATGCGCATAACTCCTCAACTCATATCAAATTTCACTGGCCTAATTTGCAAAGGAGACTCCATAAATGATGACTAGGATGATAAGGAGGCCATCAAGGAAACTATATCACAAATATCCCTGACCCTGTAATGAGGATGGTTGCGCACTTGGTTATAAAGTTGAATGGTCAAGAAAGGTGGACCCATGTGAACAAGGCATGGTTAAACGTATGCCACAAGATCTCAGAAGGAACCATTTATAACTAATCTTCCTTCAATGTAGATGAAATCATTAGAAACATGTAGGAGAGAGACAATATAATGTTTGGAAACATTCTCCTCACCATTTTCTTCTCAAATATTGGAGTGCCCGATGGACCAGATAAGTTTGTCTGGGAATACCCAGAAGAGGATTCCTCTCTCGCAAAGAGATTTGAGAAATATACCTATGATACAATGACAACCACTCACAAGGCATGCTTGGAGAAATGGTATAAGTGAATGTGCAACGCATTCATGGTAGAGCGGAGGATACCTAAGAAACTACTCAAGCTCATCGATAAAGAGGCTGATTTTATTGTATATCAACACTTCTGCATCGGAAGATTCACTTTAACAATACTTCCAAGTGGGGGTCAACCATTTTAAGGAGGCTAAAAGACTAAGGTTCAACCTTAGTGAGGCAAACCAAGACCACCGTGATCTGTGTCAAAATTTTGTATATCCAAAGAAGTGCCCATATGTGGAGAAGTATGTCTCCCATGAAGTGAAGATGATGAAGCCTTTGACACTGCTAGTCTCCAAGAGGACTGTAGCAAGGGTATACTTGCACATTAGGCCAAAGTTTGAAAAGGGTGCCTATCTAGAAAATGATTTCTCCATTCTTGAGGACCCCACAAGAAGGAATAAGGTTGCACTGAAGAAAAGGGAGAGAGAAGTGCAGGAGAAGAAAGCACTTAGTGTGCAGACAACACAATCTATGGGCACACCGGAAGCAAGCGCTAAGCCAAGCACTTATGCATGTAGGAAGAAGTCCCTAGTTAAGGAAATTACCCCAAAAGAAGAGGCACCAAAGAAAGAGGAGCCTTCCACACAAGAAGATTCACCAAGGAAGGAATCAGTTGTTGGAGAGAGAGAGAGAGAGAGGGAAGAGTCTCCTATACTGGTATCACCAGTTAGGAAGAAATAGAAGGTGGTGGAGAGGGTGAACTCAGAGGAAACATAGGGCTTGGAGGACTACAGGGGAAAGAAAGACAAAAATGAGGATGAAGAATTTCATAATCATCTTGTGTATGATATACACGATTGAGAAGAAGGATGCAAAGAGAATAATGGCAAGGAAAAAGAAAGTTCTCAAGACAAAGGGGTGAGAGAAGAAGTGAATACAAGAGATCATAGGACCCTAAGCTCACCAAGGAATAAATAGAAGATGTCATGGAGAGAGAAGTGGTAGGAATTATAAAATATTTAGTAGAGCAAGAGGTAGAGTGCAGCATGGATAAAATCCTCAAGGAGATAGAAGCAGAGAGCATTGGAAAAGAGTATGGCAGCATGTTCTGAGACCTCATCCTAGCAGTAAGATTTCCAAAAGATGCGCGATAGGTGGGAAGAGCATAGTGGTAACACAAGGGAAAGTAATGGGTTACATCAATGATCCAAGCAAGGTGTTATATGTGTGCTTCCAGAGAACCATGCCAACAAAACAACTCTTGGCCATGCCCTCATTTGATGTAGAAGGTACATACCCATGAACTGGGAAAAAAATTTCATGGGCATTTGAATCCCATGTCAATGAACCTGAGTTTGAGGTAATACAATGGGTGCTAATGAAGATGCCTGAGACAAAAGGGATAAACCCCTTGGTTAATGATCAATAGTTGTTATATGAGAAATTTTTAAATGCACACAACAAGGTTTCAGTTGAGGTTGAGGCCATAATTTTTGGAAGGAATGATAGGATGATATTCCTAGAGGTGGAATTGGAGAAGGAGGAGGAGCTTCTCAAGAAAAGTAAGGATCTAAAACAAGAAGAACTAATTAGCACACAACTAAGGTGTGAACTAAAGCAAGAGAAGGAAAGGGTGCGTGAAGTATATAAGAAAATCGAGATGATTACAGATGTTATTATTTTAAAGAATCCTAACCTAGCACCTCCTGAGCAAAAATATGAATCAATCTTGCAATGCCTGGAGGATCTGACTCACATCCTCATAATGGAGAGGTATCCACTCACCTTAGAATCTGTAGAAGAGGCACTGACATGCCAATAAAGGGAGTAGAAGCTAAAGGTGGTAGAGATCATTTTTTAGTATACCAAATTCCTCTCCGATGTAAAGGCCACCACGCAAATTGTTGAGGCCGCTTATGATAATTGTGCTGATAGGGATAGGGTAACAATAATTTTAGTTACTACACATGAAGTGGATATCAAGTAATTTCAAGAGAAGAATAAGGGAAATAGAGCAAAGAGGAATAAGATCCTGACCAAAGTGGAAAAGAAATCAGAAGCTATTGAGAGATTACAGGGCTCGATTAAAAACTGACTGAAGGATTTATATCCCCAGATCACCCACAAAATGGAAGCACTTGATGAAATTGGAAAAAAAATGGAGGGTATTATTGATATAATGAGTGTAAAGGGGGAGGAGATAATTTTTGAAGAGGTGATTGCCCTAGTAGGTGACCTATGTCAACAAGCACAGAGTGAGGTAGATTCCTGGGAGAAGCTTGAGGTAGATATTGGAAAGGATTTCCTACTCCTCCTTCAGCAATAAACAAATTCTTCTGTGCTTCCCCATTATTATTTATTTCATTCCTCATTCCAAATATTAAGATTTCTCCATTATTTATTCATTGAAAGAAGGTGTTCCCATCGACAAAGAATAATTTTAGTTTGGGGTGATGTTGGGCCTCAGAATATTGGCTAAGTACAAGAAGACGCGTGGGCCCGCAGGACCTATATGAAGAAGGGTGTGCATGGTGAAGGTTCATGTAGTGCCCACCTCCCTTTGACATATTTGATATCTATTTAGATACTATGATTACATTATAGAAATTATTATGTTTTGATTTAGTATGCTGTTAGACATTGATCATAGATTATTGTTGATCTTGATTTGATTATGATGCTTGATGATTATTAGAGACACCTTATATGTGGATGATGATATATTATCTAACATGGATGTTTTATGGATGTTGTTCAGAAATGTGATTTGGATATTATGAGTTGATCTAGAAAATAGACATTATTTGATGATGATATAGTTGTTGATTAAAAATGCACTTGATGTAGTTGTTACTTCCATGTTGCTATGATTCACTTACTTAGATGAATTTGTGATTTTAATTGTATCATATTGGATGTCTTGATATGGCCATGAGGCTGAAGGAGGTATTTGTATTTTTTAGGTTAAAAATATCACAATAAAACATTGAGGGATTGAAGACCAACCAAAATGGAATTCTAACTGAATTCGACAAGGTCACCATGGCAACTTATTTTATTGTGTTGAGTGTTGTTTTGTTAGGGATTCCTATGGGGGGATTTCCTTTATATGTGACCATGGGTTTGTGTATTTTAATTAATGTGTTTCTTTTATTATTGTTGTATGTATTTTATTAGTAATGTGTCCCCTTCTTTTAATTAATTAAATTGTGATAGAATTAATGTGAGAATCATATGATTAAAATTTAAATAAATTATATTGGGATATGGGAAAGTAATTATAAGATTTTTTGGTTGTTTGCATTTAATTTGTAAGGGATGTGTAAGTTGTGTAAGAGCTTGTGTAAGTCAGTTTTGGGGTATGAAATACTCCACCTCCATGACAAATTCAAAATTTTCCTTGGGGGCTATATTTGAAGGCTTGTGGGACAAGTAAAACTTGTCCCATACCTCTAAATTTAATTTACCAACCATACTTATGGTTTGAGATGTGAATTGTGATTTGTGATTTTTATAATGAATTTTTTTAAGCATGTTACATGTTTTTAATTGCACTTTCTTACATGATATTTATTTTGTTATCCCTTGAGGTGTGGGGTTTTTGGAGTGTGCAAGTAACTTGAAAATTTTCACCCACCTCTTTATTGTGCTTGGGAGAATGAATTTTGTATTTTGTGTTTGAATTTGGAGGATGTCTGATGTGACATCCTACATGGATCCACATCATCCTCTTCTCTCCCTCTTCTATATAATTCAAACTCCTTGCTTGTTTTGGGTTGTTGAACCTTTTTGCATTCTTCTTGGGGGTGCATTTTTTGTTATTTTAGAGATCTTGTGGATTTTGAATGAATTTGGAGATATCTTCATACTTGGCATTTTTGTTTGGAAGAAAAGTAACCATGGAGAGGTAGGAATTTAACTCTCCTTTTTATCCTATCTTCTTCTTGATTGTGTTGTGTGAATGGTGCATGCTTTGATGTATTTGTTGGCTGGTTGGGTAGAGTGCCTTAGGGAAGGTATAGGAGTAGGCTATGGGGAATCCATGTTGGGGGGGCATGAGGAATGCCATTGGCATTATAGTTTTGTGGAGGGAGTTTAGGTTTGGGATCCATCATGGAAAATAAATAGCTTGCATTTCTTACTTTGTGGGGGGCATAAGAAAATATATGGGGGTTATAAGGAAGGATTTGTGGATGGCATAAGGATATGTGTGGTAAAATATATTAGTTGTTTGTTTTGTTGGATGCCCAATTTCCAATTGGGAGGCATAAGTAGCTTCCCCCATAGACCTTGCTCCTTTGGCTTGCATGATCAAGCCTGAGTTTTGATTGGAATGTTTTTAATTACAGTTTTGAACTATTGTTTTGTGTTGAACTATGTTTTATATTGAGATGTGGATTGTTGAAAGAATGTTATGTGTTGTGGAAGCCAATTTTTTCCAAGGGTTGAATTACATCTATTATTGTATTTTGGTTGGGGCTCGGGGGCCAATGATGAAGGAAGGCTTCTCCTTTCATTGGATGTCTTGGTTGGGTGGAGAGCGTTGCCTTTCCCCCTCTTTTTTTGTGATTAACCTGGAGAAAGATAAAATGTGCATGTTACTGTCCTGGAGCAAAGGAAAAATAAAGTTTGACAATCCCTTATGAAAACACTGTCATTTGTAACCTTTCCCACTTGAAGTGGATGGAATTTTAATATGTATTTTGTGAAGAAATATGTATGTAATTTGATTATGAAGCTAGCTATTGGAATTTGAAAGACATGTACATTCTGTATTGTTATTGGAAAGAAATAGAACTTTGATAATTACATCCAAGGAATGGAATATGTAAAGATGTTTCCCCTTTTGAATTAATAAATAATTTCTAGTTTACTTATCTGTTGCATTGTTGTGTGAATTGGAATGTTAAAATGTGATGGGGATCTCTGTTTAATTTTAATGGAAAGAAATACGTATGAAGGAAGTATATTGTTTTGTATCCTTGGAAATATATTAAAATTTGAAATCAGAGTTGGAAATTTAGATTTGAAATTATTTTTTATAAACAACTAAATGTATTAGATCAAATTGGAAATAAGATATTACACTTAAATGATAAATTCGATACACAAAATTTTCCTTGAAGTGAATCTATGCTGTGAATTTTTAAAACTGGTAAATTTAAATAAAAATGTACAGTTCAGACCTGCACTTAACAATCAACTTGGAATTGATATAATATAGCATGCTAAGATGTTAAGGAACTCAATTTGACAAAGAAAACAATTTAACCATTACAAAATAGAACTCAATCCTTTCCTCAGCTGTTTTCTATCATTTGTTAGACAAAATTCAAACTTGAAGAAATTAAAAAAATTTACTTCCCTAAAACATTCTAAATCCTTCCTAGAGAAATCCTCCATGTTTATTTGACATGTTGAGTAAATGAGGAGATCCAATTTAATCAAATTTAAAATCTGGAAATTACCAGTTGGCATTTAAAAGCCTGCAAATTGTTTTTGTAAAATTGACCCCTTAAACCTTACCAAAAAGTGAAAGTTATGTTTACTGTGCAAAAAGGGCATCGAGAGATTTCCAAAACTTTCTTGTTTTCCCAAAAATGAGATTTCTAGCTCAAGTTATGACACTTTGAAGTTTTTATGCGTTGGTGGGAAAATTTGGGAATTTTTTCCCTAGCGGGCCCACGGCCCGAAAATTTCCCATTGAAATCACCCTTTGAAAATATTTTGAAAATTTTGGCTCAGGAAAATTTTCATCTTTTCCTCTGCCAGCCCACAGCCAATCAGAGGCTACCACATGTCCTCACAGGGTAGCAGTGGAGGCACGACACTTTTTCTTCCTTGACACTTTTTGGAAAAAAATTCTTAACTATCCCCGCCGGCCTGCAGCCAATCACAGGTAGCCATGTGGCACTGTGGAGGGGCGGAACCTTTGTGGACTTTATCTTTTGAAGTTTTGATTTTGGAAAAAAATTCTTAAACTTCTCGCAGCCCTGCATGCCCACCCTCACCTTGGAATTTTCTCCTCTGCAGATGTGCCGACCAGCACGCCTAATTTTTTCTTTTCTCCCCTTTGGCATTGTTGCTCCAAAAACCCCACCACCATGCCTATCCCTCTCCCTTCTCCCCACGGTGAATCATGGAGTGCCATATGTCCTTTGAGGACCCATGGAGGTGTGGGTGTAACTAGGAAATTTCTCCTGCATAAGGAAAAATACCAAACGCCACCCCGTGACCCGCTGACCTAAAATTTGTCCTTCACCCCTGCTTGACACGTGTCCCCTTGGGGAAAATTTGATCCTTAAACTCTGCCAGTCCATATCTTGAGTTTCTGAAGGAGTTAGGAGGAATTCTTTATATCACCGAAAAGGTGAGAAAATTTCCTATCCAATGGGAATGATTTAGGGAAATTTTGGAAGAGTTAAGTATGAGAAAAATCAAGTTAAAACTCTAAGCCTATTAGAGATTGGGTATGGGGGTAAATCACTCCCTGAACCTAACTGAGACTTCTAACCCCATAAAATGAACCATGTGAACTTGATATTTTTTAATTAAGGAAAAATATGTTCTAGTAATTTATATTTATTCCGGAACCTAATAGGGTCAACTATTGTCTTACAACTTGGTTGTGGACACTTCTAATAAAAAAAAAATCCCATAATTTGCTAACCCACCCTAGGTTGTTTCTTGGGTCTCAAGTGGGTTGTTTTAACGGGCATCACACTTGGTATTAGAGTAGTGGCTTATAATATTGGACCATTGGGCACACTAGAAAACTTGAGACATGAAAAATTAAACCTAGCACACTTTTAAATCTAGAAAACAAATTAATTTAGAAAGTCTATATTTTAGTACACATCGAAGTTGTGTAAAACTTAGAAAATAAACTAACTCTCAGTTTGGTCTGTTCAGGAGGCTTAGATGGAGCAAGAGGAACCTTCACAGAGACTCAGACTCACCACCACTGGATTAGGGTGTAGCATCTATCCTACCTTAGATTCTACAGACCATTTAGGATGTTAATGCCACTCTACACGGAGGATTAGGAGGATGACATGCAGCTAGTCATGATAGAGCCCCTTCCATCAATGGCCAGGAATCTCCTCGACCCAGTAAGGAGAATAGAGGAGAGAAATCCCATGCAAAGTCAACAAGAGCAGAGTCACCACCTAGGAGATAGGATGATAGAGTCACAGAGCATAGAGAGAGGTCTCGGAGCCCTAGGCTTAGGGATGAGCATGTAGAGAGACCTAGAGGGTGTCGGACCACAGTTGCAGATCACATCAAGGAGATCTTGAAGATTCAGCTGTCGCGTTACTCAGGTGACATGGGTGGATTTCAGGTAGAGGCCTGGATAGTGAGCTTGAGTAGTTACTTCAAGCTTTTTCCTTTTTCTAGCAACACAAAATCTCATGTTGCGATCCATCTACTGAGGGATGGAGGAGTATGGTGGAGGAAAGAGGAGCATAAGCTCCATGTAGATTCAGAGACAGTGACCTGGGAGCTATTTGAGGAGAGATTCAAGAGTAGGTATTTGTCATGGAGGTTTATATAATAGAGGATCAACGACTTCCATGAGCTCTGACAGGCATCTCTTTTTGTAGCAAAGTATAAGAGTAGATTTTTGGATCTACTCTAGTATGTAGAGTATATGCAAGATGAGCAGGTGTGGATTCACAGGTTCATCTGAGTCATGAATTTGGATATTGGAGGTACAGTGTAGATCCACTGCCCACAAACATTAGCAGAGGCTATCGAGAAGGCCTATATTACAGAGGAGACTTAGGGAAAGACCTAGCAGACTAGAGATCGAGTCAGAAGCCGCATACATCAGATGTAGGATGGTAGATCGATGGGGTCAGTACCCCTTCCTCATGGTGGCCATGGTACAACACAGTCATCCTTTAGGCCACAACAATAGCAACAGTCCTACCCACCTCATAAACCTCCATATAGAGCTGATGCATAGAGAGTTCAGACTATGGGGCCTTCTCCTAGGGGTTCCATCAGGACACAGGGTGGAGCTAGAGCTCAGTCAGTAGGAGCTCACCATCAAATACCTCAGCATACCACATCTAGATCATCAGGATCCACACCATAGGATTCTAGGGCACCTACTGGAGGTGTTACTCATGGGGGAGGATCATGAGGATGTTTTGGATGTGGAGTTACTAGACACTTTTGGAGAGATTGCCCACAATACCCTAATAACAAGGGTAAGGCACAAATGTTAGAGATGATGGTTAGTGACATAGGATGCAGCCATAGGTTTTATGTAGTGGTTGAGAACCTCTAGGAAGAGCATCAGAGCACATTCATTGAGACCATAAGTAGCATTGGTGGTATTCCTACCTCTGTATTGTTTGATTCTGGTTCTTCTAATTCTTTCATTACACCATATTTAGTCAAGCAATGCAGGCTGGTGGTAGTTAGGTAGGGTCTTAGTTAGGATGTCAAAATGACTTATGGTGCCAAGATCTCTGTAGACTCCTTGGTCAAGGAGTGTGTAGTGGACATGAGACCTTTCACCACTACCTCAGATCTATGTATCCTTCCTTTGGGCTCGTATGGAGTCATTTTGGGTATGGATTGGTTATATACATATAGGGCTAGGATGGATTGTTATCAAAAGACTGTATCTTTTGCAGATGATTTGGGAGTTGAGTCAGTGATATCGGGGGTTAGGAGACCCATTTCTATTCACACCATATCCGTTATGCATTTTAAGCAGTGTGTGCGATGGGGTTGTCAGATTTATGCCGTGACAGTTAGTGACATATCAGAGGATGGGTCTAGGGGACCATTGCTAGATGATCATCCCATTTTGAGAGAGTTTGTAGATGTATTTCTAGGGGAGCTATCAGTGTTACCACCCCCATGTGAGATTTATTTTCATATAGATCTAGTTCCTGGAGCAGATCCTATCTCACAGGAACCTTATCGGATGACCACCCCAGAGCTCTGTGAGCTCAAGTTACAGCTTGAGGGCCTTTTGGAGAAAGTCCTTATCCATCCAAGTTTATCCCCTTGGGGTGCACCGGTGATCTTTGTGAAGAAGAAGGATGGATGCTTGCAGTTGTGTATTGATTACCACTAGCTAAACAAGGTAACGATCAAGAATCGTTATCCTCTTCCTCATATTGATGACTTATTTGATCAGATGAAGGGAGCCATGGTATTCTCTAAGATTGATCTTAAGTCAGGCTACCATCAGTTGAGGATTTCAGAGGTGGACATTCATAATACCACCTTCTGCACAAGATATGTGCACTATGAGTTCACAATGGTGCCTTTTGGTTTGATGAATGCCCCCGCAGTGTTCATGAGTTTGATGAATGGAGTATTCAAAACCTTCTTAGCCCACTTCATGCTAATCTTCCTAAATGCCATTTTATATACTCACATACACATGAGGAGCATGAGGGGCACCTTCGCCAGGTTCTTCAGTGTTTTCAGGAGCAGAAACTTTACGGGAACTTGAAGAAGTGTGCTTTCTTTTAGACAGAGGTATAGTATTTGGGTCATATCATTTTTGGGGAAGGTATCACAATTGATCCTTCCAAGATTAGAGCTATTGTGGATTACTCAGCACCCACTACAGTGACTGAGGTGCGTAGCTTCATAGGATTAGCAGGTTACTATCAGAGATTTGTTCAGGACTTCTCTCAGATTGGGCACCCTATCACTTCCCTTCAAAGAAAAGGGAATAAGTTTTTTTGGTTGGACAGATGCAAGTAGGACTTTAGGAAACTGAAGGAATGCCTCACTATAGTACCTATTCTTGCAGTTCCAGATCCACAGGGTGAGTTCTTTGTTTACACATATGCTTCATTGGTAGGCCTTGGAGGTGTGTTGATGCAAGATGGTAAAGTAGTGGCTTTTGAGTCTCAAAAACTCAAAGATCATGAGCTTAATTATCCAACCCATGATCTTGAGCTTGTGGCATATGTGCATTCTTTCATTAGATGGAGACACTTTCTTCTTGGCAGGAGATTCACACTCAAGAAAGATCATCTGATTCTTGGCCACCTCTTCATGCAACCCAATCTCAATGCTCGTCAGTGGCGTTGGATGGAGTTACTTTGTGAGTATGACATGGAGATAGAGCATGTGAAGGGGAAGGAGAATGTAGTAGCAGATTCCCTCAGTAGACAAAGACATGCGGCTATGGCCACTTCAGTGAGCATAGATTTATAGAGTAGGATTCTTCAGTAGCTTCCTCTTGACAACTTCTACATTTCAGTTTAAGAAGAGATTAAGTCACAGAGACCCCATGAGGGGAATTTTGATCATTTTTCCTTAGAGACAGATGGTATTCCCAGTAACAAAGGTAGGATATATGTTCCCAGAGATGGAGGCTTGAGGCAGGACATCTTGGTAGAGGCACATCATGCACCTTATTTAGCCCATCCTAGGGTGAAGAATATGCACGCCAACTTGAGACAGATGTATCATTGGAGAGAACTTTGTCGAGATGTGGCCCAATTCATTTCATGATGTTTGGAGTGCCAGAGGGTTAAGGCCAAGCATCAACATCTAGCAGGCCTTATTTATCCTCATGCTATACTGAAATGGAAGTGGGACACCATTTTTATGGATTTCATTGTTGGGCTACCGATGTCGAGTTATCACCATGACACCATTATGGTCACGGTTGATAAGTTGAAAAAAGTGGCTCATTTTTCTCTGGTGAAGACCACTTATACAGCTAGAGAAGTAACACAAGTATATTTGGATGATATTGTCAGGTTGCACGGGATTCTGTGGAAGATCATTTGTGACCACGATCCTTTGTACACTTCACATTTCTAGACTACTATGCAGTATGTCCTCAGGACAAGGATCAACTTTAGCACAACATATCACCCTAAGATAGATGGACAGAATGAGCTAGTGAATCAATTTTTAGAGGATATGCTCAGGATGTATGTGATGGATTAACAGTTTAAATGAGAAGAGTACATGTACTTAGTGGAGTTTTCCTACAATAATAGTTTTCATAGTTCTATAGGCATGACTCCTTTTCAGGATTTGTATGGTAGAGAGTGTAGGACACCCCTTAGCTGGGACAGGTTAGAGGATAGATTATCTCTTGGACCAACTCTTTTGTAGGACATGGAGTAGTAGGTAGTGTTGATCAGGAAAAGGTTGTAGGAGGCACATGACAACCAGAAGAAGTATGTGAATTAGCATAAGATCGATCGTAGTTTCGATGTGGAAATGAAGGTATTCCTTCGTGTCAGGCCACACAAGAGCCCTATACATTATAGAAAAGGTTCTAAGTTAGCTCCTAGATTCATTGGTCCTTTTGAGATCTTGGATCATATCGGCCCTTTGGCCTACCATCTAGCATTACCACCCAGCTTGTCTCACATACACGATGTTTTTCATGTTTTCATTCTCAGGAGATATATTGTGGACCCTTCTCATGTGTTATATTGGACATCATTGCAGCTGTAGGATCAGGGGAAGGTGATGGTGGAGCCCATCCACATCTTATATCACAGAACCCTAGGCCTTCAAGGCAGATAGGTTGATCAGGTCTAGGTACAATGGGACAAATATGATGAGACTGCAGCTACATGGGAGGATGCTACTTCATTATGAGTTAAGTTTCCACATTTGTTCCAGTGACTAGTAGGAGGAATTTGAGTCTAAGGGGAGGGGTATGTAGTGCCCACTTCCCTTTGACATCTTTGATACCTGTTTAGATACTATGATTACATTATAGACATTATTATGTTTTTATTTAGTATGTTGTTAGACATTGATCATGGATTATTGTTGCTCTTGATTTGATTATGATGCCTGATGATTATTAGAGACACCTTATATGTGGATGATGATATATTATTTGACATGGATGTTTTATGGATGTTGTTCAGACATATGATTTGGATATTATGAGTTGATCTAGAAAATGGACATTATTTGATGATGATTTAGTTGTTGATTAAAAATGCAATTGATGTAGTTGTTACTTCGATGTTGCTATGATTCACTTACTTAGATGATTTATTGATTTTAATTGTATCATATTGGATGTCCTGATATGGCCACGATGCTAAAGGAGGTATTTTTATTTTGTAGGTTAAAAATATCACAAAAAAACATCGGGGGATCGGAGACCAACCAAAATGGAATTCTAAGTGAATTCGACAAGGTCACCATGGCAACTTGTTTTATTGTGTTGAGTGTTGTTTTGTTAGGGATTCCCATGGGGGGTTTTCTTTATATGTGACCATGGGTTTGTGTATTTTAATTAATGTGTTTCTTTTATTATTGTTGTATGTATTTTATTAGTATTGTGTCCCCTTCTTTTAATTAATTAAATTGTGATAGAATTAATGTGAGAATCATATGATTAAATTTTAAATAAATTACATTGGGATATGGGAAATTAATTATAAGAGTTATTGGCTATTTGCATTTAATTTTTAAGGGATGTGTAAGTTGTGTAAGAGATTGTGTATGTCAGTTTTGGAGTATGAAATAATCCACCTCCATGAAGAATTCGAATTTGTTCTTGGGGGCTGTTTTTAGAGGCTTGTGGGACAAGCAAAACTTGTCCCATGCCTCTAAATTTAATTTACCAACCATACTTATGGTTGCAGATGTGATTTGTGATTTTTATAATGAATTTTTTTAAACATGTTGCATGTTTTTAATTGCACTTTCTTGCATGATATTTATTTTGTTGTCCCTTGAGGTGTGGGATTTTTGGAATGTGCAAGTAACTTGTCATTTTTCACCCACCTCTTTATTGTGCTTGGGAGAATGGATTTTGTCTTTTTGTTTGAATTTGGAGGATGTGTGATGTGGCATCCTACATGGATCCACATCATCCTCTTCTCTCCCTCTTCTATATAATTCAAACTCCTTGCTTGTTTTGGGTTGTTGAACCTTTTTGCATTCTTCTTAGGGGCACATTTTTCGTTGTTTTGGAGCTCTTGTGGATTGTGGAGGAATTTGGAGATATATTCATACTTGGCATTTCTATTTGGAAGCAAAGTAGCCATGGAGAGGTAGGAATTTAACTCTCCTTTTTATGTTGTCCTTTTCTTGATTGTGTTGTGTGAATGGTGCATACTTTGATGTATTTGTTGGCTGGTTGGGTAGAGTTCCTTAGGGAAGGTATAGGAGTAGGCTATGGGGAATCCATGTGGGGGGGTCATGAGGAATTCCATTGGCATCACATTTTTTTGGAGGGATTTTAGGTTTGGGATACATCATGGAAAATAAATAACTTGCATTTCTTACTTTATAGGGGGCATAAGGAAATTTGTGGGGGGCATAAGGATATGTGTGGTAAAGTATATTGGTTGTTTGTTTTGGTGGATGTCCAATTTCTAATTGGGAGGCATAAGTAGCTTCCCCCATAGAACTTTCTCCTTTGGCTTGCATGATCAAGCCTGAGTTTTGATTGGAATGTTTTTAATTGCAGTTGTGAACTATTATTTTGTATTGAACTATGTTCTATATTGAGATGTGCATGGTTGAAATAATGTTGTGTGTTGTGGAAGTAAATTGTTTCCATGGGTTGAATTGCATCTATTATTGTATTTTGGTTAGGGCTCGGGGGCCAATGATGAGGGAAGGTTTCTCCTTTCATTGGATGTCTTGGTTGGGTGGAGAGCATTTCTTTTCCCCCTCTTTTGTTGTGATCAACTTGGAGAAAGAGAAAATGTGCATGTTGCTATCTTAGAGCAAAGGAAAAACATAGTTTAACAGTCCCTTGTCAAAACATAGTCATTTGTAACCTTTCCTAGTTGAAGTGGAAGAAATTTTAATATGTATTTTGTGAAGAAAGATGTATGTAATTTGATTATGAAGCTAGATATTGGAATTTGAAAGCCATGTACATTCTGTATTGTTATTGGAAAGAAATAGAACTCTGTCAATTGCATCCAAGGAATGGAATATGTAAATATCTTTCACCTTTTGATTTAATAAAGAATTGCAATTTTACTCCTCAGTTGCATTGTTGTGTGAATTGGAATGTTAAAATGTGATGGGGATCTTTGTTTAAGTGTAAAGGAAAGAAATACGTACGAAGGAAGTATATTATTTTGTATCCTTGGAAATATATTAAAATTAGAAATCAGAGTTGGAAATTTAGCTTTGAAATGATTTTTTATAAAAAACTAAATGTATCAGATCATATTGGAAATAAGATATTACACTTAAATGATAAATTGGATATACAAAATTTTCCTTGAAGTGAATCTCTGCTACAAAATTTTAAAACTGGTAAATTTAAATAAAAATGTCCAGTTCAAACTTGTAATTGATATAATAGAGCATGCTAATATGTTAAGGAACTAAAATTGACAAATAAAACTTAAGAAAACAATTTAACCATTGCAAAATCAAACTCAATCCTTTCCTTAGATGTTTTCTGTCATTTATTGGACAAAACTCAAACTTGAAGAAATTGAACAAATTTACTTCCCTAAAAAATTCTAAATCCTTCCTAGAGAAATCCTCCATGTCTTTTTGACATGTTGAGTGAAGAAGGAGATCCAATTTAATCAAATTTAGAAGTTGGAAATTACCAGTTGGCATTTAAAAACTTGTAATTTTTTTTTTGTAAAATTGACCCATTAAACCTTACCGAAAAGTGAAATTTATGATTTCTATGCAAAGAAGGCATCGAGAGTTTTCCAAAAAGTCCTTGTTTTCCCAAAAATGAGATTTCTAACTCAAGTTATGACACTTTGAATTTTTCTGGCTTGGCGGGAAAATTTGGGAAATTTTTCCCTGGCGGGCCCGCTGCCCAAAAATTTCCTGTCGAAATTACCCTTAGAAAATATTTTGAAAATTTTGGCTCAGGAAAATTTTCATCTTTTCCTCCATCGGCCCACAGCCAATCAGAGGCTGCCACATGTCCTCACAAGGTAGTGATGGAGGCGTGACACTTTTTCTTCCTTGATACTTTTTTATAAGTTTTGGAAAAAAATTCTTAACTATCCCCACCGGCCTACAGCGAATCACAAGCATCCACGTGGCATAGCGGAGGGGCGGAACCTTTGCGGAATTTATCTTTTGAAGTTTTATTTTTGGAAAAAAATTATTAAACTTCCCGTGGCCCCTGCACCCCCACCCTTTCCTTGGGATCTTTTCCTCCATGGACGCGTGGACCCGCGTGCCTGATTTTTTTCCTTTCTCCCCTTTGGCATTGTTGCTCCAAAAACCCCGTTGCCGCACCTGTCCCTTTCCCTTTTCCCCATAGTGAATCGTGGAGTTCCACATGTCCTTGGAGGACCCATGGAGGTGTTGACGTAACTGGGAAATTTCTCCCGTGCAAGGAAAAATCCCAAACACCACCCCACGACCCGCTGACCCAAAATTTTCCCTTCACCCCTGCTTGACACATCCCCTTGGGGAAAATTTGATCCCTAAACTCCACCAGTCCATATCTTGAGTTTCTAAAGGAGTTAGGAGGACTTCTTTATATCACCAGAAAGGTGAGAAAATTTCCTATCCAATGGGTATGATTTAGGGAAATTTTGGAATCATTAAGTATGAGAAAAATCAAGTTGAAACTTTGATCCTGTTAGAGAGTGGGTATAGGGGGTAAATTACTCCCTGAACCTAACTGAGACTTATAACCCTATAAAATGAACCATGTGAACTTGATATTTGTTAATGAAGGAAAAATATGTTCTAGTAATTTAGATTTATTCTAGAACCTAATAGGGTTAACTGTTTTCTTGTAACTTGGTTGTGGACACTTCTAATCAAAAGAAATTATCCCATAATTTTCTAACTGACCCTAGGTTGTTTCTTGGGTCTCAAGTGGGTTGTTTTAATGAGCATCACAGTACACAAGACAAAGGTTTTAGGATGGTTTAGTAAAACCCATGGTGCACACTAGGAAAAGTAAAGGGTTTTGGGACTTGGCCATATTTGACATCCCTAACAACACACAAGAAAAGTGTGACTGGACTGAGCATGCGGAATGGATAAGGTACCATCCTAACAACTCAGTGGTCAAGGAAGGAATATTCCTTATGATGGAAGAATCCAGAAAGACATCATTACAAAAATTGTAGAGTTTGGATGGGAAGAATCATGATCCATTGAAGGACTACATGGACACTTGGCAACCGATCTATTACTTCAGGAAGACATGGTGGTGGATGTTAAAGCTATATATATAGATGATTTGGTAGAAGGAAGGGATGATTTTTTGAGAAAAGTGTGTGGTCACTGGAATCACATAGCAATTGAAGAGGCAAAGCTCTGAAGAAATAGTAATGGGTTCTATGGATTCTCATTAGGATGACTGTAGGAGAGATGACATCTCTAGAGGGATGGGTCTGTGATCATTTTTGTAACATGGGAACAAGAGTTATGGTTTCTGATGCATAAGTCTTATCTACATTGATACATTGGTCTGTTACGACCTTAAGGAATGTAATGTGGTAACTAAACTAAGTTCTAATGAGGGATATATGGTTCTGTTCTAAATATGCATTGTTCATGGGTTTAAACCCTAGTGCATATTATGAATCAAAACTATTATCTACTTGATATTTCACTTGTTACCTAAATGAATGCATGGTTCTTTTCCTCTTTGCATCTTAGTCTATGTCATAAGTAATGTATTCTCACAATACTCACATGAAGGAGGGGCTTGGTGCCCACTCATGCCTTAGGTGAGTGCCCAACGCCCATTGGGTGATAGGATGATGCACATGGGGTTAGACTATTGTTCTAAGGGATTAAAAATGACTACAATTATACAAAAGTCACCAATACAGGGAAACATCATCACTAACCTCAAAGAAACTTGAACTCTTTAACTAGTCCCATTATATCTAAGACACTTCTTGGTATATTATGAGACACCATTGAAGACTTTATATGATCATGTACAAGGTTGACCAACTAGAGAGTATCCCTTGATACTATATCTTCACTGCTATGATACTTTTTCTTATGTAATAGTTATCTTCAAGTCATAACAATATACCTTGATAAGTTCATAATCAATCAAGCCATAATTTTAAATCATTCTCATATTTAGAGGTATAACCATACCTGATTACACAATTTGAGTTCTTTAATATTGTTTGAGAATCAATAGTAGACCTCCAATTCTTACTAGTCATATAGAAACCCTTATTCTGATTATAGATCATCAAACACTTTTTTCTTAACCAATGAGGACCCTAGGTATTAATAACATAGATATATTATGGCTCGGTATAGATATTCCATCTACTTACCTCATATTTTAATTTGATCATCATAATCATATGTATGCTTAGTCATGCCTCTTTTTCTTGCTTATTATCAAAGATATAACACAAATATTTCAATAATATTCCTTCAAGACCATTCTCATCATATATTTGAAACAATTGAATCACACATGTAGGTTATTATAATAGAATACCTTCTTATTTGGAAGATTTCAACCATCAACTTAAGGAACTTCACACCTTCAAACATGGAGAGGACCTTCATCATAAGTGTCATTCAACAACTTGGATTACCATACAAAGAAAACTCTTACTTTTTTCATTCATAGACTTATGAGATAAAAAAATTATAATTTTCCCATATACTGAAATCATCATCATCATAGTTTCATAATGTCAACTCTTAAGCACTTCTAGTAATCTTCAAACTTCCAGAGTAATGGACATGAATATTTTTTTCTTGGAAAAAAAAAACTCAGAATAGATGGTATTAACTTAGGAACTCTTTTCAACAACTAATAATGAATGAAAAAGGTATAAATACACCTAATTGATATTATTTAAGAACACTATTCAGGATACTACAATCTTAAAATATCATCTCATGAACTTAGATATTGATTAGACTATATAGACCTAGAAGAGATCTCCTTGTAGGAAAAAATACTACCTTGCAACATTATGACAAGGATAAGATATATGACACATACCAGTGACAAAAATTGAGACTACTTATGATGAATGAAACATAGAAAAGCTTTAACATTGCAATACATACTCAGAACACATATTGAGACACTGTGATTGACCATTAATCATTTAATTTCCACTATAATTTTCATTGGAATTAACTCTTAGAATTCTCAATATGATGAGGAAAAGCTTAAAACTCTTTTCACACCTTGACATAACCTGAAAACACCTTTCATGATAACACTATGAAGGATATAACATATATATAACTTATTATGAGTGATAGAGTAACAACAGATGATGATGAACCTTTAATACTAACTCATGCGTCTTTTAGATGAAGAATTCCTCCTAGAAGCTTAGAGAAGACATTCAAGGATCATTGAGTTACATAGACCAATATATAAGCATAAGGTGATGCCAAAGAGTCTATTTTCTCCCTTTCTCAATTTGAGATCTTGGATGATCCTTTTAGAATAGTAATTTCATTTGTAAAACTTTAATATTCTTATTAAAGATTAGATGGTTGTGTTGAACCCTATTGAATTAGTTGGTGTTGTCATTGATGTCACATGGCATTAATGGAAAAAGGAGGAGTGAATTTTCAAGTAAGTTGGTTCCTTCTCTATATTTTTTTATGGTCATAAAGTAGTATCATGGTGGTTTCTTAAATATTCAGGATGGTTTCAGGGTGATACATTGTGATACAAGATTGGTCATTGTGGTTGGTGCCCATTAGAGGTATGGAAATGGTTGTTGTGATTTTATAAAGTGTCACATAGGTTAGAAATGATTTTTCAAGGATGTGCAAGAGCTTATAAGGTGAGCATCAATTCAAGTGTGTTAAGTCATAGTCAAAACTGTCTCAATTAGTCTTACTTTTTAAGCCTAATGAGGTGTATGAGCACAAAAAAGCCATGAACAACTTATGTAAGCATGGTAGGATCCTAGGAACACTGCCTAAAGAATTTATGAGAATCTACAAGGCATAATTTAATTCTTCGCGGAAAGATTCTAGATTTCACTAAAACTACCCTAGAGAACTAGTAGGGGAAACTTACGAAAATGAGATTGGTCTTGACCATATAGGCTTACTTATAAGAAATCATGCCATCAATCATGTAGAGGGATGTTTCATAGTGCTTTGGGTCTAGTTACATCAAATTTTGAAAAGTATTGTTAAATATATTCAAGTTTTACCAAACGCGGGTAAATTAAGAAGGGATAAAACAATGACATGTCTTCTTAGCACTCAAAAAAAAATCAAACCTTCTTTAGATAAATCATAATAGGATTTTTTGAATATCACTACAATACTAAATGTTTGCAATTTTTTTTAGGAAGAATGGTTAAGAAATAAAAATTTCTATTCATTTTTCTATCAGTTTTCTTACATTCACCAAAATGTCTTCATGAAGCGATAGCATAAAATGAGTTAATTTTTCTTCAAATAAAGTTTTCAATTTTTATCAACCACTCATGGTTGTAGAAGACTCCTCCTAGGACAAAATGGTGGCTTTGTTTCTTTCAAACTCTTATTGTTTCATAGGAGTTCATCTATGTTTTACAATATTTGATGTATTGTGTTCTGTCAAGATAGTTTCAAGTTGTAATCAGTGGTGTAGGAGTTTTTATGATACTTTTAAGTGATATTCATGAAAAATTTCAAGTGAAATTTGGGGTAATATCAAGTTAATCTGGACAAATTTGTTCATTCACAAATTCCCAAAATGGCAAAACACAGTCCTTTAGAAATGGGATTTTGTTTTATGTTTGAAGAAATATTATTGTGAATAAGCATGTTGTTGAGATGAGAAATGGGTATGAAAACTTTATATAGGTAATAAAATGATTTGTTTTATCTCACAATTGTGTTGTTGAAGTGATATGTAGTCCTAGTTTTCATTGCTCCACTATTTTCCCAGATAGGCCATGATAAGAGGACTGAACTCTGATTTGTGTTTGTAAATTTCTATTTATAAACTATGTATTCAAGTGGTTGTAGGTAGTGTAAATTCTTTTATTGAAGTGATCCTATCATGAATGATCATCACAGTGAAGCTTTGTTAAAAGGAAACCTCTAAGTTATGACTTCCTTTTGTTTCCTCAAGAAACAATGCACATAGTCCCATGTTTACATTATTTTCATGGCAATACTCTCTTACTTTGGTGATTGCACCTAGCATGGTGAGTTGCAAAATGTTAGGGTATTTTCATAGAAGTACCTATGATTATTTGGAAAAATTTTCAACCAAGTAGAACATCTCTTTTCTAAGACTGGGTCTACCTCTCTTTGTGACAATTAAGAAGATAAACACCATTGTCCTTAAACCATGAAGTTCCCTCATCATTTAATGTAGTAGAAGGATTAAAAGTGTTGAAATAACCTCTGAGGGTATTACATTTAACTTTTATTGACATAAAAGTGAATATTAAGCTATTGTAATACTTTAATCATATGACTAGGGTTTGAAAACCAAAACCCTACCCAAGTACAATTTTTGGAGATGAAGCAAGTTGGTTCTCATTAGTATATTACCAGAAAAATTATTTAATTTAGGAAGTTGTGTAGAATCCTCTAAAGTTATGTTTAACTGAGAATGGTGTGATCTCAACTATATTACTAATGGTACTATTCAATGTGGGGTATATCAGTGAATACCCTCTCATGTTGCTTTGGTTATGAAGTTTATTAGTTGTGCCATGTGTCACTGATTGGTGTAGATGATTAAAATCCCTAAAATAATCCTCCTAAGCTATGAATTCAGTTGAAAATGTGCTCTCTAAATCTGGTCATGATGTTTCTAATTTGTGAACTCATTGCCTCATGAATGTACAGTCAAATAATATGGTAAATGGTTGTAGAGGATCTTCAAGCTATGGGTAAGTTGAATTTTAATATCTCTGATGTCTGAAGAGCTCTGATGGTATGTATAAATGTAATATTTAAACTTACAAGTTCTTCTCCTCATCAAGGTTAATTATTGTAAAGAGATTTCTCTTGCACTTAGTGTGCTTCCATACGTTTAAATGAAACTTGAAACCCAAAAAGGAAGTGTACGATGTTTCAAATGTTTATAAAGGATATTTAGTTCTCTTGTAATGTGTATGCATACTAATACCACCTGGTTTGAAGTCTTGAATGTATCATACATAAATGTACTTGCTAAATAATATGTCAAACAAGACGTGTCAGTCACAAAAAGCAAAATTTTCAAGGGTCAGAGAACTATTTATAGTTTTCAGATGTGTTTAAGTTTCTCATTTGTCATCAATTAAACTAAGGGTATCTTAAGATACCTTAAAAGTCTATGCAAGTAAATAAAACTAAAAATATTCTATAATGAATCCTTGAGGCATTTTTATCAAGACCTTTACATCTCCCTTGTACGAGTATCATGTGTGAAAAAGTAAGATTTTTTTAATTTGAATTTGAAACGTCATGTGTAGGATTCCTTGATGTTAACAAAATATTTATTTTGTTCTTGTAGAATGTTATTTTTATGAGAGATGAGTGTAAGTTTAAGAGCGTGAAATTTTGGTGAAAGTATTGCAAATTAAGAGATGTTGTAAAAGAGTATATGTGTAAATTTAACATCACAATTTGTTGTTTTAGAAAATAAATCAAGTGTGTGATAAAAATTATTTTAAAATCTGAGTTGAAGCTAAATAACATTTGAAATTTGGTACTTTCATCCAAGTTGTGTCTTACAATCAGTCAAGTAGGTGATTGATTTTTGAAGTTGGTGTTTCATGTTGAGTTGTTGCTCAACTAATTTATAACCTTGTTTAGCATAATAGATTGGTTTAGTGGGTTTTCTCCCAACTTGGTTTTCACACTTAAAACTCTCTCTCTCTCTCTCTATGTGGTCTGATTTCTAAATTCTTGTGAATTGTGTTGCTTCTCTTTCATATTAAGTTGAAATTATCTATTTTGTTTTTAATTATACTCCAAAGTTTGAATTAAAACTGATTCAACGCCCTCTCATTTTCCAAATTTCCAACAATTGGTATCAGAGCTTTGTTCTTATGTAGTGAGTTTAAAATCTCAAGAGAGATCCAAACATGGCAAGAAATCAATCACAAAGCGGATTCTCTACCTCAAAGGTACCTGTTGGTAGTCAAACTTGCACCCACGTCTCTAATCTAGAAGATCCAAGAAATTTAAGAAAATAATGGAACCGTCTCCAAGTTGTGAAAGCTTGCACGCTTGAGATGGATATCTGGAGAAGGCCAGTTCCTCTATATATTTCTACTGTTATTACTGCTCCTAGTACTGAAAGGGAAAGCTAAGCTAACAATGTCAAGGGAGCAAGGACAAAAGGATAAAATGAAAGGAAACTACACTAAAAGGTGATAGCACCATAAAAAGAGGGATGAACACTATCTGTTCGAGTAAAAATGAAGGAAATTGCGTGAAAGAAGGGTAGGCATGGGTATCACAACTAAACATATTTACCAGACCAATTTCATGGAACATAACTAGATAAGGCGCTGCAAGGGATGTAGAATGGTACAACAAGAACAAAATGTAAAATAAAGGTAAGAAGAAAAAATAGAAACACACTTAGGATAGAGAATAGTCACAATACGATGGTTCCATTACTTCCAAAAATGCACAAAACTGTTACAATGGAAATATAAGTTTATATCCACATGCAGGAGCCAGATGTGTGACTCAAAATACATAAAATATGAAGTCCTTAGCTAAAATACTAAGGATCCAAAATTTCCAACATTAATAATGAGCCCAGATATTACATTTATAGATGAATCATGGAAGAAGAAGAGAAAAAGGAGGGAAAACCCCAATTTGAAATATAACTACCAATAAGAAGCATTCAATACCTGTAAATCCACCTGTAAATCTATCAAATACATTTCCCCAAGTACATATGTCATATTGGATAAGGAAGGATGGCAGATCATATAAAATCAAGTGGTTGGAGAAATCAAACCTAGTCATTAATGCTCAGAAAGACATTTTCCCATTTCTCACCTACCAAATCCACCAAGAATTTGAATTTGAATGTCTAACATTGTAGCCTATGTCATCAGTTGTTGGTTGAGATGAGGCGTGTGCTAATCATATATATTTAGAAAAAGATATGGCTTTCAAAACATGTTAGAGCCATCTGGGCATGCAAGATACGTGGCACGTGTAGATTGACTAAAGAAATTGACCAACTATTCATTTGATTTGTCATTTTTGCCATGTGTCATTCATTGGCTAGTTACCAAGATTCAATGCCCTATTAGCATGCTTTGATAGGTTGTGTGTTGCACACTCAAGTCTGAAAATATGATGTGGCACAAAAGGGTACAAAGTAGGGAAAAAAATATGCGCACAGAAGAATGAGGCATGGGAAGGAGGCAGAAGGAAGGCACGTGCAATGCGCAGGGAAATGAGGAAAACTGGTGAGCTGAGAATACATAGTCAAAGTACAATTATTACAAGGTAATATGTGATGGCGCAAAGAAGGGTCATGTGGGGAAGATGAAACAAAGAGGAATAGGAAAATAAAGGCAATAAGGAGAAAGCGTGCAAGGGCGTGTGAGGAAAAGAAGGGAGGCACATGGGGAAATGCATCTAAGGTATTGGTGCTCAGTTTTAACCTCGCCCCTTTCAGACCAGATTTTTTTTTCAATCTGCATGGTTTGAAATAATCTCTATCTTCCTGTGTGGATGCATGAAGTTTTTTATTTATCAGGTTGTCATTAAACCCTTCTCTATGGGCATGAATCACATTAAGCTCTGTGTCGGTTGTAGTTTCTCTTTCCATACGTACTTGTTGGTTGTTTGGTTGTAGATGACAGGTTTTTCCCTTATTTTATTTTCCATGATCATGCCTTCTTTGTTATTTTTGTCCCAACATCCATGGACATGTGGTCTTCTTTAATTGGACACGACATGGTGGGTCTATTTGGTGAACTTGTCACTTTTGTTACATTTGTAAAAAATGCCAAATTGGTCCCATGGCTTTGATAATTTCTAATTAGTTATTAAACAATATGAAGAAGCGAAGCAAATTTCTTAATTTTACCTTGAAGATGTACAATTGTCATAATATGAGTGGTTGTGGGAAGGCGGGCCCTTTTAGAATTTTTAGGCATTATGGTGAAAGGTGTAAAAGTGTAAAAGGATTGGCTAGAGCCCATAAATAGACACATGGCCATTTTTAAGTGAAAAGCGGGGAGGCAGGTCGCCGAAGGACTTTAGAACCTTTAGCCTTGTTTTGAAAAAAGGAGTAAGGTATAAAAGTGAAGTGCGAGCCTGCAAGTGCCCTAGGAAAGCCACATGTTAAAAATGTATTGAAAGTGAGTGGGTGGGCTAGAATGTTTAAAAGCACACAATTCCTCTAAGTGGCATAAAATGTAAAAGGGCCCCCCAGGCCCACCTCAACTAAGATATTTTCAAGTGGACGGTCCAATTTCAAAATTACAAAAAAAGAGTTAACATTTGTAAAGAAATGCATTTAATTTTACCACCATTAATGCTCTTATTGTAAACAAAGGACCTTGGGGGATGCAAATATATTCATATTTTATTGATAATTTGATGATATTTCATCATTTTTATCTGTGAAATGTTTTTGAAATATTGTGGGGCTCAATTTGCGAACTAGAAAAGTGTGAAAGTTTTCGTCTTGAATCGGAATTACTCACACACTGGCATAAAACTGGTAAGAGTTTGAAACTCCTAAGTTTTGTGTTTGTTTCCATCGGAAATTTGATTAAAGTAAAGTTATGGGTTTTAAATCAAGACTATACCATTTTCTTCCTTGGGTATGTCGGGGGTCACAAGTGACCTCAACAGGATAACAAATACAAACTTAATGAATGTCAACTTGAATGATTTTTTTCAACAATTGAGTTGTCCCCACATGATTGAATCCTTGAAGGAAATTCATGTTAGCCGTATTGCCTTGGTGGGTGCTATTTCACATTTTGTCCAATTCCCAAAGTTAGTGTGGTATTGTACAATGAATTATGACTCTGAGAAGAGAGAAGTATTAGATGGGATCAGGAATGCGTTGTTGACATTAACAATGACAGCCATAAGGGTAATTCTTAAATTAACTATAATTTCAAACCCCATGACTACTGGTATCAAACTTACCTTAGAGGATTATGAAGTAAAAAATAAGGAATTTGTAAAGATGATAAACACAAAATGGCTCCTTAAAGATAGAAAATCATCTACAAAAATCCCCAAAATACTAGTTAGGGCTCAATTCATTGAAGAGGTTAAAGATATCATTGTGCTCCTGAGTTAGATGGCTGGTTTGGAGACTAGAAATGAATTTAAAGAATGGATGTCCACCTACATACGGATTATATTGGAAAGAAAAGGAGATATTTGTTGGGATACTTTCATTTCTAATGCAATTCATGGTCATATGGCCACCTTGGAAGCTAAAATTTAAATGGGGGAAACTACAAACTTGGAGTTTTATATGATGACTTATCTAGTATATAATGTTGCAGCACATATGCATTTACTAGTATTATCACCACAAGTTGATGTTAAATGGTGCCCAATGCATGAAATTTTCTCCCAATTGTAATTAACTAATTTGAGTGGAAATATCAGATTAGTAAATGATGCTTTTATTACACCAATTATTTGCTTATTCAAACCAGAATGGGGGTAGTATAGAATTTTTTAGCATGCAAGGCAAGTAATTATGAAGTATGGATATTACTTCATTCAATAAAAGAATTTCACTTACATCAGAGTTAGTGGTTTTAAAGGAAAACCTTTCAAGTTTCCAAGGTATGTGGATGAAAATCTTTGTTTATGCGAATCGGCAAGGTAATTAGTTCCTGTGCACAAGCTAATTGTTGGGAGGAACAAAATGAATGTTAAATTCTCTATTAGAATTGGTAAGTTTTCTTTCCCCTCCATTATAAAAGGTAGATTGACTGGAGAAGAAATGAAGAGTTTGGCCATGGAAACATTTTTAGCTATGCCTAATTATGACATTCGGTGAGTGGTTAACAATGTGGCTAATACTTTCAAGAATGAGCCTCACTTTGAGGACTATTGGATGAATTGTAGAGATGAAGAAGATGTTAGGTTGAGAGATTTTTCAAGGATGAATTTGTCATAAGTTGTGGATTTCAAGTTCGCCATCATTCTAGAAGTAATTATTGAGGATTTAAATATAGTAAGTCAATTCAATATTGATTAGAAGGTAGAAAGTCAACCCATAGCTCCCCCAAGTTTGGATGAGGAATAATCTGATGATCCTTATATAAGGATAATAGATGTCATGAGGAGAATGATGATTTTTTTGACCCAGATAAACATTGACCTATCAATACAGAACACAAAGAATCTAAATCACTTTACAAGTCTGGGAAACTTGGATGTTGATCTCCCACATCTAAGGGAAGGTGCTGATAAGATTGACCCATTAGGATGAAAATATCCTTTCTTTCCCTCTAGAAGGCCTACTATTGGGATTATCAATGAATGGACAACAACCACAAGTGAGACAAGTACTTCCATATCCGCCCTCAAGCATAAAATTGAAATAATGCTCTTGAAATCCATGGAAAATTCCCCAATTACTCCTGTAGTGCCACTCTAGGAAAAGGGAAAGGGTTTAGCTTCGCATGTGGTCCTCCTAAATTTTGTGCTAGAGAAACATATTACTGAGAATTTAATGAGTGCAGCTATCACAAGTGGTCATAGTCAACACAAGCAGCACAAAGAGGAAAAAAGGGCACCACTTGAATTGATGAAGTTTGAAAGGGCACACAATAAGCCCAAAAGTGTCCATCAAAAAGTCCTAGTGAGGGTAGGTGCCCATACACCAAATAAATTCAAACATAGAGATTTGGTAATTGATCCCCCAAAAGTGGAAAGAATGGATAACAACCAGAAACAACAAGACATACCATTGCCAAGTATGGGGAAGTCAAGTCCTCTAATCCCTCGTTCATTCTTTGTGGAGAAAGAAGTAAAGGACACTCAAAGTTTAGTTCCTCATAGGGATTTTTTTCAATACAGTGGAAAACCAATTTATTACCTCAGGTATGAACATTCCTGAAGCTCTACTTGCTAGAGATATTAATACACCTCCAGTACAAACAAAGAATAAATTTGAAAATATGCAAACTGAGGTGATTGATTTAGATACTATCAAGGGATTTTATATGTTGGATAAGCTCAAGTTTTCCATGGAGGAACCATTTTTAACACAAATAGGTATTATTGAAAAGGATAAGGGATTAGAAGGAGATACTCATGTGTTGGCAAGTGAAGAGATGGTTCAAAACACAATAACTTCTTCCATAAAACAATTATTGTCGGTATCAAGCAAATCTGAACTAGTGGTAGAATAGGATATGGATGTTGAATTAATGGTAGAAGATATTGTGCCCACTCTTGTTAAGGTGGTTGAGAGTGATAACGTTCACTAAGAAGAAAAATTGTCTTTTGAAGATAAACTGAAAATGGCACAAGACTTAATTGTTGATGAAGAAATTGTCATTGGTGGAGAATCACAGTTTTCAATGGGGAGTGTGGATCCATTTCCATTAGATCAACCTACCATAACATTTCCTGAGGTGCCACTTGGAAAAGAGGATAGGGATTTGGCAACTCATCCAGTTGTGGGAGAAAAAGAGCCCATTACCAAAATTTCAAAACAAAAGGACAATGAAGTGAAAGTTCATACCACTGTGTTTTCAGTAGAAGAAACAACAAAGGAGAGCCCTTTGAAAATGGAGGCTGATCAGGTTAAGGATGACCAAACTAAAATGCCAATGTAGGAGGATAATCATCTAGAGGAATCAACAGCCCAAATTGAGATAAGTGCTCCAGAGAAGACATAAATATTGACACAAAATGAGCAAGAAGTATCCATGCAGATGATAGTTTTACCTGACAAAATCTAGCAAGGATTGCAAGAAACAAAGGCTGAAATAGGTTTGAGGAAGGGTTTGATTAGTGAATTAATGTTAAGTGAAGAAACAACCCTTCCTATACCAGCAGTTGACCTCACTACATTATCTTTTCCGAAGGCAATAATATCCTCAAAGAAATCCAGAACCATCACAAGAATCCTTATTGATTCATCCTGGGAAAGAACTTTTGAAATAGTAACCCCTTATGTGGGGAAGACAAGAAAATATATAACTGATGACGTTTACAGTATTCAGGTCATCCCCTTGGGTAAACCATCAAGGGAAAAACTAAATAAGGGATTTTTTGAAGTTGTAAGTGGTATTGTACAAAAGGTAGATGAGGGTGGAATAAAAAAGAAACAACTTAAGGAGCAAGTTAGAGCCTTAAATTCATGTTTTCAACAACTAACAGGGAAAATTAGTCAGGAGATAGCAGGTGTCTTTGTGAACACCCTTGAAGGTATGGAAAAATTGAATGGTGTTGTTAAAAAGGTCCAAGAAATGTACACTTGGGTTGGGTTATTAAATGAGAAGGGAAAAGAAGTTATCATTGAAGCAAGGACAAGATATGAAGATCTCAAAAGTCGCTTAGATGAAATTAATGGATTAATTAAAGATTGTGACAATGATATCTTTTACTTGGAAGGAATTCTCCCCAATCTTGACCGTATAATAAGGCTCAGTGAGGAACTAGTTGAGAAAGAAGACATTGTACTAATAGAACACAAAAGGAGCTAGTATACTCTTGAAGAGCTGACAAAGATCAGATTGGATATCCTAAAAGAACTCGAGAAAAAACTTGAAGTCAAAAAGGAATGGATTGATGATTTAATTTATGTCATTGATAGAAGGCTAGAAGACATGGTGGTGGATAAATTTAAAAAGAGTTATGGGGATTTATAATTATATTTATTACATAGTCCATTTGAAATTAATATCCAGGTAGATGACTTCTCCCATGACACTATTGAAAAAATGATGAAAATTAAAAATAGGATTAAGGAGTTAAAAGAAAGGCCATTTGAATACAAGAAAAAAATGGCTCAATGTTTGGACGTGGTATCAAGAAAAACATTGATTTTCCATCACCACCTGGGACCGGATGAAGATGAAATAAATGAATTTTTCAAAAGATATGATGCTTATGTGGCCAGATTTCCAGAGGAGTTGGATGCAGAGGAAAAGGATGAAGACAAAGAAGCTACAGATACAAAAGAAGAGGAGCATGATTGAACACTCTCTTCCTCATTTTATATTCTCTTTTCATACTTCATTGAAATGATACTATTAATTGATGTTTTTGCTACATTAAATGTAGTTATGTCTTTGAATTTTTACTGTTTCTTTGTTTCAGTTGAAATTAAAAAATGTAGTAGTTCATAATAGATTTGATTAAAATCTCACATACATTTGGAAAAGATATGTGAACTATTGACATACTTGTATTGATTGTAATTTGGAAAAAAAACAAGATAGGGTTCTATAGGGGCCCTTTCCCATGACAAAAAAGAGATGTACATACATCAGAGGTCAAAACAGTGGAAAGAGAATAGTAATCAAACATCGTTTAATCTTACTTCATAGCTTCCCCTCAACAAGGGAATTCTATTCAAAATTTTGTTCTTCCTAGGTACAAACTCATCGGAGCCCCGTGCTATTTGTATAAAGATAATCGACCCTGCCAAGTCCCTGGACTTCCCCATACCAATTAATGACTCCAAGGTCATCCTAGGGCAACCCATAATATCTTCAATCTTGAATTTCTTTTGATGAGATGATACATAGGAAAAGTATGAAGAGAAAGAGGCTACATATACAAAATAAGAGTAGCATGCTTCAACACTCTCTTCCTCATTTTATATTCTCTTTGCATACTTCATTTAACTGATACTATGAATTGATGTTTTTTCTACATTAAATGTAGTCATGTCTTTGAATTTTTACTATTTCTTTGTTTCAATTGAAAGTAAAAAATGTAGTAGTTCATAATAGATTTGATTAAAAGCTCACATACATTTTGAAAAGATATGTGAACTATTGACATACTTGTATTGATTTCAATTTGAACAAAAAAAAGATAGGGTTCTATAGGGGCCCTTTCCCATTAAAAAAGAGATGTACATACATCAGAGGTCAAAACACTAGAAAGAGAATAGTACTCAAACATCATTTAATCCTACTTCATAGCTTCCCCTCAGTAGGGGAAGTCTATTCAAAAGTTTATTCTTCTTAGGTACAAACTCATCAGAGCCCCGTGCTGCTTGTATAAAGATAATCGACCTTGCCAGGTCCCTGGACATCCCCATACCAATTAATGACTCCAAGGTCATTCTAGGGTGACCCATAATATCCTCAATATCAATTTTATTTTGACGAGATGATACCCAATCCAGGATGTCCAGACCACCTGAAAAGATTTTTTTTCTCCTTTTTCTTGTGAAGGGTTGACGTGCTAGGATTGCTCTGAAGAGGGGTGTTTGAAGTGTTCAGAAGGGAAGATACTGCAGGTTGGTAATTGGGTGAAATGTGAGGTTTTGAACTAGTTCTTGTTTCCCACTTCCTATAGAAGGATATATTTTCCCTTGGAGAAGGTATTGGTTGAGTACCTCAAAGTTCCCATTTAGAACAAGGTGCATAATACATCAAACACACAGATAGCCAAGTTATAAACCACCCTCTGCTATCCCGAGCTAAAGAAAGTGATGCCCTCGAATGGTGAGTAGAGATAGATTGGTCCTCTTCTCCATCTGAGATGATGATAAGAGAATGAGTGTGTGTTTCACCCTTCCTCTTACTCGAGGATGATGTCGATAATGGACATGATGGCAAGGGCACATTTTCTTCTAGTTTCTTTTCCAGGAATTGAATCCTCTTCTCCAATTTACTCACTTTGTTGGATATGGTAGGAATTATATCAATGGAGGTTTTTTCATACAATATGTATGACTCCTTAGGGATTTATTTTGAAAAAAACTCTTCATTGCATAAAAAGGGACATTGAAAACTAGTCTACCCAGAGACCTGAGGCCTCCTTTCAAACCAGTATCTTTTCAAATCCTAAGGTGTTTTCTTGTGCTCCCATCTAAAAATATGGAAATACATGAGTTGGAAGGAGGAAAACATAGGATTGATTATGATCAACCTGGTTAAAAGTGCTATACAGACCCGTTGATATGTCAATGGTCCTTTGGTGTTTGCTGCACATTCCACTTCGAACAAGGCTCTAACAAAAGATTCATCTAGGCCACTCAGGTTGAAAATATGATTCAAATATTATGAGGAAATCTCCTTCAGGATATTTTCCACGAGTGTCTTTGCCATTTATCCTAGTAGAATATTCTATACTCAGAGTTATGAAAGAAATACATAACTATAAAGGAAAAGAACTGAGTTTTATAGCCCAAAGGAGACACATATTTCAATTTGGAAAAATATTTCCCCTGAGGTAAGAGTGATCTTGTTCAGTTTGCACAAGGGAAATTTAAATACTAAAGGAAATTATAAATGAGTAGAACTGGTAAATCATGGAAATTCGACAGACATCCTGTATAACATTTAAGCCAGTAAGATGAGAACTGAAGTACACTGAGCCCAAGAAGGATTTCAAGAGATGAGAGTAGGTGTGTGTCATGCTAACAAATATTTGGAAATGCTCAGTGATTATTTGAGATGATTTCTAAATCAAGATCTGAGGGGGATGGTTCAAGTAACTTGTTAAAAGCAATAACCAGACATCCCAGTCAGATACAAGTGGAGCCCGTCAAAATGACTCATGTTTCGAACACTTGGCAGTATAAGATGAAGTGCATGAATACCATTTTTTAGGATGAAAGTGTAACAAAGAAGTATTCCCTCGAATATTCTTGTTTTTTGGAGGAAAAGAGATTTGAATTGAAAAAGGTCATATAAAAGCATGTAAAAGCAATGAGAAAAGCAGGGGGGTTAATTTTTTATGAATTTTTTTGAGAAAACCATCTTCTTGAGAAACCGTTTAAGAAACCTGTTTATTTCCTGTGCCTTTAAATTTAATCATGTCAAGCTGGTTGTAAGTCTACAGCCATTGACAAGCTCTGATATTGTTATGAAACTTTCCCTAGCTGATGAATTTAATAAGTCTTGAATTAATCTATGTCAATCATGGACATTATTGTGTTTTCTTCATTTCAGAATGTTTTCAAATATTTTTTCTTGTTCCTGTTACAATATTATGTTATAATCTCTATAATTCACATAATATATCATCCATGTGTTAGTATTGTGGCACTTGCAATTTCATTATGAGAAGATCTTTCATCTTGTAATGCAAATAAACAATTTAAAATCACTTTACTTTCATTATGTTGATAAATATTGTTTGTTAGTGTATGAGTGTATCTTGGGCGTGATGAAGCAGGGATTCCTAATGTTTAATTGAGTCTTTAACATGAGCCTTTATGTTGAATTCTTGAAGAATGTATGAAATCGTGCACCTCTAGGCTTCCATTGTTACACACCTTCTAGTTGAAGGAATATTTTAGTTATCTCGAAGCATTATGTTTTGTGAATTTTCCAGTATTTGTTAAAGGTTCTCAAATATCTGATATAATCAACTATATCCTGCTTAACTTCCCACCAAAAAACATCTTAAACAATGAATTCTATAAGAACTACCCCTGTTTGTACTGTGTATCCATAAATGAACAAATTCAAATTCCAAAATATGTAGAAACAATCAGGTTTTAATTAATGTCTCGAGTAACCTAAACCTTATCCAGAAAATATTTCCATTCTCTAGAAGTGACAACTCATGAGAGTTATATTGTGGTGTATTGATCATATTTTCTTAAGGTCATCCTGAAAAATTTGCAAAGAAATATTTATTGATATTCCTTCATCAATATAGGTTACAAAATGGGTCCTCTCACCCTGGTTAAAGGCACAACCTAAATTAGTGAGGGTAGATCAAACCCTTAATACGGTGTTATCCATGTTTTCCAATGTCTGAGTGACAAAGAGTCATTTGAATTTCATCCCTGGCTACAAAATGACTTATATTATGATTCTTCTATCTCTAAGAATCCATCTTGATCCGTGATGCTTCTCAACACCTAAGGGAGAATCAATTTGGGTACCAACATCGATTTGGCACCATTTTCGGAGAACTTATTTACATAAATTCATACACAAACTAACCCTGCTAATGCTTCTTACATGATTTAAGTGAAAATACGTTGTTTAAATGTCATTCTTTGTTAAGATTTGTAAGAACTGTGTGAGATCACAACTTCATTGTGTAATATTTCTAGTTTGTAGTGGTTATTGCACTAATTTTGTATTGTCAAGTGATAAATATGAGTAAAGGAAGGTTGGATCTACTCAACTTTGTAGGAATTAAGTATTTATAGACATTTGACAAGTTTATTATAGTGCATTTACACAAATAAGGTGAGAATCCTTAGTGGTGACTCCGTTTTGGTTTGAAATTTGATAATTACCAGTGTCTTAACCTGTCTTAAGTGAAATTTTTCATTAATCTTCACAAATCTAGAGGGAAGAAGATATTTCTTCACTAGGGACCCTACTAGGAAATTATTTCCAGAGCTAGGAAAGGAAAATTTAGAAAGAAGACGAATCTAGAAAGTAGCAGGAGATCACGAGTCAGGAAAGGAGATTCCAATTGTGGAAAATGAACAACATGTACTTAAAAATTACTATACATCTTCAAGTGAATTTGAACCAAGCAGTCCTCATGTAACTTTGAATTATCCAACTAGAGAGGGCCCATCATTTGCATCTGAAAAGTGTGCCTCTTAGTTTTTTCATGTGTTCTGCAAAGTTGATAGGGCTTTCCACAAAGCTGAGTCATTAGAGAATATCTATTTTGAAAGCTATAATCTTGTGCTCTAAAGACCCCTTCTTCCCTCTCAATTTGATTCTCCTGTAAATTCACCACCTCAAGGAAATATGGCCCAACCTCCACCTAGACCTCCTTTTATTGTCAACACTTTTGGACCTATAAATTTCAAAGGTATGGATGGATATCCTAATATGGTGCTAGAAGATGTCAGAAATAGGTTACCAAAATTTCAAGGGAATAATTCCATCACTGGTGACCAACATTTAAAAATCTTTGTCAAAATGATGGAAGATTTCAAAACTTGAGTTTGAAGATGTGTATGTAAAGTTTTTTTTTCATAATGTTGAGGAGGAGGCACGTGACTAGTACAAGTCCTTCAAGATAATTCAATAGATTCATGGACTGAGATGAAAATTTCCTTTAGATTGCAATATGGGGACAAGACAAACCCAGGTTCCTTTTATCTGAGTTTGAAAATATAAAGAAGAATCCAAATGAATTTGTCCATGATTTCAATACTAGGTTCAATAAAACATTGAAAAGGTTACTTATAATCTTAAGGCCAAGTGATGAATCCTGTTTGATTAAGTATTTTGATGCTTTTGATAAAAAGCTTCTTATTAATTAAGAGATAAAAACCCATGAACATTGAGGCAAGCCTTCACTATGACTTTACAAATTGAGAATAATATCAAGGTAGTTAGAAAGCCTCCTAAGAGGGAAGGTGTTAAGTTGATCAATCCTGAAAAGCCTCATTTAAGCAAGGTTGTGGATCTGGAAGAGGTTGTAAAAACTTTGGCTAGAGAAGTTAAAGAGATATCTTATAAACTGGCCAGAGCAGAAAAGGGGATAGGACAGAACTCCCAAGGTCAACATAAGCCACAAGGTTAGGAGATATTTTGAAATCACCCCAAATGTGATCATAGACCAGATGATAGAGGAAAAGGGCCCATGGGGTCAGGAAATAGACAACCTCAACCCTAGAAAAATAGATTAGTTCCTGATCCTTTAACTGCTAGGATTGCTACCATGGAAGAGGCCCATGTTATGGAACGGTGTGATAGGTGTTTCTTTCCACATTCCCCGTGTGATGTAAAACAAGGAAATTGAGGAAGTAGATGATGACGATGAAGCATATGGTGATGTGTGCATGATGGAGTGCCCTGTAAGCTCACAGTAGGGGGCAACCTCAACTGAAATGATAAGTGCAAAAGTTTTCAAAGACTTCTGGGATCATGTCCACCGAGTATTACCTCTTCCCCCCATTAATACTTTTGAAATTGATATGGTACAAGAATTTTATTTTCCCAATCATGATTTTTAATACTTGAGGGCATTGATGATTAAAAAATATGATGGGGGAATTCCTTCAGAAGAAGATAGGAAACTGTTGATGAATACAATAGTTACTCAAGAGAAGGAATATAATACTAGAAGTAAAGCTGTCAAAGGGGTAGGGCCGCAAGCCAAGCCAAAGATTCCAATCCTTACCAATATCCTGAAGGAGACCCCTAAACAGGATACATCTTGAAAAGGCCTAATTTCCCCAAATAGAACTTGTACTCCTCTTCATGCCTAGACTTTCAAAAACCCCACACTTTCAGAAGAATTTGTAAACCTTCCTCCTAATACTACCCTACCCAAATATATTCCTTGTGACATAGCTCAAATCTTAAGCCATATTAAGGTTACTGTCCCAATTTTTGAATTACTCAGGATCCCTGAGCATAGGAAAAGGGCATTTGAATATTTGGGATTTAAGGAAGAAATGATTACCTAGGGAAAAAGTGTTAATAATGTGGAGGCCCCTCCTATTATTACAAAATTGGAAATACCTCAAGCATTGGAAGAATTGGGTGAATCACCTGAGGTGTATCTAGGAACTTCTTTGGTTGAATCCCAACTAGATGTGGATCCATTTTATACCACTTTTATCATTAAAAATAGGCTGTACATAATTGTATGTTTGACTCAAGAGCCTTATGTAATGTAATGCCTTTAGAGGTGATGAATGAGTTAAATATCAAGGTGACAATGGATTTTGGAAAACGTACTACTATGGATTCAAGAGAAGTGCCAATAATTGGATATGTCAAAGGATTAGTAGTGTAATTGGCAGCTTATCTATGAAAATTCTTGACCATGAATGTAGTTATCGTGGACTGTCCTACAAAGTGGGGGATGTTGGTATCCATAAAATGGGATGCTAGTGTGGGTGGAAGCATGCAAATGGACATGTCATACGCCACCATACCAATTGAGGGAAATCTTGTGAAGTTATTGTTATCTAAATAGCTCTCCTAGTGATTTGGACAACTTACAGACACATTCTGCCCCTAAGATATCTATTAAAGTACTGCACATGCTCAAAATAATTTGGCACATTCTTTTGGTCAGAGTTTTACTTACGCGCCCCTTTTCCTTTTCTCCTTCCACTTCTCTCTTGTGCCCACCTTCCACATGTCCACCTTCTTTTGAGTCAGTTTCCACCTTATCCACCTAATTCTTTGACCCTTCGCATGCCACACCCATTACTTTGTAATAGTTGTGCCTTAACCATACGTTCTCTGCTCACCATTTTGATTCATCTCCCCATGTACATCGTGCATGCTCCCTCTGTACTTTCCTCTATTTTCTCCATATGGCCTTCTATGTGAGATCATATTTTTACATGCTTAAGTGTGCTGCACACAACTAGACATGGTGCTGAATCCTTGCAACAAATGAATGATTGACATGTGGCAGAAATGACAAATAGTTGTACATTTGACCATCAAATCATCCAATCAGCACGTGCCATGTATTTCACATACGCCAAAAAATTTGACATCTTATGATAGCCATATCATCAGCTATAGATCTTAGATCCACACGTGCCTAGACTTATTAGAGATATGTTGACATCAACTACAGTGCTAGAAATTCAAATTTTAAATTCTAGTAGATCTGGTAGGATAGAAATGGGAAAATGTCTCTCTGAACTTTGATGAGCTGATCTGATTGCTCCAACCACCCAATTTGGTATGATCCACCCTATTTTGTCTTCAACATGTAAAACAGGTAAGGGGAAGTATATTTCACAGATTTCCAAGTGGATTTACAGACATTGAATGCTCCTTGTTGGTGGTTGTGTTTCAAATTCAGGGTTTCCCTCCTTGTTCCTTCTTCCTCCATGGATTCATCTATAAATGTAAGAGCAAGGCTCATTTTTTATGTTGGATACTCTGGATCCTTATGCATGTTGCTAAGGACTCCATATTTTTTGTATTTTGAGTTGCAGACCTCCATGTTTGGCTCTTGCATGTGGATATTGACCTCCTTATCATTGTAATAGTCTTTGCATTTTGGAAGTAATAGAAGCATCATTTTGTGACTATTCTCTATCCTAGCATGTTTACATTCATTCTTCTTGCCTTTTCTCTCACAATGTGTATTGTTATGCTATTTTAGGTCCCCTACAACTCCATATTTTGTTTTGTTCCATAAGGATGATTCCTTGAATGTGTTTTTTGTTGTGCTACTTGTGCCTAGCCTCCTTTCATGTATTTCCTATCATTCTTTCTTAGAACAGATAGTGTTCATCCCTCTTTTCTAGTGATATCACCTTTTAGTGTAGTTTACTTCATGTTATCCTCCTTTCCTTGGCTCCTTGGCATTCTTAGCTTAGTTTCCCTTTTTCAGAACTAGGAGTAGCAGTAGCAGTAGAGATAGATAGAGGAACCAGCCTTCTCTAGAGATCCGTCCCAAGCTCGCAAGGTCCCATAACTTGGGGATGGTTCCATTGTGGTCTTGTACACCTCGGTCTCTCTTCAGATATCTAAGACATCAGTGCATGTTTGAGAAACCAATAGTTTCTGGCACACCCAGTGGGCCCACCATTGAAATATCAAATTTCATATCTATAAGTTCTGGTGTGTTGACTTAGTGTTTTAGCCTTTTAAGAGGCTCCTTTCAAACACATCTGATGACTCCCCATATTTTAAAATATCTGTTTCAGCAGTTCTGAGTTCCTTTCATGAGAAAAGTGCAACACAAGAAGAAGTGTAGCAATAGAATACTCCTTTGAGTACCTCCATCTATCCCCAAGAATACTTCATTCTAGAAAGCCCACGGGCACATCTCTATCTCCAACGATCTGCACCCATTCAACTCCTCCTGTAAATAGACAACCTATGTGCCCTGTAATGGCACATTAGCCACCCCCTCCATTAAGAAGCTTTACAAAATTTGGCGGATGGAGTCCCTTACTCTTGGCCATATAGCATGATATTCCCAACAAAGTGCTCAAAAGTATTCCTTACTGTATTAGCAAGAATCAAGTCACCCCTCAGGAGTATATCCAAGATGTAGAAAATGTGTGTTCATTCTATCTTATCACCCATAATGATGTAGCAGTCAAGTTGCTTGTAACCTCTTTCAAAGGTAAAACACTTCAATGGTTCCGAGGCTTAAGGGTTGGATCTATCACCAATTGGGATGAGATGGGAATAGCTCTATGCAATTATTTTGAAGACAAGTCAGATCACCTATCTTTGATGAAGCAACTGACAACAACAAGGAGTGTGAAAAATGAGAAGATGACTGATTTCAACATTAGATTTTAGATGACTTGGGATAGAATTCCTCTTGTGGTAAGAACTTCAACCCAACATGCTTTCCTTTATTATCTGAAGGCACTCAACAACAAAATATTATTTATGATCCAATCTATGGGAGGTAGGACTCTACCAGCAGCTTATAACATTGTAGTAAGGGAAGAAAATAGTCTCATTTAGGCAAGAAAGTTGGCCCCTAGACTGGCCATGCCCTTATTCCTAGAAATGTCACAAACACCCCAACCTTCTATGGCCCCTATTCCCATCCTTGATCAAAGCACGCAACCAGTTTCCTTAACATCCTATTCTCCATCATGGAAAAAGGAAGATGAAGAATTGAAGGCCCTGATCATAAATTTATCAAACAAGGTCATATCACTAGAAAGCAACAAGCACAAGCGTATAGAGGTGTTTCTAATCAGTCTCATGGCCAAGGGAATCAGCCTTGGTGGAATCAATACAAAAATCAGAGATACATGCCCAACCACCAAAATAATAGGTGGTAACCTAATGAACATCTTCCCTTGCAAGTTGTTTCTCCTTCACCTTCTCTCCCAGCACCTAGTGTGAGCCAAGAACTTGTTCTAGTTCAAAACAACTTGGCACAAGATTCAGAATGGTGCTTCCCTTGCAAAATGCCTCATAGTCAGTACCATTGTGCTAATGTTGCACATGCCCAAGCCTTCATGATCTAGAATGCTTCATCCTGTGAGCCCTCAACAAGCGCCCATGAAATAGATAATCCAGAAGGATATGAAGATTCATTGGAAACCAATTTGATATTATTTAGTGTGAAGAACATCTATGAAATCAACCAAGCTGCAGAAGATACAAATAGACCACACGCCCAAGTTATGGACAACAAAAGATATAAGAAAATAATATTAGAGTCTGGCACATAGGTCATAGTTCTAACACAAACAAATCTTCAGAAGAAAAAATAATCAGATAAGGCCTCTTACAGAAAAAAATTTCAAACCCCTATGGAGGAGGTCCTGCATAAAGCTCCTCCTGAAGCAGCACATGCCCATCCTTTGGTAAGCCAAGCCTTTGTTCCAGCTAAAATTTAGGCTTCCACACCTAAACAATCAAGAAGGGATGGTGTTTCCTAAATGTAAAAGATGGGGGGGTTCCCGTTTAGCATTGTTGACTAGATGAAGAAAACAAACATAAATGTCACAATGTGGGATGCCCTGACCATTCCATCTCAGCGGGATCTGTTGCATGAAGTTCTAGCGCAACTTTCGCGCCCTGACCTGGTTATATAGAATCCACGTGCTTCTATCAAAATCTGCCAAGAAGAGGAGAAACAAGTAATTAAAATTTTTAAAAACCCACCATTATATATTTCCTTGATTATAGGAAAACACCTAGTGCATAACTTCTTGATTGACTCAGGCGCTAGTACTTTTGTTATGCCTAAGAAGATAGCTAATGTCTTAGGTCTAAAATATAGCCCTTTGTCTAAAGGAGTCCTACAACTTGATGGCTCAGTTATAACTACCTTTGAAGTCATCACGGATCTTGAGTTAACCCTCCATGCATGTCCAAGCCTGATAATTACTCAAGATGTGTCAATTATTGACTTGCCTCCTTTGTTTTCCCTATGTCTATCAAGAGAATTTACTACCAAAGTGGGTGGTTACTTGTCACTTGATTGGTCTCATATGTTACTCAAGACAGGGTATGGTACCTAGTTTACCATACAATTTGAGCCTATATTTTCTTATCATGTAGAGCCATATGTCCCATTCCCTCTCCAAGCCAATTGCCTCATCCAGGAAGAACAATTTTTAATACCTGAAGAGTAGTCTCTTCCACCCTCTGTTCTAGACCTAGTGCTTGATGAGTGGGTAGAGAGGCATCATAGATTTGATCCCTATGATGAAGAACTAGAAGCCTATGAAACTGGGTTTGGTACTTATTGCATTCTAGAAGAAGATGCTTCACTTCCGCGTGTGCTTATAGGAGACAAAGTTAAAACTAGTCTATGGAAGTTGTATTTTGATGGATCCAGAAGTAGAAACGATGCAGGAGTAGGAGTGGTTCTCATTTCCCCTAGGGATGAGAAATTATTCTTTGTGCATAGGTTGCAGTTTGCATGTTCCAACAATGTGGCAGAATATGAAGTGCTGGTGCATGGCTTGCTTATTGCTGAAAAGAAGAAAATTAAAGCATTGTAGATCTTTGGGGACACAGAGTTGGTCATTCACTAGGTCACCAAAAAATTTCATACAAAGAATAATCTTCTTAAAGCTTATAAACATAGATTTTGGGACCTACTTGAGAGCTTTGATGCTCTTCATCTGTAGGTAGTGCCATGCAGAATGAACAAAGAAGCTGACCAAATGGCCACGCTTGGTTCACAATTTTATCCTACTGAGGACTTTTTCAAAGGGAACACTTAGCACATTAAGATGGTAATCAGACCATCCATTCCAAATAATAACACAAGTGGAAAGTGTTCGAAAATGACGTGCAGATCGCCCAATTTATCCAGAATGAAACTAAATTTTCATCAAGTATGCAAGCTGACTTGCATGACAGCTATGGTGACCAAGTGATTCAGCTAAAGACAAATAAGATGCCTAAAGGTTTGGTCACCTTAGAGAAAATTTTCATCCCTGATGATGATTTAAAGAGTGAAGAAATAAACATTCACACAGTGAAAGAGGATTTCTCTCCCATTACTATTGTGTGCAGAAAGGAGCTACTACTCAGCAGGACTTATGCGCATGAAGAAAAACAAGCTTTCATCTCTCTCTACAAATAATACAGTGAAATTTTCTCATGGGAGTATCAGACCTCAAAGGTTTTGATCCAAGTGTTGCTTAACACTCCATTGACCTTGATCATGGCATAAATCCCATCAGATAGAAACAACAACCAATCAATTCAAAGATAGAGCCCCTCATGAGAAAGGAACTATCAAAACTCATTGAAGAAAAAATTATTTTTCCTATCAAATACTCTACTTGGGTTACAAATCTGGTTCCAATACACAAGAAGAATGGTGAAATCAGACTTTATGTTGATTTCAGAGATTTAAATAGGGCATCTCTAAAGGATCATTATCCTTTTCCTTTAATGGATTAGATTCTGTAGATTGTGGCTAGCACACAAAGGTTTTCCATGCTAGATGGGTATTTAGGTTTCAACTAGATCCTGGTCAAGGAAGAGGATCAATTCAAAAAAACATTTACAACCAAATGGGGAACATATTAATATCAGAAAATTCCCTTTGGTCTGTCAAATGCAGGTGCAACGTTTCAGTGTGCCATGGATATTGCCTTCAAATGTTACATAAATGAGTTCATCTTGGTTTAACTTGATGATATAACTATCTTCTCAAAGCATAGTTCAGATCACATAGCCCACCTAGAAAAGGTATTTGAGAGATGCAGAGAGTTTTGGGTACCTCTTAACCCCAAGAAGTGCAATTTTGTGGTGGCTCAAGGTAGGCTCTTGGGCCATGTGGTTTTGAAGGATGGCATCGTGATCGACCCGGAGTGCATTTCAGCCATCCTAGCCCTTTCCCTAATGACACAGAAAAAGTCCTTACAGTCCTTCCTTGGCAAGATTAAATTTTTTAGGCATTTTATCCCTAACTTTACAAGACTTTTTCAAACTATCACCCTTATGCTCAAGAAGGACAGCCTTCAAATGGACAGTAGAAGGAAGAGAAAGCTTCAATAGGATCAATAAAGAGATTTCTTGTGTGCCAACACTCCTCAATCCAGAATACTCAAAGGATTTCATCCTTTATGATTATGGTGCTAATGTAAGCATTGTTGTTGTCTTGACACAAGAAAATGAACAAGGACTAGAACAACCAATGGCCTTCTTCAGCTAGATGATAAAGGATTATGAATTGAAGTACAGTCACACGGAGAAGCAGGTCTTTTCCATCATGCACGCGCTCAAGAAATTCAAAAGTATACTTGCCACAAATCATATTAAGGTGTTAGTTTCTCACTCATTTGCCAGAGACTTCATCATGGGAGTAGAAATTAGTGAGAAGAGATCTCGATGGGTGAAAAAAGTCATAGAATTTGATGTGATTATTAAGGCCATGAAGCTAGTAAGAGGTAGTGCACTCTACAAGTAGATTGCTAAGGATGCACAGAGTGAACCTAAGGTTTCATTATTTCTGGAGAAAGACCTCCCGCACGTAGAACATGAACAGAATGTAACCTCTAGCACGCGTGACTAAATGAAGGACATGATTACATTCCTTTCCTAGGGTGTGTACCCTCCCAATTTGAATAAATAAAAGAGAAGGCATCTGAGGTTGCAATCTATTCCTTATGTTTTGATCAATGGAATTCTCTTCAAAAGAAATCTAGATGGCATGTTGTTAAGATCTATCGATGGCACACAAACTAAAAAAGTGTTGGTAGATTTTCACGATGGATTCTCTGGTGGACACTTCTCTACCAAGACTACAACAATGAAGATCATAATGGCCAGTATCTTTTGGCCTACCATGTTTGTAGATGCACATAGATGGGTCACAAAATGTGAGGAATGCACTTTCTTCATAGGAAAGAAAATATTGGCAGTACTTCCCCTCTGACCAATCCAAGCGGATCAGCCTTTTGTGCAATGGGGTCTTGACTTCATAGGCATGATCAATCCACCTTCAAGCACTAGACACAAATGGGTGCTAAAAGCTACAGATTACTTCACTAGATGGAAAAAATCTGTTGTGCTTAAGGAATCAACTGAGGCAGTCATTCTTGAATTTCTCAAGGGTTTAGTCACAAGGTTTAACATTCCTCAAACCATTATCTTTGATAAGTAAAAGGCCTTCCTTGGTGCTAAAATCACTGATTGGGCTCTAAGTTTGGGAATTTACCTGAAAACCTCTTCCAACTATTACCCTTAGGGAAATGGTCTAGAAGAATCAACAAACAAGAACCTAATTAGAATCATGAAGCACACAATGAACACCAGCCAAAGACAGTGGCATACAAAGGTTCCATGCATGCTCTGAGTAGATAGAATCATCATAGAAAAGGAAATAGGAACTTCACCTTACAATCTTTTCTATGGCAAGGAGGCTTCCCTTCCCTTGATACTAGAGCTAAATTCATTAGCGCTTGCCCAACAGCTATAATTTGAGTGCACGGATCAGATATAAATCATGATGGAAGAGCTGGTTCATCTTAAAGAACTCAAAAACTCTGCCATGATCAATCTAGAACAACATCAACAAGAAACAAAGAAATGGTTTAAAAGAAAGACTAGGCCTCAAGCTTTCAAAGTTGGGGACTTTGTTCTAAAATGGGATGCTGACAGAGCTAAACCAGGGTTCCATTCAAAGTTTGATGCACTTTGGAGTGGCCCATACATCATCAACTCCTGCAAAAAAGATAATTCTTTCCTGTTAACTCATCCAGATGGAAGTGTGCTACAAATCCCAGTAAATGGGATCTATCTCAAACCCTTCCATTAGGTTTGCTACATCATATTACATATATCAAGTAGTTTTAATTCCTCCAAGTGTGCTTTGTGCACATTGTTTGTTTGTACATAGTTCTTTCCTCTCACGTGCTTCCCATGCACCATATTTTGTTACTTCCAGAATGTAGATTTTCTCTTAGCAGTTGTGAGATTCAGGATAGAGTGTAGATATGAATTTCAAGTAGTGACAACATGGGCATTTTCATGATTGAACAAGCAGACTCCATGCGTAATGGATTCTTCAGGCTACTGATATCTTACATCTATCAAGTAGATGGCCCTGAAATTCACCAAAACTATTATCCAAATAACTCTCCTAGTGATTTGGATAAATTACATACACATTCTGGCCCTAAGATATCTATTGAAGAATTGTGCATGCTCAAAATCATTTGGCACATTCTTCTAGTCACAGTTATACCTACGCGCCCCTTTTCCTTTTCTCCATCCACTTCTCTCTTGTGACCACCTTCCATGCATTCACCTTCTTCCAAGTCATCTTATTTCCACCCCATGCACCTAATTCTTTGACCCTTTGTGTGCCACACCCATTACTTTGTAATAGTTTCACCTTAACCATACGTTCTCTACTCACCAGTTTAATTCATCTCCCTGTGTATGTCGTACATGCTCCCTGTACACTTTCCTCTATTTTCTCCACATGCCCTTCTATGCTAGATAATATTTTGACATGATTAAGTGTTCCACACACAATGAGATAGGGTGTTGAATCCTTGCAACAAATGAATGATTGACACATGGAAAAAATAAAAAATAGTTATAAATTTGACCATCATCTCAGCCAATCAGCACGTGCCATGTATTTCACGTACACCGATGACTCTGAAATATTCTAACAACCATATCGTCAGCTATAGAGCTTAGATCTACACGTGTCTGGACTTGTCAGAGAGCTGCTGACATTAGTTATAGTGCTAGAAATTCAAATTTCAAATTCTAGTGAATCTGGTAGGTGAGAAATGGGAAAATGTCTCTCTGAACTTTGATGAGCTGATCTGATCGCTCCAACCACCCAATTTGGTATGATCCACCCTATTTTGTCTTCAACATATCAAACAAGTGTGGAGAAGCATATTTCATATATTTCTAAGTGGATTTATAGACATTGAATGCTTCTTGTTGGTGGTTGTGTTTCAAATTTGGGTTTTCCCTTCTTCCTCCATGGATTCATCTATAAATGTAAGAGAAATTCTCATTTCTTATGTTAGATACTATGGATCCTTACGCGTGTTGCTAAGGACTCCATATTTTCTATATTTTGAGTTGCAGACCTCCATGTTTGACTCTTGCACGCAGATATCGGCCTCCTTATCAATGTAATAGTTTTGTGCATTTTTGGAAGTAATAGAAGCATCATTTTGTGACTATTCTATGTCCTAACGTGTTTGTGTTCCTTCTTCTTTCCTTTTATCTTGCACTGTGTATTGTTGTGCTACTTCAGGTCCCTTGCAACTCCATATTTGGTTTTTTTCGATAAGGATGATTCATTGAATGTGTGTTTTGTTGTGCTACTCATGCCTAACCTCCTCTCATGTATTTCCTATCATTCTTGCTCATAACAGATAGTTTTCATCCCACGTTTTTGGTGATATCACCTTTTATCGTAGTTTACTTCATGTTATCCTCCTCTCCTTAGTCCCTTGGCATTCTTAGCTTAGTTTCCCTTTTCAGCACTAGGAGTAGTAGTAGCAATAGAGATAAATAGAGGAACTAGCCTTCTTCAGAGATCTATCCCAAGCTCACAAAGTCCCACAACTTCGGGAAGGTTCCATTGTGGTCTCAGACACCTTGGTCCCTCTTCAGAGATCCGAGATGTGTTGTCCACTCAAAATTCCATGCTCTGATGAAAGTAAAAATTTCAAAATTTTGAGTTTAAGTGTTTTCTCTAATGTACCGAAGTCATGAAATTGAGAAAAGTCTGTAGTTTTGGGTCATTTTGTATGTATTTCGGGCCTATCAGACATTTTTGTCCTGTGTGACCCAAGTTCCGAAGTACGCTCTGTTCCCTGATCGGCTGAAATCCTCGAAGTTGTTCCATTTTCGAGCCTGTCGGAGCTTTTCATCCCAACTGTCCCAAGTTCAAAATTGCGCTCTATTCTCCGATCGGCCGAAATCCCCGAACCACGTACTTCACTCTTTCATGTTCCAAGTGTCCCAAACTTTTCATGCGAGTTGTTCCATTTTCACCCGAACCGCTCAAGTCACATACTTCGAAACTTTTTGTCCCAAATGTCCCAAGTCAAAAAGTGCAATTTGTTCCATTTTCGGCCGAAACACCCGAACCGTGTACTTCACTCTTTCATGTCCCAAATGTCCCAAGTTCAAACGGGCCTTTTGTTCCATTTTCGGCCGAAACACCCGAACCGCGTACTTCACTCTTTCATGTCCCAAATGTCCCAAAATGCATTTGTGCGTTTTCTCCCTATTTCACCCGAATCGGCCGAGCCGCATGTTTCACGCATTCGCGTCTCACATGTCCCAAGTGAACCAAGTGTCATTCGTACCAGTTTTTGCACTCTACCTGAATAACCTGCTTATTCAAATTGGTGGGTATGCATTAAATGTGCATTGATCACCCTTCTCTCTCCTCAATGGCTATGTAACGAGCAAGCCACCTTTACAATTCTTACATTGTTTCCATGCTACCCTTGCTCAAACCCTTGCAATTTGAAAATTTGTGCATGTCCCCTCCCTCTGAAATTCCTTTCCGAGCCTGGTTTGTGGTTTTGTCCTCCTAGTTGCTATCAATATGGAAGATCAAAGTTTTGGAGTAGGCTTTGGGAGAACTAAAGAATAGTTGGCAGAAAGGCAAAGCTTTCAAGACGCTGGTTATATCAGTTTTCAAGGATATTCATTATCATCTTCAAGATGAAACTTCTGGTGTGTCCCGTTCCTTGCAAGAAATGAAATCTCAATTCAGAGCTTATGTCAAAGATAATCTGTTCAAGGAAAGCTCAATCTCCAAAGAGAAAATGAAGGAAATCTGCTCTCTTCAATCTGCCGTTGGAGAAGAAAATAAATATTATCATACTCATGTCGAGTTTGATAAAGAGATGGAGAAATGTCTTGGATTCTGGACTCAGTCGATAGCCAACACGTCAGTCCCTCATGGTAGAGACATAGCTGAAGTGTTAAAGAAATTCAGGCAGTGGATTCTGAAGTCAGTGGGTCCCTCTACTGGCCACCTGTCTTCTTCTCCTTGTTCTTTTCTCTTCTTCCCTTTCTTTTTCCGTTTTCTTTGTAATAGGTTGAGGTACTGCGATTGGTGGTCCTTAACTATTCTTTAGTTAAAAGAAACGGTTACGAAGAGTAACTGATTTGTAAGCTATATAATGGCCTTCCTTACGCCATTCTGGAGGAGGAAGAATTTGGCATATTTTCTGAAAGTGTAAATAGATCATAAAGAAATCAATACAGAAGGACTTTCCATTCTTTGTCTATCTGATCTCTGTTACTCCTAAGCTTCCATTTATTTTCTTTGTGAAGATCATTTGTCTCAAGTTCATTAGTCTTGACGATTACATACTCTTCAACTTTGCAAGCACGGTGATCTTGTATAACCAAGAAGGAACTTTGTGTCCTTGATTAATGAGTCTGTGTTATGTTAAGAAACTTTGTGTTCTAGCAGATGTTATTTACAAAACTTTGTGTCTTTGAATTCCATCTTATTTATCCGATACAAATGATCTTTCTTCAATTTACTGTGACTTCGCATACATAAAGAATTACTCTGATATCTATAATTTTGCATGTTGCCTTTCTGCTCGTTCTCGTCTTCTCATTCCTCTGTCCTTTTGTACTAGGACATCCTCATTGAAAACACTTTTGTAATATCCAAGTTTAACCAGAAAATAATGTTTTGTACATTTGTAACTAAGTTCGTTTCTGAATAAGGGAACCTCTCCCATTAAAGAGGAGGGAATTCTTGTCCCCTGACTGTTGCTCTTCTTAAAAGTCCTATTTGACGTCTAACAGTTTTTTGGCGACTCCGCTGGGGAAAAATCATATTCCAGTTCTGTAATTTTTGATCATCTTTTGATCTGGCGACTCCGCATTTTACTCGAGGGAGAAGGACCCTTGGTATTGAAGATTCTCAGTTCCAGATTTTGGAGCAGCAGGGTTTTCCTTTTTCTTCAACAAGAAATAGAAGAACTCAGTCGACAAGCACTCCACCTGCTCAAAATAGAATTCCTACGGGCGGTACTCCTTCAGAGCCAGCTAGCCCTAATCTTCAAGCTTTAATTCTTGCTGGTGTTGTAGTCCCTATCCAAGCCGTTTTTCCAAGAATGGCGGCACCATTACCATGGGGTCATCGTGTCGGGCCCCTAGCCCTCACTCAGCCTTTGCATGAGTTACCCAGAGGTAACCAGAAGAACTTTCCTAAATTCAAAGGTGATGGCAAAGTGCATCCTGATGAACACATTGCAGCCTTCATTATTGCATGTGGAGTTCTGGGAGTCGAATATGAAGATGTCTCCATAAGGCTGTTCGTTGAGACGTTACAAGATAATGCTGCTGATTGGTTCTACCACCTTCCGGCTGGCGCTATCACCGACTGGGACATAATGAGAACTCAGTTTGAAAACCATTTCAAGCTGGCAGAAGATGTACATGCCTTACCTAGCTCAAATATCTCAGATAAAGAAAGATTCGCAAGAACCCATGAGAGAGTTTGTGGCTCAATTCAACAGGTTGATAAATAAAATTCCGTAACAAACACTCGACCTGTTGATCGGATTTAAAAATGTTTCTTTCTGAATGCCCAGCTCACCTAAATTTAGTTATGCACTAAGAAGGGCTAATCTCAGCAACATTAGCTCAAGGACCAAGACGTCTGGCTGTTAGTATGTCGAGGATGACTTGATCATGTCAGGGAAGTTGAGAAGAGACACTTCCAAATCTAAGTCTGCTGCTTCTTCCTCTTCCACCCCTAGACCTAACAATGACCCATTAGTTCAGAAGCTTGCGAATGATCTTCTTGCTATAAAGAAACAACTGGCTCAGCACGCTCCTTATGCAGACATTCCGAGGAGAAATTTCCTCAGCCCAGGAATCATTTTCCTACTTCTCAAACAAAGATTAGCCAACTTGAAGGACCTCCTGTTAGAGTCCCTGTCAATGCGACCTACGAGGTGGAAGAACCAAATGATGATGAAGATAACGAAGCTTGCGAAGAGTTTGCGAGAGAATTTGATGATGAGGTAGAGGAACTTGAGGGACTCTCGAGTGAATTTCTTTGCCACTGAGGGCATTGATGATGGAGATGATTATGATGAAGTGGTAGCAGACATGAATAGCGAATCTTTTGCTGTCCATGACTCGAGAACAAACAAAGCAGAGGGAGAAGGTGACTACAGCCTACCTAAGAAATTCTAAGGAGCAGTCGGACAACTATTCCCATATGTAATTGCAAGAAGAGGATCTCCTATCCCTACTTTGTCTACACCAAAGGTGAGTCCTATCAATCCAGTTACCAAAGTTACTTCTTCCTTTTCTCCTAAAGTTGATAAGCCTAGAATTCCAAATGATGATGGCCCGTCCACTTCTGGATCCTTTGATATTGTTGATCACCTGAAAAAGACCAAGGTACAAATCTCAGAAGCTGAATACTATCAAACCCATCCCAAATCTTTTTCCAAGATGCATTCAATTTGTTAATTCCCATTCCAAGACCACCTCTAAAGGTCTTTTTGCCCACTACTCCTTCTACACCACAGCCTAGCCTGGTAGCTGCTGTCACCTCACCTAGTGACAAAATCAAGCCTTTTTATGTAACACTTCTTATAGCTGGTCATAGGCTCAGTAATTGTGTCATAGATTCCGGAGCCTAAGATAATGTGATGCCTGCTAAAGTAGATCATGCTTTAGGCCTGACCCTCACACGCACTTATGGATCTTGTTACTCCATGGAGAGTAAAGAAGTGCCCCTGGTCGGGAGAATTAAAGATGCACAAGTAGCTTTTGCTGCTTTGCCCGAAAAGAAAGTGCTGGCTACCATCTTAGTAGTAGATATCCCTCCTTCATACGGGATGTTGCTAACTAGGAACTTCTACAAAGATGTGGGTGGGGAAATCCAAATGGACTGGTCATATGCACTCGTTCCTGTCAATGGACAAATGAAGAAGTTACTACCTGAGAAGTAGTCTGAGTATATTGTGCAGAAAATGGATGATCCTAGAGCACAAATACTCTACGAGGATATGGGTCATGGCAATTACATGATTATGTCCCCTGATGAAATCCAACTTCCCAGAATGTCACCTAAAGATCCTAATGGTGTTTGGATTTTAGAATTTGATGGAAGTTGTTCCTCAGCTGGTTCTGGAGCTGGTGTCCTACTGGTGTCACCGGAAGGTGGCCTTCATCCTTTTTCATTTAAGTTGTAGTTCAAGAATACTAATAACACAGCAGAATACGAGGCTCTCATTCTCGGATTGCAAGTGGCCAAAGAACTTGGTGTAAAGAATCTTCTGGCTCGTGGTGATGCAGAATTGATTGTAAAGAAGGTCAGAAACCTTTTTCAAGTAAAAAATGGAAGGCTGAAACATTACCGGAATCAGGTTTGGGATTCCATTGAATTCCTTGATGCTTTCTCTATTGAAGCAGTACCTAGGGAAAAGAACAGCAGGGCTGATTCACTAGCTGTCTCAGGGTCGCAACTGATTCCTCATCCTGATTTCTCTCAAGAAAAGTTCACCATTGAGATGATCCATCGACCCAGTGTACCTGATAACACCAATAACTGGTAGGTTTTCAATGATGATCAACATTTGCTTTCCTTCCTGGAACTCAAGGGTAATTTCGAACAGCTGTATTTTGAGGGAAGTGACAACCTACCTCATGAGAGTGTGCCCTTTGACAAAGCAGTCACTCAAGGGGAAGAAACAGGTCAGGAAGGGTGCATTAAACTCAAGGGGAATAAGATTCCTAAAGGACTGATAAGCTTAGAGGAACTGTTTGATAAACATGACAGGTATGTGAAGTCTAGAGCTTCTACCAGACCTCAGCAATTAGCTGAGTATGAAAAAATCAATATTGGGAGTTCTAATGACCCTAAGCTAGTGAATATTGGAAAATGTTGCACAGGAGATGAGAGGAGAAAAGCAATTGATCTTCTAAGGAGGTATAAGGATGTTCTTGCTTATTCTTATGAAGATTTGAAAGCTTTCAAACCAAAAGATATGCAGCACTCGATTCCTCTCAAACCAGGAATTAAACCTTTTAAGCAGAAATAGAGGCAGTATAATCCCAAAATAGCTGACACCATCTTTCAGGAAATTCAGAATTTGTTGAAGGCTAAAATCATTTTTCCCATTCACCATTCAACATGGATTGTAAATATTGTGTCTGTTAGGAAGAAAAATGGTGAGATCCGCATCTGTGTTGATTTCAGGAACCTGAATCAGGCGTCTTTGAAAGATAATTATCCTTTGCCTATGATGGATCAGGTCTTACAAGCAGTTACAGGGTCTAAAATGTTATCCATGCTCGATGGATTCTCGGGATACAATCAGGTAGAGGTTGATACTGCAGATCAACACAAGACAACTTTCACTACTCCTTGGGGTACCTTTGCCTACAAGAGAATGCCTTTTGGGCTTATTAATGCTGGTGCCACTTTCCAGAGAGCTATGGATCTGGCTTTTGGAAGCTTAAAAGGGAAGTTTATTGTCATATATCTTGATGACCTGATAGTATTTTCCAAGACAAGGGCGGATCATTTTGATCACCTGGAAACAGTTCTGCTAAGATGCAGAGAGCATGGAATTTCTTTGAATCCTAAAAAGTCTGTTTTCTGTGTCACAGAGGGAAAATTATTAGGGCACATCATTTCCAAAGATGGTATTAAGATTGATCCTGAACGAGTATAAGCTATCCAGCAAATTCCCCTCCCAACCAGTAAAAAGGGCGTACACTCCTTCTTCGGTAAGATCAATTTTTAAAGAAGGTTCATCCCTGATTTTGCAGAGTTAACCTTGAATATTTCTCAGATGATGAAAGGGAAACAAACATTTGGTTGGTCTTCTGAAGGAAAGGAATCCTTTGAAGGTATTAAGAGAGCTATCGCTAAAACTCCAATTTTGGCCTGTCCTGATTTCAGCAAAGATTTCATCATCTATTGCTATGCTATAGATAATACCTTGGCTGCTGTCTTAACTCAAGAAGACTCTAATGAGCATGAGCTACCAATCACGTTCATGAGCTATATTCTGAAAGATCACGAGTTGAAATACACCATGATGGAGAAACATGCTTTTGCAGTGGTTAAAGCTGTCAAGCAGTTTCGCTTTTACATCCTCAACTCTCATTCCATGGTATTGGTCTCGGATACAACTGTTAAGTCAATTCTCACACAACAAGAATTTGGATCCAAGAGAGGGAACTGGGTTGCTAAGGTCTAAGAGTATGACATTGACATTAAGCCGACCAAGCTGGTTTGTGGAAAAGGTCTTTGTGAGCTCATTGCTGAAGGAGCTAAGCATGAATTATTGGAGAACAAAGTTGGCCTTCCTACCGTTTTGTTCCTTAGTTCAGTTGATGAATGGTATGCTGACATCACCCATTTTCTCACCTATGGGGAATGCCCCTCTCATTTAACTGCCAAAGAAAAGAGGACTGTTAAATTGAGGTCAGTGCAATATGTATTGTGGGAAAATGATTTGTTCAAGCGTGGGTTAGATGGGATATTTTTGAAGTGTGTGGACAAGGAACAACAGAGAAAGTTGCTCTGAGCTTTTCATGATCAGGCATGTGGAGGGAACTATTCATCAATGGTTACAGCTCATAAGATACTTCGTGGAGGATACTACTGGCCTTCCTTGTTCAGAGATGCATCCAAGTGGGTTGATAAATGTGAGGCTTGTCAGAATTTTGTGGGAAGACCTAAATTGGCTTCTTTGCCTCTCAAGCCAGTTGTGATTGAGGAACCATTTCAACAGTGGGGTTTGGACTTCATTAGTACACTTAATCCTGCTTCTAGTGCTGGTCACACTCATGTGCTAACTGCCACTAACTATTTCACCAAATGGGTGGAAGCTATTCTAGTCAAGAGTACTACTTCTGAAGTGGTGTGCAACTTCATTAAAGAGAACATCTTGGTAAGGTATGGTGTACCTAATAAGATTGTAACAGATAATGCTTCGAAATTCTCATCAACTGAGATAATGGATTTCTGCTATGGGTATGGCATCTCCCTGGCTCATTCTTCAGATTATTACCCCCAGGGAAATGGGCAATCAGAATCCACTAACAAAAATCTGGTGACTATCATAAGGAAGTTAGTCAATGAGTCTCAACGAAACTGGCACAAGAAGCTCTATGATGCTCTTTGGGTAGACAGGATTACACCAAAGAGAGCTATTGGAATGTCTCCTTTTCAAGTGGTATATGGAGTAGAATCTCAATTGCCAGTGACAATGGAACTGCCAACCTTGCACCTGATGAAGGCCATTGAAGATACTAGTTTCAGAGATGCTTTGGACAAGAGAATTATGTACCTGCACAAACTGAATGAGGACAGATTGATGGTTGCTGATAGGATATCTATTCACCAGCAGAAGGTAAAGGTCCTGTTTGACAAGAAAGCTAGGTTCAGAGATTTCCAAGTTGGAGACACTGTGCTGTTATGGGACAAAAGACATGAACCTCGTGGCAGCCATGGAAAGTTTGATTCCCTGTGGCTCAGACCTTTCAAGATCAGACACTTTGCTAGTGAGAATTCCTTTTATCTTGATTACATGGATGGTTCTTCTCTCTCACTTCCTTATAGTGGGCAGTATCTCAAGTTGTTCAAGTCCTAGGTGATTAGGGAGTCCCTTGTATATTCTGTATAGTGTTTTTGTTTTTCTTTCCTTTTTTGTTCTGGTGTTTTGTCCTCTGTATTGATCTACTTTTTGACTCCGTTGCCCAATGGCTAAGGTACTGGTCTACTTCCCTGAGTTTTTCTAAGTTCTTGCCTTGTCTCATTCCTTGAATTTATGCCAAGTCATCCCCAGAAGGAGCCAGCTCTTGTCCACTCAAAATTCCCTGCTATGATGAAAGTAAAAATTTCAAAATTTTGAGTTTAAGTGTTTTCTCTAATGTACCAAAGTCATGAAATTGAGAAAAGTCTGTAGTTTTGGGTCATTTTGTATGTATTTTGGGCCTGTCAGACATTTTTGTCCCACGTGTCCCAAGTTCCGAAGTACGCTCTGTTCCCCAATCGGCCGAAATCCCCAGAGTTGTTCCATTTTCGGGCCCGTCAGAGCTTTTCGTCCCAACTATCCCAAGTTCAAAATTGCGCTCTGTTCTCCGATCATCCGAAATCCCCGAACCGCGTACTTCACTCTTTCATGTTCCAAGTGTCCCAAACTTTTCGTGTGAGTTGTTCCATTTTTGGCCCGAACCGCTCGAGTCGCGTACTTCAGAACTTTTTGTCCCAAATGTCCCAAGTCAAAAAGTGCAAGTTGTTCCATTTTCAGCTGAAACACCCGAACCGTGTACTTCACTCTTTCATGTCCCAAATGTCCCAAGTTTAAACGAGCCTTTTGTTCCATTTTCAGCCGAAACACCCAAACTGCGTACTTCGCTCTTTCATGTCCCAAATGTCCCAAAATGCATTTGTACGTTTTCTCCCTGTTTCGCCCAAATCGGCCGAGTCGCGTGTTTCACGCATTCACGTCTCACATGTCCCAAGTGAACCAAGTGTCATTCGTACCAGTTTTTTCCACTCTACCTGAATATCCTGCTTATTCAAATTGGTGGGTATGCATTAAATGCGCATTGATCACCCTTCTCTCTCCTCAATGGCTATGTAACGAGCAAGCCACCTTTGCAATTCTTACATTGTTTCCATGCTACCCTTACTCGAACCCTTGCAATTTGAAAACCTACGCATGTCCCCTCCCTCTGAAATTCCTTTCTGAGCCTGGTTTGTAGTTCTGTCCTCCTAGTTGCTATCAATATGGAAGATCAAAGTTTTGGAGTAGGCTTTGGGAGAACTAAAGAACAGTTGGCAGAAAGGCGAAGCTTTCAAGACGCTGGTTATATCAGTTTTCAAGGATATTCATTGTCATCTTCAAGATGAAACTTCTGGTGTGTCCCGTTCCTTGCAAGAAATTAAAGCTCAATTCAGAGCTTATGTCAAAGATAATCTGTTCAAGGAAAGCTCAATCTCCAAAGAGAAAATGAAGGAAATCTGCTCTCTTCAATCTACCGTTGGAGAAGCAAATAAAGATTATCATACTCATGTCGAGTTTGATAAAGAGATGGAGAAATGTCTTGGATTCTGGACTTAGTCGATGGCCAACATGTCAGTCCCTCGTGGTAGAGACCTAGCTGAAGCGTTAAAGAAATTCAGGAAACGGATTCTGAAGTCAGTGGGTCCCTCTCAGTGACTGGCCATCTGTCTTCTTCTCCTTGTTCTTTTCTCTTCTTCCCTTTCTTTTTCCGTTTTCTTTGTAATAGGTTGAGGTACTGTGATTGGTGGTCCTTAATTATTCTTTAGTTAAAAGAAACGGTTACGAAGAGTAACTGATTTGTAAGCTATATAATGGCCTTCCTTATGCCATTCTGGAGGAGGAAGAATTTGGCATATTTTCTGAAAGTGTAAATAGATCATAAAGAAATCAATACAGAAGGACTTTCCATTCTTTGTCTATCTGATCTCTGTTACTCCTAAGCTTCCATTTATTTTCTTTGTGAAGATCATTTGTCTCAAGTTCATTAGTCTTGCCGATTGCATACTCTTTGACTTTGCAAGCACGGTGATCTTGTATAACCAAGAAGGAACTTTGTGTCCTTGATTAATGAGTCTGTGTCATGTTAAGAAACTTTGTGTTCTAGCAGATGTTATTTACAGAACTTTGTGTCTTTGAATTCTATCTTATTTATCCGATACAAATGATCTTGCTTCAATTTACTATGACCTCACATACATAAAGAATTACTCTGATATCTATAATTCTGCATGTTGCCTTTCTGCTCGTTCTCGTCTTCTCATTCCTCTGTCCTTTTATACTAGAACATCCTCATTGAAAACACTTTCGTAATATCCAAGTTTAACCAGAAAATAATGTTTTGTACATTTGTAAATAAGTTCGTTTCTAAATAAGGGAACCTCTCCCATTAAAGAGGAGGGAATTCTTGTCCCCTGACTGTTGCTCTTCTTAAAAGTCCTATTTGATGTCCAATAAGATGCAAGTGTAAATTTGACAAACCAAAATTTATATGGTGAGAAGAAAATACTACTTCTGATTGAGGATCTTAACAATGATTCTTATGAAGTATTGTACACAGATGTTAATGTCAATAACTTTGTGGGCTATGCTAATTGTAAGGAGCATAGAATTGAGGAGTGTAAGTATCTTGAACAGGTCGGTTCTCCTTGGAATTTGATGTTCGATGGGGCATGTTCTAGATTTGGTAATGGCACCGGTGTTGTTTTGATATCTCTAAGCCAAGAGGAGTTTAAATTTTCTTTTAAACTCAATTCTGAGTGTACAAACAATATTACAGAGTATGAAGCACTATTGTTGGGTTTAAGGATTTCTTGGAAATATGGTGTCAAGGATATTATTGTTAAAGGGGATTCGGAGCTGGTAGTCAAGCAAGTTAGAAAGTTGTATACAACAAAGAATCAAAGAATGAAGCAGTATAAGCATGCAGTTTGGGAATTCATTGAAATGTTTGATTCTTTCAATATAATACATCATGATAGGAAGTATAATACTTTAGCAGACAAATTGGCAGTATTGGGATCTAGGTTTGAAAATTATACAATGTATCCCTATTGTGAATATGATATTGAAAGATAGACCAGGCCATCTATCCCTGACAATATCAAGCATTGATAGGTGTTTGAAGATGATGCCAAGGTCCAAAGGTTTCTAAAAAATAAAGGAGAATTTTCCAATAAAATTATAGACTGGAAACCAATGGTTTGTGCAAGTGAAGGAAAAGAGACCTTGTTTGGTAAGGACACTATCCAATTGAAAACTAATATTATTCCAAGAGGTTTGGTTTCAATGGAATCAAATTTTGATAATGCTGACTACATTATTAATAGACAAATGTCAGCTTCGAGGGATGTTAAGGAACATAACCTAGGCAAAAAAGATAAACCTCAGAAAATATGGTTAGGTAGCAATTTGAGTAATAAGAAAAGTAATCATATATCCAATTATTAAAAAAGTACCAGGATTTCTTGGCATGGTCATATTCATAATTGAAGGCATATAGAGAAGACCTCTTTCAGCATTAAATACCCTTGGAAGCCAATGCCAAGCCGTTTAGGTAGAAACAAAGACCAATTAATCCCCTCCTTTCCTCAAAAATGCAAGAGGAGTTGAAAAAGTTTAGGGATGGAGGAATTATACAACCTACAAGATACACCTCATGGGTAACAAACCTAGTACCTATTTGAAATAAAAATGGGGATATAAGATTGTGTGTTGACTTTAGAAATTTAAATAAGGAATCAATCAAGGACAATTATCCCTTACCAAATATGGATAACGTGTTGCAATTAGTTACTGGTTCTGAGTTATTATCTAGTTTGGATGGTTTCTCTGGGTATAACCAAGTGGTTTTGAAGTATTCAGAGAGAATCAAAACCACTTTCACCACTCCATGGGGAACCTATGTGTATATCAGAATGCCATTTGTCCTGATGAATGTCGGAGACACATTTCAAAGAGAAATGGATGCAGCATTCTCTGGATATATAAATGACTTCATTTCCATGTATCATGATGATGTGACAATTTTTTCAAGGAAAATAAGTGATCACCTACAACATTTAGAAAAAATATTGTTAAGATGGAGGGAATATGGTATATCACTGAATCCTAAGAAGTGCCATTTTGGGGTTCAAAAGGCAAAGCTGCTTGGACATATTGTATCAAAAGAAGGGGTCACGATTGATCCCAAGAGAGTGAAAGCCATTAGTAAAGTTCCTTTTCCCAGAACTAAAAAGGGAATTGAGTCCTTTTTCAGGAAAATAAATTTTATTAGGAGATTTATTTCCAACTTTTCCAAATTGACTATCCCAATCACCAGTATGTTGAAGAAAGATCAGAGTATCAAATGGGAAGAAACAATTATTCAAGACTTTACTGAGATTAAGGAAGCATTGAAGGATGACCCTTTTTTAGTAGCTCCTGATTATAAAAAGGCTTTCCAAATGTTTTCCTTTGCTTCAAAGAATACTATTGCATATGTGATGTTACAAAAGGATGATGAAGGAGCTGAAAGACCAATTGCTTTCTTTAGTAAAGAATTACAAGGAGAAGAATTGAAGTATATTATCATGGAGAAACATGCCTTTGCTTTGGTCAGGCAAAAAAAATATTTAGGCCATATATTTTGAGCTCTAAATTCATAGCTTATGTTCCCTATACCATGGTTAAGGATATCCTATCAGAGATGGAAATTTCAAGTAAAAGATACCGATGGGAAAAAAAATTGCAAGAATATGATATGGACATCCAAACTACAAAATTGGTCAGAGGATTGGGCCTAGCAAAGCTAATGGTAGAAAGCAACCTGCAAACAGTTGATACAAATGAGGTTGAAGAAGAAAGATTGAATATTCTTAAGAAATCAACAAATTCATAATGGTACAAGGATATTATTTTTTATCTCAAACATCTACAGTACCCTAAGTATTTAAGTAAGAATAAAAAGAGAGCACTTAAGTTAGCCTCCCAGAAGTAAATCATCATTGGTTATGGGTTAGCTTGGAAGAACCCTGAGGGAGTTCTCTTAAGATGTATCACTGAGGATGAAGCCTTGAAAATAATTGATGATTTCCATGGAGGATTTTGTGGAGGGAATTTTGTTGGAAGAGTCACAACCCATAAGATCTTAAGGGCTAGTTACTAGTGGCCAACTCTTTTTAAAGATATAACTTTGCTGGTAAGAAAGTGTGAGAGTTGCCAATGTTTTTCAAGAATATTGAAAGCTTTAGGCTCCCTCCCTTTACATTTTATATCAATTAAAGCCCCATTTAAGCAGTGGGGAAAGGAATTCATTGGTGAGATTTTAGATTCTTCAAGTGCAGGCCACAAGTGGATATTAGTGGCCACTGATTACTTCAGCAAGTGGGTGGAGGCAATCCCTACCAAGAAATATACCCACCAAATTGTTATGGACTTCATTCTGAATCATATAATTTATAGGTTTGGAGTGCCTACTAAGATAGTTGTTGACAATGCTATGAGTTTTCGAGCCAAGCCTTTGGTAGACATGTGTCATGAGTATGGGATCAACTTAGCATATCCTTCAAATTATAATCCCCAAGGTAATGGATAAGCAAAATCAAACAACAAGAATTTTTTGAAGATAATTAGAAGCACCTTGGAATTAAACAACAAAAGTGGGGTGAGTAGCTGAAGTGTTTTGTTTGGGCTGAAAGACTTACTGTCAAAAAAGCTAATGGAAAAAGTCCATTTGAGTTGGTGTATAGAACTCAAGCTCTACTTCCCTTGCATATGTACTTATCTTCTTACCAATTTATCCAACAATTGGTGGACCAGGAGGTCAGTCTCTATGATGCTTGTATTAATCAAATTATTGAATTAGATGAAGAGAGAAGAGAATCCCACTAAAGACATATGAAGTTTAGAGAGAAATTGAAGAAATTATTTGATAAAAAGGTAACTCTAAGAGCTTTCACTGTGTGAGATCTTTTTCTATTATGGGATAGTTGACATGAGGATAAGGGAAAAAATGGAAAGTTTGATGCATTATGAATGGGCACTTATTCTATTGATATTAGGATTAGAGAGCACACTTTTTTCCTAAAAGAATCAGATGGGGAATTGCTTGAGTTACCTATTAATGGAAAGCACTTGAAACATTTCCTTAACTAATTTCTTAGAATCAAGGTATACATCATTGTATAATGTATAGTATTTTGTTTTTGTTTTGTTTTTACATTTTTCTGTTTCGGTTTCTCCTGGTCTCTAGTGACTAATTTTTGTTGGTTTCTCGATTTGATCTTGGGAGGTTAGTTTTTGACTTTGTGGCCCAATTTATTTTTGGCACATGGTTTGTGTCTTTGTATTATGTTGTTCTTGTGGCACTCGCTGGGAGTGCCCATCCCTGAGTTGGATCTGGTGTTGGTGCTTGGTTTTAACCTCACCCCTTTCAAACCAGATTTTTTTTTTCAGTCTGTGTGTTATGAAATAATCTTTGTCTTCTTATGTGTATGAATGAATTTTTTTATTTATCAGGTTGTTGTCATTAAACCATTTTCTATGGGTGCAAATCACGTTGAGCTCTGTTCGGTTGCAGTTTCTCTTTTTGTGCGTACATGTTGGTTGTTTGGTTGTAGATAATGGGTTTTCCCCTTCTTTTATTTTCCATGATCATGCCTTCTTTGTTATTTTTTTCCTAGCATCCGCGAACATGTTGTCATATTTAATTGGACGCAACACGATGGATCTCTTTTGTGAACTTGTCACTTTTGTTAAATTTGTAAAAAATGCCAAATTGGTCTCGTGGCTCCGATAATTTATGATTGGATATTCAACAATATGAAGTGGTGAAGAAAATTTCCTACTTTGACCCCGAAGATGTATACGTTTCATAAGACAAGAAGTTGCGGGAAGGTGGGCCCTTTTGGAATTTAGAGGCATTATGGTGAAAGGCATAAAAGTGTTAAAGAACTTCCTAGAGCCCGTAAATGGACACATGGTCATTTTTAAGTTAAAAGTGGGAAGACATGTCGTTAGAGGACTTTCAAACTTTTATCCTTGTTTTCAAAAAAGGAGTAAGGTATAAAAGTAAAGCGCGACCCCACAAGTGCCCTAGGAAAGCCATGTGTTAAACCTATATTGAAAATGGGTGGGCAGGCCAGAATGCTTAAAAGCACACAATTCCTATGAGTGGCATAAAATGCAAAAGGCCTTACGAGGCCCACCTCAACTAAGATATTTTCCACGTGGACAACCCAATTTAAAAATTACAAAATATAGAGTTAACGGCTATAAAGCAATGCATTTAATTCTACCACCATTAATGCTCTTATTGTAAATAAAGGACCTTGGGGGATGTGAGTATATTCATCTTCTATTGCTAATTTGATGATCTTTCATCATTTTTATCTATGAAGTGTTTTTGAAATATTGTGGGGTTCAATTTACAAACCAAAAAAGTGTGAAAGTTTCCATCTTGAATCAAAATTGATCAAGCACCTACAGAAAACCAGTAATAGTTTGAAACTCCCGAGTTTTGTGTTTTTTTGCATTAGAAAATCGATTGAAGTAAAGTTAGGGTTTTTAAATGAATACTATGTCATTTTCTTCCTTGGGTATGTTATGGGTCACAAGTGACCTTGACAGGATAACAGATACAAACTTGATGAATGCTGACTTGAATGATTTTCATCAATGATTGAGTAGTGCCCACATGAGTGAATCCTTGAAGGTAATTCATGATAGTTGTATTTCCTTAGCGGGTGTTATTCCACATTTTGTCAAATTTTCAGAGTTAGTGTGGTATTATGTGATGAATTATGACTTTGAGAAAAGAGAAGTATTAAAAGGGAGTGGAGATGCAGTGTTCACATTAACAACGACAGCCATAAGGGTAAGTCTTAAATTACCTGTAATTGAAAACCCCATTTCTATTGGTATCAAACTTGCCTTAGAGGATTATGAAGTAAAAAAGAAGGAATTTTCAAAGATGATAAAAAAAATGGCTCCTTACAGATAGAAAGGCATCTGCCAAAATCCCTAAAAGACTGGTTAGGGCTCAATTCATTGAAGAGGTTGAAGATATCATCATGCTCCTAAGTCGGATGGCTAGTTTGGAGACTAAAAATGCATTTAAAGAATGGATGTTGTTGGTTGGATATTTTGTCAATCCAAAATATGAGGTTCAACCATAGTATATGGGATTAAATCCCTCCTCAAAGACAGGTGAGGTTGCCTGCTTATTACTAATCTAAAACACAGCAAAAACAATATATACAGTATTCACACTAATCTAACCATTGGGGTTGGGATAGAATCCCGAAATCCACATCCATGCGATGCGAAGATGTTATTTTTGTAAATGGACTGGGTAGGAAATTATTACAATGAAAGAAACACAATGGAAAGGAAATGAGAGAAACGTATTTTCTTTCGAGTAAACACAGAGCACGAAATAATCATACGAGATTTAGATCATAAATATAATGTCTGAAATGATTAGAAACACTAAGGTGCTAAACAAAGAATATCTTAAGATTATGAACGTAAGAACAATGTCTTAAGAAAGATATATCCCACAACACAAAGTTTGCAAAATAATATCAACTCCTATTCTTCAAAATGATTAAAAGAAAACACAAAGTTTTTCTTCTTTCCAATAGCTCCCAATATTTCAAAAATATCGACCCTTTGGAATACATAAGCATCCCTTATTTATAATAAAAGGAGTAGAGAGAAAATAGGATAAATCCTAGAGAATAGTGTTCTTTAAAAAGAGTTCTATTTTGCTTGACTCTCACGCAGGAGACCAAGTCAAAATATGATTCAAAAATGTGACGAAATAGAAATGAAAAAGACATGTCAATTTCAAAATTGAAATGACATGAAACATCAAGACTTAATCTGAATCGTCATCTTTCACTCCTTCATCTTTCTCTTCCTCCAGCTGAGCCTGTTTGTTCCGAAATTCTTGGAACTTTTGAATTATGCCTTGCATTTAATTTTCATTAGGCACAGTGGAATGATCATTCAAAACTTTGCAGGTTTCATGGGTATCACTAGCACTACCGGGAAGCTTTTTCAATCTTTTGTTGAGCCTTCTCAAGGCCTCCAAAGAATGTTCAATTCTTACAAACTGGTCGATGATCTCAATACCAAATCCGTGCATTGGTTCATGCTGAACAGACTCTTGGACTTGTTCGAAAAGATCATCAGCTGATAGGATGCCTGAGTTTCCAACTGACACCTTTGGACAAATCTTCAGCAACTCTTCTTCCAGATCACTTTTGCCATCAATCAATTTATCCCTTGATTCTCTCAACTTACTGCAGGATTCGTTAAGAATCTTCAGCGTGAACCTGATGGCTTTGGTCAGCTGGAAATGCTTATCTGCATGTGGGATGATGCCTTCTTCTACCAAGAGTTGTGATGGTATTTGCTTTAATGCCTGGAGAGCTTCGAAATTCAAATCAAGATGTCCAATTTCTTGAGAGAAATCATCGTCCATCTTCTCTCCATCACTCTGAATGTCCCCCAAAGATTGATAGATTTTCACAACGTCTTGAATCACTTCCTTCCCCTGTTGGAGCAGCCTTTGGATCCATTCATCGACCACCCTTCCTTTTTTATTAATCCTCTCAATCGTAGGCACTGATGAGAAATCGAATTTGACAGGGACAAAAGAAGATGGTATGGATTCAAGGGGTTTTGAGAGCTTAAGCAAAACCTCTGTCAACTGCTCCACCTTTCCCTTAAGCTCATCTCTGTTGTCTTTTGTTTCTTTCAACTTCTGGCACAGCACATTTATAGCATCCCGTGCATCCTGTTGTGCCCCTTCTACTATCACTTTTCCTAGAGCCACCCTGGTTATCTGATAATCAGAGGCTGTTACGTCCTCTTTAGTTTTGTCAGTCGTGGGAGTGGCGATCTCTGTGAACTTATGCCCTGAAGCGTCCACCAAAACCCTTGAAACTGTTTTGGGTTTCTTGGCCGATTTAGCAGTAGGAGCCTTGAGTGAGCTAAAATCAAAGGCCGGTATGGGTACAATCACCTTCCTCTTCCTCAGAGTTTTCTTAAGTAGCCATTGCGGCGTATCAGAGGGAGTTGCCACTGTTGTAGAAGCTGGTATCATACTCTCAAGGGGAGAAGGTTCTACTAGCAGAGGGGGAATAGTTACCAATGTGGTAGCAGATTCAATAAAAAGAGGCACAGGAGGGGGCGTGTTGGTGATTACTTGGGTCCCAGCAGAGAGGGGTGAGAGTCCAGAGAAAATACTGGCCATGACTGAAGAAGTTGATGGAGAATGAGGAGGTAGGAGTGGTTGTGAGGGGGGAGGCACAGATTCAGACTCCAAAGCCTGGGATGCAAGAGATAAGGTCTCTTCAGTTGGGCAATCAACAAATGATGAAACCAGAGGCTGGCTTCCTTCTCCTTCCAAAGAAATTTCTCCTATTTCTGGTGGTGTTGGTGATTCTGGCACATCCACCGTTTCAACTGGAGAAACAATTGAAGAGATTTCTCTTTCTTTTCTCTTTTTGACAAACTTGACCTTTATAGGCCCCTTAGAAGATTTTTTGTCCTTTCCCTTTTTGGAGGGCCCCACCTCTGAAGCAGCCAACTTTGAAAAATTATCATCTTTAAAACTCATCCCCCAAGAGGCGAGCCATGCTTTGGTGTGTGCAAGAATCAGAGCTGATCTATCTGTAATGGAGGCTTTTTCACTGATTGACCAATCAATAGGTGGGAAAACATATTGATCTTCATTCAGTCCATCATAAGAGGGATCCAGAACACTTTCATTATCGCTAGTACCTTCTAGTAAGTTAGCAAGCTTAAGTGTTTGAATCTCAGCAAGTGTCAATCTGCTATGATCTTTTCTTTGGACAAAAACCTCATCACGTAGATCAATCCAGATGTCTGTTATGCTTGGTCTATTCAGGTGCAGAGTTCCATATGCCCTGAGGACTCCTCGAATATCAAACCCATCTCAGGGCTTCATGTGCTTCTTCAACTTATCCTGAAGCTCATGGACAACATTCTTGGCTTTTACCACTGTCGAACAAGTATACCTTCCAATAGAAATTGGGAAGGATACAGCGGCTTTATGTTTACTTTGTTGGAACTTGTGAAAATCCAACAATTGCCTAACCAACTCCATCAAGATCAGTTTGTCCCTTGGATATCGGGGCAGACGGAAAGGATCCCCTGGGTACATGACTACCCATAGATATGTGAACTTCTTAAATTACAAGAAGACACAACCCCATTTGGAAACTTCAGCCCATGCTTCATCAGATACTCTTGTTTTCCTCAGTTCAGGATTTAACCTGCAGATGTTCTCATAAAAGAAGGCATCGTTTACCCTTCTGAATTGGTCTTGAGACCCTTTTCTTGTCAGCTGAGGGAAATACTGATAAATATGTTCTACTGTCTTGTTTCCCTTGGTGTCCAATCTGGGATAGTTCCTCATACCGGCCGCTGCATAGGTGACATACGAGGACATGTAAAATTTTCCTGTAGACAGGACCGTTGTCATTTGAGAGTCTATCTCATTACTAATGAGAGTACCCCAATCAATTCCTGGTTGATTCTTCCTAATAGTGATCATGAACTGATACATCCACCCTTGGAAAACATTTGATTCAGGAAAACCAAAAACCTGACTCAACAGAGTGATGATATCATTGATTTCCTGAATGAAATCACTTCTGGGAACAAGTCTTGGGAACCTGGAAACAGCCGGTTTGGCTTTGATCAGGAACCTCTTATTCACATGCTTGATGCAATTCTCTTGATCACTATCCCAAGCTCTTTGGGCTGACTTGAGATCTATATCTCCATATTCTTCAAAATTAGGTAGCTTAAGAAGGTCATCAATGTAACCTCCGTCCAATTTGATCACAACTTCTCCTGCCTGGTTTTTTACAGAACGAGAAGTAGAGTCATAATTTGAAGCACAGGCCAAAATAAACTCGGGGCACTGAGCGGACATAGGGAAGCCTGCCGCAAGAGGTAGGCCACTGTCGGCTATCGATTTCATCCATGGAGTTTGAGAGGGGCTCTTGACCCTATTCCAGAAATCCTCCATGTCTACATTCCTGAGCTCTGTATCTCGGATGTCGAAATTACAGTCAATATAGGATGGAGATTCTACCTTTCTGAATTTGTATTTCATCTTCCCTGTCTTTTCCATCTTTTCTTGTGATAGACCAGGGTCCGACATGAGGGTTTTCAAAGGAAGAGAGTGTCGGAGATCAGGAGATGTTGAACAATGCGAGAACCCCGACCCACTGGAAATGCTGGAAAGACCCGGCACACTGAGAAAGATGCCAAGGAGTTTGAGAAACCCAACACACTGAGAAAGATGCACTGAGAAGGAGAGATTTCGAGAAACCCGGCACACTGAGAAGGATGTCGGAGAGTTTGAGAAACCTGGGACTTTAAATTTTTCAATACACTGTGGGTTTTGGATACTGCAAAGCACCCTGCGAAACCCGAGAAGAGGGAATAGGGTTTTTGTTGAGTTTAAAACATGCAAGTTTTTCCTTCATCATTTATATCCAAAACATATTTTTAATTAAAACAATATTCTGGGGAATAACACGAAGTGATAATTCCAAAGGGGTAAACCGTAAAACATAAACCTGATTTAGAAAACAAACCCCTAAAATGGAAAAGATAAAATCCCAAAACAACCCTGATGAGAAACTTGGAAGAATTCCTCACATAATTAATCCATAAAAACCACAAAGAAATACTGAAGAAAAATACCTTCAACTGGGACAACGAATGATCAAAAACGAGCAATGCAATCGGGTACAGAGGTGAATTTCAGGTTTCAGGGTCAAAGGCGCATACGTGAAAATCCACAAGGTAAAAGTACGTCTGGTAAAAATGACGTGGAAATCTAGATATTTATAGGAAAATTTTCATTTAAGACACTTTAGCTGGCGCGTGCCAATCCACCTGACAACTCGGCATTAATGCCATGTCAGCATGCTCAGGATATCCAGAAACCTGACACAAAGGTGTTTAGAGTAATTCAGGTTTCAGGTTGCGGGAAACAATCGACATGAAGCATGATGCTTGATGGCCCCAGAAACCTGACACAAAGGAGTAAATCGGGCTTCGGGTATCGGAAGACAGGCGACATGGAACATGTTTCGGATAAGGCATGTTCCGATGCGACGAAGGTCCGCAAACCTGACTTACCTTACTTGATGCGGGTTTCAGATTTTAGGGAACACATGACATGAGACACCCAAAACACATGTTGTCTTGCTTATGAAACCTGAAAACCCGATTATCTCTCTCTGAGAGGTGATCCTTAGAAAATTATCTCCAAAAATTTCTTAGGGTTATCTCATTTTTGGTGAAAACTCAAAAATGGGATAACAACTGGCTCTAGTTGGGGACTTCTTTTGTGATATCAAAGGAAGAGAACTCAGAATCTCTGGCTATATCCATTGGGCTACGGAGTCAGAAAAGAAAGAAAACTGAAACAAAACAAAAAGAAGAAAGAAAGAAGACTAAAAGCAAACACACAACATAAAGTAAAGTATGTACAATGTAAGAGAACATCTTGCATTAGTGATGGAACAGCTTTAGATGTTGTTCGCTGAAAGGCAAAGGGAGTAACCCTCCATCCAGATATGATAGAAGGAAACTATTTTCACCATTCAGCTCATGGATCTTAAAAGGTCCTTTCCACAAAGAGTCGAACTTCCCGTGCATTCCTTTCTGCTCCCTCCTCTTATCCCAAAGCAACACCAGGTCTCCAATCTGGAAATTACGCTACCTTGATTTCTTATCAAAAAATTTCTTTACTTTGCTTTGATGATCTACAATGCGATCAACCACCTTGCTTCATTCCTCCTCTAGCCTGGCTAGATACATAACCCTTTTCTCAATAGAATTTTGAAAAGTCATGTCTTCGACTGCTTTGGCCAACTGTAAGGCTGGCAACTCCACTGAGATAGGTATCTCAGCATCAATCCCGTACAGCACTTGGAAAGGAGACATTCCTATAGCTCACTTTGGGGTAATTTGATCAGCCCACAACACGTCATACAATGCTTTGTGCCATGCCCTCTAGTTTTCATCTACTAGTTTTCTAATTATGGTAACCAGGTTCTTGTTGCTGGACTCAGCTTGCCCATTGCCTTGGGGATAATAATCAGATGAGTGAGCTAGGGTGATGCCAAATCCATAGCAAAATTTTGTCAACTCATGCGATGAGAAATTAGAGGCATTATCAGCTACAATCTTGTGGGGTACACCGAATCTGACAATTATATTTTCTTTAAGGAACTTGCACACAGCTTCTGAGGTTGCTTGCTTGATTGGTGCGGCTTCCACCCACTTGGTAAAATAGTCTGTAGCAGTCAGCACGTAATTATGTCTGGCACTGGAGGCAGGATTTAATGTTCCAATGAAGTCAATTCCCCACTGGCAAAAAGGTTCTTCAATCACTACGGGCTTCAAGGGGAGAGCTGCTAGCTTGGGACGACCAACGAAATGTTGACAAGCTTCACACTTGGACACCCACTCGGCTGAATCCCAGAAAAGAGTAGGCCAATAGTACCTAGCCCGCAGGATCTTATAAGCTATTACAGAGGATGAGAAATGTCCTCCGCATGCTAGGCTATGAAAGGATTCTAATAACTTTAACTGTTGTGATTTATCAACACAGTGCAGGAATACACCATCAATACCTTTCTTATATATCCCATTATCCCACAGGAGGTATCTCGCAGATCTTAACTTGACTGTCCTCTTCTCTTTTTGGCTTAAATGTGGAGGGCATTCACCATAAGTTAGAAAGAAAGCAATATCCGTGTACCATTCATCAGTTGTACTCACGAAAAGCACCATGGGCAACTCTGAAGAAGTATCTTGAGTCTTTTCACATTCTGCTTCAGCATGATTTTCTGCAATCAATTGGCACAGGCCCCTTCCTCGTACTAATTTGGTAGGTCTGATGTCCAAGTCATATTCCTGAACTTTAGCTATCCAGGTACCTCATTGGCTCCCCAGCTCTTGTTGAGTCAAAATGGATTTAACGGCAGTGTCGGGAACGAGAACGAGGGTATGGGAATTCAGCACATAGTACCTGAAATGTTTCACCGCTCGTACCACTGCATAAGCATGCTTTTCAATTTGTGACATCTTCAATTCATGTTCCTTCAATGGGCAGCTCATAAACGCGATGGGAGCTTCAATGCCTTCCCCATTCTCCTGCATCAGGATGGCTGACACTGTGTGAGCAGAGGCGTAGCTGTACATGATGAAATATTTTTTGAAGTCTGGACATACTAGGATAGGAGCGCAAGCAACTACCCTTTTGATTTCATCGAACGCAAGCTTCCCTTCAGTACTCCATCGAAATGGAATTTTTCCTTTCATCATCCCGAGGATATCCTTGGTTTTATCAGCAAAATCAGGTACGAACCTTCTCAGGAAATTGACCTTTCCGAAGAATGAATGAACCCCAGTTTTACTTGTGGGTAGGGAAAGGCTTTGAATGGCTTTTACTCTCTCTGGGTCGATTTTGGTTCCTTCTTTAGTCACGATATGACCCAGCAGCTTTCCTTCGGTCACTCCAAACATGGACTTCTTGGGATTTAACGAAATCCCGTGACGCCTGCATCTCAAAAGTACTTGCTCTAAATGATCATAGTGATCACTCCATTTTTTAGAGAAAATGGTCAAGTCATCTAAATATACAACTATGACCTTGCCCATCAGGTCTCTGAATGCCAAGTCCATAGCTCTCTGAAAGGTGGCTCCGGCATTGATCAAGCCGAAAGGCATCCTCCTGTAAGCAAAGGTACCCCATGGGGTTGTGAAGGTCATCTTGTGTTGATCCTCCGTAGTTACCTCAACTTGATTATATCCTGAAAATCCATCGAGCATGGATAGCATTTCTGATCCAGTAACAGTTTGTAATACCTGATCCATGATAGGCAAGGGATAGTTGTCCTTCAACGAAGACTGATTCAGGTTCCGGAAGTCAACACAAATTCAGATTTCACCATTCTTCTTCCTGACAGGAACGATGTTAGCAATCCAGGTGGAGTGATGGATTGGAAAAATAATTCTAGCATCTAACATCTTCTGGATTTCCACAAGGATAGTTCCTGAGATCTTGGGATTGTAATGTCTTTGTTTCTGCCTGTACGGTTTCACATCAGGCTTCAAAGGGATACTGTGTTGTACGTCTTTGGGCTTGAAAGATTTTAAATCTGCATAAGACCAGGCTAACACATCCATGTATCTCTTCAGAAGTGAAGTGAATCTTGCTTTCTCTTCAGGGGAACAACATTTCCCAATATTCACCATCCGAGGTTGATCAGACGAACCTAGATTGATTTGATCTACTTCCGAGGAAGAAGCTCCTTCAACTTGTCTCTTGTTTTGAATAAAACGATCATGCTTGTCGAACAAACCCTCCAGAGAAACCAGACCTTTGGGTATCTTGTTTCCTTTAAGCTGGATAAACTCACCATCAACCTCTTGATATGAATTTGAGATAGATTCACGGAAAGCTGATTCCGAACCTTCGAAGTACAGCTCACTGAAATTGTCAGCCTTTTCTAGAAAATCCAACACCTGATGATCATCATTGAACACTTGCCAGTGAATCACATTATCTGGGATGCTAGGGCAGTACACAATCTCGATAGAGTATGTATCTTGTTTGAACTGAGGATGAGGAAGAAGGAGGGATGCAGACACGGCCAAAGAATCAGCCTTGTCGTTATAATCTCTCAAAACTGCCTTAATAGAGAATGCATCAAAGCATTCTATACTATCCCAAACTTTGTTCCTGTAATGTCTCAAGCGATCATTTTTTACCTGATAGATTCCCTTGACCTGGTTGACAATCAGCTCTGCATCCCCCTGAACCTTGAGATTTTGAATTCCCTTTTGTCTGGCCATTTCTAATCCTAATAACAGGGCTTCATATTCAGCCGTGTTGTTAGTATTATCAAATTGCAACTTATAAGCTGATGGGAAAATCTCAGAATTAGGAGATATAAGAACTACACCAGCGCCCGATCTGGTGGTTGAGCAGCTACCATCGAATTCGAGGGTCCAAATAGCATTGGGATCCTTTTCCTTGACATCCACAGTCGGTATCTCTGAAGTCATGAAATAATTTCCAAAGCTAGCATCTTCGAAAAGAATTTGAGCTTTAGGATCATCAGATTTAGTTACCAAATACCTCACCTGAGGTTCAGGATGGAGAACCTGATAAACCCCATTGACTGGAATCCTGGCCTTGGTCCAATCCATATTAATCTCACCTCCGACATCCTTACAAAAACCTCTACCCAAGAGGATACCGTAAGCTGCAGGGATGTCAGCAACTAGAATGGTCATTTTCACTCTCTTCTCTGGGAAGGCAACGAATGCAAACTGTGCATCTTTGATTTGACCAATCAAAGGAACTTGTTTAGTTTCCATGGAGTAACACCGTCCATATGACTTAGTCAAAGTAAGCCCAAGGGCATGAGCTACTTTTGCGGGCATAACATTGTCAGAGGCCCCTGAGTCGATGATGCAATTACTGAGTTTAAACCCATTTATAAGTAAAGACAAATAAAATGGTTCAATCTTTCCTGAAGAAGAAGCAGAGGTCAGATTGTTCTGAGGTGGGAGTTGAGTAGGATTTGGAAGGAGACCTTTTGAAGATGGGGGAACAACAACTTTACTTCTAATGAATTTGGCAAGTTTTTCGAACTGTTCAGGATTTGACTGAAGGTATTCTGCTTCCGACATTTGGATTTTGGTTCTCTTTGCATGATCAATAATGTCAAAAGTAGTATAAGAAGGGGTGATGGTAGGCTCAGTTCTAATCACATGAGCTTGAGCTGGGGCACTGACCTTAGGAGAAAGAGAATGAGGAGAAGTTACTTTTTTGGTGACTTCTCTTTCAGTTTGTGCTGAAATAGGAGTACCTCTCTTAACTATGGCTATGGGAGATTCCTTATTCTTCTCCTTGGGGTTTTCAAGAGGTTTTCTTGGATTCTGAGATTGGGATCGAGTGAAGACAGCAAATGACTGACCATCCGGTGCACATTCATCTTCATCGTATTCCAAATACCCAATGCTGGAGTCGCCAGCCGAATCGTCGTAAGACTCATCGGCATATCCTGAAGCTTCAAAAGCCTCAGGAGAATCTTGTTCTTCTGGTTCTTCCTCTTCTTCAACTATTTCTACTGCCGCATTAACAGGAGGAGCTTCAATTGCTAGCCTCGGTTGAGCAGGAGTTAATCGCGGCCTATCCCTTACAGGCGCGCCATTGTTGTTATTGAAATTCCGTCTAGGGATATCCCGATACGGAACATTGCTCACCTGCTGGGACATTTGATTTTTTAAAGCGATCAAATCATTAGCCATTTTTTGAAACATAGGATCAGTATTACCTTGGGAAGAACCTTGATTTTTAGCCTTGGGTACATCTTTCCTGATCCTTCCAGCCAAAATGAGATCATCCTCTATTTCAATAGCTGTTGACTGAGCGACAGCCAAATCTGGGATAACCGACCTTCTTAATAAAAAGCTCACATCGGGAGGCTGAGCATTAATGAAGAAGCATTTCTGGTTTTCCGGAGTAGGTACAGCTATTTCTGGAATCTTTCGGATTAGCTTGTTAAACTTTTCCACAAAGTCCCGCATGGGTTCATGCGATTCCTTCTTCATATGAGTAAGTTGAGCTAACAAGGCATGAGAATCTTCAGCTGGTTTGAAACGTGCTTCGAACTTGGTCCGCATGGTAGCCCAGTTTGTGATGCATGCATTCGGAAGGTGATAAAACCATTCAGCTGCTGCACCGTGCAACGTTTCAACGAAGAGTCAAACAGAGACATCTTCGTGAGCTACTCCAAGGACACTGCATGCTACGAAGAAAGATGCAATATGTTCATCAGGATGCTGCTTCCCATCCCCATTGAACTTGGGAATGTTTTTACGTGATCCATGTGGTAACTCGTGCAATGGTGGAGTTAAAGAAAGAGGACCAATAACTGCGCCCCAAGGCACAGGTTGTACTGCCATCCTTCTGAAAAGAGTGTGTATAGGGATCCGAGTATCAGACAAGAGTAGTGCATGACAAGTTGCAGACGCTTCCCATTCCACGGGGATCCGGTTTCTCCAAACAGGCGAAGAACTTCTGGTTCGGTTAGAAACAATGTTGTTGGGGGACAGGCTGAAATTGTGTTGTTGTAGCAACTCAAAGAGTGGGTCAATTTCACCTTGGGCTCGGCGGGACTGAGTGAAGATCTTTCTGGCCAGCTTGAACTGGGAAAGAGACCTTGTTAAAAATAAGGCAAATACGGAGTCGCCAGACACCAAGAGGATAAGCTTTATACTATAAATCCGTATTCCCCAGCGGAGTCGCCAAAAACTGTTGGTTGGATATTTTGTCAATCCAAAATATGAGGTTCAACCACAGTATATGGGATTAAATCCCTCCTCAAAGACAGGTGAGGCTGCCTGCTTATTACTAATCTAAAACACAACAAAAACAATATATACAGTATTCACACTAATCTAACCATTGGGGTTGGGATAGAATCCCGAAATCCACATCCACGCGATGCGAAGATGTTATTTTTGTAAATGGACTGGGTAGGAAATTATTATGATGAAAGAAACACAATGGAAAGGAAATGAGAGAAACGTATTTTCTTTCGAGTAAACACAGAGCACGAAATAATCATACGAGCTTTAGATCATAAATATAATGTCTGAAATGATTAGAAACACTAAGGTGCTAAACAAAGAATAGCTTAAGATTATGAACGTAAGAACAATGTCTTAAGAAAGATATATCCCACAACACAAAGTTTGCAAAATAATATCAACTCCTATTCTTCAAAATGATTAAAAGAAAACACAAAGTTTTTCTTCTTTCCAATAGCTCCCAATATTTCAAAAATCTCGACCCTTTGGAATACATAAGCATCCCTTATTTATAATAAAAGGAGTAGAGAGAAAATAGGATAAATCCTAGAAAATAGTGTTCTTTAAAAAGAGTTCTATTTTGCTTGACTCTCACGCAGGAGACCAAGTCAAAATATGATTCAAAAATGTGACGAAACAGAAATGAAAAAGACATGTCAATTTCAAAATTGAAATGACATGAAACATCAAGACTTAATCTGAATCATCATCTTTCGCTCCTTCATCTTTCTCTTCCTCCAGCTGAGCCTGTTTGTTCCGAAATTCTTGGAACTTTCGAATTATGCCTTGCATTTCATTTTCGTCAGGCGCAGTGGAATGATCATTCAAAACTTCACAGGTTTCATGGGTATCACTAGCACTGCCGGGAAGCTTTTTCAATCTTTTGCTGAGCCTTCTCAAGGCCTCCAAAGAATGTTCAATTCTTACAAACCGGTCGATGATCTCAATACCAAATCCGTGCGTTGGTTCATGCTGAACAGACTCTTGGACTTGTTCGAAAAGATCATCAGCTGATAGGATGCCTGAGTTTCCAACTGACACCTTTGGACAAATCTTCAGCAACTCTTCTTCCAGATCACTTTTGCCATCAATCAATTTATCCCTTGATTCTCTCAACTTACCGCAGGCTTCGTTAAGAATCTTCAGCCTGAACCTGATGGCTTTGGTCAGCTGGAAATGCTTATCCGCATGTGGGATGATGCCTTCTTCTACCAAGAGTTGTGATGGTATTTTCTTTAATGCCTGGAGAGCTTCGAAAGTCAAATCAAGATGTCCAATTTCTTGAGAGAAATCATCGTCCATCTTCTCTCCATCACTCTGAATGTCCCCCAAAGATTGATAGATTTTCACAACGTCTTGAATCACTTCCTTCCCCTGTTGGAGCAGCCTTTGGATCCATTCATCGACCACCCTTCCTTTTTTATTAATCCTCTCAATCGTAGGCACTGATGAGAAATCGAATCCGACAGGGACAGAAGAAGATGGTATGGATTCAAGGGGTTTTGAGAGCTTAAGAAAAACCTCTGTCAACTGCTCCACCTTTCCCTTAAGCTCATCTCTGTTGTCTTTTGTTTCTTTCAACTTCTGGCACAACACGTTTATAGCATCCCGTGCATCCTGTTGTGCCCCTTCTGCTGTCACTTTTCCTAGAGCCACCCTGGTTATCTGATAATCAGAGGCTGTTACGTCCTCTTTAGTTTTGTCAGTCGCGGGAGTGGCGATCTCTGTGAACTTATGCCCTGAAGCGTCCACCAAAACCCTTGAAACTGTTTTGGGTTTCTTGGCCGATTTAGCAGTAGGAGCCTTGAGTGAGCTAAAATCAAAGGCCGGTATGGGTACAATCACCTTCCTCTTCCTCAGAGTTTTCTCGAGTAGCCATTGCGGCGTATCAGAGGGAGTTGCCACTGTTGTAGAAGCTGGTATCATACTCTCAAGGGGAGAAGGTTCTACTAGCGGAGGGGGAATAGTTACCAATGTGGTAGCAGATTCAATAAAAAGAGGCACAGGAGGGGGCGTGTTGGTGATTACTTGGGTCCCAGCAGAGAGGGGTGAGAGTCCAGAGAAAATACTGGCCATGACTGAAGAAGTTGATGGAGAATGAGGAGGTAGGAGTGGTTGTGAGGGGGGAGGCGCAGATTCAGACTCCAAAGCCTGGGATGCAAGAGATAAGGTCTCTTCAGTTGGGCAATCAACAAATGATGAAACCAGAGGCTGGCTTCCTTCTCCTTCCAAAGAAATTTCTCCTATTTCTGGTGGTGTTGGTGATTCTGGCACATCCACCGTTTCAACTGGAGAAACAATTGAAGAGATTTCTCTTTCTTTTCTCTTTTTGACAAACTTGACCTTTATAGGCCCCTGAGAAGATTTTTTGTCCTTTCCCTTTTTGGAGGGCCCCGCCTCTGAAGCAACCAACTTTGAAAAATTATCATCTTTAAAACTCATCCCCCAAGAGGCGAGCCATGCTTTGGTGCGTGCAAGAATCAGAGCTGATCTATCTGTAATGGAGGCTTTTTCACTGATTGACCAATCAATAGGTGGGAAAACATATTGATCTTCATTCAGTCCATCATAGGAGGGATCCAGAACACTTTCATTATCGCTAGTACCTTCTGGTAAGTTAGCGAGCTCAAGTGTTTGAATCTCAGCAAGTGTCAATCTGCTATGATCTTTTCTTCGGACAGCAACCTCATCACGTAAATCAATCCAGATGTCTTCTATGCTTGGTTTGTGCAGGTGCAGAGTTCCATACGCCCTGAGGACTCCTCGAATATCAAACCCATCTCGGGGCTTCATGTGCTTCTTCAACTTATCCTGAAGCTCATGGACAACATTCTTGGCTTTTACCACTGTCGAACAAGTATACCTTCCAATAGAAATTGGGAAGGATACAACGGCTTTATGTTTACTTTGTTGGAACTTGTGAAAATCCAACAATTGCCTAACCAACTCCATCAAGATCAGTTTGTCCCCTGGATACCTGGGCAAATGGAAAGGATCCCCTGGGTACATGACTACCCGTAGATATGTGAACTTCTTAAATTGCAAGAAGACACAACCCCATTTGGAAACTTCAGCCCATGCTTCATCAGATACTCTTGTTTTCCTCAGTTCAGGATTTAACCTACAGATGTTCTCATAAAAGAAGGCATCGTTTACCCTTCTGAATTGGTCTTGAGACCCTTTTCTTGTCAGCTGAGGGAAATACTGATAAATATGTTCTACTGTCTTGTTTCCCTTGGTGTCCAATCCGGGATAGTTCCTCATACCGGCCGCTGCATAGGTGACATACGAGGACATGTAAAATTTTCCTGTAGACAGGACCGTTGTCATTTGAGAGTCTATCTCATTACTAATGAGAGTACCCCAATCAATTCCTGGTTGATTCTTCCTAATAGTGATCATGAACTGATACATCCACCCTTGGAAAACATTTGATTCGGGAAAACCAAAAACCTGACTCAACAGAGTGATGATATCATTGATTTCCTGAATGAAATCACTTCTGGGAACAAGTCTTGGGAACCTGGAAACAGCCGGTTTGGCTTTGATCAGGAACCTCTTATTCACATGCTTGATGCAATTCTCTTGATCACTGTCCCAAGCTCTTTGGGCTGACTTGAGATCTATATCTCCATATTCTTCAAAATTAGGTAGCTTAAGAAGGTCATCAATGTAACCTCCGTCCAATTTGATCACAACTTCTCCTGCCTGGTTTTTTACAGAACGAGAAGCAGAGTCATAATTTGAAGCACAGGCCAAAATAAACTCGGGGCACTGAGCGGACATAGGGAAGCCTGCCGCAAGAGGTAGGCCACTGTCGGCTATCGATTTCATCCATGGAGTTTGAGAGGGGCTCTTGACCCTATTCCAGAAATCCTCCATGTCTACATTCCCGAGCTCTGTATCTCGGATGTCGAAATTACAGTCAATATAGGATGGAGATTCTACCTTTCTAAATTTGTATTTCATCTTCCCTGTCTTTTCCGTCTTTTCTTGTGATAGACCAGGGTCCGACATGAGGGTTTTCGAAGGAAGAGAGTGTCGGAGATCAGGAGATGTTGAACACTGCGAGAACCCCGACCCACTGGAAATGCCGGAAAGGTGGAAAGACCCGCACACTGAGAAGGATGTCAGGGAGTTCGAGAAATGACACACTGAGAAAGATGTGAGAGTTCGAGAAACGGCACACTGAGAAGGATGCCACTTTCGAGAAACCTGACTGAGAAAGGATGTCGGAGAGTTCAAGAAACCTGGCACTTTAAATTTTTCAATACACTGCGGGTTTTGGATACTGCAAAGCACCCTGCGAAACCCGAGAAGAGGGAATAGGGTTTTTGTTGAGTTTAAAACATGCAAGTTTTTCCTTCATCATTTATATCCAAAACATATTTTTAATTAAAACAATATTCCGGGGAATAACACGAAGTGATAATTCCAAAGGGGTAAACCGTAAAACATAAACCTGATTTAGAAAACAAACCCCTAAAATGGAAAAGATAAAATCCCAAAACAACCCTGATGAGAAACTTGGAAGAATTCCTCACATAATTAATCCATAAAAACCACAAAGAAAGACTGAAGAAAAATACCTTCAACTGGGACAACGAATGATCAAAAACGAGCAATGCAATCGGGTACAGAGGTGAATTTCAGGTTTCAGGGTCGAAGGCGCATACGCGAAAATCCACAAGGTAAAAGTACGTCTGGTAAAAATGACGTGGAAATCCATATATTTATAGGAAATTACATTTAAGACACTTCAGCTGGCGCGTGCCAATCCACCCGACAACTCAGCATTAATGCCATGTCAGCATGCTCAGGATATCTGAAAACCTGACACAAAGGTGTTTAGAGTAATTCGGGTTTCAGGTTGCGGGAAACAATCGACATGAAGCATGATGCTTGATGGCCCTGGAAACCTGACACAAAGGAGTAAATCAGGCTTCAGGTATCGGAAGACAGGCGACATGGAACATGTTTCGGATAAGGCATGTTCCGATGCGACGAAGGTCCACAAACCTGACTTACCTTACTTGATGCGGGTTTCAGATTTCGGGGAACACACGACATGAGACACCCAAAACACATGTTGTCTTGCTTATGAAACCCTGAAAACCCGATTATCTCTCTCTGAGAGGTGATCCTTAGAAAATTATCTCCAAAAATTTCTTAGGGTTATCTCATTTTTGGCGAAAACTCAAAAATGGGATAACAGGGGGCAGTATAGAATTTCTTAGCATGCAAGGCAAGTAATTATGGAGTATGGATGTTACTTCATTCAATACAAGAATTTCACTTACATCAGAGTTAGTGGTTTTAAAGGAAAACCTTTCAAGTTGCCAAGGTATGTGGATGACAAGCTTTGTTTATGCAAATTGGAAAGGCAATTAGTGTTTGTGCATAAGATAATTGCTTGGAGGCACAAAAGGAATGTTAAATTCCCTATTAGAATTGGTAAGTTTTCTTGCCCCTCCATTATAAAATCTAGATTGATTGGAGAAGAAATGCAGAGCTTGGCCATGGAGACATTTGTAGCTAGGCCTAATTATGACATTTGGTGAGTGGTTAACAATGTGGGTAATACTTTCGAGCATGAGCCTCACTTTGAGGACTATTGGATAAATTACAGAGATGAGGAAGATGTTAGGTTAAGATTATTTTCAAGGATGACTTTGTCATAAGTTGTGGATTTCAAGGTTTCTGTCATTCCAGAAGGACTTGTGGATTTAAATATAAAAAGTAAATTATATATTTCTCAGAAGGTAGAAAATCAACCCATAGCTCCCCTAAGTTGGGATGAGGAATAATCTAATGATCCTCATATAAGGATAACATATTTCATGAGGAGAACGCTAATTTGGTTGACCCAGATAAACATTTACCTATTAATACAGAACACAAAGATTCTAAATCACTTCAGAAGTATAGGAAACTTGGATGTTGCTCTCCCACATCTACGGGAGGGTGATGATAAGATTGACCCATTAGGAGGAAAATATCCTTTATTTCCCTATAGAAGGCCTACTACTAGGATTGTCGATGAATGGATAGCAGCCACAAGTGATACATGTACTTCCATGTCTTCCCTCAGAAAGAAAACTAAAAGAATGCTCTTGAAATCCATGGAAAATTTCCCAATTACTCATGTAGTGCCACTCTAGGCAAAGGGAAAGGGTTTAGTTTCACATGTGGTCCTCCCAAATGTTATTCTAGAGAAACATAGTATTGACAATTTAATGAGTGCAGCTATCACAAGTGGTCATAGTCAGCCCAAGCAGAAAAAAGAGGTAAAAAGGGAACCACCTAAATTGATGAAGTTTGAAAGGGAACACAAGAAGCCAAAAATTGTCCATCAACAAGTCCTGGTGAGGGTAGTTTCCCATACACCAAAGAAATTCAAACATATACATTGGGTAATTGATCCCCCAAAAGTGGAAAGAACGAATAACGACGAGAAACAACAAGACATACCATTTCTGAGTATGGGGCATTCAAGTCCTCTAATCCCTCATTCATTATTTATGGAGAAAGAAGGACACTCAAAGTTCAGTTCCTCAAAGGGATGTTGTAGTCAATACAATGGACAACCAATTTTTTACCTCAAGTATGGACATTCCTGAAGCTCTACTTGTTAGAGATATGAATACACCTCCAGTACAAATAATGAATAAATTTGAAAATATGTAAACTGAGGTGATTGATTTAGATACTGTTAAGGGTTTTTCTATGTTGGATAAGCTCAAGTTATCCATGGAGGAACCATTTTCAACACCAATAGGTAGTATTGAAAATGATAAGGGATTAGAAGTAGATACTCATGTGTTGGCAAGTGAAGAGATGGTTCAAAACATAGGAACTTCTTCCATAGAATAATTATTTTTGGTATCAAGAATATTTGAACTAGTGGTAGAAAAGGATATGGATATTGAATTAATGGTCGAAGATATTTTTCCCACTACTATTGTGTCCAATGAAAAGTTGTAAAAACCATGGATATGGGGTAAGAATCTCTAAAGAAACCCCAAAGGATTTTAACAATCTGATCAACTAACCATGTGATAAGAAATGAGCAAGGTTTCCTTCTTTGCATACATTAATTTGAAATAAACATGCAAACTAAGAAAATGAAGTTAATCTATATTCTTTGAAATCTTGAAATAATGAACCTAAGAGGCTCTAATCATTCAATTTATGTGTTAAGAGAAAGAGATCTGCCCATCAATGGATTCAAGGCCAATGGATATTCCCTTTTACTCTATGTTAATGCTATGAAATAAAAGATTTGATGCTTTTAGCTCAAATGAAAGAAGATGAAATACAAACTAAAGCCTAATCAAATTGCTATAAATTTGTGCTAGCAAGAAGAGAGAATTCTTGGGAAATGAGGGAGGGGGTATAGCCCTATTTATAGTTTTTGGTTTGGAAGAAAATGGAGATTTGGGTGCATGTGGGACAAAGGATAAAGTCCAAAAAGCACTTTAGAAAGTCAAAGTGTGATTTGACTATGTTAGAGGGTAATTAACCTAGGTTAGACTAATTAATCTCTCTTAAAGAGTAATTAGGGTTCCGGAAGGGTTCTGAAGGGCTTAATCAATCCAACAAAGTGGATTGATCTTCCAGGGAGCTAATAGAAGTGAGATAGAAGAGAATAAGAAGCTAATGTCGTTAGAACGAGGCTATAACTGCCTGTTTAAATGGTTTACAAGAAGAAAAATGACCAAAAGGGTGTCGTAGGAAGGGAGTTAGATAGGCCTAACTAGCGGTGTGTTATCAATTTGTGAAAGGAAGAGGCATTAGTGCACCATTAGAAATAATAGTGTATTGATCAAACTACAAGTGTCTACATTTTCCCTTCTTTGAGGTGACATAAACGACATCACTTCAAAGAAAGTAGACAAACACAAGCAAGTAGAAAAAAATTTGAAGGGGTAGAAGAAAAATTAATAGGGTGGAGGATGACGAATGCCCCCTCAAGTGTCGATGGGGTGATGAATAAACTCAATCAATGATCGAAAAATAAACAAATAGAAAGAAAAGTGCTCAGAGAAGATGAGAAACAAGAAGAAAAAGGGATATTGAGCTATCTGAAAATCAATTGCTAACAATATTTTAATCATCATAATGCTTAGAATCCTCCTCATGGGTCCTTATTAAAATGTGAGCATGTGACAGAAGTGTAAAGTGACATGAAAAGCCAAGATACAAATAACCGATACTGTCAAAATTACCAACTCCATGCAACATACATGAATGCAATGTAATACGAGAAATAAACAGAATCACCTGACATAGAAATAAGTACAATCACACACACTTAAACCAACAACGTTCAAGATAGTTGCACAAATATTTTTTTATCGAGATGAAGTCATAAATGTTTTGATAAACGACTAGGGTGAAGAATGATGCCCCAAGCAAGGTGTATTATGCAAGGGGGAAGATGGAGGACACTTCTGTCCTATGAAAAAGAAATGTGCATGATGAAAACAATACCAGGTAATTCATAGTGCCCCATAGTACAAACGAAGTAAGCAACATAGCTTGTTTAGGTGATTGAAGATTTTGGTGATGCACGAGTCATTGTTTCAAATGATTTTGAGAATGTCAACAAGATCTGGGATGATTTCCATGAAATAGACATAGATTTCAGCCGTAGATGATCGGTTTAATCAATTTTAATCCATTTTGATATTTTTGTGGTTTTTTAATTTTAATTTTAATTTTTTTCATTTTCTAGGTTTTTGGTCGATCAGAAGAATCTTAAAAGATCAAATATCTTCCAAAAATACATGTATAGGTGTTAGTGGGAAGGAAAATCTTTCAAAAATCTTAGAATATGTGCCCACAAGAAGAAAGATGGGTCGAGAATAATTTATTTAAAATGAATTAGTAAATAATCATCACGACGAGGGAAAATAAATGAAAAATAGAGGAGGTGGGAAAATGTGCCTAAAATATTCGTGAATTATCTCAGTGTGATGAAGAAGTGACCGTTGGATGACACGAAATGCTCCAATGTGTGAAAATTAGTAAAAATAATTATTTTAATACAAAAATAATTATCACAGTGGATAGAAGAAGGTTAGAATGATCATGGTGGGGAAAACATGCCCCAGGGGCATCACGATGGATTACTATACTCACCCGGGATCAGTAAAACAATATAGAACAATTCATTTTGAAAAGATCCTCTATGAATTATTACCGCGAGTGAAAGCAAGAGCCATGGAGTGAGATGGTGAGGATACCGAGGAAGACAAGGTGTGCAGATCACATCCAGGAGTACATGCGGGACCCAGTGGATGGACCATTCATGAGTGCCTTAAGCCCCCCATTAATTACACATTAATTATGATTTTTAGGGGTTTTTAGGGTAGGTAGGAGAAATTTTTACACATGTGCATAGGCATATGCATCATATTGATGGGTACGGACACGAGCATGTGTCAAAATAGACACAGACATACACGTGCATCCATTAATGGGGGACAGGGACGTGTATGCGTACCTTTTCGGTAGAAGTGGGACACACACATGTAATCATTGGGAAAGGTAGTTACACACACGCATACCCATAGGAAAAAAAACTAGAGGGGGTGTACATACATCAAATATGGTTTGAACAGACATGTGCATGTGTGTGCGTCGAAAAAGGTGCATAGGCATCATGGAGAGCGCATAAGTGTCCTGCATCAGCTTGTGCCATAAAAGAGTAGAAATTTAGTGTGCGTATGCATCCCCAGGGGCGCGTACATGTCAGTTAGGGTGCGCAGGTTCCAAAGGAGGTGCGTATGTGCTAGAAGCATGTGAGGAAAGATAACTGGCTATAAAATAGCCAACTATAGAAGAACAAAGGTGAGATTACTTTAGAGGAAAAGAATAGCTAGCAAATTAGATGCATTAAAAGTATTATTTTTCCTTAGAAAAATATTATAGAAATGTTAGATGCCTAACCCTTGCATTGATTTTACAGCGTATGTTACCTGTTCTTCAGACTCACGAGTGCTACAGCCATTTACCTATGATAGAGGTGCAGTTTGATGAGGAGGATAGAGCAACCCTGACGAGCCTCTTACACATGACGGGACTATCTTATGTGGCCAAAATGCCCCAGATTACTTTAGATCATAGCCTTTTGATGGCCATAGCAGAGCGGTGGCACAACGATAGCCAATTCTTTCACCTCCCATTAGGGGAGATGACCATTACATTAGAGGATGTATGGCACATCATGCGGGTCCCAATCTAGGGACAACTTATCAAGATGATGAGCCACTGGAGTGACATTCAATTTCACATCAAACATTTGTTCAGTGTTCCTACCATACCACAACACAAGATGTCTATCAGACTATCCCGATGCAAAGATGATCTAGAGTTAGACTGCGTAGTGGTCTGTATGATGTCTCTTGTCAATAGAGTTATACTCCCTGACAAGACTGGTGCTTCATTTCCATTGGGACTCCTAGGAGTGATTCTGATCACCTACTACCATCAAAAGATGGTAGGACCTTCCCGTCTATTATAGATTTGGGCATGGGAGCACATTGCTATTGGTCGCCCCTAGGTGTGCTGAGAGGTCGGGCTCCCAACGAGCCTTCTACTATGGGTTAGGTCCTGGTAGGGGACAATGTATGACCCTTCATGGGGGTTACATACCATTATAGGCATGAGCTAGATGAGCTTCTCTAGGCTTCCATTGCATAGATTCCTTACAGACATTTTCAGTGGCAAGAGGATGGTCTAGAGCTCAGCACCGCTACAGTTGAGCATTTTATCCTGGGCAGCCGCAACTATATGCGGGAGTTATACAAAGTGGATCAATGTTAGTGATAGTTCGGCCTTACCCAAGATGTTGTTGGGCCAGATAGATGGTACGCTCATAGAGCTAAAGAGAACTTTGATATGGGTCTGTAGATTACCCGTGACAAAGCACTAGCTAGATTTTGACAGGTGGTATCTACTATTTGGGTGCCACTTAGACAGATCAGATATGTGGGTACTATGCTAGATTATGGGCAATGGTAGCATGGTGTACTCCCATGCCGTTTGAGCATTCTTAGAGTGGCATATGATGTTGGCTTGAGGCCTCCTCTAGTGGGGCCTCCTAGCGGTGGCAAGGGAAGAGATGATAGTGATGATGATGATGATGATGAGGGTGGGCCCAATTCACCCCAACATGTTAGAGGTAGGGGACAGGGTCCCATTCCATAGCAGTCACAGGGACAGGGCTCTAGGTCCAGGCCAAGACAAGTATATAGGGCCGTGGACATAGAGTTTCCCCCAGTGGGCATTCTAGCGGGGATTTATACCCCTCTTCAGTAGGTATTACCAGCACAGGGGCCACCTTTTAATACCTCGAAGAGTAGTAGCATGGGTGGGCAGTAGTTACAGGTAGCCATCGATGTTTAGTTATAGGTGGCTAGTGAGAGAGATATAGTGAGGACCAGGTACATGCCCTCACATTAGAGTGAGACCAGGATTAGGCATAGATACAAATGTTTACATCAGAGAGAGATCAAGCCCAGGCACAGGCCACTCAGGGTAGTGATAGTATTGCATGGTAGAGTCAGGTGTTAGAGATGGCCACACGGGAGGCTTAGATATTGAGCCTCCTACACCAATCCCAGACTCAAGTACAGATGGTTTTAGCCCAGAGGTACCATGTATACAGATGGTCACAGGGTCTTCTAGCATAGAGGGATGAGGCACGAGCCCAGGTGCAGAGTGTTACTATAGAGCGAGATCGAGAGGCTACCTCCTCAAGAAAGGATGAGGTTGATTTAGGCAGAGTGACAGGTGAGTGAGATATTTTCCTTTAAGAAACCCTCACTTTTGGTATGCCGACTTGATCCATAATTCCATGAGGCTTGGTGGTGATGCATTATTTTACAGGACTTCCTACTTCGGGGTAGTTCCCCTAGGGCAACGAGTGGTACTCCCTCGACAGTCAGGGACAAGCATGACAAGGTCCAGGTCATAGAGATCAGTTAGGTATCCCATGCTAGAGCATCTGGCTAGATAGGGACCATCTAGTCAGCCTGGTGGTCCATTTAGTGTAGGTCCTTCCCATCCACCATTTTTCCATTGACTAGGTGATAAACCTGGGAGCCCCGGTGACGGTGAGAGCTATGGTTGAGCTCTACCTTATTGTTGTACATATATTCTTTATACATGTCTCTGATGAAGGCTGATTTTTTTGTATAGCTTTGTATATTATTCATTTTGATGATGCCTCATGATGAAGGCCCGATTCTTTTTTATGTATGCCCCTTTTTGATGGCATATTGTATCGATGATGTATTATTTTAACCACTGAATGGATAGTTATACATGTATATATGGAAATTTGTGATGTATCGTTTATATGATGGATTCATGATGAATGTTTGTTCTTTCTTTCATGTATGTGGTATATCTTAGATTCAGAAATGTGTATACTTCTTGCTTTCATATTTGATGATGTATCTACAGATGACACCACATGGTTTTAGATTCATGATTTAGTTCTAAGCTTTTATGCTAGCACTTGGGATAATACTAGATGATATTGGTTTGGGGGGATAGATTAGTGATTATGCACAACCCCTCTTACCCCCATTGATGATATGATATTTGATGATTAGATTATCATACATACATGATGTAATACTTAACATTTATATATATATATATATATATATATATATGATGTAGTGGATGATGTTATACATGTGATAAGATGATAGATGATAGATGTGATAACAAACAACTGTGCAAAAACACACAAGCAAAGAGTAAATAAAACTAAACAAATATACACCACCTACTACTAAACAAACACATGCACAAACCTCCAACAAAAGATAAAATGATATCTAATCTAAGCAAGCAAAAATGAACCCTAAAAGGAATCACACTAACAAACAAAGAAACCTACAAAAACTATTTACAGGCATGATAGCCTTCAAATGTATGTAATGCAATGCTCAATTTAGATCAAACAAGATTCCACTTTCAATAAGCAAATGATCCATTTTAAAGAACTACCAATTAACGGAATAAGTACACCAAAACTATAGAAACCAACAACTAAAATTAATTAAAGCACTACTTTGTTTTTGTAGGAAAACATTGACATATTTTCTAATGTTTTTGGTTTTATCTAAGAAGATAAGTTTTCACGGCTACGTTTGTCACTGTTTTGTCTAGGTTTCCCAAAGATAGTGTTGTAGACGAATGTAGCTTTATCCATGGAAATGGGGTTTTTTCTAAATGTTTATATTTTTTGTGTATTGTTTTCCTCATGTTTTTGTATTTTCCAAGGTCATGTTCTAAAAACGATGAAGCGTGGATGCCCCCAGCGTGATGTGGGAATATACAAAGGGCAGAATGCCACACGTGTATGTGCAAGAAGATGGCAATGATATTTTCATACTCAACATTAGATGGGCTTATTCAAAGGTAATTTACTTCATGCAAATATAAGATCAAACAAACCAAATCATGGCAAGGCAAAGGTGATCTTAGTAGGGTTCCTAGACCTATCAGAAAAAGTTATATCTAAAAAGTGGTAACGATTACCTATCCTTCCATAAGAGTAACTTGTGTCTAGAGAATCCTCCTTAAGCACCAAAAATTGGTTTTCACTCAAATAATTTCCCCCTACGCCACAATTGCATGGTTTTCACATGAGGATGACATGCTTTTTCTTTACTATTTTCTCATTTTTTCCATTTTTTTGCTTGTTTTTTTTAGTTCATAGTTTATATTCTCATCATACCTAAGCATAGAAACACTTTAAGTGCATGGAATTCATGGGTTCTATAAGCTCTTCACCATCTAATTATGCAAGTTTGTAGACCCATAATCCATATTTTGCAATTACAACAGAAGGACCTAACCAGTTAGCCTCGAAATTTCCTTTCTTTTCTCTGTCTTTAATGGTGTTCTTCTGATTTTCTTTGAGAACTAGATCCCCTACATCAAATTCCTGATGAATGATGCATTTATTATATCCTCTGGACACTATGTTATGATAAAATTTTAGGTGATTAAGCGCTTTGATACGCCTTTCATCTAATAGTTCTAACTCTGCTAGGTGAGAAACTCTGTAGTCTTCATCTTTGTCAAGATAATCTCTAAGAGATATTCTAAGGAAGGGAAGCTCCACTTCCAAAGGTATGATGGCTTCAGTGCCATAGAAAATTGAATAAGGGGTCATAATAATATGAGTGTGGATGGAAGTGCGATAGGCCCAAAGGGTGGGATATTTCTGCAAATGCCAATTACAGTCGATTTTACTGATCATTTTCTCCATAATCCACATAAGGGTTTTATTGGTGTCTTTCTCCTATCCATTACCTTGAGGGTAATAAGGGGTAGACCACTTAGTTTGGATATGGAAGTGTTGACACAATGTTTTAACCATTTTATTTTTAAAGGATTTACCATTATTAGTGACAATGGCCAAGGGGATCCCGTAACAGCATATGAGATGGTTCATGATGAATTTTGAAATCTACACACCAGTGACATAGGTAAGAGGGACAACCTCTAACCATTTGGTAAAGTATTTGGTGACAGTGATGATATGATTATGATTGTCTGATGAAGAAGGATGGAGCTTCCCTATGAGATCCAAGCCCCATTTAGAGAATGGCCAAGGTGTTGCAATAGGCTGTAAGGCTTGCGCCAGTGCATGTATTAAATTCCCATATTTTTGGCATATTTCACACTTCTTTATGAAGTTACAACAATTTGATTCCATGGCAGGCCACTAATAGCCTACTCTCAATAGCTTTTTAGCTAAGACCATGCCACTAGTATGTGCTCCACAAATACCACTATGTACTTCCTTAATTGTGTGGATAGAATCAATGACATCCAAATAGTGAAGCAGATTCCCGTCGTAGCCACGATGATAAAGGGTGCCTCCTAGGAGGGTATAATGGGCTATGCGGTGAATAAGGGATTTCTTTTCAAAATGGGTGATGTCAGGGGGAAGGATGCCATCTTATAGGTATTGGAAGATAGGGTCATACCAAGGGGATAAAGGACCAAAAACTTCACATGCTAAACATGACTCTGACATATCATATTCAGGTACCTATAGATGTTCCATGAAGAAATTCATCTTGCTCTCTTGAAGTGTTATGCACAAGAGAGATCCAATAGTAGCCATAGCATCCGTAGATCTATTATGTGACCTTGGCCTTTGTTCAATTATGACTTGTGTGAAATATTCCTTCAAAGTTTCAACCATTTTCTTATATGGAATAAGTTTCTCATCTTTAACCTTATACTCATCATCAATCTATTTTATGATAAGTTGAGAGTCCCCAATGACTTGTAGTTGTCTGATATTCCATGTAATAGCTAGCCTAAGGCCGGATATGAGTGCTTCATACTCTATAATGTTATTTGTACACGAGAATCCCAACCAAAATGCTCATGGTATGACATTGCCATTTGGAGTGATGAGGACCACTCCTACTCCAGATTTATGGAAGGTAAGAGATCCATCAAAATGAACTTGCCATTCTATGGACTCTTCAATATACATCATAGATGCATCTGGTAAATCTAAGCATAAAGGTTTCATTCCTAGGAGAGGATTTTTTGCCAACTAATTAGCTAGTACATGTCCTTTTAAAGACTTATAATTTACAAACTCAATGTCAAACTCACTCAAGAGAATGATCCAATTATCCATTCATCATATGAGGACGGATTTCGATAAGAGATACTTAAGAGGGTCAAATTTGGATATGAGCTTGGTCTTATTATTCAAGAGATAGTGGTGAAGCTTTTGAAATGTGAATACAATCACCAAGCAGGCCTTTTCTATTTGGGGATAATTTAGCTCGTATGCAATCAAGGTGTGGCTAAGATAGTAAACTGCTCTCTCTTTATGGGCTAAGTCATATTGGGCCAGTAATGCACCAATGGAAAACTGGGTAGTGGAAATGTATAAGAGGAAGGGTTCACCAGGGGTAGGTGGCATTAGTACAGGTGGGTTGGACAAGTAATGTTTGAGTAGTGCAAAGGATTTTTGACAATCATGTCCCCAATTGAATGTGACATCTTTCTTGAGAAAATGATTAAAGGGGTGGCACTTATCCACAAGTTGTGAGATAAAGCGACAGATTGCCTGAATCTTTCCTTATAGACTCCTTAGCTTCTTGAGAGTGGTAGGTGGTGGCATTTATGTGATAGTTGTAACCTTTGTAGGATCCACTTCAATCCCCTCTTTTTGAGACAATGAACCCTAGGATTTTTCCTGATAAAACACCGAAGACACATTTCTTAGGGTTCAAATGAACCTTATAATGTCTTAGATGCTAAAAGATACACCTCAACACTTTAGGGTGTTCTTTTCTACTTTTGGATTTTGCTAGGATATCATCAATATTATCCTCCATGATGTAACTTATCATATCATGGAAAATAATTTTCATGGCCCACTGATAAGTAGCCCCAACATTATTAAGCCCAAAGGGAATGAATTTGTAGCAAAATGTTACCCAAGGGGTGATGAATACCATCTTATGTTTATCTTCTTCCGTAATTCGTATCTAGTTATAACCTAAAAAAACCATCCATCAAGGAAAACATTTCATATCTAGTTGTTGAATCGACTATCATGTCAATGTTAGGTAGGAGAAAATCATCTTTTGGACATGCTTTGTTGATGTCATGGAAATCTATGCAGATCCTTATTCCAATAGGTTTTTTTCTGTACTGGGACTATGTTAGAGATCCATTTTGAATATTCAACAGGTTTAATGAAATCCATAGCTAATATCTTTTCTAATTCTTCTTTGACTAAGAGTTCTACCTTAGGATGCATCTTTCTAAAATTTTGCTTGATTGGTCTTGGCATCTGGGTGCACAATGAGGTTGTGTACAACTAGTTCTGGGTCCAAAATGGGCATATCTGCATATGTCCATGTAAATATGTCCACGTACTCTTGTAATATCTCTGCAAAGGTCTTTTGTTCTTGAGCTGATAGCAAAGCTCCCAACTTGACTATTCTAGGTTGCTCCTCTGAGCCAATGTTGACATTGATTGTTTCCTCAATAATAATTTTAGAAGCATCTTCCATCCGTGTAGGATCAGAGGTAAGAGTAAGATCGCCCTCCTATGGTAGTTCATGATCATCTTTGAATGGATAAATCACTTCATCTTTAGACTCTTCATTTTGTTTGTCTATGAGCTCACCAAATATTTTGTCACTATGGGATTTCCATTGAGCCTTCTTACTCAGTTTTTTAGAGGTATTTATACCTTTAGTTACAACCTTTGATTCAACCATCTGCACATCTCTGCTTCCTCCCCAAAATAGGCACATGTGTCTAGTTGAATCTTAAATTCTTTCTTGTGGTCTCCAGCTGGAATAAATTCCTTGAGTCCCATGAACTCTGCGAATGCCTCATCATTTATAAATAAATCCAATGGCACATGAAGTTGTTGATCCCAATCTATAAGCCTAGGATATATAAGGGCTATTGGATATTTATCTAGGGGGATGGATTTGGATAAGATAAGGACCAAGGAATCTGGGAATAGGTTCATGGAGGCAAGATCTTTGTAAAGGCTACATTGGGAATCTGCATCACTATTGGAATGAGGAAAACTTTCCTCACTTTCAAAAGAAGTGGCGTTGTTCTTAGAAGGTAGAGCATCATGGGGCCTTATTCCAAGGCCATTTTTATCAGTTTTGAAATGAGGGATAGGGATAGGCTCCAACTGGCCTTGTGTATTAACGCCACATCCAAACCCATCATAGCCCATGACAAACATCATGCGAGGACCTTTGACATACTGAGGCACTTGTTTGCATGAAGCCATGGTGCCTTCTGGTACTGTACTAGTAGGGTCTTCTAAAATTTTCTCATCAGACAAGAGGCCACTATGGAAAAACTTCTCCAAAGGTTTAGGACATTGCTTACGGGTGCTCTTGAACTAAAAATAAGGTTTACCCCTTGTCCTAGGGGATACTGATAGGTCTGATATCAACAGAGCCTAATCAAGAGTGAATGGCCTACTTGGGCCATATTTTGCTGATGTGGACTCCCATGAAGCAAATGGATTGACTAGCGAGGGAAAATCCTGATTGAAAGGTGTGAGGGATTCTGAATCAACTTGGTTCTTCTTGGCCTCTATTTGTAAAGGGACAACAACATCCGCAGAAGGACATTCATAAGCTTCTCGGGAAAAACTGTGCAAAGCCCTACAATGTGTGAAAGGTTCTAGGTCACCCAAAATGGTAACCATCTAACCTTCATGATATAACTTGATGCATTGATGAAACATTGATGGAATAGCTTACATGACATGGATCCATGGTCATCCTAAGAGCATGTTATACAGAAGGTCCAAGTCAAGGATATGGAATGTTGTGTCATGACATGTTGGTCCTACCTCCATGGGGACCACTATAGTCCCTGCTGACTATATTTCTTCATTATCATATGCTGTGATTGTGATAGTTTTAGCACCCAGCTCTATTTTTGACTGGCCCAACTACTTTACCAGCTTCAAGGTGTAAATATTCAGACCAGATCCCCCATCTACAAGTACTCTTTTGATCTTGTAACAGGTAACCACCACTTCAAGATATAATGGCAAGCTATGCTTTGGGTTATTATGCATTATTATAGTATGATCAAAAGTAATATGATCATTGGTGTCTAAGCATGCAATCATGGCTTGAAGGTTTGTGGGATCTATTTCTGTGGAAACCCCTGAATTTTGCAACATTTTGAACAGTATGTTTTTATGGGCATTGGAGATCTTTAGGATATCGAGGATAGATATCTTAGCAAACATTTTTTCTAATTGGTCTATCAAGTTATACTAACTTTCATCAGGGGTAGGCATAGGATCTGGTGTGATTAAGTGGGCACATCTTGTCCCGACTGCGCAGCTCTTTTCTAAGATCTGAATGGTGTTAATCTATTCGTCATATGAGTTAATACATCCAATGAGGGAATCATAAGGAATATCATTTGAAGGGTACACATAAGCAGTAGTCCTATAGTTAGTGGAAGTTTGCCCTTGATTTGTTTTCTTTTTCTTTTTATCCGCATGGTCAGGAAAAGGTTCCTTGTAAATACCCATTTTTTCATTTGAACTTCTACCAACCTCCAGGGGAGACTCTACATAAATCTTCCCTTCCTCTATGAGGTCTTGGATATAATGGTGTAATCTCAAACATCTATCCATTTTGTGTCCTTTGACATGGTGAAAGTCGTAATAATTCATTGTCTTTGAACCAAACCAGTTTCGGAGCATCTTCCAGGCAGGGCATTGTTGTAGTTGGATATTCTACCATCTTTGCACCATCTAATTGCTTTAGGATGGTAGATAAGGATTTTGTCAAAGATGTGAACATATGCTTTGTAGGTGCTTTGGGATGAGGCCCTTGTGAAAGTTTCAAGAGTGGACCTATTTGTATGGCTTGGACTCTCTTGGAGTCTGTAATGCCATCACCAACAACATGTTTATTCTTATTAAATAATTTAGGTTTGTCTGTGGATTTGGCTTCGTGTTTGTTTTTAATAACCAGTTTAAGTGTGCCCTTGGAAATGAACACTTTCTCAATTTGACTACCTTTCTCTATGACTTCTTTAAAGTTTGAGCCACAATGCATTTGCAAGTCAAAGGCTATTTTTGGGTTCAAGTTAGGAACGAATATACTCACTAACTATTTTTTGGGTAAGGCACAAGGAAAGCAACAAGCTGATCCATGCCATCGTTGTAAAAATCCTGCAAATGTCTCATTGGGTTTTTGTTTTGTGTTGCATAGATCGTTCATCGTGATGTCACTCTCCATATTATAGGAGTAATGCCTTAAAAATTTCTCTGCTAGGGCAGGTTATGTTTTAATGGTGCCCTTAGGTATGCTATAAAACCATTCTAATCCCATGGCTCTTAGGCTGCAAGGAAAAAGTCATATCAAGAAATTATCGCTATATGTGACCTCTTAGCAAGCTAGGTAAAAGTATTTTATATGATCGTGAGGATCACTTTTACACTTATACTTATCAAATTTGGGAATAGTGAAATGTTTCAGGAAAGGTTGTTGTAGCATGTCCTTATTGAAGGGGTAAGGACATAGTTCTTCATACGAATATTTTCTATTTTGGCCTATATTTCCCTGTTGTAATGTTGTGAGCGTATCTTTCATAGATTTTAATTCATCCTGAATGAGTTTCTCCTTAGTAGGTGATATTGAACTTTGAGCCTGTGTTACTTTAAAGGTATATTCCATATGCGGATCAGATTGAAACTCGTTAAGTTTTTTATTTTCTTTGTCTTTACCTATGTTTCTTTTTGAAGTGCCTAGGTTCACTAATTTCTGACTCAACTTGAAGATCTATTTTTGGAGGATCTCCTCCTCAACTAGGGGATCTTATTCTTCATCAAATTTCAGAGGAGGGGAGTCCTTATGCTTAGTTTTCACTTTACACGAAGCCTTAAAGTGAGGTTTACGTGATGTTTCACCTTTGACAACAGCCTTATGTTGCCCAGAAGTGGATGCATATCCCACATCAAAAGGATTATCTGTGTCTAAGATGAATATTCAATCTCCTAAGTTAGGGTCAATAACCTTTGTTTCTTCTTTACATTCGTGTAGAATTTTATCTCCTAATGCTTAGACTCTTGCGAGTACTTGATTTTTGTTATAATATAAGAGCTCATCAAATCTGTTTAGGTCTAACCTTTGTTGTTCTCCCGAAGAGTTTGACTCTTCTCCACTATGATCGATTAATGTCTTCATATATTTGACTTGAGAGAAGAGCGGTCCTAAATTATGACCACTAAATGGGAATGTGTCAAAAGGGTTTTCTCCCATGTGCTGCTCTTTTGATTTGGCTGCCATTTTTATGATTTAGGCATCACTAGCAGACATCTTTATGTAGCTAGCATAACCCCTAAGTGTATGGTTTTCTACAATCCGTTTAAGGGGATGTTGGAATTATATCACAGTTTATTGTAGATGTAATTTTATGTAATCATTTTTACCAAGAAACATTCATATGCACATCTAATGTTATGATTCACTCAATTTGTTATTGCCAAACCTATACCCTAAGATAGAGACAAAGATGTAGCAATATGTAAGTCAAGTTAGAACCCCAATAAGGTCTAAGCACTAACGTGATGCTGTCATAGTCCCTTGAAAAAGTATAATTAAAATTAGTTTGAATACTAATGAAAGCCAAACCTTCTAAAAAATGGAAGTCGTGAATAGATATAGCATAACAATGTCACCGTGATACATTAACCAAGCAAGCAAGGTGTTAATACCATTTTAAATTTATTATGATATATGTAAGGTGTTATCAACACTCTTTAAGAAGACTAAGATGACGTCAAGAGTGAAACCAAGTAATAAGTATATCAAGGAGTTTTTAATCGTGTGAGTAGCGTAACCATGCAATAAGGGGACTTCTACCATTTCCTCAAAAAAATATGAATATGATGTAAATATGGAGATTGTACGTCTAAGATGTGAACAAGACTATTAACTCAAGAAGAGAAAAAAGATGAACTGAATACACAACGTTGAAGATGATCTTGAAATCAATATGAAAGGACTTTTATTAATGATGCGAAAAGCATACCCGTGCACTTTAGACGTTTAAAAACCAAGCCGCAAACATGGATGGGCGTAAATGGAAAAAAAAGTGACGAGTACTATCCCTGATAAAAATGTGTGATGTATGCACCTTTCTCAACCCGAATAATGGGTGATGAGAATTTAAGAGTACTGATCAAAAGATGGACACAAGATAAACAACACTTAGGTAGAACTTCACCTCATCCAAAGACAAGAATAAAACTAAGTGAAAGTGGGACGTAGTTTAGGTCTGTGATGAAAAGACACTTAGTTCAAACTCACAAGGGTTCTTTACCTTGTTTCAACAAACAAGGTTTAGATTCCAGATGATCCATCACTTTGTGATGGCTTGACATAACAAGGACTAGTAAAGTGGGCAACTTGATAAAATGGCTTCCTTAAAAAGTTCTCTCAACTAGGTGTTTCCTAGGTTGTCTAAGTGTGAGGTGTGATTTACCCAAAAAGTCACAATGACTAGTTTGGGAGTATATCAGCTTTATCCCCTTTCAAGTACAATGGGAAATGAATTCATCCATCATGTACTTCTACTAAGGTCATGATATAGACAACTTTTAACTCTAGCTCACAAGGCATACTAGTCAAGTGGGTAAGCGGAGTGCTTCCTATTTCATCCATGAGGTTACATGGCGGTGGACTACTTTAGAAATCTTGGTACCACCCCCATTGTTATAGCTTAAGGTGTTATGCCAAAGGGGTTATGGTCTAGTTGAGCAGATAGGGACGTACCCTTTTCTTAAACCTGCAATATAATGTTTTGAATATGGTGTGTTTTTTTTTCTTTCTTAGCTTAATGTGGTTTTAAGTAACACACTATTTGGTAACCTATAAGAACACATGTATTAGAAGGTTTTGCATTTTTTCTTAGCTCCTCCTTTCTTTGACAATCGATAGGTCCTGTAGATAAAAAGTTTTACTAATTTTCCAATACGTAGGTTGGTGTTTAAGAAATATATTTTTTCACTTTGCTTTTGATTCCTAAGATCACCAAAAGGCATGAAGGAAGAGCATACACAACGTGAAACATTCCACTGAAATCACATGAAAGTTTTATTCCAACCTTTTATAAAACAAGTTTTTTTTTGCACAATTTATATGAGTTTTGTACTGGTGTTTTTGATCTCCAAGATCACCTTGGAAGACATGAGGAGAGAGCATACACACTTCTACAAAAAATACTTCTAAGTCAAAAACAAAAAAACACTTTTAATATTTACAAATTGAAACATTTAAGAAAGAACCATGTTTTTCCAATTGTTGGTCCTAAAAACCTATAGTGATGGATTAGAAGAATTTTTTTTGTAGATTGTAAAATTTTTCAATTTTTAACACAGACACCTACACGTCTATACTGACACCAGTGCTCCCCAACTAACGGATATGTGCCCTACCTGATGAGTACGCCTGAAGTCAAAAAAATATTGATAAAACCCAATGAAGTAAACACAAACACTTACAATATGATAGAGATGCACCTATATTGACATGGACACTCAGGTTACGATGTGTATACATCTAAGCCTAAACAGAGAACTATAAAATTTTCACATAGATATTTTACATTTGCACGGCTAGAGAGATGGCTATGTACCTTAGATGATGGAGATGTGTGCACATCCTTGTATGGGTTATTTCTATTTTTTTACAGTTAGAGCATTTACACTTGCACAGAAAAAGAGACGTATACACGCCCCAGATGACGAAGACACATGCACATCTATGTAAAGGTTTAGTTTGCAAATGATGGGCACCTTCCGACAGGTATGCACCTGATATGATGGGTACATTTTGGTTCCGTCGTGTACATGCCCCTTGTTGGATACCTACACGTACCCTATGAAAAACTTGTAAAAAACATGAATTTTCCAATTTTCAAGAGCAAACAGGTTAGTTGTTAGTCAAAGTGTCCTATGTTTAGATCAAACCCACAAAATGTATATAAATTATGGTCATTTATCTAGGTTTAGAAATAAAAATGAGGAAATAAAAAGTGATTTGAACACTTAAAAATAAGCTTTGAAAAACCTAAAAGACCTCCATTAATGGAGGGTGGACATAAGTGTCCCACCGGGCATGCCAAATGTGTCCAATGAAATTTTTTAAAAACCATGGATATGGGGTAAGAATCTCTAACGAAACCCCAATTTATTGTAACAATCTGATCAATGGACCATGTGATAAGAAATGGGCAAGGTTTCCTTCTTTGCATACATTAATTTGAAATAAACATGCAAACTAAGAAAATAAAATTAATCTCTATTATTTGAAAGCTTGAAATAATGAACCTAAGAGGATCTAAGCATTCATTTTATGTGTTAAGAGAAAGAGATCTGCCCATCAATGGATTCAAGGCCAATGGATATTCCCTTTTACTCTATGTTAATGCTATGAAATAAAAGATTTGATGCTTTTAGCTCAAATGAAAGAAGATGAAATACAAACTAAAGCCTAATCAAATTGCTATAATTTGTGCTAGGAAGAAGAGAGAATTCTTGGGAAATGAAGGAGGGGGTATATCCCTATTTATAGTTTTTGGTTTGGAAGAAAATGGAGATTTGGGTGCATGTGGGACAAAGGATAAAGTCCAAAAATCACTTTAGCAAGTCAAATTTTGATTTGACTATGTTAGAGGGTAATTAACCTAGGTTAGACTAATTAATCTATCTTAGAGAGTAATTAGGTTTTTAGAAGGGTTCTAAAGGGCTTAATCAATCCAACGAAGTGGATTGATCTTCTGGGGAGCTAATATAAGTGAGCTAGAAGAGAATAAGAAACTAATGTAGTTAGAACGAGGCTATAACTACCTATTTAAATGGTTTACAAGAAGAAAAATGACCAAAACGGTGTTGTAGGAATGGAGTTGGATATGCCTAAATGGCAGTGTGTCGTTAATTTTTGAAAGGAAGAGGCATTAGTGCACCATTAGAAATAATAGTGTATTGATAAAACTACAGGTGTTTACACCTATTAAGGTGGTTGAGAGTGATAACGTTCACCAAGAAGAAAAATTGTATTTAGAAGATAAACTGAAAAATGGCACAAGATTTAATTATTGATGAAGAAATTGTCATTGGTGGAGAATCATAGTTTTCAAAGGGGAGTGTGGATCTATTTCCACTAGATCAACCTACCATAACATTTCCCAAGGTGCCACTTGGAAAAGAGGATAGTGATTTGAAAACTTAGCCAGTTGTTGGAGAAAAAGAGCCCATTGCCCAAATTTCAATACAAAAGAGAAATGAAGTGAAACTTCATACCACTATTTTTTAAGCCAAAGAAACAACAAAGGAGGGCCCTTTGAAAATGGAGGTTGATCAGGTTAAGGATGACCAAACTGAAATGCCAAGGCAGGAGGAGAAGCATCTAGAGTAATCAACATCCTAGATTGGGACAAGTGCTCCAGAGAAGACATAAATATTGACACAAAAGGAGTAAGAAGTATCCATGTAGATAATATTTTTACCTGAGAAAATCCAGCAAGGATTGCAAGAAACAAAGGTTGAAACAGGTTTGAGGAAGGGTTTGATTAGTGAATTAATGTTAAGTGAAGAAACAACCCTTCCTATACAAGCAGTTGACCTCACTACCTTGTCTTTTCCAGAGGTAATAAGATCCCTAAAGAAATCTAGAACCAAATACTTCTAGGTTGGAGACCATTTTCCTACTATGGGACATCTAGGTGACAACCTCGAGGGAGCTGTGGTAAGTAGTCAATTCTCTTCTGAGTTGGGAAGACTTTAAGAAATTAGATACTTTACTAGATGAAAATTACATTTTATTTGATGTTATACGGATTGGGAAAATCTCTTCCAGGGAACCACTATAGTAGGGAAGTATTTTAAGCTTTTTTTAGTCTTCTATAAAAGGTAGATTAGGATGGAGTAACCTTTGTACGAGTTTTGTAGCAAGTTAGAGCCATTTTGGATATTCATGTTTTCAACAGCTGACCTTGAAAATCAATTATGTGTCCTTTTTATTGTTTCTTTCTGTGAACTCTATTGCCCAATGGTATTGTCAAATTTCATACTGTTGTCCACATAGATTCTAGCAGTGGACACTTGGTCCTTCCTTGATTAACTCTTTTTTGCAAGTCACTACATCACCCAAGCAAGAGACAAGCTATGAAGATGTCAACCTTCACTTAGATGAAATTGATGTAGTTTTTGTCTCATGTGATAATTAGATCTTTTACTGGGGTAAGGATATCTCTTTGTAAGCTTGTCCATATGTGAAGGCTATATGCGAGGTAGATTTGTTTTCCAGAAAGTTATTAGATTTTATGTAGCAATTGAGTTTTTTATGGTTTCCAGTATTGTTTTGTGGGTATTTTGACAAAGTTTTGATTGGATACCCTTAATGTCCCATGTTCCATCGGGATCCCAACTTCGTCGATTCCTCACCTTCCCTGCATTGAATTGATTTCCCTTTATGCCATTGATTGAAGGTACTTTGAAGACATGGTTATAGATAAACTCACATCCCAATGTCCCATGGGGATTCCAAGTATGAGATTTTATTACTTAGATTACCTGATTTGAAATGTAATATGCGTAGGCATTTCATCTTTTTGCTATCCCACTATTGAAAAAATGATGAAGCTTCCCGAAATAGGATTGAGGATTTCCCCCACAAGTCCATTTGAATTCAAGCATCCCATGGCTCACCACTAGTTTGTACATGGATATTTTGACGTTCCAATGATGTCCCAACATCACACTAAGATGGTTGTGCACATTTTCTCCGCCATGATCTGTATTCCACTGATACAAAATAAGAGTAGTTGGACTGAGTGCATTAATTTTCTAGAGCAGTTTAATGTCCCCCCACAAGCCTACTCAAAATGGAATGTGTATAAATATACAAAATAAGAGTAACCATTTACTTTTGAACACTCTCTCCCTAAATTTGTGAATATTTTCCCTTATGTTCACTACTCTCCATTGAAATGCAGTACTGTGGCAATTGATGTTTTTGCTACATTAAATGTAGTTATCTATTTGAATTTTTATTGTTTCTTTGTTTCAATTGAAAGTAAAAAATGTAGTAGTTCATAATAGATTTGATTAAAATCTCACATACATTTGGAAAAGATATATGAACTATTGACATAATTGTATTGATTGCAATTTGAACAAAAAACAAGACAAGGTTCTATAGGGGCCCTTTCCCATGACAAAAAATAGATGTACATACATTAGAGGTCAAAATAGTGGAAAGAGAATAGTACTCAAACATCTTTTAATCGTACTTCATAGCTTCCCCTCAAAAGGGGAAGTCTATTCAAAAGTTTGGTCTTCCTAGGTACAAACTCATCAAGTCCTGTACTGTTTGTATAAATATAATAAACCCTGCCAAGTCCCTAAACATCCCCATACCCATTAATTACTCCAAGGTCATCCTAGGGTGACCCATAATTTCCTCAAGCTCGACTTTCTTTTGATGAGATAATACCCAATCTAGGAGGTCCAAACCACCTGAAAAGAAATTTATTTTCCCTTTCCCTTGTGAAGGGTCAACATGCCAATATTTCTCTGAAGAAAGGTGTTTGAAGTGTTCAGAGGGGTAGATGCTGCAGGTTGGTGATTGGGTGAAATGTGAGGTTTTGAACTAGTTCCTATTTTGCACTTCTTGGAAAAGGGCAAATCTTCCCTTGGAGAATAAATTGGTTGAGAACCTCAAAGTTTCTAATCAAAACAAGGGGCATAATGCATCAAACACATGGATAGACAAATTACAAACCACTCTCTATTATCCCAAGATGAAGAAAGTGCTTCCCTCAAATGGTGAGCAAAGATAGATTGGTCCTCTTCTCCATCTGAGATGATGACAGGAGAATGAGTGTGTGTTTCATCCTTCCTCTTACTGGAGGATGGTGCTGATAATGGACATGATGGCAAGGGAAAATTTTCTTCCTTTGTCTTTTCTAAGAATATAATCTTCTTCTCCAATTCACTCACTTTGTTGGAGATGTCAGGAACTGTATCAATGGAGGTTTTGTCATAGAATATGTATGAATGCTTAGGGATTTCTTTTAAAACAAACTCTTCATTGCATAAAAAGGGACATTGAAAAATGGTCTGCCTAGAGACCTGAGGCCTCCTTTCAAACCAGTATCTTTTCAAATCCTCAGGAATTTTCATGTGCTCCCATCTAAAAAGATGGAAATTGATGACTTGGAAGGAGGTGAACATAGGATTGTTTTTTATCAACCTGGTTAAAAGTGTTATACGAACCCGTTGATATGTCAATGGTCCTTTGGTGGCTCCTGCACATTCCAATTCAAACAAGTCTCTAACAAAATCTTCATCCGGGCCACTCAAGTCAAAAATATGATTCAAATCTTCCAAGGAAATAACCTTCAGGATGTGTGCCACGAGTTTCTTTGCCATTTCTCCTAGTAGAATCTTCTATACTCAAAGTTATGAAATAAATACATAACTACAAAGTAACAGAACTGAGGTTTATAGCCCAAAGGAGACACATATTTCAATTTGGAAAAATCTTTCCCCTGAGGTAAGAGGGATCTTGCTCAGTTTGCATGAGGGAAATTTAAAGACTGAAGGAAATTATAAATGAGAATAACTGGTAAATCATGGCGATTCGAAAGACATCCTATATAGCATTTAAGCCAGTAAGATGAGAAGTGAAGTGCACTGAGCCCAAGAAGGATCTAAAGAGATGAGCATATGTGTGTGTCATGTCAAAAAACATCTGGAAATGCTCAGTGATTATATGAGATGATTGCTAAATCAAGATCTAAGGGGGATGGTTCAAGTAACCTGTTAAAATCAATAACTAGACATCCCAGTCAAATACAAGTGGAGCCCGTCAAAATGACTCATGTTTCGAACACTTGGCAGTACAAGATGAAGTGCATGAATACCATTTTTTAGAATGAAAGTGTAACAAAGAAGTATTCCCTCAAATATTCTTGTTTTTGGGGGGAAAAGAGATTTGAATTGAAAAAGGTCATATAAAAGCATGTAAATGTGATGAGAAAAGGGGGGGATTTAATTTTTATGAATTTTTTTGAGAAAACCATCTTCTTGAGAAACCCATTTATTTCATGTGCCTTTAAATTTAATCATGTCAAGCTGGTTGCAAGTGTACAGCCATTGATGAGATCTGAGATTGTTATGAAACTTTCCCCAGTTGATGAATTTAATAAGTCTTGAATTAATCTGTGTTGATCATGAGAATTATTGTGTTTTCTTCATTTTAGAATGTTTTCAAATAGTTTTTCTATTTCCTATTGCAATCTTATGTTTGAATGTCTATAATTCACACAAGATCTCATCCGTGTGTTAGTATTGTGGCATTTGCAATTTCATTATGAGAAGATATTTCATCTTGTAATGCAAATAAACAATTTAAAATCACTTTACTTTCATTATGTTGACAAAGATTGTTTGTTAGTCTATGAGTGTATCTTAGACGTGATGAACTAGGGATTCCTAATGTTTAATTGAGTCTTTAACATGAGCCTTTATGTTGAATTATTGAAGAATGTATGAAATTTTACACCTCTGGGATTCCATTATTACACACCTTCTAGTTAAAGGAATATTTTGGCTATCTCAAAGCATTCTGTTTTGTGAATTTTCTAGTATTTGTTAAAGGTTCTCAAAGATCTAATATAATCAACTATATCCTTCTTAACTTCCCACCAAAAAACATCTTAAATGATGATTTCTACAAGAACTACCCCTGTTTGTACTGTGTATCCATAAATGAACAAATTCCAATGCCAAAATATGCAAAAACAATCAGGTTTCAATTAATGTCTCTAGTAACCTGAAGATTGTCTAGAAAATATTTCCATTCTCTAGAGTGACAACTCGTGAGAGTTAGATTGTGGTGTATTGATTATATTTTCTCAAGGTTGTCCTAAAAAATGTGCAAAGAAAGATTTATTGATATTCCTTCATCAATATAGGTTACGGAGTGGGTCCTCTCACCCTGGTTGAAGGCACGACCTAAATTAGTGAGGGTATATCAAACCCTTAATACGGTACTATCCATTTTTTCCAACGTTTGAGTGACAAAGAGTCAGTAAAATTTCATCCCTGGCTATAAAATGACTTATATTACAATTCATCTGTCTCTAAGCATCCTGCTTGATCTGTGATGTTTCTCAGCATCTAAGGGAGAATCAATTTGGGTACCAACATAAGGGAATGTATCAAGTGATACTGAACATGTAGAACCTTGCAATGAAGATCTCAAAGCCAGAAGGTGTATATAAGATACCCAAATAACTAGGAGAGTTATTTGGATAACACTTTTGGTGACTTTTGGGGCCATCTTCCTGCTAAATGAAGAACATCAGTACCCTTAAGCATCCACTAGGCATGGAGTCTGTTATGTAATAATGAAATTTTAATCTGCAGCTTTGAATAACTTCCCCTGAAGTCACTTGAAGGATCATTTCTTGACTCTATTCCAAATCCTAAAAACTAATGAAAACTATCAGCATCCTAGAAGAAAAAGAAGAGATTCCACAGGGAGAATGCGAGAAGAAATTACTATGTATAAATAAATAAATGTGTGTGTGACACACTTGGAGGAATTGAAACTACTCTAATATATACAAAATGATTCAGCAAACTTAATGGGAAGGTTTGAGATAAATTTCTTTTATTGGGATTTGTAGCATTCCTCCATCAAGATGAGTTAACTCAAAAGAGTTAGCCTCTTTGCACGAACTAATGATGCATGGGTGACTCCAAAGTGCATCAAACTTTGAATAATGCCCTGGTTTAGCTCTGTCAACATCCCATTTCAAAACTAAATCCCCAACTTTGAAATTTTTAGGTGTGGCCTTTCTGTCAAATCATTTCTTTAATGTTTTTTGATGTTTTTCTAGCTTGATCATGGTAGAATTCCTTAATTCTTTAAGATTAACTAGTTCTGCCATTCTAATTTCTCTCTGGTCTATGCCTTCTAGCTTCAGCTGCTGGGAAAGAGGAAATGAGTTAAACTCTAGCTTTAAAGGAAGGGTAGCCTCATTTCCATAGACAAGCTTGTAAGGTGAAGTTCCTACTACCTTTTTAATTGTAATTCTATCTACCCATCTCATGCTTGAGACCCTTTTATGCCACTATCTTTGGTTGATGTTCATTGTGCGTTTCATGATCCTGATTAGGTTCTTGTTTGTTGATTATACCAGACCATTTCCTTGAGGGTAATAGTTGGAAGAAGTATTCAGATAGATGCCCAGATTTAAAGCCCAATCAATGATTTTGTTCCTAAGGAAGGATTTTTCATTATTGGAGATAATGGTTTGAGGAACACCAAACCTTATTACTATACCTTTAAGAAATTAAAGGATGATTGATTCGGTTGATTCCTTGAGCACAACAGCTTCTTTCTATTTGTTGAAGTAATTTGTAGTTGTCAACACCCACTTGTTGCAAGTGCTTGAAGGTGGATTGATCATTCTTATGAGGTGAAGACCCCATTACACAAAAGGTTGATCTGCTTGGATTAGTCAGAGGGGAGTGGTGCCAATCTTTTCTTTCCTACAAAAGAAAGTGCATTCCTTTCATTTTGTAACCCACTTGTGTGCATCTAAAAATAGGGTAGGCATAAATATTCCTATCATTATGATCTTCATCGATGTAGTTTTGGCAAAAAAAATTCTACTAGAAAAACCATCATGTAATTCTACCAACACAGTTTTAGTTTGTGTACCATTGATATATCTTAACAACATGCCATCAAGATTCTTATTGAAGAGAAGTCCATCAATCAAAACATAAGGGATAGATTGTAACCTCAGATGTCTTCTCTCTGCATTGTTTAATCTAGGAGCGTATGTTCCCTCGGAAAGGAATATGATCATGTCCTTCATCCAATCGCACACGCCAGGATCCATATTCTTCTCAAGTTCTACATGCAAGAGACCCTCATCTAGAAACAATGAATTCTTAGGCTCATTCTACACATCTTCAACAATCTTCTTGCAGATTGTGCTTCCTCTTACCATATTTTTGGCTTTGATAGTCACATCATATTCCATGATTTTTGTCACCCATCTTGCTCTTTTTTCACTGATTTCTGCTCCTATGATGAATTCTTTGACAGAAGAGTGTGAGACTAGCACCTTAATATGATTTTTAGTGAGCATACTCTTAAATTTATTGAGCACATACATGATGGTGAATACCTTCTTCTCCATGTGACTATATTTTAGTTCATAATCCTTCAGCATCTGGCTAAAGAAATCCACATGTTATTCCTTCTCTTGTTCATTTTCTTGTGTTAGGACAACAACCACACACGAATAAGCTCCATAAGCATAAAGGATAAAATCCTTTGAGTAGTTCAGGTTGATGAGTGCTAGCATGCAAGTAATTTCTTGCTTGATTTTGTTGACGCTTTCCTTTCCTTCTACCCTCCATCTGAAATCTATGTCATTTTTTAGCATCATTGTGATTGGCCTTACCAGTCTTGCAAATCTAGGAATAAAATGCCTAATAAAATTGATCTTACCTAGGAAGGACTACAAGGCCCTTTTGTGTGCTGGAAGGGAAAGAGATAAGATGGATTAAATGCATTCAGGATCAATTGTGATGCCATCCTTCAAAACCACATGGCCCAAAATCTTTCCCTCCACCACTGAAAATTTTCACTTCTTGGGGTTAAGAGATACCCTAGACTTTTTACACCTCTTAAATACTTTCCCTAGGTTTTTTATATGATCCTCACTCTGCTTTGAGAAGATTGTTATGTCATCAAGGTGAACCAAGATGAACTCATTGATGTAACCTTTGAAGGAGATTTCTATAGCGTGTTGAAATGTTACACCTACATTTAACAGATCAATCGACATCTTATGATATGCATATGTTCCCCAATTGTTTTATACTCTATTTTGAATTGATTCTCTTCCTTGAATAGGATCTGATTGAAACCTTAATACCCATCTAACATTGAGAATATTTTCACACTGGCCATAGTCTACAGAACCTACTCCATTGAAAGCAAAGGATAATGATCCGTTAGAGATGCCTTTATCAAATCTCTAAAATCAGCACAGAGTTTGATTTCACCATTATTCTTGTGCACCGGAACTAAATTTGTAACCCATGTAGAGTACTTTATGGGAAAAATAATCTTCACCTCAATGAGTTTGGATAATACCTTTCTCATGAGGGGCTCTATCTTTGGATTGAATGGTCGTTTATTTTGTCTGATGGGATTGATGTTAGGATCAAGGTCAATAGAGTGTTGATCAACACTTGGATCAAAATCTGTGAGTTCTTCATACTCCCATTATAATATATCAGTTTATTTTTTATAGAGAGAGATGAAGGCCTATTTTCCATCATGCACAAAAGATTTACTGAGTAGTAATTCTTTTCTACATGCAATAGGAACTTGGGAGAAATATTGTTGCATGGTGAACATATACTTTTCTTCACCCTTGAACTCATCATCAGGGATAAACATTTGAACTAAGGTGACCATCCCTTTAGGAATATTATTTTACTTCAAGTGAATCACTTGGTCACCATAGCTATCATGCAAGTAAACTTACATACTTGATGAGAATTTTGCTTCATTTTAAATGAATTGGAAAATCTGTGTGTCACTATCATACAATTATCAGTTGGTGTTGTTGTATGGAATGGATGGTCTGATCACCATTTTGATGTGTTGAGTATTTTGTTTAATAAATTCCTCAGCATGAGATAATTGTGAACCAAGTGCTTCCATTTGATCATCTTCCTTATTGATTTTGTGTGGCACCACCTGTATATTTAGAGAATCAAAGATCTCAAGGAGGTCCCAAACTCTATGTTCATAATCTCTGAGAAGCTTAATATTTTCCTGTCACTTGTTGGTGACTTGGTGGATAACTAATTCAGTATCTCCAAAGATCTACAATGCCTTAATATTCTTATTTTCAGCAATAAGTAGACCATGCACAATTTTCTCATACTCTGCCACATTGTTTTAACATGTAAACTAAAATATTTGAGAGAAGTATAATTTCTCATCCTTAGGGGAAATGAAAACGACTCTGCTCATGTGCCATTTCTACTTCTAGATCCATTAAATTATAAATTCCATAGACCAGGGTTCTCTTCCCTTTTCTTTAGCATGTTTGGCAACATAGATTATTCTTCAAGAATGCAGTAGGTACCAAGCCTAGTTTCAAAAGCTTTCAGTTCTTAAGCATATGGGTCAAATTTATGGTGCTTCTCTTCCCACTCATCAATTATTAGATTAGGAATAGAAGGTGGAAGAGGCTAATCTTTAGGAACTGAAGCTTGTTCCTCTTGGATCAAGTAGTTGGCTTGGAGAGGAGAAGGGACATATGACTCTAAATGATAGGAAAATATTGGCTCGGTTTGTATGGTAAACTAAGTACCATACCTTATCTTGAGTAACATATGGGTCTAATTAAAAGACAAGTAACCACCTAATTTAGTAGTAAAGTCTCTTGACAAACATAAGGAAAACAAAGGGGGTAAGTCAATGATTGAAACATCTTGATTTATTCTTAGATTTGGACATGCATGGAGGGTTAGCTCAATATCCTTGATGATTCCTATGGTAGTGACAGTTAAACCATCAAGTTACAGGACTCCTCTTGTCAGGGGGCTTTACTTAAGACCTAAGACATCAAAAATCCTTTTAGGCATGACAGAAGTACTAACACCTGACTCAATCATACATTTATGGACAAGATGTTTTCCTACAATAAAACACATATAGAAGGGTGGGGTTTTAATAATTTTTCTTACTTTCTTCTGCTCTTCTTGACAGATGTTAATAGAAGCATGTGAATTTTACATAGTTGGATCAGTGCGTGAAATATGCACCAAATCTTCATGTAAAATGTCACGCTGGGATGGAATGGTCAGGGCATCCCACATTATAACATTTATCTTTGTCTTTTTCATCTAGTCCATAATACTGAATGGAAAACCCATAACTTGAGCATTTAAGGAACAATAACATCCTTTCTTAACGACTCTGGTATAGAGGCATGAACCTTAGCTAGTGCAAAGGTTTTACCTACCAAATGAGGGGTGCACATCACTTTTGGAGGGTCTTTGCATGGAGCCTCGGGTATGGGTACTTGAGTGATTTTACTACTGGATGACTTAGCCACTTCCCTTTACTTTTGAGGGTTTACTTTTGTTGCTAGAATTGCGACTTGCAGACCAGAATTGAGAATTATTATTTTTATATCTTGTGTTGTCCAAAACTTGGGAACGTGGTCTACTTATATCCTCTACAACTTGGTTGATTACACAGAAGTCTTCAGTGCTAAAGAACATCAAATTTACCTCTAAAGGAAATTCTGTACTTTCTTAGTTATCTTCTTCTGATGCACTTTTTGAAGGCTGATAGTTGGAAGCATTTTGAATCATGTAGGCTTGCACATGTGCAACATTAGCACAATGATAATTTCTATGAGGCATATTGCAAGGAAAGAACCATTCATATTCCTACGCCATATTTTTCTAGACTAGGACAAGTTCCTGACTTGTACTGGGTGCTGGAAGAGGTTGTGCAGGAGGAATAAATTATAAAGGCAAGTGTACATTAGTATGTCACCTATCATTCTTCTATTTTTTTCCATGCCCTTGTTTCCCATACTAGTTCCACCAAGTTTGATTTCTATGGCCTTGCGCCTGATTGGAATTTCCTCTACAAGATTACTCCCATTGCTTCTCCAATGATATGACCTTTTTATACAAGTTTCTAATTAGAGCATTCAATTCATCATCTTATTTTGTTGTGCATGAGAGTAGGATGTATATGCAACTGGTTACATGATCTGCATTGGAACTAGAACAATAGAAGTCTGGAGCAATGGAGACATCTCTAGGAACAAGGGAATAAGAGGCTTAGGTTCCAACTTACCAGCCTGAATGAGACTATTTACTACCCTTATTGCAATATTGTATGTAGCAGGTAAGGTTCTACCTCCCATGGATATAATCATAACCAAAATTTCACTATTCAAATCCCTTAAATAGTACAAGAAAGTGTGTTGGGCTATAGGTCTTACCACTTGATGAATTATGTCTCAAGTCTTTTGGAACCTGATGTTGAAATTTCTCATTTGTTCATTGGGCACGTGCTTTGTTGTATTCAGTTGCTCTACCAGTGATAAATGATCTGATTTATATTCAAATTAATTGAAAATAGATGTTCCAAGCTCATCCTAGGTAGTAATAGACATAGGTCTTAGGCCATGGTACCATTGAAGTGCTTTAACCTTAAAAGAGGCTGCAAAAAACCTGACAACAACATCATCGTGTTCAATCAAATAAACATAGCATACATTGGCCACATCTTGAATGTGTTAAATAGGGGTGACTTGATTTTCTCCCATGAAGTATGGAATAATTTTGAGCGTGGCCACTGGCATATCATGCTGAGCATTAAGATTGAGTGGGCTTCCACTAGTGAAGTTGGTGAAGTTCCTTGGAAAATGAGGATGTTGAAGTGTCATGACATGGCGCGCTTGTCTATTTTGAGAAAAATTAGAGTGCACGCGTCATGCTAGATATGGGGATGTGTGCACCGTAGATCTGTTGTGTGTGTTTCTTGACAAAATCTAGAGGTATACAAAAGGTCCTTCAGCTACATCACTCTGTCTGGTGTACACTCTTCTCATAAAATGTGCTCAGGACTACAAAACAGGAGCTCTAGAAATGTTAGGAGTCATCATATGAGTTGAAATAAGCCTCCAAAGGATGGAAATGCTAAGTTAACACACCAGAACTTAAAAATTTGAAATTTGAGCTTTCACTTCCTCTCTTACCAAACATGCCAAAAACTATTGGTAGTCAAACTTGCACCCGCATCTTGGATCCAGAAGAGCTGAGCTATTTGAGACAACAATGGAAATGTCTCCAAGTTTTGGTACCTTGCGTGCTTGAAACGGATCTCCAGAGAAGGTTGGTTCCTCTATCTATTTATAATGCTACTGCTACTCCTAGTGCTTAAAGGGAAAGCTAAGCTAGCAATGTCAAGGGACTAAGGATAGAAGGATAAAATGAAAGGAAACTACACTAAAAGGTGATAGTAGTAGAAAAAAAGGGATGGACACTATCTGTTCTAAGTGAAAATGAAGGGAAATGCATGAAATAAGGCTAGGCATGGGTAGTACAACTAAAACATATTTACCTGATTAGTTTCATATAACACAACTAGATAAGGAGCTGTAAGGGATGTAGAATGGCACAACGATCATGCAATGTAAAATAAATCCAATAAGAAAGAATAAAAACACACTTAGTATATATAATAGTCACAAAATTATGCTTCCATTAATTCTAGAAATGTATAGAATCGTTACAATGGTGAAAGAATCTAATATCCGCATGCACGAGCCATATCTATAGGTCTGCGACTTAAAATATAGAAAATATGAAGTCCTTAGCTAAAATCTTAAGGATCCAAAATGTCCAACATCAATAATGAGCCCAACTCTTATGTTTATATATGAATCTATGGAAGAAGAAGAGAAAAAGGAAGGAAAACCCAGATTTGAAATATAACCACCAACAAGAAGCATTCAATACCTATAAATCTACCTACAAATATGTCAAATACATTTCCCCAAGTATATTTGGCATGTTGGGTAAGGAAGTAGGGTAGATCATATAAAATTGGGTGGTTGGAGAAATCAGACCTTCTTGTTAATGCCTAGAAAGACATTTTCCCATTTCTCACCTAGTAGATCCACCAAAAATTTGAATTTGAATGTCTAGCTCTATAGCCTATGTCAACAGCTGTCGATTGATACTAAGCACACACCCATAAGAGCTCTATAGAAAAATATATGGATTTCATAAGATGTTAGATCCTTCTATGCATGCAAGACACATGGCACATGTGGATTCACTAAAGAAATCGACCAATTGTTCATCTAATTTTTCATTTATGCCACGTGTCATTAATTGGCTAGTTTCTAGGATTCAATGCCCTGTTGGTGTACTTTGATAAGTTGCATGTTGCACACTCAAGTTTGAAAAAATTACATGGTGTGAAAGGGAACAAAGGAGGGTGCAAAAATATGTGCATGGAAGAATGAGGCATAACGAAGGTGCACACAACGCGCATGGGGAAATGAGGAAAACTAGTTAGTTGAGAACACATAGTCAAGGTGTAATTATTACAAGGTAATGTGTAATGGAACGAGGAAGGGGCGTGCAGGGAATATGGAACAAAGAGGAAAATGAAAAGAAAGGGAAGAAGGAGAATCACGCAAGGGCATGTGAGGAGAAGAAGGGAGGCACGTGAGGAAATGAAACCAAGGGAATGTGCTAGGTGAATCTGAGCACACACAACCTTGCAATGAAGAGATTAGAGCCAAAAGGTGTATACAATTTACCCAAATAACTAGGAGAGTTGTTTGGATAACAATACTTCTTTTCAATGGATCAAATTATGCCTTATAGAGTGTCAGAATGAAATCCTACTTCATGTATCTTAGTTTTGACATATTGAAATTGATTGATAATAGACACACTATTCCATAAACACCTCCAACTAATTCATTAGGAAAGAAAGAGAGTGAAAATAATTCCAAATCTATGAATTTAATTATTTTTGGAATGGATAAGGCTAAAGTTATAAAGGTCATGCATTATACCACAGTTGAAGATATTTAGGACAAATGGAAGAATATCTATAAAGGATACAATAAATTTAAATCATCTAAGCTATAGACCTACAAGAGATAATTTGAGAGCCTCAAAATGAAGTAATTTGAAATAATTTCATCCTACTCACAAAGGGTAGATGAAGTAGTAAACTGTATTACAGGTTTAAAAGAGAAGATAGAGGAGATGGTGATTATTAAAAAGGTATTGAGATCTTTTTCTACTAAATACAATTCCAAGTTTTTATCTATGGAAGAATACAAATACTTGAGTACTCTTAAAATGATGAACTACATGGTATACTTATTACGTATGAGAAGAGAACTATTGAATTGAAATCAGTCAAGAAAGAACCAGCTTTCAAGGCTCATAAGGAGTCCTAAGCCAAGACAAACAAATATGAATCTGATTATAGACATCGGATTTTTCTTTACCCCACTACTACATCTTATATATGCATTATTCAATGTAAAACCTATCATTATATCACTATCCTAAGTCAACCTCTTCCCATTTCATAAAATCAATTCTTACACCCTCATAAATTATTATTTACCCACCCTAAATTACTCACCTCTTTAGAATAACTTAAACATCTCAAAACCACTTAAAACCTATTTTATCTTAACATCCTTACCTCCCCAACTTGACCATAACCTCCTCCTAACCATTCTCCCTCATCATTTACCTAAAATCTTGTTTAGGAAGTGGTTTCAACCATTTCTAAATGTTTTCCCCAAAAACCCAAATCCCTAGTGATTATAAATACTAGCTTTCACTCTTCCCTTAGGGATCTTGATAAAAAAAATTCATATCCTTACACTCTTGTTTTCCTCAAGCAATGAAACTTGGCCATTCTAGATATCTTCAAGACAACTAGCATCATCCATAATATCAATAGCGTATTCAATAAAGTCCTCATACATCAAATTTGGTGGCTTGCGATTAATAATCAATGTCACCAACATCCTCCAATTTCTAGACACATCATCCAACCTCCTTCAACATCACAAGGTATTCCTTTATCATCATTTTAATGTTCTTGTCATATAAAACATAATTTTTTTTTATCAACTTAGCTCTCTTTTTAGATCAAATCTTGGTTCTTAGAAATACAAATTATTTTTACAGTAATTGCCAGCAATTAATAGAATCACCGAAGATTTTTTTGGATAGCACGCGATTCCTCTAAATCACCAACAATATATATTTTTAAGATTTTTTTCAATTGATCATATATTTATATTTTTTTAATAAAAATTTTGGATTTAACTTATATCATGGAAATATGGCCTATTTTAGATGACACTTCCACGTCAGTCACATCATAGACAAGCATTTGTGATCTCCTAGTTGTTAACATCCTTTCTTTTAGAAATAGTACGACATCCTCCATGAGTTTACATTGTGTGAAATTCAATTTTCAACTAACATTGATAACATTTAGGATCAGATTGAGTTCCTCCATGAGATCAAACAAGAAACAAACAATTTTTGGTATGATTAGTTTGAATCTATCCAGATCACATATACTCCTACTTGAGATACCTACAAATCTACACAATACTTACCCTTTGACCTTGAGTTCTAAATATTCTTGTTTATTATCTATCTATCTTTTTCATTTACATATCCTTATCATTATATTTTTCAATCTACTTAATTGTATCAAAGAGATTTGGCATCCTCCAAATAAGTCCCTTTATATTCCTAGAATCATCCTTTTCCAAGTAGCTCGTTTACCCATCTATCTAATATATTTTTTATATTTTTCTTTGATCTACATGTTTCTTCATTGATGAAATAAGAAGGGGATTTATCACATGACATTTATATTCATCATCACAGGTATCGATAATACCCACCATCCTCCAAGGTCAATTTGTTTTTTTAATATCTTTTTAATAAGTTAAAGATGGAAAGAAAAAATTAAACAGTAGGTGGGACCCGTGCCCCATTTATTTCATTTTAAAATTAATTAATTTCCACCTTTAGGTTCTCTACTTTGTAATCACTAACAATCGAGTCTAATCGGCAATGATTTTAGTGAATCGTCAGTGATTCCTATAAATCACCGGTGATCTTCGTAGATTATTTTGTATTTCTTAGTTAGTTAGCCTCCAACTATTATTTATTTTTCCAATTATTTGTTTCCATATAATCCTTGTAGCTTCCCGTCTTAGGAGATTTAGTTTTCTACATTGTAGCTATGCTTTTAAAATTAAAGAAAAAATAAAAAATCTAAAAAAAGTAAAATGGAGCTTTTATAGGTATGTCTTTTCATTTATTTTTATTTCCAAGCATTTAATTTTTTTCATATTCCTTCATCGAACTCACATTTATTTTCGGTATTAAAAAAAATCTCTCATTATATTTAATCACACAAATTAATTAGAAGGTTAATACATTTCATTCACTTAATCACCCCCACAGACAACCAAATTACTTTAAACCGAGTTTGCACTAAAAAATTTCTACCCAGGTGGACCCACTTAGATTTCATGAAAAAGGGGATAAGCCAAATTGGTGTTCTAGATAAGTATATAAAATTTAGTGGGAACTCTATTAGCTAAGAACCTAAATCCCTTATTGTTGTGGGACTATGATGTAAAGGGGTAGGCCCCATATCGACACCAACATAAATTCCGGCCTCATGTACAATCAGGTATATCAAGGACTAATGCCTTTAACATCACCTAAAACCATCCATAGACTACCATTTCCTTGGACCCTACTATCTATTTTTAAGATTTCACTCATCTTTTGATTAATCAAGATAATTAAAATTTCTACTACCTAATTTATATGTTGTGTTTTATTAACAATATAGATTCCTTTTTCATTTTAGGTTATTTTTTATTTTCATGGTTCTTAGAAGAAAAGAATCCCATCTCCAAAATCCTAACAATTTGACTGAAAACTTCCAACAAACTATTAAAAATATTCAAACCCTCATTGACAATGCTTTATATCTAATTGATCAACAATGAGCATCCTTATTGCCTCAACCAGAAGATCGAGAACCTCCACATTCCCCTAGCAGTAAATCTACCTCATGTAAAATATCAGATCCTCTCAGTCCTCATTTCTTTGATATTGGGGATCCGGTATTTTTTGAAATCTTGGATTCAAATCTCGTTGCCCTTAACACATGACTTACTTCTTTAGGTGTTCATATTAACCCATTCAAAACTTGAACCAAAAATTCCTATATCCAAAACCTCATATGACTTCTCCTAGCTTATTGATCCTAACCTTGAGATGATCATATGGAAGATACATCCTAATCCCACTAGAATCCAATCAGAATATTCTAATATTGCGTCTTCAGCTTCTATAATCATCTTTTTATCTTAATGTGGTATATTCCTAGGAAACTAACAATAAACAATCAACATCCTTATCCGAGCCTTCACATGGTTACACATCATCCCAAAATAACACAAATATATCCTCATCCACATTAACCCCTTTGGTCTCTTATACCATCCAAACTCCTCTTGTGAATTCAATATACATCCTGATAATCATATCTTAACATACCATATCCAAACAACCACAATCAATGGTCCAAAATATAGTTTTGTCTATTCCAACATCAACACTACCCATTAAGACAAGTTGTATTTATATTATACATCCCTCCTCACTACAACCATCAATTGTCCCTTCTTCCTCTCAATCCATTCCTCAACATTGGAAAACTCTCATTTGCATTTCCATTCCTTTCCAACACGTACATCAACCATACTAACCTATTATTCATAACATACCATAGAAATCTCAACCAATTATCTACTCCTCTACCCCTTTGCAACACATACAAAATTTTTCACAACAATATGAACTAATCCTTGCCCTTTTAATACCATTATATCCAACCTTCACAACCCATATATAACATTCTCGTATGTACCCTTATCTAATATAATCTCTTATAGCTATATCAACAGGAAAATCCATTCTCATATAATCAAACCGGTCCTTCATCTTATAGCATCCAACAACAACAACAAATAGACTCACTACAAGATTTAATGAACAAAAAATCTAGCCTTTAAGCCACTTCTATAGGTCCTAAAAACACATTATCATACAAACAAATATGTAATGAACCCATTCATCCATCCATATTATCTAAATTATATCCTTCACACTGGGAAATTCCTAAGTTCCACAAATTCTACAGTAATGAAGACTCTCAAAAATAAATCTAGGCTTTCTGACATGCATGTTACCTCATAGCACATGACAAGGACCTCGTGCTATCAAAATTCCCCATTCCTTAGTTAGACCTACTTTATATTGGTATAACAACATTCTTGAACACTCACTTTTTTCATTTTCTTACTTTCTCAACTCTTCCTTGAACCATTTTTTATTAATATCACATGAAAAATCACTATCACGTACCTATATACAATTAAATAATTCAAAGACAAGTTCATTGCATACTTATTTTCCCATTAGAGGGGCATTATCAATCAAATATCATTGTTTTCTCCCAAAAATTAAGCTAACTGAGTTATTCTCTCGCTCTTGTGCTAAGCATATCTCATCTACATTACAAATCCATTCCTTCAATATATTTGATGAATCCTTCACTATGGCCAATAAACTTGAATTGCATGCTCTTGAAGATTGTAGAGTTAAAATTAAGTCAAAGAAACCAAAATCTGATTTTTCATCCAAACCATAATTTAGTCACGACAAACCTAAATCATCATCTAACACAGTCATCATCAATACCACTCCTAAAGAATTTTCATTTTCTAAATTTTATCATCCTCAATGTAGCTACACTCCTATTAGTGAATAATATAGTGCAGTCTTTGAAAAAATCTTGGTAGCCAACATGATCACTCTTTCTCCTATCTTCCCCACCGATACATCCATCTCAAATCAATATTGGAATGGAGATAAAGATTACTATAAATACCACAGGACCAAGGGAAACAAAATCAAAAGGTGTTATTCATTATAAAATTCCCTTTAATATATTATCGACAATGGTGTGCTACAATTAGAAAACACCTTGTTGTACCTTATTTTTCAAAATCTCATGTACTATTCAAATGATAAATTATCCAAAGAAAAGGCTAGTGCCAGATTTAACACGAGTAATCTAAGTACCAGTTCAGTGGGTTGCAGAGAATAAGTTAGAGATAGTCAAAGAATGAAGATCACTTTGGTCTTTTGTTCCTGGATGTAATGCTCTATCTCTGAAACATCAATACCAAAGAATCCATAGAAGTTTTTTATTTGTGTTATTCCTCTCACGAAAGTTAAGAAGGGATTAACACTTCAAGTCTATAGGTCCACTCTGATGTCACGTCTACATCCCCTCTACAAGTTTTGTTTTATGCATAATTTACTAAAAGGAACCCGTTTTTTTTTTTCTGAAAATCTCATATGATGATCATGTTTCCCGTTATCACTTGCATACATTTTGAAAAACCGTTTATCATCCAAGTCTGAGTTCATCCCTTTTTGCTAAAAAATCAGTAATGTTGTGACACAGTTATTTCCTTTCCAACCTCTAAGGAAATCATTGTACCCCTTGTGCATCGATAACTATCGAAAATATCCTTCATCTAGTTTGCTAATCCCTGGTTTGATAATTAAATGACCATGTGATTCAATGTCCACATCTATATTAACTACATTGTAAGTTGATTTACACCACCAACTGCCTTTGTGCTAAATTTTGCAATCAGGACCTCCATAAGGATCTTAGGTTGTAAATGAGGTGAGTTTCACTTGTTTTTAACCCTTGAAAGGATCCTTCAAAAACCCATCATAAGATTACCCCCTCTTAATCCATCTAGTTATCGAGGATGGAAGCCTTCCTGGTATGAATTCGAAGCCTTTTGTGATTATCATCACACACTATGAAATCATACAAAATATTGTAAGGCCCTTATTGTTGTTATCAAAATCCTTACGATTACAGACCTTATCCCTCCACACATACCAACATTAAAAAAACCTTGTAAAACATATTCAATCACCACATCTAAATCATCCATAACCAATGAAAGTGGGGGTTCTTTAAAGAAAACCCATTTACATCAAATTGAGGCAATACGTATAACCACCAGAGCACGTACCCACAAACCTAACCCTTCATATCAAAACAAGTCCAAATTTTTTTTCCACTCACACGAAGTCATCTAACCAAACACCGCCTTCCAAAGATAAATTTTCCATCCTTTCTACTCCTTATACATAATCCACCACCATAATACAAAACATCATCATAAAAAAACTTCACTAACCTCCAGTTAATATGTAGCTTTATGAGCTGGTGCAAACCATACCTTCATAATGAAAAACCAAGATTGAAGCTCTCGAATCCATATTATTTACCTAAAACAATCCACAACTCTTTGAAAATATAGTAGGCACTCTTAAAACATCGACTGCCATCTCCTATAACGGTTCCAAAATACCATCATTAAAGCTAAAGGACCACGATCTTCCCCTCTTCATCTCTGCACAAATCAATGATATCCTCCTAAAAGGATTCATGATTGATAATGGCACCAGTATTAATATCATATAATTATATCAATTTAATCAAAATTGAATACCTGACACCATTATCACCTAGACACCAGCTATGCTCTGAGCCTTCAATGACACCATAGCCCCCACATTGGGTACAAGTCATCTTACCAGTTAAATCCGGAGTTAAAAATCTCCATGAAGTCTTCTATCTACTAGAAGGAGAGTTCCAATACAACATACTACTGAGTTGAACCTAGATATATGTTATGTACTATATCCCATCATTTCTCTATCAATGTCTTAAATAAGAACACGAAGGTAAAAAATTTACAGTTCCCATGGATCTAACCATTTTATATCTTATAATATGACGTGTCATCTGGATGACATACATGTTACCAAATAAATCCCACGATCCCATGATAAATCATCTACTAGTTCATGTATTCCATCATATAAACTACTAGATGATGCTTCCTTTGATAACGTTATGCAATGTCTTTCGCTAGAGGAGTATCGTCCCCTTACTCTCAATTCACTTCCCATGCCTACGAATTATGGTAGACCCAAAAAATAACCCATGTATGAAACCAATCTCAAAGATTTCATCTCCTATAATCCCCTACATCTAAAAAAATATCATCTATAAAGAGATTGACTTCCCCTCTACACAGCCTACCTATCAGTGTCATGGAAAACATTTCATATCACAATACAAATTTGTATATGATAAATTCTTCGCACATATATATCTCCACCATTATGCTTGGAAAGGTTTTGTATTCAAAAATTATGAACGGGGTATCGATGATTTTATCATCCAACATTACCTTAAATTGCATGAAAATTATGTGTTACGCTATGAGAAATCAACTTCTAAATCCTCCACACATGTCATGTCCATATCTATCCTAGAACCTGATGTAGACACCAAATTTGTGTCTTACGACCCCTTGTGACCCACATCTCATTTCACAACCTAACGCCATCACCTAAACCTTGCACAATTATTTATTAATTACCTTGTAATTGATAAATCCACATCACCTTACCTGCCACCTCACTTTGCCACCTCATCATGACCTAGCCCTAACCCTAAACTAACCTAATTAAGACCCATGACTTGGTCTAGACTCACATCCATAACTAATGCCTCCTTACTCGCACCAAAAGCCGACCTTCTAGCCACTTGACCAAGCCCGCAACTGATCTCTCGGGAGAAAAGCAGGGAAGGTGGGCTATTTTACTAAAAATAGCCTACTTTTTCCTTACCGATGCCGGTTCCTACTCGACTGCCGTCGGTTACGTAACCGCCATCGGTTCCCTGTAAATGGGCTCCCCAAACCAAAACAACGGATCGGAATTTCATTTTGGAGATCAGTCAAAGGATTTCTGGATCAGCAGAGGGCATTGCGAGCGAGGAACGGATTCCAGATCTTCACTTGACCAAGCAGAGACGAGTGAAAATACTAGACGTGCTTACAGCAAAGGAGATCAACTTGCACCTTCATCAAAACTAGTAAGTTACATCTTGCATGTCCTCCATTATAACATTTCTTATGCTTTTGGAATTGCAATCTTCCCAAATCTGTTTCTGAATCCATTACCCAACGTACCATTGCCTCTAACTATCATTCTTTAGCTTCTAACCATCCCATTTCCTAATACTATCCAAAAACCAGCCATTGCAAACACCACAACCAGCCCAGAAGATCCTAGAACCAACCGGTATCGGTTATCAGTGACCGCCATCGGTTATAGATAACTGGCATCGGTTCCTTTGATCCAAACCAAGAAAAACAGCCTTTCCCCTACCTAGTTCCACGAAACAATTTAATTGGTACTTTATAGTATTTTGTGTTAATTCATATTAGCAGGGAAACTGACCACCTTCGAAAGGAAGTTTTACATTTCCTGGGCCCAAGGCAGTTTCCTCATTTATTGTTTAATCAAATCTTGTGGTCTTGTGTTCTTATTTGCAGGTAGTCCTTCCAAGATAAAAAGGAGTTCTTCGCAGTCAGCCTGATCTTTCTCTACGGTACGCACACACCATCTCGACATTCTACAGGTATTCCTCCTAACCCTAACCTTATCTGTTTCTAAAAGGAACGAAGCATTTTCCGAGTGAAACATTTTGGCACACCCGGTGGGACCCATTTTGGGTTTTTTCTTTATTTCTCGCTTGCTTTCATATAGGGAGCATACTTGCTGTTTTCTTCTTCTAAAGATATTCACAAGGTATTTTATTATTCTGGTAAAAGAACTTGCTTTGCTTTTTGCATCTTGCATTAGTAAAAGTCATCTCTTCTGCTTCATTGAATATCACTTTCGATTTGGGTTTTTAAAACACATGCATTGCATTCCTGCCTGTTGTTTTTCAATTCTAGTGAACATAGATTAAGTAACAGGTCGTACACGTGGGGGTGATATCCACGGTATTGACAGGAAATTAACCCTAGTTTCACTGCACAACACATACCGAATCACTTCACAATTAACACAACAGCTCAAACATCCCCCCTTTTCCGCGGTATTCCTCCACCCGATTGAGGTAACCTTATAAGCCAAAACAACTTGACATTTCCTCTAAGTCTCTTGTTTAGGATTCTGACATCATTCTACGTCTAAAGGCATAAGTCCACAATAATTAAAATTAACCCTAGGGTTAATCTCTGGATTTGCGTGTGCATCTTGCTTGTTTGCTGTTCTGTTTTCTCTGTCATACTCTGTCTTCTGTGATCAATAAGTTGATAAAAATACTCAACGTTGCTAAAAATCAAATTAGCAGCCCCTTTGTATCTTCTTATCTTAGATTTTTTTTAACACACCAGACATCGGTTAAAGGACCGACGTCGTTTCCCCTGTGACCGACAGCGGTTAGTAAACCGATATCGGTTACTGTCTCTCTCAGCCCCTGACAAACCAGCAACTTGCCAAATTCATCATTCTGGGTTTGTTTTTGTTCTTGATAGATTAAAACTAAATGTTTCACTTGGAAAATGCTTCATTCCTTTTAGAAACAGATAAGGTTAGGGTTAGGAGGAATACCTGTAGAATGTCGAGATGGTGTGCGCGTACCGTAGAGAAAGATCAGGCTGACTGCGAAGAACTCCTTTTTATCTTGGAAGGACTACCTGCAAATAAGAACACAAGACCACAAGATTTGATTAAACAATAAATGAGGAAACTGCCTTGGGCCCAGGAAATGTAAAACTTCCTTTCGAAGGTGGTCAGTTTCCCTGCTAATATGAATTAACACAAAATACTGTAAAGTACCAATTAAATTGTTTCGTGGAACTAGGTAGGGGAAAGGCTGTTTCTCTTGGTTTGGATCAAAGGAACCGATGCCGGTTATCTATAACCGATGGCGGTCACTGATAACCGATACCGGTTGGTTCTAGGATCTTCTGGGCTGGTTGTGGTGTTTGCAATGGCTGGTTTTTGGATAGTATTAGGAAATGGGATGGTTAGAAACTAAAGAATGATAGTTAGAGGCAATGGTACGTTGGATAATGGATTCAGAAACGGATTTGGGAAGATTGAAATTCCAAAAGCATAAGAAATGTTATAATGGAGGACATGCAAGATGTAACTTACTGGTTTTGATGAAGGTGCAAGTTGATCTCCTTTGCTGTAAGCACGTCTAGTATTTTCACTCGTCTCTGCTTGGTCAAGTGAAGATTTGGAATCCGTTCCTCGCTCACAATGCCCTCTGCTGATCCAGAAATCCTTTGACTGATCTCCAAAATGAAATTCCGATGTGGTCCAACAACTTTTTGCACCATCCTATTCAACCCCGGTAGTTTGCATGATAAATACTGTGTCTACTAATTCGCAGGATACCTGGTACCACCAGTTTCACGACTACCTTACAATCTTGGTTCTCCCACCTGACCTTACTAGTAATGGAAAACGTGCTTTTCTTAAAAGTGTTTCGCGTTATGTTGTCATGGGAGGACTCCTTTATAAACGTGGCTTTGATGGCATCCTCCTTCGTTGTCTAACCGGCGCAGAGGTCACCTATACCATCCAACAAGTACACAATGGGATTTGTGGTGGACATTTTAGTGGCCTTGCCGTGGCTAAACGAATCCTTCGCCTAGGATATTATTGGCCTACTCTCAATAACGACTGCTACGAATATGTTAAGCACTGTGTCATGTGTCAACAACATGCCAATCTTCAACATACTCCTAGCCACCCGCTACAAGTCGCTCGTGATCTTTGGCCTTTCTCACAATGGGGTTTAGACCTTATTGGTGAGATTCACCCGACCTCTTCACAACGTCACCGTTGGATAATCACAGCGACCGAATATTATACAAAATGGGTGGAGGCTATTCCACTCATTTCAATCAAAAAAGAAAAAATTGTCGAATTCATTAACCATCACATTATCTTTCGTTTTGGTATTCCTCATCGCCTAATAACCGATAATGGTAAATATTTCCAAAACAAGTTGTTGCAAGACCTTTGTGACAACTTTGGTATCAAACTTAGCTTCTCATCACCTTACTATCCGCAAGCCAATGGTCAGGATGAATCTTCTAATAAAACTCTAACCAAAATCCTCATGAAAGTCGTCAATGAATCTAGAAGAAATTGGCACGATCACATTCCCTTTGCCCTTTGGGCTTATCGTACTAGCATTCGTACCTCCACTAATGCCACACCTTTTTCTTTGGTATATGGTACCGAGGCTGTTTTACCTCTCGAAATACAAATACCCTCCCTTAGAATATCTCTTCAGGATATTCTCACCAACGATGATTTCCGCCAAGAGCGGTTAGCCCAATTGGAGCTTCTTGACGAACGACGTCTTACAGCTCTCGATCACCTTCAAATCTATCAAAAACGCATCAAGCATGCTTATGATAAGCGACTTCATGAGCGTACCTTTAAGGTTGGTGATCTTGTCCTCAAAGAGAATCAACATGTCACCAAACTAGAAAAGAGCAAACGTGGAAAATTTGCTCCCAATTAGATTGGGCCTTATATAATCACTCACACCTATGGATTAGGCACTTATCGTTTAGCTTCGCTTAATGGTAAACCTGAGCCTGAACCCCTTAATGCCTTACATCTTCGACCATTCTACTGTTGAAACTAGTGTTATATCACCTCTTATCTACCTACTGCTCGTCCCTTGAGCTCATTTACCGCTACATACACTTTGTTTTCTATATCTCCGCATAAAATCAAAATCACTTCGCACCTCCCCTTGATAATGCCTTCCCCTTTTTTAGTCTAGTCCATGACTTCAAAGTATTAAAATAAGCCACATTCTTAAGGGATTTTCTTGAGTCAAACTTCCTACTAAACTAGATGTTTCACGCCAAAAGAACATCTAGTCATCTACAATTAAATATAGACTGCTCCCTCGAAGAACAGCTATATGCCAAACTATTGCTGCTACTATAAATAGACTGCTCCCCTGAAGGACAGCTATGCACTAAAATCATTGCTGCTACTATTAATAGACTGCTCCCCTGAAGGACAGCTATGCACTAAAATCATCTCTGCTACTATAAATAGACTTCTCCCCCGAAGGACAGCTATACACAGTCAGCCTTTATCAGAAGCTTCTCGCATTGATCAGCTTCGTGAAGACCTCAAGAATAAAACAATCAATATCCCTTGTAGACTTCCCGCATCGATCAGTCTACATTCAATAAAATAAAAGCCTCATTCAAAAGAACTTTTTGGGTCATGGACTTGTCTATTTAGGGTAGGTTCTCTTTCGTTATAACAAGTTCTTTGTACCTCCGCTATATCATCCACATCACCTCACCATTTGTTTCAACTCAAGGGACGTAACGTACACCTGATATATTGTGATCATATAACTCTTTTCAACTATGGACTTCTCGTCTGTGCACGACACTTAGGGCTTTAGGCTCGTTCTACGTTGTTTGGTTTGTTTAGCTCTTTTCACCTACGGAGCACTCTTTCCGCTTTGCCTCGCATCTAGAATTGTGTGTTGATCTTAATCAGGACACTATTCCCTACTACTTGGGTATGCTAACTTTTGCTTTACCTATACCTACACCAACAACATTACCCTACCAACATCAATTTTTTACCAAACGACCTATTGCCTAAACCATACCAAATTGCCTAAATTCGCCTCTCCCTGATCCTAAGGGAGAACTACATCGGTCTGAGGCCCATCCTTGCTTTGTGCAATGGGCTATGTAGGCAGCACTTAGGAGACATGGGGTCTCCCAAGGTTAGCTCGACCATCCCCTACCATAACCTATCATGTGTGGTAAATATAAATATTTTTGTGTATTTCTATTTAATTACATTTCTCTTTGATCCTTTTTCAAAACACCGAAAGTCAAAACGACAACATTCTTATTATTATAACGCAAATCAACATACATATCTCGTTTTAGTTAGATGTTAAACAAATACATCTTCTATATCATCGACGCGCAGGTCGGTACTCTTATTTATTCTTATACCTTGCTAACATTTATTTAGACCCTCACGCCTCATCCCAAACTAGGTGATGATCGTGATCGTCGACCCCTCTCGCCAGGCCTCTCTGTCCTCAAAGGTACCACGGCTATTGGTACCACCCACTGATCTGCCAATCTCTCCTGTAACATGTGAATACGCTCTCTCGCATGGAGGTATCTAGCCTCTAGTCCCTCCGCTCGTGACTCACAAACATCGCAAATATCTACCTTTGCTGCAACCCCTTGTTAACCATTTGGCCTGACCCAAGGCCGCACCCAACCAATTGGCCCGACCCAAGGCCGCACCCAACCACTTGGCCCGACCCAAGGCCACAACCAACCTATTTGGCCCGACCCAAGGCCGCACCCAACCATTTGGCCCGACCCGAGGCCGCAACCAACCTATTTGGCCCGACCCAAGGCCTCACCCCAACCATTTGGCCCGACCCAAGGCCTCCACCTACCAATTGGCCCGACCTAAGGCCTCAACCTACCTATTTGGCCCGACCTAAGGCCTCAACCTACCTATTTGGCCCGACCTAAGGCCTCAACCTACCAATCGGCCCGACCCAAGGCCTCAACCTACCATTCGGTCCGACCCAAGGCCTCAACCTACCTATTTGGCCCGACCTAAGGCCTCAACCTACCAATTGGCCCGACCTAAGGCCTCAACCTACCAATTGGCCCGACCTAAGGCCTCAACCTACCAATTGGCCCGACCCAAGGCCTCAACCTACCTATTTGGCCCGACCCAAGGCCTCAACCTACCATTCGGCCCGACCTAAGGCCTCAACCTACCAATTGGCCCGACCCAAGGCCTCAACCTACCTATTTGGCCCGATCCAAGGCCTCAACCTACCATTCGGCCCGACCTAAGGCCTCAACCTACCAATTGGCCCGACCCAAGGCCTCGCCCTACCTATTTAGCCCGACCCAAGGCCTCAACCTACCCACCTAACCTGACCCAGGGCCACCGCCCAACCACTTGGCCTGACCCAAGGCCGTATCACTTCCATACCATACCCACAATCAACATTTTATTTTATACATCCATCATGTACCTTGTGTTCAATCAAGCTCACCTGTTTGTGTTTTAGCATGATTAGGGTCCTTGACTTGATCTGTCGACCAGCTTTGCCCAGACCTAGACCGTGACGTTTATCTCAACCAAACCAACCTTTTGGTACTGCCGAACATGCCTAAACGTTCCGGTACCTTACCTGTTATATACCCTGGAGCTACTTCCTATGCCTTGGATACCAGGATTATATCACCCTTGTTTGGATAAACTATCGACCTTTGCCTATACATTGCTGGTTTGCTAGTCAAATCATGTACCCTAGTCGTACTATTACATTTCAACATGCATCTGCTTCCTTGGACCTACCCCACCACCTTACCATCCTCTCTACCACATATACCTTTTATCAACCCTATCCCTGATTTCCCGTTCACTCAATCTATGATAGATTTGAGGGGGATTACCTATATCCTTAACATGAGAAACCACTTCATATTATTGTCCGCGCAGCTTTACAAAACAAGCTACACGACAATAAGGGGCTAATGTAGACACCAAATTTGTGTCTTACGACCCCTTGTGACCCACATCTCATTTCACAACCTAACGCCATCACCTAAACCTTGCACAATTATTTATTAATTACCTTGTAATTGATAAATCCACATCACCTTACCCGCCACCTCACTTTGCCACCTCATCATGACCTAGCCCTAACCCTAAACTAACCTAATTAAGACCCATGACTTGGTCTAGACTCACATCCATAACTAATGCCTCCTTACTCGCACCAAAAGCCGACCTTCTAGCCACTTGACCAAGCCCGCAACTGATCTCTCGGGAGAAAAGCAGGGAAGGTGGGCTATTTTAGTAAAAATAGCCTACTTTTTCCTTACCGATGCCGGTTCCTACTCGACTGCCGTCGGTTACGCAACCGCCATCGGTTCCCTGTAAATGGGCTCCCCAAACCAAAACAACGGATCGGAATTTCATTTTGGAGATCAGTCAAAGGATTTCTGGATCAGCAGAGGGCATTGCGAGCGAGGAACGGATTCCAGATCTTCACTTGACCAAGCAGAGACGAGTGAAAATACTAGACGTGCTTACAGCAAAGGAGATCAACTTGCACCTTCATCAAAACCAGTAAGTTACATCTTGCATGTCCTCCATTATAACATTTCTTATGCTTTTGGAATTGCAATCTTCCCAAATCCGTTTCTGAATCCATTACCCAACGTACCATTGCCTCTAACTATCATTCTTTAGCTTCTAACCATCCCATTTCCTAATACTATCCAAAAACCAGCCATTGCAAACACCACAACCAGCCCAGAAGATCCTAGAACCAACCGGTATCGGTTATCAGTGACCGCCATCGGTTATAGATAACCGGCATCGGTTCCTTTGATCCAAACCAAGAGAAACAGCCTTTCCCCTACCTAGTTCCACGAAACAATTTAATTGGTACTTTACAGTATTTTGTGTTAATTCATATTAGCAGGGAAACTGACCACCTTCGAAAGGAAGTTTTACATTTCCTGGGCCCAAGGCAGTTTCCTCATTTATTGTTTAATCAAATCTTGTGGTCTTGTGTTCTTATTTGCAGGTAGTCCTTCCAAGATAAAAAGGAGTTCTTCACAGTCAGCCTGATCTTTCTCTACGGTACGCGCACACCATCTCGACATTCTATAGGTATTCCTCCTAACCCTAACCTTATCTGTTTCTAAAAGGAACGAAGCATTTTCCGAGTGAAACACCTGAACCATCATCATCATCCACACATGGTGATCCCATGGGTACTGATGATATGGTTTCCATTCCCTTTAAATTTTTCACTCAATAATATTACATTAAGGCCACTAACTTATCAAATTAATCATGATACCGAAACAATTCGTCTCATCGTGCTTGAAATGATAGAAGAAGATTCACCCAGTGTTAATATTCACTAATGCCAAAATGATCAAGCTATCCTCTCTCATGTGGGGGTAGAGGATAATTTCATTTAGAAGACCTTACCACCTAGCACTTTGACACTCAATGAATCCACTATCGTCATTAATATAGGGACTCCACATGGTCCCTATATAGCTAAATTCAGTCAATATTTAGATCCACAGGAGTTAAAATACTACACCAACTTCCTATCGAATTATACTCAAGACATTTTTTGGTCATATAGTCATATGTCAGATATTGATCCCAACATCCTCATCCATAATATATTCATGTATCCCAATGTAAAACTAGTCAAAAAAATCTATGTAGGATGTACCCTTCCTTATCTTTTCTCATGAAATAAGAGTTACAACATATGTTATGCACTAATTTCATCGTACCTATTGACTATTTATAATGGATATCTAATATTATAGCCATAACCAAATCCTTGGGGAATTTATGTATCTGTTCTAATTTTTGAGACCTCAATCTCACTTTTCCTAAACATGAATTCCCTCTTCCAAACATTCACCAACTTGTTGACCTAACTTCCAGCCACAATATTTTATCCCTTATGGATGGATTCTCTAGTTACAACCAAATCCTCATCATTACTGATGATCAAAACAAAACATCCTTCATCACTCCTTGGGAGACTTTCTGATACCATTTATTTTGCTTCATATTTAAGCACTTGGGGGCTACCTATCAACGCACTATGACATATTTTTTTAATGATCTTATAACTATAGAATACTACATAGATGATATTTTAGGGAAATATAAACAATGTAAGGATCATCTCGCCATCGTTGACACTATCTTCACTCTTCTAATTCATATTTCCTTCACCTTAATCCCAATAAGTTTGTGTTCATTTTTCTCACCAGTAAAAATTTAGGTTTCATTGTATCTATTTGGGGAATTGAAGTAGACCCCAATAAAATCAAATCTATCATTGAAATGCCTCCTCCATCAATCCTTAAACAACTTCATTGTCTTCAAGATAAAATTTAGTCTATCCATAGATTTATATCAAAAATTTCACATTGATGTCATCCCTTTCACCATATTCTTTGAAAATATGTAGACTTTAGATGGTACCAAAATTATAAAAAGGCCTTAGATTACCTCAAAAAATACCTTTTGTTACCACATGTGCTCACACTTCCATGCAAGGGGGAGCCATTATACATTTATATATCTTCTACTAATCATGCCTTGGGTGTTATTCTCACTCACTAAGAAAATAAGGTTCATGAATAGGTTTATTAATTTATAATTCACACTCTCCATGAATATGAAAATCACTATACTGAATTCAAGAAGTGGTGTTATGACATATACTTTGCAACTCCCAAGCAATGCCATTATCTTCTTAACTACAAGACTTAGGTTGTTACTAGATTTAATCCACTTAAAACCATGCATTATAAACCATATCATAGTGACTGTATCACTTTGTAGCATATGCTTATTGTATGTTTGCTAAACTAACTAAGATAATTAACTGAAACTAACACCTAGTAGTTACAAATAGCTAAGTTTATCTAACAATAATATCATGATACTATATTTAAAGGAAATAACTATTCTAATGCATAAACATGAATGAACATATAATGCTAAATTATCCCTACTCTTTTAATGTATGATTTCTATAAAAACTATGAAGCTATGAAGATCATAAAAAAATAATTTGTGTGTTATCTCAAGATGATGAAAGGATCTCACTAAAATGGCTACAAATCCATGTTTAGATATTACTTTACTACTCAAATATGATAGAATGGATGCAAAGATGAAGTAGCTATTCCAACAATGGAGAAGGCTCTTATCATATGTTTGTAGAATGAGAAAGATGGTAAAAGTGTAATACCAAGGTGTAAGGTGTGAAGTTAAGTTGAGGATCCTTTATATAGATTTACAATTTGGGAGTAGTTTGAATTCAAATTAATGTGGAATAAAGAATAAATTAGATTTAGAAGAAATAAGCTTGATTAGAAGAATTAACAAGTGATTAACAACTCATGGGAGTTAAAGATGATTTTATTAATCAACTAGGATTAATTAATAGGATAGAATAATATTTTTAGGCTATTTATAGTTGATTTAGGAGGAATTCGATATGATTTGGAGGATTTGAAAGAGGGATTTAGCCAATAAAAAGTTTTATTGATTAAATACAACATTAAAAAGGATTAATTAACTAATAATAGTTAATTATTCAATTGGAAGAGGATTATAGGTAACAAAGTGTTATTCATTAGCATCCGGAATGGGATTAAGACTAGTTAATTAACAAAGTGTCATTAATCGACCAAAATAGAGTGAAACATTAGTTAATTAGATGGAATTCACTCATTATAATGGAAATGATGGGAAAGAGGATGGTTAGTACAATTTTAGTAATAAAAATGTGTAGGCTAATTTTAGGTGTCTACATTTTCCCCTCTTTGGGGTGGTGTAAGCGACACCACTTCATAAATAGTAGAGAATTATAGGAATGTAAATTTTTTAAGGGATAGAATAAAATTAGTATAATGAAGGATGCCCCCTCAAGTGTCGATTTTGTGATGAAAAAGGTCGATCGATGATAAAAAAAATGAAGGAAATGGATAGAAGAAACAAGGTAGGGAGGGGGATAACTATGATCCCTATTACCCCATGTGTTGTTGAAGAAAAAATTATAAAAGGAAATGATAATGAAGAAGAGAAGAGATGAATAAAATGGAAAGATCTTGCATCTAGGTCATTAAATGAGTAACTTTGATTCATCATTTTTCATACATGATATATGTCATTGGTCCTTTATTATAATATAAGCATACAACAAAAGTGTACAATAACATGAAAAGCTATAATACTAAAAAAAATCATTGATAAAACACTAAATCAATGCAAAATAAATAACATAATGCAATATGAGCAAGTAAACAAGCTAACCTAATAGGGAAATAAGTACAAACAAAAATACTCAAACAAACAATGTTCAAGAAAGTCACACCAATGTTTTTTTTATCAAGCTTCAATTCCCAAATGTTTGAGTTAATGAAAAGGGTTAAAAATGGTACCCCAAGAAAGGATACATGCGAGGTCAACATGTGGATGACACATGGGTCTTATGAAAAAGTAGTCATTCACTATGAAATAGTACAAAACAACTCGTTGTGTAAGGGAGCATAAACATAGCAAGCAAACCAACTTTGTTAATGGAGGTAAATCAAAATAATCTGCAAGTCATTTTGGTGAGAAGAAGAGAGGAAGAAAGAAATATTTTTTTATAGGAAAAATTTCAATGTTTGATGATGATGTGTTCAATAAATGATTGAACTGGGTGAATGATTTTTACCAATTTTTGAAATTTTACAAAAAAATTTGATATTTTTAACTATACCAATTTTTTGGATTTTTTTTTAATTTTACCAAAAAATTGTTTTATTGACATTTTAGGAAGAATATGATGTATAAGAATGATGATGTTGTGCTATATTGCCAAAAATCACTTGGAAACAAAAAAATTCCCTAGGTAGAAGACAAGGTCGCTATGAAGAAAAAATATGCCCCAAAGTAGTGAAAATGCTAGCAAAATGAGCATTTAATAAAAATAATCATCATGGTGGAATGTCAGCACATGGTGGGAAGAATAGATTAGAATCACGTTAGTTATCTAGCCCCTAAGAGGCGAGAAAAATGAATAATTAGGGGGAAATGGGTATAAATAGTAGGTCATGAGAAGTAAAATCCATCACGACTAGTTATTGTCACTAGACCCTTTTGAGATTTGGTGAAAAAATTTCTCTGCCCCTTGAGAGAGATGGATCGAGTTCAGAAAAGTGAACACCACCCCAATCGAGTTTGAGAGTAAAACAAAAATAATCATTTTTGAGTGTATTTAATGTTATTTTTTGTTAGGGGAATTTGGGTGGATGATACTAGCACAAGTATTTGGTTGTACTAGCATGAACCATCCCGTGCTAGTGCACAGGGTCATGTACTAGTGTAAAAATGATTATGCTAGTGTTGAACTAGGTTTGTATGTTACATAGGCTTGTGTTAGTATCAAAATGAGAGATTTATCATGAAATTGAGTGTACTAGTACAAGATTGCGCTAGCGTAGACTTACACCAATGTAAAAATGACATCATTAGTGTTAAAAGGCACGTGCTAGTGTAATATTGCACTAGTGCCAAAATGGGTGCACTAGTGCAAAACTGCTTGTGCTAGTGCAAGACTTAGGCTTTAGAAAACTTTTTAGAGGAAATTTGAAGAATTTTAGAACAAATTAGGAATGAATAAAAGAATGTAGAATTAATTAGAACATCTTAGGAATATGTTTATGAGAATAAATGATGTTAATCATATTTTTTTGTAATCTTGCAAGTGAGATTATAAAATTTGGATGTGTGCAAGTGGCATGGATTCCTTCGAGCATAAAAGAATATGTTTATTTGATGAGAGTAGAAAGGATTGATTGTCATTCTGTAAATTATCATTCTTACCTATATTACATATATTTCATGGATTACACTTGATCATGCCCTCCTAATTAGCTTAGTAGATAGATAGTGGAGTGAGAGTCATACTTTTAGATTTCTGACATGTGAGATGATTGTGACTTTAGAGGATGTGTACCAAATCCTCAGAGTTCCAATCCAAGGAAGCTTGGTGACCTATAATGGGTATCAAGTCTAGATCCTAGATTGCATTTGGGAGATGTTTCTACAACGGGATATACCCCGGTAGGGTATGGCATTGCTTCTATACATATGTTTAGTCGATTGAAATATTTCCCATATACCCATATATCTGATAGCTCTTATCAGTGGTTACTTGTTGCCTGACAAGACTAGTACCCACTTCCCACTCAGTTTGATAGTAATGGTCTGTAGATTGATGGATTAAGAGTTCTTTTACTGGGGTCAGTGCATACTAGACCACATGTGTTGGGACTTACATTTTATTGCATATAGATTCATGAGGAGCTTAGGGCCAGCCACACTACTTCAGATATGAGCATGGCACCATATTGCGATTGGGAACCCATTAGCATTTCTATGAGTGAGGGATCCAAATGAGCCATCCTTTATGGGATGGGATTCAGTGGGTGAGGATGTAAGATCCCAAATGGGAGATACTATATACTATAGATGTATGTTTGATGATCTACAGATCCATATGATTACTTAGCGACCATATGTATTATATTACTAGTGAGATGATATAGTTGATCTTGGAATTCTAGAGGTGGATTATTTCATTATTAGAAGTTGTAGGAACATTACATAGTGGTACTATGTTGATCAGGTGAAGCGATAGCTAGGATTTTTCTAAGATATTCTAGGAGATGATATGTGGTATGCATTTAGAGTGTGTGAGACATTTTATTTTTGTCCACACATTAGACATTTGTGAAATTTATAGAAATTTTATCCCACAACGATGTGTGGTGAAGCCATAGGTGGTAGACCCCATAACTAAACAAAATTATGGTCTATGGTATGCTTGATTTCTACCGAGATAGATTACTATCCCACAAACATTGATAGATGTTGAAATAGCCACAACAGTGTATGGATTACAGGGATACTTTTTGAGATACAGGTCTAGACTAGGACAACTTGAGGTTGAGGCTAAGTTAGAGGCTCAAGGTCCATAGGAATAGGGAATAGTTTAGTATGCTCCTCCATTGGTAGAGAAACCACAACTTGGTTCTCCTCGAAAACATCCTCTGAAACCACAACAATAAACACATCCACATTCGTGGCCATAGCCACAAATATAGGTGTAAATACCTTTATTACATCAGGTTGTCTAGAAATGAGTGATACAAGTTCCACCCTCATCACTTCAAGTAATGATTCCACATATGGAAGCATGTGGGGATGGATGGTTTGAATGGGGATCACCCCTGAGATAGATTAAAGTAGGTGGAGTTTGGGTATCGCCACCTAGGTCACCACAAAGGTTACCATAGACAAAGATTTCTAGGGATTAGGTTTCCTTGAGGTAGTAATTACAACAAGTTACTTTAGAGAGAGATCATAATACAACTAAGAGAGCACATTAAATAGCTGAGATTCCTCAACTATATGTGAATGTGACTAGATGGATAGTAGATATGGACTATCTTGCAATTGATCAAGCATAGTGGGTAGCTGAGAGTTGACTCAACTATAAGTTGATGTGACCCAATTTTCAGGAGAGCATGATGTAATACATCATGCGGCCTTAACAACAAGAGCTCAGGATTTGGCATATGATTTTGTAGCAACCACAAGTAAGGCTTCTTACTATAGAGCATTATACTATAGGTTCATACTAGAGGGATAGTGGGTGATACTCTATAGTCAGATAGTCAGAAGTATCTCAATATCTAGATCACACAAAGCATCTAGGTCTGTTAGATCACTATAGATGTCATCACCTCAACACAATAGATGTCACCACCACAAGCTCCACCTCAGTAGATGCTTCTGCCACAAGTCCCACCTTAATATATTCTATGTGATCTAATTCATAGGCTAGGAATTCTTGGTGTTGGGGAGAGTTAGGGTTGACTCTCTTATTATACTCATTATATTATTTTTGATGTATGCCTCATGATGAAGGAACAATTTTGTACTGGATGTATATGTATTATTTTTACTATGCGTTGAGATGAAGGTACATTTTTTATCCATACCCATGATGGCTGATTTTGTATCTGAGGTACATTGATACACATTTTGTATATGTGGACATTGACATTTTATACAGATATATGATGATGGACTGATTATCACATTTTTTGTTTATGTGATAACATGTTTTTCCCATGTTTTTATTATGATCATGACAAGGGGGGATAAAGATAATCCATATTACCCCAATTAATGATATTATATGATGTTATCTTATCACAAACATTTAATTTCATTTGTATGATGATGTAGTTTAGCATTTATTGATAATTTATGATGTTCATATGTGTTGATAGATTATATTGATGATTAAATGATGATAAACTATTCAAGCAAACAAACAAGCACAAGTAAAAGTTAATCCAATGGAACAACACGGCAATGTACAATCATGCAAGATAAAATGAATCCAATCAGCTTAACAATAGATTAAAGTAAAACTTAATCTAAGAAATCAAAAAACAAATGAATCAAATCAAATCACCCAAAATGAAAAAGAAAGCCGATAAAACTAGTACAAACAAACACTACTTTGTTTTTGCGGGACAATTTTGACACATTTTGCATATGTTTTTGGTATTACCTAGAAACAATGGTATATTGTTTTTAAGTTTTCTATGAGATCTATTTGAATTTTTTAATATTTTCAACTAAACATTTTTTTAATTTTTTTGTATTTTCTTGAAAAGTGATACAAATGTTTTTGTGATTTTCTAAATTTTTTCCAAATCTATGTGTAATAAAATAAAGAAATTTGGATACCCCTAGTGATAGATGGGAATGTACAAGGGAAAACGTCATGTGCATGTGCTAGAAAGTGAAGATGAAAAAATTCCCATAACATGAGATAAAAATATACAAATTCAAACTCATCACATACATAAGTAAGATCAGCTAGATTAAGGGAAAGAGGGATATGCTCAAAAGTATCTCAGACATAGAAAAAGACTAACTTAGGATAAAACAATTGTATTCCTATATATGAGATGTTTGAGAACAACATACCCTCCAACAGCTCCGGAAACTAGTTTTCACCAACAGACATGTCCAAAGTACCACAATTGTGTTTATTTAACACTTGGACAGATTGATTTCTATTTACTTCTTCTAATTTTTTAGATATATATTTTATTTTATTATATTTGAAGGACCCCGTGCTTAGGCATAGAAACACTTGAGATGTATGGAATTGATGGGGTTTCTAATTTCATCACCATTAGATTCAGTAAGTTTATGTGCACTTGAACCAAAATTAGCAACCACAACATATGGTCCAAACCAGTTAGGATCAAACTTGCCTTTATTTTCATGATATTTGGTGGTATTGAACTAATTTTACTTTAGGAAAAGATCTCCTACCTTGAACTAGAAATGTATGATTATTTTTTATAATCTAGACACACTCTATTCTGATACAAATTTAGGTGGTCTAGTGCATGAAGGCATTTCTCATCTATTAGTTATAGATCTAGTAGTCAATCTACTATATAGCCCTCCTCTTTCTCCAAGTAATCTCTTAACTCTATGTGCAAAGAGGGGAGATCAATCTCAAGAGGTAAAATGAATTCTAAGCTATGGAAGTGTCAAACAAGTCTTAATGAGTAATAGGATTCATTTAGGATTCATGAGAATCCTCAAAAAATTGAAATTGTCTCATACTATATTTTCCATCCAAAGGGGGATTTGAATTATTAATGTTTGTAAAAGTGGGAAAGTACCTTGTAAATTTATTTTTAAGTTTTTTCAGGAAGTGAAAGAAGTCTGAAAGATCTCTAAACATAGATAACAAGTGTTTATTGTCATCAAGTGAGTCTTAGAATGATTATGAGAAAATAAATGTCTTAAATTGATGAAATATGCATGTATTGGCCTTGTATACTCATATAGGCCTAAGAGAGTTAGTTAGGGTTGGTCATGAGAAGGAAAAAATTTGATAAAGGCTCGAATGGGAGGCCTTTAAAGGCCATACCTCAAGGAATGGAGAGGAAGAAGAGTAAGAAATATGAAATTTTGTATGGGAATCCATGTCCAAGATGATAACTCTATTTTGGCTTAAGAATCTCTTGTTAGGAATATGAGAGAATATGAGATTGAGTAATCATGTTAAGTGAAATGGTGACTCTTCTTTACACTTGCGGTAGGCATGGGGTGAAAAAATGAACTAGTGAGTGCGATTAATAAATATTTGAAGAAATCTATGTTTTATGCTATTTTTCTTATGAATTCATAATTTGACTCAGACTGTACTGAGTATATGAAAGGTTTTACTCATAATATTAGGATTGTTGAATGCGTATGAATATTTAGGAGAAATTATCCTTTTTTAATTATTAACGCCTTGGCTATGAAGGAATTAGGTTTACAACTTATTATTTAAGTTCAAGGAAACTTTGTTCCTTTAAGGTGTACTAAGTTTTCAAACACAAGAAGGGTATAAAATGCAATTTCTATGGTTTTCAAATCCATTTCCAATCTTACCTGTTAATGTTAATGACATTAACCTACAGGAAGAGGATGTGATCACATAATTTTCTATTGGCATGATTTGACAAGGCAGCCTTATAAGTTGTCTCAGTAATTTGTCTTAGTTAGATTGATGAGTTTTCTTGAAATGGTTTATTGATAACCACTACTTGTAAAAGGGTATTGAAGGAAAAACGCAATTATATTGAGTGGGTCAAATGTTACAAGATAAAATTGTGTGCAAAGAGAAATATTTAAATTTATTGCTTCTCGGGCTTCACTGAGTGGTAGTCAGATCACAACTAGGGCAAGCTATTTGATGCCCCAAATTTAAGAAATAAGTTATGAAATTTTGTAGAAATATTTTTGAGGAAGTCCTTAAAGATATTTAGGAAGAAATTTATAGTTTCATTAGTGAAAGAGGAATATTTCCTTATCAGTTCCTCAGAGGACTATAGACATAGTTTATAAACCTAGCATGAGGACCCTTTTTACAAAGACAAAAAGCTTCATTCTTGGAGATAATCCATGAAATTTATAGGAAAGAACTAAAATTTTAAATGGTTATTAAAAACATCTATTTTTTGCCTTTAAATCTTTAACAAATTCAGATATAGTTGATAGTTGCCTGCAACAGGCCTAGAGAGGGTTTGAAGGAAAAAATTATAAAAAGTGAAGGAGAGGGAGTGGAAGGAGTTGGGTAATAACATTTAACATTCACCTTGGGGATTTTGAGAGATACCTAAGGGATCTGAAAATATCTTTTGGGTTTCCCTAGTTTACCCTGGGCATACTCATACTAGAAGCATTGAACTTAAGGTTAGTCTTGGAAGGATTTGTAAGGAAAATGATAAATTACTCTAGTCTAACCATTGAAAGGATTGTTAATGCATGGTTTGAGTCATAAATAGGAGAAGGAGATTTACAAGGATTCATCAGATCCCAAGAAATCAAATTTTCTTTAGCTTTGACTAGATGGTAAGAAGCTAAAGGTTGAACAATGGAGGTAAAATAGGGTAAAGAAGTATTATAAGAGTAAAGAAGTATAATAAAGTTAAAATGGGCACAAATACATGTATTGAAGATAAGGCATGGTGTTTGGTATTTAAGTAATTAAATTAATATAAATGTGGGGTAAGGGGTCATGGTTAGGTGAATGTGTTATGTTAATTAATTAAAGGGCATCAAGGGAAGTGTGACCCAAATTTGGTGTCTACATTTTCCCCTTTTTTTGCATAGCTTGTATTGGTAAGTGATGCTAGCAAAAATAGGAATTGGCTGCCCCAAATGTAGGTGAGAGTGGGTTTTACCCATGTAGGGCTGAAGGTGAGGTTACCCCAAGTGTGGGTAGAGGTGACCCCCCTCAAACCAGGAGTTGATGTGGTGTTAGAAAAAGTCAGTGAGTGGTTTGATAAATGGGTAAGTGATGAAAGTGAGGGTAGGTGAGATGTATTTAAGGGATGGACACTTTAGGTAAAGGGTAAGGGCCAGATTAGGTAATAGGTAATGACAATCGAATGCACACACACGTATAGATTATGAAAGGGTACCAGATGAAAGATATTGAAAACTCTACGTCGTCCAAAGTCAATAGGTTTATCCAAATAAGGTTGAGGTGTTTTAGGTATCTAGGGTATAGGATTTGTTCTAGAAACATAACTTTGGTTAGGTGTAGTAATTTTTAGGCATGATCTAGTACACCAAAGGTTTGGTCAGGATAAACAGTACGACAATAGGATACGTAAGGTCATTAGGCTTAGTAACACAGGTAATAGCTTTGTAAGGTATAATGAGTACACAAATTCCAATGTCACAAAAGGTGGTTTAAGTCAAGGTATTGTAGGTCATGGCATGGGTAAGGCTGGGGTATAGGTAAATAACATGTCCCTAAACACAAATAATAAAATTTATAAGCAATTTAGGCTTATGGGTAAGATGTAATAGGTGTTGGTAAGGTCAAAAGTGGTTGGAGTAATATTATTTCTAGGAAAAATGGGCATTAGGTGGGTCAAAAGGTAAGGGGAGGTGACCAATGTTGGTCATGGTATAACTGACATTAGTTGGATAGGGAAAGACATGAGCGATGTTCATCATGTCGATTTGGGTCTAAAAAAATAAAAAATCCATGCTTTATAGATTCATTTCAACTTTTCCACTTGTAGAAAATGATAGAAGAGCAAGTGAGGAGTGAAAAAGTGACAATATGAGGCATTGACCTGATTTAGTGAGCCACATAGTGGGTGATTGGCATTCAACTGACGTGTCCACAAGATCAATTTGATTGATTTGATTTGCTTAGAGATGAGGCATTTATTTGGTCATGATAGAAGTAGGAGAGGAACTAGGAGGTCCACTGACATAGATACTATAGGTGCCACCACGTAGAAGCCATCGAGTAGAGGTAGGGGTTATTATTTTACTTGTTATTTGATTAAATTATGGTTTTAAATGAATAAATTTGGGTGGGAATATGGATTTTGAAATGGGGGTGAAAATGGGCGAAATCAAGGTGGGGAATGGAAATTTAGGTTAAATAAGGTGGTAAATGTATGTAAGGTGAATTTGGTTAGGGTGGGTGAGGGATTTAGGTAGGATTTAGGTGTATTTTAGGTGAAATGGGATATGGGGGGATGATTTTTACATATTTAGTTTATGCAACAGAGACCAACGTTTGTCAAGGATTGGCTGACATCAGTTGGATTTGGCCAGCATCAATTAAATCTTAGATGACTGACACCAGTTTAATGGAACCGATGACAAAAAATTAAAACTGTTGATGGTCAAGGTGACTAGTGTCGGTTAAGGTTAAGTAAAAATAGGGGTAAGAAGGGCTAGGTAGGAAAGGAAAATAGGTGAAGAATGGCTAGGTGAAGATGAATGTAGGTATAAGAGGGTAAAATATGATAAGGGTTAGTAGGATTGTATGTGAATTAGGTAAAGGGGGTAAACATGATTGATGTGGTTGGGTATGGTTTGGTGGGTAATATGTGATTTGAGGTAGTCAAGTCTTGAAATGGTTGTGTTTGGTGGATGCAAGCTTGAGATCAGCTTAGGATGCATGACAAAGTACCACCTCTATTGGTACGAATGTGGTCCAATGTGACCACAGAGGAGTGGGAACATATGATTGAGGTCATAATTATTGAGGTCTGACACTGTAGTTGCATTGTTTGAGATCCTAGCATGATGGTCACTCTCATTGACATTTTGATTCCGTAAGCAATACCTTCCACCTACCAATGGGTGAGATGACTGTCACCTTGGAGGATGTGTATCGGATCCTAAGGTTTCCCATTGTAGGGGAGCCAGTTTATTTCATCTCATTTGAGGCCTCAGTGGAGCCGATAGTGGCAGTGTTTGGTGAGGTGATGGGCTTATTGACCTATCACAGTGTGAGTCTCACATATGGGGACATGTATGTAGCCTACCCATAGGAGATGAGGCTGGATGTACTAATGATGGAGGTGGTAGGTTGTTTCATTCTGTGAGATTCTGAGGGTGAGATATTCCCATGAGAACTGATGGGAGTGCTCTAGGATATGATAGAGGAGTGGATCTGGCTCACTTGGGAACCAACTTTCCTATTTTAGTTATATAGGAAGTTATGGGCCTATGGGAGATGAGGAGGTTTGGGATGTGTTGTACCTTTTTACTACACTGTTGGGCATACGTGCACATTGTATGTGTGTTCCCAGTTGGTTTTCCATGACATGATTAGTTTGGGAGTGGCTTGTTTCAAGTTGGATATAGATGTTGGTCATCAAATGGTGGGTAGCCGAGGGTGGATAGGGCCACATATGATGTTTCATACTATAGTAAGTTGTTGGAGGGGCTTTCAGGAGTTGATATTATGTGGAGACCATATATTGGCTATCCTTCATACATGGGCATGGTAGAGTAGCTAGAGGAGCTTCAAATATTGAGGTGGATACATGGGCATCGTGTCGGCAAGCACGAGATGATACATGTAGATAGAGTTAGATGATAATTTAGGATGCCACATGATGTACCCCCACCTTTTCCACAGTACCACTGAGATCTCGTGGAGAGGCCTATGTCTCCACCATGTCTGAGTGTGTTGACATTATAGGAGGAGGAGGTGGTAGATAGACAAATTGAGGATGCAGGAGTCATGGATGGATATAGGAAGTGGTAGGCGGCACAACTACGAGCAGTACCACCAAGGCTAGGGAAGCCAGATCTTGCTTTGGTCACAGTAAAAAGATCTACATTGCAAGGGCAGGTGGCCACCCTATAGACACAAGTCCCATGTTTACAAGGTCAGTTGACATGGGCACATACACAATTGGACACCCTGCAGGCTTGAGTGACGGCCTTACAGGCCTAGGTGGCAAAGGTACAAGCTCTCGGACAGGGTGGAGATGGTGATGGAGTTTAAGTGTCCACCTTAAAGGCATATGTGGCTAGTTTATAGCGCTATTTGGAAAATGCATAGGCATAGGTAGTGGCCTTACAAGCCCATCTTGTAGCATGGTTACCTCCATAGGCCCAGGGACAAAGTCCCATACTTTAGGCAGCAGTGGCAGGACAGGGTCCCACTTTACAAGGAGGAGGACAAGGATCATAGGTATACGAACCGAGGCTAGTATTAGTAGGGAAGGGTTAATAGGTTGCAATGAGACCCATGGCACCACCTTAGACAATGTTAATGGTGAGGTTCAAAGATGCCCTAAATGAGGCTCATTACTATCAGGATCACCTGACAACTTCTGGGATTGATTTCCCTTCATATGCTGAGTACAGAGCCCAACAAGAAGCTAGTGAGTAGATGATATCCAAGACTCATAGTTCAAGGAGCACAAGGACCATCGAGCCCATAGATAGGGATAGGGAGAGGTTATAAATTCTCACAGGACAGACTCAAGTGAGGGGAAGGAGGAGATTAGACCAAGACCCATGGAGGGTGTAGAGATGCTAGCAAGGCAGTAGACAAGTAGGGAGGAGGAGACATGTGAGACTATCCTGGAGGATATCAGGTGGGGTGATGAGTAGTCACTTGATATGATCACTTCACACAACACTTGACATAGTCACAAAAATCATGGTTTAGGTTTCACTAGTAATAGCATAGGCTTATAATGCATTTACCGATAGCCAAACCACTGAAGTGACCCCCACAAATTTTTTTGTGAACTTCCATTATGGTATATGGGATTTCAAAGATTGTAAGGCATTGTAAGAGGATACTGTCAAAGCCATGTTTATGAAGAATACAACCCATGATGAAATAGTGATAGAGACTTTTAAGAAAGGCTCATTTTCCATTGCGAGTAAGATTTGGAGGAAGAATTAAGAGGGAAAGGTAGTCAACAAACTACTTATACCAAAGGTCACATGGGTTAGTTTCAATGGTTCCTACAAGGTTGATGTATCGAAATAGATAAGAAGGTGATTGCAGCCTTTGTACTATGAAAAATATTTTTGAGTCAAAGGGCTAAGCGGGGATTTGAGAAGTAAGACAAGACACAGTGTCCACAAATTTATTAGTGGAACGTGGTGTGGTTTAAAGTTCATAATGGTCAAATGTAGTCAAAAGTATGTCAACATGATGCTTATACTTTTGAATTATCTCGTTACGACACTGGTGTATACCGTTAACTTGATTTACAACCAGTTGAGAGTAACTACAGATATTAATTGATTTAACATCTAAGATGATGGTGGCTTGGAGAACTAATACCAAGTACCTCATATTCAATGATATTGTTAATATAATCAAACTATAGTTTGAAAGATAATAGCATAGGTTCAAAGTTAAGAGGTATGAGGATAACACTAGCACCACCCCCATGCTAACATTTGGAACCATCGAAGAATAAGTTCATCTAGTAAATGGTATCATCCAAAGAGAGGGTATCGATGGATTCATCAGGGAAATTGTAGTTAGAGGGTTGATTTCTAGAGATTAGTGTGTCTGTGATTTGGTCAGCGATGTTTTTTCCCTTGATAGATTATTGATGGGTGAATTCGAGGTCTAGGTCTACAAGAAGCATGAGCCCATGTGTAGCATTTTGATGTTGGTAGGGTTTAGTGTACATGTAATGTAAGGGGTCATTTTTAGTGACAATGAAGGTTTTGTGGTTGAGTAGGTAATGGCGATGTTTAGTGGTGAAAAAAACTAAGGATAAGTAGAATTTTTCGACGTGAGTGTATCTAGTTTCATATTAGAGAATCATACATCTTATATAGTAAAACACTTGTTCCCTTTGTTTCTCATCATGATGAGGGAGCATGGCACCCAAAGAATGATTAGTAGCATAAATGTAAAGGTAAAGTGGTTGGTCATCCTTAGGAGAAATGAGCATAGGTGGTTGGAAGAGGTATTGTTTTAAGGCATCAAAGGCTTTATGGCATTCATCATCCCATTTGAAGGAGACATATTTTTTGAGGAGATGATGAAATGGGTGGTAGTGGTCGAAAAGTTGCGTAATAAAGTGATGAATAGATTGTAACTTGCTTTGTAAACTACTAAGTTGAATAAGGGTAGTTGGTTGAGGCATTTCGAGAATAGCCTTGATTTTTGTGGGATCAACTTCAATGATACGCAAAGAACCAATAAATCCAAGGAAATTTCTGGAGAGAATAACAAAGACACTTTCTAGGTTGAATATGAATGCAATACTTGATGAGGCAATCGACTATGACCTTAAGTACTGTAAGGTGTTCATCCTGATTTTTGGATTTGGCAAGAAGATCATCAACTTAATCTTCTAACATGCAATGCATAATGTCATGAAAAATATTATTCATAGCTTGCTAATATATAGCACCAACATTTTTAAGGCCAAAGGGCATCACACGATAGCAGAAGGTCCCTGTACGCCAGAAAAGTGACAAGCGAGCGTGGGAATCTACAAGTGACTCTTCCGCGTACCTGACCTCCCGAGGTTGTGCTGAGACAGCCGGTGGGGATGGAATATGGCTGGTATATGGACAGACTAGTTAGGCAGTCTAATGTCTTCGATGCGCACTAATGGAATCTGTGAATCTAAGGCAAAGAAGGACCTTCTAACCTGGACTGGCATGATAGATCAATCGGCAAGGATGACTGCTCGAAGGCTCTAATCAATATCGAGCTCTAGTGTGATTCGATCTATGGGTTGTGGAATACATGGAAAATGACCCAGTATAGTTTCGTATCTTTCTCCGGATAGGGTCATATGGTGAATGGTAAATATAGTCAACTCTATGGACGGTTCTCTGGCCTAGTCTAGAATTCTCTAGCTTTCTTAGTTGTTGTGTCCAGCAAGGATAGTTGTTCAATGATAATAGGTGGAAGTGGAGTGGACTGAAATACTAGTGTGCGTAGGCCAGTGTCTATATCTAATTCTCTTATGGATTCGTTGGGTTGCGGTATTTTTGGATCATAACCATAGGTTTGTGTTTGTTGTGGGCCAGCTATGGTCATACGTAGAATCAAGTCCTAATTCCTAGTATCCAATAATCATACGCTTTCTCAGCTTCTATGTTTAGAACCAACAGTTGTGTAATCTTCTCAGAATACCTCACAGGCATTCTTGCAACCTGGATTCTTAAGCTAGTATCTATATCTACGAGGGTGTCTCCTGCGTCTGGTTGTGGAACTAAAGGATCGCACCTGAATGTTTGTTCTCTTTCAAACCCTTCTACAGTCATGTGGATGTTCTTCTAGGGTAATCTGTAGTTTGGCTGATTTGACAAAAATGCATGTGCCTGGTCGTCTTCTATGTTTAATCCTCTTAACTGAGATCTGACCTGTTGGAAGTCTGCTGTTGTTTGGAAGACCTGGAATCTAAGATTCTGGTCAATATCAGTTATTCCTATTGTGAGATTGGGTTGAGGCACGATTGGCTCGAAAATGTATTCTCTGGGCTCCCTAGGTCCCGTAATAGTCATACGAAAGCAATAATATAGATAAACTGCAATAAAGTGAACTCTAAATATATGAAACGCATTTATAGCATATATGACTTCTTTTTGTATTTTCTGATGATTTATATGAATTTAAGAAAGCAGCTATTTAAAATATTTAGAATTGATAGCTAAACTAATAAATTAAAAAAAAATTTAGCCGAGTGTAGCTATTTGTCTGTGCAATTTGTATATCTATTCTAAACAATGAAATAACTAATCTATTTGCAAGATTATCGATCCTACCTCAAAAGTGAGGAATGAATCATAGTTTCTCAGAAACTATCAATCCCCACAACTTCCCTGGCAATATCGAGAATAGAATTTACTGAAATAAAGTGATTAACTACTCTATTTGATATGATTCTAACTAGAACTTTGAAAGCTAGAACCTGGATTCCGCAGAACAGTGGCGAATCCGATGGTGTGTGTGTGACCTTGTCCCCTCAGTATGATCTCTTCGTTCTTTGTGCTCACGTAGATCCAAAAAATCATGTAATGCTTGCATCAACAGGAATAGGTGTTGGAACAAGGGACAACCTTCAAAATGCAAATAGAATAGAACGCGGATAGGAGAGGGATAGCGCAAGAGTACAGAGCTTGGCTTATGTAATTCCTAGCGGGATCTATTGCAAATCATGCAACATAATGTATCCAGAACCTGAAACTATCTTGTTTGAAGAGAAAAACCTGTAACTTTAATGGCTTCCTAAGCTATTCTACTCTAATGGATTAGATAAAACAGCAACACTGTTTGCACAAGCTGGATATGTGGCTTACCAACAGCTGGACAATGTTAACCAAGCATGAAATGAATTATACTATCAATCCTAAGAAAACTAGCAGACCAAACCACTGAAAATGAGAATACTCTAACAAGGAAAATGGTGGCCATTTGCCTCAGCACAAGCTATGCATTTATAGGAATTCAATCACCCAAAGATCAAAACCAAACTGAACTCCTAAACAATAAACAAAGGAAAAACACTATTCCAGGGGACCAAAAACATAAATGAAAGCTTAAGTCAGCAAGAAAAGCTGGTGAATCGTGATATTTCACGTGAGTCACGTCAAAACAACATTTTGGAAAACGTGTGCAGGACCGCCACTCTGAGCAGGGTGGTGGTTACAGGACCGCCACCCTGATTAGGGTGGCGGTTACGAGACCGCCGTCTTGCAGGGCATCGGTTTTGTCACTGAAGATCAAGAGGCCAAGGAAAGAGGGAAGAAGGGGAAAACAAAGGGCATGGGGGCTAAGCAGGGCATGTGGGATGTTAATGCATACTCCGAGGGATTTTCCGGATCCCGAACACCTTGCAAGGAGACCTGTATCATCATTGGGGAACTTGTTACACTGTTCCGGCAGTACAGTACCTTACAATTTTGGGTACGTACATATTGCCCCCTCGGAGAAGTGTTTTAGCCATGCAGAGGCATAAAACGGTGGGTCCGAGTATGGTAGTCCCGAAATGGGGAGTTAGAAGCTATACCTTACTCGTTCGTGTGTTGAAATGACGCCATCCGAAATTCCCGCTACCTGCAAAATGAAAAGAGAACTCAAGTGCAGATAGATACAATAACTTGGAAAATAAACACTAAAATAATAGGGAGTGAGAACATACCATTCGTGCGGGGATAGGAACTTACCTCCATCAATGCTCCAAACTTGCGAAAAAGTCTTTTAAAACGAAACAGGGTGCTATATATATGAAAGTGGGCCCATTTTCCTATTCATTTGCACGAGTTGATTTGATTGATTTTGAGCTCTGGGACCCACGGTGACGGTTTGTTGCGTGAGTAGAGTCAAAACATCCATAGCGAGATCGTGATCATGCCTCCATGTGCGGAACACCGCCCTGCTAGATCCCAGGTTGGTTTTCTTTAATTTTGTGTTTTTCCCCCTTTAAATTTGAAATATTAAATTTGTCGTAACGGGGGGTTATTTTTGAAAATGTTAGGTTCAAAAGGTCCACCTAGGGGGGGCGCCTACTAGGTAGGTTTCATTTTTAGGTCAAATGGTCACTTTTTGTTAGTTTTAGGCTTTTTAGGATTAAAAACCCGCATGGGTTTTCGGACCACGACCGCCGCCCTGGCCAGGGCGGCGGTTACATGACCGCTGCCGTGTTCAGGGCGGCGGTTACACGACCACCACCCTTAAGGCGGCGGTTACAAAATCGCCTCCTTGCTCAGGGCGGCGGTTCTGACCAGAATGCAAAAGAACTTAATTTTTGAGATTGCACTTGTATTTTCTTGCACTTCTATACGTTTTTATGACCTTCCTGGTATTGTTCAGATATTAACTTGCTCTGTGTTGTGTGTTTTTGGGTGTATGCAGGTGAGAGCGGAGTACATTAGATGGAGCAGGGAGAGAGAGTGTGATTGGCTCTCAGGGGTACTGGATGCCCTTTCACAGGATGAGGAGGACATACTACAGAGGGCCCGCATACTGCGTATATCGCGCGTGCCCCATGTTGCACCATCGAGTCACATCCTTTGTGACTTATTTTCTTATTGGGATGCAGATTTGAACACCTTCCAACTGCTAGGGGTCCGTGGTGAGTGGACCATTACACTCGAGGATGTCTACCACATTCTGGGAGTCCCGATCATTGGGCAGAGACTTACATTAGAGACAGCAGGCTCACGGGCACAAATTGCACAGTGGGCAGCATATATGGGAGATGTAGTTATCTCCACGGGGTCGAAGAAGGGGGTGAGAGTTCGATCCATTCCTTCTTTTCCTATCCCCGTACTTTGACAAGCGGTCATGGGGATCCTTGTCTCGAGACTGATCGGGGACAAGGGAGGGGATACATTGCTATACTGTTGGGCCCCCATCATTGCGCAGATAGAGGGGCATGGACGGATATATGCCTGGGGTGCAGATATTCTGGGGACCACCTACCATGATTTATACAGGGTGGTTTGTTTACAGGGATAGTCATTGAGCCACCCGACTTTAGTTATGAGTTGGGTGTATGAGTGCTTCATCCCTTATGGTAGAGGCGTGGAGGTAGCAGATCCTGGGGCTGTGAGGGCAGCCAGATGGATAGATATGTCGGTGCTCAGAGCACCTCATCAGCCAGTTGCCTCCCTCACTACTGCAGACATGGAGGCGACACCGTACCGGCTTATGGCTGGCATATGGGGCGAGGAGACTCTTACCCTGATCTCCTGCTCCACCACAGGGCAGCTCATTGATTGAGTGGGGCGAGTAGAGGTACATCCTTTCGGCCGGGTTCCTCAGCAATTCAACCTACCGTATTTGGGCATGCTTCCCCTAGTGGTGCCAGTTTACAGATCAATCCGCAAGGCTAGAGGGGGGCCTAGAGGCTATGGTTAGACAACGATCACTCCTGGCATTCCTATTGTAACCAGGGGGATAGTTTGTGCTAGAGGGAGAGCCGGTGCGCCTCGGGCACCTTTGCTTCAGATTACTGCGGGTCCTGCTCATAGTAGCGATGACCCTATAGATATTGATTCTGACTCTGAGGAGCTCACGGAGGGAGGGACAGAGGAGGAGACCGAGGACAGCGATCTTGAGTGGCATGACACTCAGGATATTATGTAGGTAGAGAGGGCTGAGCAGAGCACAGAGAATGACACTCTAGCCTTATAGGAGCCACTCTCTCAGGGCCATGGTGGAGAGGATGAGTCAGTTGCAGGATGACATGTTTCCCCTGCCACGGGAGCAGCCCCTCAGTCGGCAATGGCATCCGCGGCCGGTGCCAGCCCCAGCGACCCATCTTGGATGCCTGGGGATCTGAGTAAGTTACCCTTCTCCCTTTCAATGTTTTTTTAATTTAGGATTTGTCTTAATTGCCATCTCTCCTTGTGTTTTTATCTTGTATCTTTCAACCTCTTGCTTGGATTCTAATTTGTTTTTCTCCTTTGTTTGTAGAGACTATTTACGAGTGGCAGGATTTGATCCACAGGGTATGTACCGATTCCCTGATGATCCCCATGGATAAGACCCGTGTGGAGCTATCTGTAAATGCTGGGGAGCCTTCAGCAGCTGGCAGGCATACCGACATCTTCGTTCCCGTTTGGCACGTGGCCAAGATGGTGTCGACTCTACGTACAAAGTTGGCGGTCTATAGGACAGTTGAGTGCCTTATGAGGAGCCACTCTCGTGGTGAGACCGCGGCTGCTCCTCGGGAACCTGAGCCCTCCATTCATTCAGAGCGTCGGCGTAGCCGGAGTCCTAGGTGAGGGCGAGCACCTTCGGAGGGGTCACATAGGGGTTGAGAGACCACTTAGCTCCTATGTATTTTGTACTATAGATTCTTTTGTATATCACGGGCTCTTTGAGCATTTTGACCATGTCTAGTGCATGATGGCATTGTATATAAACACTGATTATTTATATATATGCATTCGTTTTTGGATCAAAAGCTTGTCACTCATGTTTTCCCTTTCTGTGTTCCAGCTTCCTCGTGTATATTACGATGTATGTTTTGTATGCTTTCTAGAATGTATGCAATGGAAAACAGATGATGCAAATGTTTTCTTTCCTTTTGTGTTTCATGATGCTGATACATGATATTGTAGATATATTGTGATCTTGAATTTTAGCTTCTGTGAGCAATTTGGATACCTCATGTTTGTTTCGGCAAAGTGATGAAAATAACTAGTATGATGAACAGATTAACTTGCCCCACTCCTAACTCCACACAACTATTAAGATGCGAGGGCTTATCACCAAGAGCCAAGAAGGGTGCAAGTTATGAAATATGGTGAAATGACAGTGATGAAAGATAGACAAAGCTTTGGCAGAACCAAATTGGAAGCTACAAGCTGACTCCACCCGAGTGACTTCATAGTGTTGAATGCAACTTGCCCTGCAGTTTATCTAGACTTAGACCCGTAGATGGCCACATAGTAGAAAAAATCTGGGTTTTTAGGATTTTAACTCTCTTGGGATTTTGAACATCTGATTCATTCATTTTTGACTCAAAGTTTGAATTGTTTGTTTATGATCTTTTAACGTTTGCTTTGTCAAGAGGACCCCCTACACTTTGCCCCATGCTACTAGTGAGAAGCATGGGTTTATCACCGTGGGCAAGGCATAGGCGAGTAAGGGTATTTCCATCCTTTCCCAACCCTACATCACTAGTAAGAGACGCAAGCTCATCACCGAAGGTTGGTGGGGCAAGGAAATGTGTAAAAATAAATTTTTCTGTTTAATCACTTTTTGACTTGCTTATTTGAGTAAAATGTCAGTATATGCTTATTTCCAAAGAGATGTATATATGGGATAGATGTGACACCATGAAGCTTCTAGAACAGACCATAGGCAAGACACCTATCCTAAGAAGAAATCAAAGCGAGAACAAACTTGCAGATCTTGGTATGGTTACCGTTAGGACTTTGTCATGTCTGATTTTATTTGATAAAAGATTCTGAGATGATTCGATGATACATGAAGATGGAGAGGTATGATTTAAAGAACTTTATGCCAAAAACATCATGAGTTTGTAATGAATTGCTTTGAGAATAGATTCCTTGATCATAATTTATGTAAGAAACAAGTGGACAAAATGATCTTAATCTATATGAAGATGTAATGTAGATAATTGTACAAGCAATGCTAGTTGCTTATGCGTAGAATCACTTGAGGTGCAGGAAATTGACTGTTTCACCAAATTCCTCACCTTCTAGCGTACATAAGAGGTAAGCACCATTTCCGTAGTCCTTCATGACTCGGTACGGGCCCAACCATTTGGGCCAGAATTTCCTTCCTTCGCCGGTCTTCTTATCGATCCGGATTTTCATTCTTAAAACTCGATCACCTTTGTATATGTCACGTTCATAGACCTTCTTGTTATACTACCGGCACATCCGGTCAGCATAGACTCTATGTCGTTGTTCGGCGTCTAACCTAGTTTCATCTAGGCTTTCTAGTTGGGAAAGATGTGCTTCTCTATAAGCGTCTTCATCCAGAATCCCTTGTAGTGAAATGCGGAGACTGGGTATTTCAACCTCAAGTGGGAGAACAGCTTCTGCCCCAAATACCAACGAGAAAGGAGTTGCTCCCGTTGGTGTTCTTATTGAGGTTTGGTGGGCCCACAAGGCCGGATATAACTTCAAATGCCAATCTCGCTTGTTTTCTTTCACCGTTTTATGGAGAATGACTTTCAGTGTTTTGTTTGTTACTTCAGCTTGTCCATTGGCTTGGGGATAATACAAGGAATCCGTATGATGGCTTATCTTAAATTTACTACATAGTTCACAAACTTCTTCATTTTTAAAAGAAGTTCCATTATTGGAGATAATGATTTACGGGATACCATACCTGCAAATGATTTGGTTCAAAATGAACTTGGCAATCACAGAACCAGGTACAATAGTAAGAGGCATGGCCTCCACCCATTTGGTAAAATATTCAGTGGCCGTGATTATAAAATTATGGCCGTCTATGGATGAGGGAGAGAATTTCCCTATTAAGTCCAGGCCCCATGTAGAAAAGGGCCACGGAGTAGCGATTGGTTGCAGAACTTGTGCCGGCATGTGAATCTCATGAGAGAATTCTTGACACTTACGACACTTGCGTACAAACTCTATTGCGTCATGTTCTAGAGTGGGCCAGAAATAGCCCATTCGATGTATTTTTTGAGCAGTGGCATGGCCACCGAAGCGGCCTCCACATATACCGCTGTGGGATTCATGGATAATCTTCTTGGACTCTTCTGTGTTGACACACCTTAGGAGCATTCCATCGAATGCTTTTCGATAGATCACCTGCTCTATAATGACATATTTAGCTACGATTATGCGTAACCGCCTTCTTTGTTGTGGTGTAACTACCTCCGGGTACGTATGGTGTATGATATAATTAATGATATCAGTGTACCAAGGACACTCAGAGATAGCGGGTCGAGTTTCGATGTAGTATACGCATTCATCTGGAAAGTCTAAATCTACTAAATCACCTCCGTCTAATGGGTTGTCAGCTAACCAATCCGCGATGATTTGTCCTTTAACCGAATTCTGGTTTACAAATGTTAATTCGAAATCTCCCATTAAGGTTATAAAACGTCCAGCCTTTTTAGATAATGACCCTTGTGTGAGAAAAGTCCGTAAATGGTCCGTTTTCACCACGACCCTTGTTTCTTGATTTAGCATATAGTGTCTTAGGCATTTGGTTGCGAAGACTATGGCGAGACATTCTCGTTCTGCTTTTGTATAGCGTGTTTCATATTCGAGTAGTGTTCAGCTAATGAAATAAATGGTGCATTATCTTTTGTCATCGTCTTCTTGGGCCAACATGCAAGATAATGAAACATTGGTAGCTCGTGAGTATAAAATCAATGGGCGGTCTAGCTTAGGTGGCATTAGTGTAGGTGGTGCCAGCAAGAAATGTTTAACTACATTGAAAGCTTCATTGCAGTCTTCAGTCCAATCAATGCTATGGTCTTTCTTGAGTAAATTTTTGATTGGATGAATGGCAAAGCTTAAGTCTGGGATGAATCTTCAGATTACACCTAGCTTTCCGAGAAATGACCTGATTCTAGATTCATCCGAAGGTGGAACCATTTCGAGGACAGCCCAAATTTTAGTTGGGTCAACATCTATTCCTCGTGATGATATAATATAACCTAGGAGCTTCCCTCCCGTTACACCAAAGACACATTTCTCTGGATTTAGCGTGACTCCGTATTCTATTAGGTGTGAAAGAATGATGCGGAGTACTTCGGGATGGTCACAGCACCTCCTGGCCTTGGCCAACAAGTCATCTACATATAATTCCACGATTTTACGAATTAGATTGTGAAATATATACGTCATAGCCCACTGGTAGGTAGCACCAGCATTTTTGAGACCGAATGGCATAACAGCATAGCAATAGGTTCCCCAAGGAGTTATAAACGTAGTTTTGGCTTGATCTTGCTTGGATATTCTGATTTGATTGTATCCCGAGAATCCATCCATAAGAGACAACAATTCAAACCCAGCTTTGCATCAACAATGACATCTATGGATGGCAATGGGAAGTCGTCTTTAGGACATGCCTTGTTGATGTCTCGGAAATCTATGCAGATGCGTATCTTTCCATTCTTTTTGAGAACGGGAATGATATTAGATACCCATTGAGAGTAATCGACTAGCTTGATGAATCCTACCTGAAGGATTTTTATTACCTCCTCTTTTACCATGAGAGCTACTTTGGGTTTCATAGGTCTTGATTTTTACTTAATTGGCTTTGCATCTGATTTAGTGACGAGGTTGTGCACCGCAATGTGGGGTGCAACTCATGTCATTTCCTTATAATTAAATGCAAATGCCTTTTGATGTTCTTTGAGGATCCTCGTATGTATTTTCACTTCTTTTGGCATTAACGAAGATCCCAGTTTTAAAATTCTTGGCTCGTCTTTCGTTCTGATGTTGACATCGATTGTTTCTTCGATCAAAGAGGTGTTACCCTCTTCGAACTCAGGCGGTGCTGGAGGTAAATCCAGATCATCCCCCTTCTCTACTGCGTATATGCTAGGTTCCATTTGTGAGGGAAAACTCATCATGGGATTTCCGAAATAGGAAGACGAATGTGGAATTAAGGACAAATCTAGCATAGGATAGGAAAGATGCAATGCCGCATAGGCGTTTAAGTATTGTAAAGTGGCCATATCATTATCAATATGATTTGGAGCGGTAGATTCACTTCCGCTTGAAAGGGTATTTATCGTTGTTTTTATCAATGGTTCGTCACGAATGGATACTGTGAAGTGAGTATCTTCTAGCTCATTACTTGGAGTAAAACGTGATGCTGAAGTTGCTACTGAGTCGGTGAGAAGATTTTTCTCTTGCGGGATTGCTTCAATAGATATGAAGTTGAACGCCTTGCTTAAATCTAATACAGTGTTTTTGTAGAGTTGCAAATGTTCGGCTTTAGTTTCATATACTTCAGAAACTTGATTTGTCACTAATTGCGAGTCTCCCAGGACTCTGATGTTATCAATACCAATTATTTTGGCTAAGGTAAGGCCAAGGAGGAGGGCTTCGTACTCAGTGTCATTGTTTGTGCATTCAAAATTTAATGTAAAAGCGAATGGGAGGACTTTCTCCTCGGGCGAAGTAAGAATTATACCTGCCCCCGCTCCATAATGACATTTAGCTCCATCAAAATGGAGAGTCCAATACTTAGCCGGGAGTATAGATGTTGGGGTATTTGCTATGTTTGCACACTCTACTTCCACCATACAGAGATCCTCTGCTGGAAAGGAACCAACACCTAGGGAAAATCCTATGCCTACTGAATCAAATGGTAAGAACATTGGTGAATCTTGTTCTATCAACTCAACAATTTTCGCAGTAGTCCCTAATGATACTATTTCTTTAGTTTTATCTTTAGGGGTTGGAATTGTTTTGGCTATGCTGGTAGTTTCAAGATCCGTCGTAGGTACCAAATTTTCCTCTGGTTTTGGGTCAGTGGGTTTATTAAGTTGGTTTGTTGGCAGTTCAAATTCTGAGTGCACCCCTGGTCTTTTTTTTAAATCAGCTAGGTGCAAATCGAAAGGTTTTGGATTGCCTTTGGCTACAAATACCTTTCTTAGATGCAAGAATCTTACTACTTGAAATAATGTAGAAGGGATTGCCTTCATTTGGTGTATCCATGGTCAGCCGAGTATCATATTATAATTAGTTTCCTGATCTATAATATAAAACTCAGTCAGGACTGTTTTGGGCCCTAAGGTGACCGGCAGCATTATAGTTCCTATCGAAGTGGCTTTAAGGCTATCATAGCCTCTCAATGTATTTCGAGTAGTGGAACAGTTTGTTTCCCCATATCCAAGTTTTTGGAGGAAAGAGAAAGGGACTATGTTAACTGTGGCCCCATCGTCAACCATTTCCCGTTTTACGTAGTTATTATAAACCCATACTTATAAGTGTAAGGCTGGATCACCTCGGTGTGCGATCTCAGCATCTATGGGCATTTTACTTATTTCGAATATGAATTCGACATCCTTGTCCGGCTGCCCCGGAGGGTGGATATCAAAATCTACGTGATTTACTTCTATTTTAGGAGGTGGAGTGATGTTAATTAGATGGCCTAGACCTAATGATTCTAAAAGAGCAGCTCTGTGAGGGGGAGAGTTCTTTAGTAAGTCTAAAAATGAAATGTGTGAGAAGGTCTTTGTTAGGTCGCTAATTAAATCATAGGCACCTACGGGTTTTTCTACTATTTGTTGACTCTTATCTGTTTCTGGTAGAGGACTTGGGCTCTGTTGAGATAAATACTCTCGTGTTCTTGTTATAGCTTCGATAGGTAGTTCAGCGTCTAATTCTACCAAACTGACTATCTTGGGTCTCGGTTGAGCTCCTAACTGTGGCGCAACTGATGGATTTAATGAAGTCGAGGCTTCATGATCATTGTTTCCCGTCATTGCACCTTTGTTTGTTCCAGTTGGATTCAGCCTATTGCTATCATGATTTGGGAGCGGATCGTTAAAGATCTTGAGGGGAGAATTCTGAGGAGAAACTGCCCCTGCGAGCGTATTTGGTGATGATGAGACGGGATCTGCCAAAAACAAATTTGTGGAGAACTATCTTTGTTCTTCTGGCAAGCGTTGCATAAATTTATTGTAGTCATGACATGTTCTAGTATCATGACCCTGAATTTTGTGGAAACCACAATAAGAATTGGGATTGTAATTCCTATTTTGTTGGTTAGGTGTGTATTGTGGCCTAAAATTCTGATCAAACTGTTGCCTATTAGGATTAAAGTTTTGGAATTTTTTTTTTCTGGTTTTGACTTTGGTTTTGATAACCAAATGATTTTTGGCTTGGCCCTTGTATGGGATTTCACTGTTGTTGTTGTTGTGGATGGTTAAAATCCACTGTATTGATCGTCGGGGTAAAGTTGTTATTTCGTTGGTTGTTTGTTTGTGACAGAGTATTAACAACATTTACCCTCTTGGGCTGGTTAGTTACCCCATCTGTTGTTACCCCACAATTTTTGTTAAGGATTTTGGGTCCTTGATTGACATTTGTGATAGTTGTAGTGTTTTTGAGTGGAGGTTATTAACCTCCCGTTTGTTCCATATGTCTTACGACCACTATCTATTGCTGCTTGGTCTATTCGAAGAGCGCTCTCAAGTACTTCATCGTAAGTTCTTAGCAGGAACTTCTGGACTTCTTCCTTCACCTCCTTACTGAGAGAACGAAGGAATAAATCGCATAGTTCCATCTAATCCATGTTTGGAGCACTTGCTGAAGAATAAAGAACTGTACGCCACCTCTGGATGAAATGGGTGACAGATTCGTTGTGTTCTTGTTTGATGTGCAAGAATTCCCTGATTCCTGTACTCAACAATTTGTTCATGTCGAAGGCTTTGATGAACTCTGACACGAGTTGTTTAAATGAATGGATGGAGGCTTTAGGTATCCTGTAATACCAGTCGAGAGCAATGCCTTCCAAGGTTTTGGGAAATATTTTAGCAACAACCCCATCCTAAGGGAGTAATTCTCGTATGGCTGTAGCATAAGATTTGATATGTGTGTTTGGATCTCCCTCACCCTTGAACTTGGGTAAATTAGGAAGAGGTCTTGGAAGCATGACGCTTCGTATGGTGAAGTCTAAGGGTTCCTTTAGATATTCTGAATAAGTCCCTATTGCATAGCTTTCGACCATTGATGGTGGTTGCTGAGGGAGTGATGGTGGGATAGGTTGTTGATACGGTGCAGCGTATGCATTAGCAGGGGTATAAGGAGGTCCCTGCGTTTGAGCAAACATGTCGGGAGAGGAGAAGATATCTCCTTGTGGTGATTTGGAGTACATGTTTAAGTATGACGGGGTATTTTCAAGGAATGGATTGTTTGACACTAGATCGGGAGGAATAGTGTTAGAGATGATGGGCCTTGTTGGTGTTTGTTGTGGATAGTGAGGCGGCATGCCTAACGTGCCTACTCCTGTGAGGAGATCAACTTGCCCAGAGTGGTATGGAGGATTGGAACTTCCTGTTTGTATGAACGGAGAATTTTGACTTGCTTGAGCAAGTTCTAACCCTCTCACTTTTTCTACTAACATTGAAATGACTTCATTTGGTGAAGTCATGGTGTTTTGTCTGAGTGGTGTTTGTTGTACACCCTGGTGTTGTATAGGCATGTGATATCCTGTCATGAACTGATCACTATCTTGCCAAGTTTCTCTGAGAGTATTTCCTATATACAGTGGCATAGAGGTATTTTCTTGAAGAGAGACCTCGAGTTGTATTTGTAAACCTCCTATAGGTGGGTACATACCCCGAGAATGTTGTTCACTCCTAGGATAACGTATTGACTGTCCATCATCTAAGACCATGTATGGATCTGATTGCCTACTAATTTGTGGTCTAAGTAGCATTTGAGGAGACGAACCAGATTCTCCAATAAACGTCATATTGTTTGAACCTGAAGGCTTTGTTTGTTGTGTTCGAGGGGGTTGATCTAACTCCTCAGTTTGAAAAGATGAACTATATCTAATTCATGGGGTTTGTGTTGAAAACTGATTAGTTGAATAGTTGTCGCCCCATACTGAGAGTGAGGGTGATGATTACCTATTTTTTTGGGCGTAGTATGCCTCAAGACCCAAGAGGGGTCTGCCATATGCATCGAATCCCGACATATTTGCGGGGTATATGAATACCCGCAAAATAATGGGAAGGAGCGAAGGTGATTTGTGAAAGGAAACGTGATATTATGACTCCGAACGAGAAAGTAGGAAGTTTTATGTCAGCTTCACTAATTTCGTTTGTTTCACGTTGGGTTCACCAATTTTGTACGCCGGAAAAGTGATAAGTGAGCGTGGGAATCTACAAGTGACTCTTCCGCGTACCTGACCTCCCGAGGTCGTGTCGAGACAGCCAGTGGGGATGGAATATGGCTGGTATATGGATAGACTAGTTAGGCAGTCTAATGTCTTCGACGCGCACTAATGGAATCTGTGAATCTAAGGCAAAGAAGGACCTTCTAACCTGGACTGGCATGATAGATCGATCGATAAGGATGACTGCTTGAAGGCTCCAATCAATATCGAGCTCTGGCGTGATTCGATCTATGGGTTGTGGAATACATGGAAAATGACCCGGTATAGTTTTTTATCTTTCTCCGGATAGGGTCATATGGTGAATGGTAAATATAGTCAACTCTATGGACGGTTCTCTGGCCTAGTCCAGAATTCTATAGCTTTGTTAGTTGTTGTGTCCAGCAAGGATAGTTGTTCAATGATAATAGGTGGAAGTGGAGTGGACTGAAATACTAGTGTGCGTAGGCCAGTGTCTATATCTAATTCTCTTATGGATTCGTTGGGTTACGGGATTTATGGATCACAACCGTAGGTTCATGTTTGTTGTGGACCAGCTATGGTCATACGTAGAATCAAGTCCTGATTCCTAGTATCTAATAATCATACGCTTTCTCAGCTTCTACTGTTTAGAACCAACAATTGTGCAATCTTATCAGAATACCTCACAGGCGTTCTCGCAACCTGGATTCTTAAGCTGGTATCTATATCTACGAGGGTGTCTCCTGCATTTGGATGTGGAACTAAAGGATCACACCCGAATGTTTTTTCTCTTTCAAACCCTTCTACAGTCATGTGGATGTTTTTCTAGGGTAAACTGTAGTTTGGCTGACTTGACCAAAATTCATGTGCCTAGTCGTCTTCTATGTTTAATCCTCTTAACTGAGATCTGACCTGTTGGAAGTCTGTTGTTGTTTGGAAGACCCGGATTCTAAGATTCTGGTCAATATCAGTTATTGCTGTTGTGAGATTGGGTTGAGGCACAATTGGCTTGAAATTGTATTCTCTGGGCTCCCTAGGTCCCGTAATAGTCATATGAAAGCAATAATATAGATAAACTGCAATAAAGTGAACTCTAAATATAATGAAATGCATTTATAGCATATATGACTTCTTTTTGTATTTTTCTGATGATTTATATGAATTTAAGAAAGTAGCTATTTAAAATATTTAGAATTGACACCTAAACTAATAAATTAAAAACAAACAAAGTAGCCGAGTGTAGCTATTTGTCTGTTGAATTTGTATATCTATTCTAAACAATGAAATAACTAATCTATTTGCAAGAATCTTGATCCTACCTCAGAAGTGAGGAATGAATCATAGTTTCTCAGAAACTATCAATCCCCATAGGTTCCCTGGCAATATCGAGAATAGAATTTTACTGAAATAAAGTGGTTAACTACTCTATTTGATATGATTCTAACTAGAACTTTGAAAGCTAGAACCTGGATTCTACAGAACAGTGGCGAATCCGATGGTGTGTGTGTGACCTTGTCCCCTCAGTATGATCTCTTCATTCTTTGTGCTCACGTAGATCCAGAAAAGCATGTAATGCTTGTGTCAGCAGGAATAGGTGTTGGAACAAGGGACAACCTTCAGAATGCAGACAAAATAGAACACGGATAGGAGAGGGATAGTGCAAGAGTATAGAACTTGGCTTATGCAATTGCTAGTGGGATCTATTGCGAATCATGTAACATAATGCGTCCAGAACCTGAAACTATCCTGTTTGAAGAGCAAAACCTGCAACTTTAATGGCTTCCTAAGCTATTCTACTCTAATGGATTAGATAAAACATCAACATTATTTGCACAAGCTGGATATGTGGCTTACCAACAGCTGGACAATGCTAACCAAGCATGAAATGAACTATACTATCAATTCTAAGCAAACTAACAGACCAAACCACTGAAAAATGAGAAGACTCTAACAAGGAAAAAATGGTGGCCATTTGCCTCAGCAGAAGCTATGCATTTATAGGAATTCAATCACCCAAAAATCAAAACCAAACTAAACTCCTAAACAATAAAGAAAGGAAAAAACACTATTCCAGGGGACCAAAAACATAAATGCAAGCTTAAGTTGGAAAGAAAAGTTGGTGAATCATGATATTTCACGTGAGTCTCGTCAAAAGAACATTCTAGAAAATGCGCGTAGGACCGCCGCTCTTAGCAGGGTGGTGGTTATAGGGTCGCCACCCTGATTAGGGCGGCAGTTACAGGACCGCCGTCCTGCAGGGCAGCGGTTTCGTCACTGAAGATCAAGAGGCCAAGGAAAGAGGGAAAAAGGAAAAAAAAAAGGGCGTGGGGGCTAAGCAAGGCATGCGAGATGTTAACGCATACTCCGAGAGATTTTCTCGGATCCCGAACACCTTGCAAAGAGACTTGTATCATCATTGGGGAACTTGTTACACTGTTCCGGTAGTACAGTACCTTACAATTTTGGGTACGTACAGTCCCCCAAATATTGATGAAGGTGGTATTGTGTTGATATTCCAGGGAAAGTAATATTTGGTTATAAAATGGGAAACCATCCATAAGTGATAACATCTCATGGCCACCGGTGAGATCAACTAGTTGGTCATTATTAGGTAGAGGAAATTTGTCTTTGGGGCAAGCTAGGTTAAGGTTATACAAATCCATGCAAATGTGGAGTCCCCATGTCACTTTTATGACATGAACGATATTAGATATCCATTGATGGTAATCAATGGGTAGGATGAAGGAAATCGAAAGAAGGCACTAGAGATCTTCTTTAATAAGAAGGGAAATGTGAGGATTCCTTTTCTAGAGCTTCTTTTTTATGGGTTTGGCTTCAGGAATGGTGACGATATTGTGGACCATAATGTTTGGGTCAGTACCAAACATATCAGCGTAGGACCAAGAAAAAGCATTTTTATGATCCTAGTGGAAATAAGTAAAATATTCATGTTCAGTGACATCTAAATATTGCCCTATCTTTAGAATGTGTAGGTCATCCTGAGTGTTAATATTTATTTCGATGCTCAATTAATTTAACATGGGTTTCATCTCGGAAGGTAACAAATGATGAATATAAGAATCTTCCACACCAAGGTAGGTGATAATATAATCATCATCCTAATATTGAATTACATTAATAGAAAGTGTATCATCATCGATCATGTTAGGATACAAGAAGGGAAGAGAAGAAGCCTCGCCATCTTGTTGATAGGTTAGAGGTCTCAGGGAAATGGTGTTCATGAAAAACAAAAGTTATGAGGAATAGATTTTGGATCTATAGACTCTTTAAGTGAAGTTGGTAGATGGGGTGAAGAAGGTTCATCATCCTGAATGAGTTTGAATTAGTCTTTCTTGAGATATGGTGTGGAAAAGCCAATACCACTATGGTCTTTATGTTTACAAGTGGTTCATGAGATAGTAATATGGCATCATTGTTCATAGAAACTAAATCCAAATCCCTTCCATACATAACAATGGAGGAAGGTGTGGGTGAAGTGGTAGTTGGTGAGAGATTAAAGATTAGATGAAAATTGTCACATTTGGGAAGGTGGCTCGGTGAGTAGGTAAAAGTATCAAGTCCCCCATAGGTTAGGTTAGTGTGGTGGTGGGGAGGACCATAAGAGAAAACCTCACCTATGTGGTGATCATAGTGAGGATGTTGAAAAAAGGTTACCATACTATTAAGGAGTAAGGAATGTGTCAATGTTGTACAGGTGGTACTCCACAGAGTGAGACATTGAAAAACACCTTCTAAGGGATCTATGGTTGATATGTGGGTAGTCGGAATGGATGAATTATTGGACGGTAGGGAGGAAGAAGCATTGGTTGGTTGAGAAGTACATGGGTTGGCTGTAGAGGCTGCGGAGGCAGTGGGAATAGAGGAGTTAGGTGTCAGAGGGGTAGTTGTTGGAACATAATGATTAAGTGGTCTATCCAACCCTTACTGTATATGGGTCTATAACTAATATATGTAGGTTAATATTTAATAATATTTATATTTATATTTATATTATTAAATATGCTAACCTAGGTATATATTTTTGGTAAAATATTTAATGTCATGAAATGATTATATTTCTAATATTAAATATTATAAACCTAGGTATATGTGTCAACTAATAAGGTTGAAAAGGTGGGTCGGGAGACATACCCGATCATCTTATATAAAAAGGAATTTAGGTCCTCATTTGATATATTCAAGAAATATATCAATGGTGTGCAAATCAAGTGATTTGGTTTTACCCTTGGTAATTAGGGTTTCAAAGGAAGAGGTGATCTTACTGGATGTAAAATAAGTTCTCTGAAGTAAAAAGTTATTTTCAAAGTGTAGTTTTACCCTATTGGGGGTTTTTCACTATAAATATTGTGTCACCTATGTTATTTATTTCCTATAAGTATTTCTTTATTTACTTATGTGATGATGTAATGTTTATTTAAATATTTATGATAACATTACATAATGTATTAATGTTGAATTAATATGTAATTTTTTGAATCCTCAAATTTTAACATGGTACCAGAGCATGGTTTAAATCAAATAGGCAAGGTCTAAGTTATAGTATTTAATCTATTTAATTTTTACGAGGTTTTTTCAACCAAATCGAATGGGTATTTAAATTGATTGGGTCCTCTTCTTTCCATTTTTTGTGAAAACTAAAATTGTGTGTGTTTTGTGAAGAATTGGTATTTGTAGAAAAATTGTGGTGGACCCCTTATCCTCGAAACCCTTGGTGAAAGGGACTCTGGAATAAGTTTTTTACCTGGGCAAGAATATCATATGTAAAGGTTAAAAAGTTTAAGAAATATTTTATTAATTCTTGTATAGTTTGTAATGTATGTGCAGGCCTAGGTTAAATTCCAGGGTAAACATGTAAAAATTAAAATCACAAGGTCTCTCATATGGAGATAATTTTCCTCGAGAATAGGAAAATTAAAATTTTCCTATTAGCTCGGGGTCAAATACCCATGGAATGGGACAAAATAATGTAGTTTCTCTAATATCCTAGTTTGAATTTTTTTACATATTTTTATCAAGGATTCATCTATAGTTATCAAGCTCCTTTAAATAGGTTCCTTTCTATTTCTTTAATAAATTCATGTAAATATTATAGTCTTAAAACTATAGTGATCTTTTATAATTTATAAAAATAAGTATTCAAACTTAAACCTAACATGTGTCCCTAACCATTTATATTATCCATGTAAGGAGGCGACCCCATTCATTTATATCTTATAGTTTATAAAAACTATATAAATAAACCTATTTCAAGGTTTTCTTTTATATAAGCGTGAGAGTGGAGAATAAAATGGGATAATATCTCAGGTATAAATGTGGAATTCTCGGGTATAAATGAAGAATTAAAAAAAAACTAGTTTATTGTGGTCCATGTGAAGTGTGGTAAATATTTATTAAAATATTGGTAGTTATAGCCACATAAAAGTTATAAAAAAATTATCTTATAGGAATTATATGAAATATTTTTTAATATTTTCATAGTTTCAAATGTTTGCAAGGAAAAATTAAGAGTAAATGAAGGGAGGAGACAAGCTTCATGAAAATAGGGATTTCAATTTATTTCATTGGCTGGGTGAAATTACTTGTCCCCTCTATAAAATATGCAAGTTAATTTGTGCTCTCATAAATCTACTTGCACCTGGTAAAATTCTTGTAACCTGGTATATGTCCTTTAAACCCTTTTAATAAGGGTTATGTTTTTTTATATATATAAAAATACTAGAGTTTATCATTTTTATGAACTATATGTTGTTTTTTATTTACATTATATAAACTATTTACCTCTCTTTTTAAAAAATTATATATATTTTTACATTATAAATTATAATAGGTTATTATAATGTATAAAAATATAACCTCCCTAATATTATACAGATGAAGAAATTTTGTAATTTCACATTCTGGAAATATACAAGTTTCAACTCCATTAAATTTGATGGTCAAATGACCGTCACGGTAGACCAAACATAAGGTAGTCATAATGATCGTCACGATAGACTAAAAATAAGTCATAATGATGGTCATTTAGATGTCAGATTTAAGCTTGCGATATCTTTTCCTACATTAGTTTTTTTAGAAATTTGAAGTTGTTATGCATTCTTAGTGGTTTTGTCTTCTCTTCTATATGGTCGGAAATTTTTTTAATATAAATCCTAGGTATAATGCAAAGCTCTTTATATTATGGGTTATTACTTTGATCATGGGAGGTTAATTAGTATGTATTGTAATGACATAATTAATTATGATCAAATAGTTTTCTTTAAATCTATAAAATTTAGATTTGATTCTATTAAAAGTGTTATTTTTTTGATAAATATGTATTTAACTCTGTGGTACATTGTATATTATGATGGGGTGTGTTTTACAAGTTCAGGAAAATAATGACATCCAGCTATTTCTATTTTGACAAAACCCAAATCCTGAATGGAACAAACTACAACATTTAGGTCAAAAAAGATTTTATGGAAAGGAAAACCTAGATGATTGTTTCTAGATTTGAGGTTGCTCCTAACAGTCGTCAAAAATTTTTAGATAACATAAATACATTCTTGCAACAAATGCAAGAGGCTATTTCTATGATTTTGTGTAATGTGAATGATGAGTACCTTCTACACATTAGTAATATAGAACATCCGAAAGAGATATGGACACAACTAGAATCCATGCATGAAGGATCCTTAGTATATTAAGGATAGTAATCAGAGTATAATAGCTAAAGGAATTCAAAGTAATTGTCTATATATTTTTGATGATTTATTTTCTGCATTTTTTTTTATATCTCAAACTTTGAATAATTCAAAACTATGACATGAAAGGTTATGACATGTTTATTATCGAATCTTATATGAAATGTCTAGATATAATCTAGTGGAAGGTTTACATGTGTTGTCTTCTTCTCTTGAAGTTACCTCATTATATACTTCTAAATGATGGTTTTGATTATGATTTAGTAAATGGTCATGCTGATTTTTTGGTTCTATAGATGTTTTTGAAACTCCTATCTTCCTAGCTAAAAAATTAAATTGGGCTCAATCTATGTTAGAAAGTGTAAATCCTATTAACCTTAGGAAAATGACCAGAAGCCATCATATGTACCATGCATTAATTACCTTGTATGAGACTGAGCCACGAATTATTATAGGGTCTAGGTGTCTATACAAATTAAAATATAATGTTGATGGTAGTATTGACAAACACAAAGCTAGAATTGTTGCTAGAGGTTTCACTCAAAAACCTGGTATTGATTATGTTGAGTATTTTTCTCCTGTAGCTAATATGAGTACTGTTAGGCCCTGTATTGCTATTGCTGCTCAGTTTGGGTGGGAAATCCACCAAATCGATGTGAAAAATGTTTTTTTGAATGGTGATTTAAAAGAAGAACTTTACATGGCTCAACATAAAGGATTTAAAGAAGATGGTAAAGAAAAATATGTTTGTAAGTTGAAAAAATCATTATATAGTTTAAAGTAAGCTCCTAGAGCTTGGTATGCAAAAATTAATTCCTTCTTTAAACAATTAGGTTTTATTAAATTTTTTTATAACAATAATCCATTCATTAAGCAAGAAAGCTCTCATATTATCATTGTATGTATATATGTTGATGATTTTTTCATGACTGGTGATAGTTGTGCTTTAATTCTTAGAATTAAAGAAAAATTGAAACAATACTTTGAAATGAATGATTTAGGTCTCTTACATCATTTTCTTGGCATGGTTTTATTTCAAGATAAACATTCTATTGTTGTTTATCAAGCATAATATGCAACTAATGTACTGAAAAAGTTTAACATGATTGATTGTAAACCAATTTCTACTCCTATGGAAGTTGGACTAAAACTTGATCCTAAGCCTACATGTGAAAAAGCCGATCCTACTTTATATAGGCATTTAGTTGGTAGTTTTATTTATCTAACTATAACTAGACTAGATATTTCCTATGCAGTAGGAATTGCTTCAAGGTTTATGCAGGAACTTTATAGAGATCATTGGAATCTTGCAAAATTAATTCATAGATATTTTAAAGGAACAATAAATTATGGGTTGCATTATACTAAGAATGAAAGTGCTAACTTATATGGATTTTTTATTTTGATCATGTTGGTGATGTATTAGATAGAAAATCTATTTATGGTTATATGTTTAAATTTGGTGTAGGTGTCATTACTTGGTATAACAAAAAGAAGCCAACTGTTTCTATCTCTTCAAAAGAAGTTGAGTATATAAGTGTAATAGAAGCTGCAAAAGAGGCTCTATGGCTAAAGAAGTTGTCTGATAAGATAAATATGAAGGATCTAGGAAGTGTTCCTTTTCTCTGAAATAACCAAAACACCATAGCTCTTGCACATAATCCAGTAAAAAATTAGAGGATGAAGTACATTGAGATACATATACACTTCATCTATGAGAAGGTGTTAAGTGGATGAGATAGATCTCAAGTTCGTGCCAACTGAAGAGAAGGTTGCTGAAATCTTAACAAATCCCCTGAGTGTTGCAAAGTTTTTTCACTTTTTTGAAAAACTTGGATTGTCGGAGTTTCCATTGAGGGGGATTGTGCATGACAATGTCACCTCCTAATGGAAATTGGTTTTTGTAAAAATACCTTCAGGCAAGTTTAAAATGACCTTTTGGCATGTATACCTCCTCAGCTTCTTTTTTATAAAGAAGTGTAGAAGGATCTTAAAGGAGGTCTTTAGTAAACTCTTTAGTACTATTGAGTTTACTAGTAAACATCCAATAGAAGCATATTGTTAAGGAGGTCCTTGGTTAAAAAAGGATCCTATATTCTTGGGTTTAATAAAATTTCATGAGAACTTGTGAGAACATGTAAAACTCACAAATCATACTTAGCCACTGATCATAGGATGATCTTTGGGATTCCAAATCGTTTTGTACCAAAAAGTAACTTGAGTATGATGAAGATGTTATAATTCCTTCAAATGATATGCTAGCCTAAAACCTTTATGGTTTAAGGATTATAAATCCTGTAGTGTACCACGGGTAGGTAGTCTATTGGCATATGTTATGTTATCCCACTTAACATTAAGGGGGAGTGTTGGAACATAATGATTAAGTGGTCTGGCCAACCCTTTATGTATATGGGTCCATCACTAATATATATAGGTTAATATTTAATAATATGAAATATTTATATTTATATTATTAAATATGTTAACCTAGGTATATATTGTTAGTTAAATATTTAATATCATGAAATTATTATATTTCTAATATTAAATATTATAAACCTAGGTATATATGTCAACCGATAAGGTTGAAAAGGTGGGCCGGGAGACATACCCAATCACCTTATATAAAAAGGATTGTAGGTACTCATTTGATATATTCAAGAAATATATCAAAGGTGTAAAAATCAAGTGATTTGTTTTTACCCTTAGTAATTAGGGTTTCAAAGGAGGTGGTGATCTTACTACATGTAAAATAAGTTCTCTGAAGTAAAATGTTATTTTTAAAGTGGTTTTTACCCTATTAGGGTTTTCCACTATAAATATTGTGTCACTTGTGTTATATATTTCCTATAAGTATTTATTTTACTTATGTGACGATGTAATGTTTGTTTAAATATTTATGGTGACATTACATAATGCATTAATGTTTATCATTAATGTTGAAATAATCTATAAATTGTTGAATCCTCAAATTTTAACAGTTGCGACAATTTTGGTGGATGGGGATGTGGGTGAAGGAGAAATGGGGGTGGTGGTAGATGCCTTAACTAGTATAAGGACATCATTAGGTCTATTCAACATGTTACAAGTTTTGAATGCTGAAGGTTCAGTGGGAATGGTGTAGTTATGTCCTTCATGTTCTAATTTTACATAACAATGTAAGGTTGAAGGAACACAACCCATGACATAGATCCAAGGTCAAACAAACAACAAGTTGTATTGGAATTACCCTTGTAAGACGTAGAATAATTCTAGAATGGTACAGGGGCCTCCATGAATGTGGATAATGATGGTGCCAAGGGTGGATGTTATGGCATCATTGAATAAATACAACATAATTGGGTTATTATGCAAGTAATTGGTAGGAATGCACATTTGATTGTACACATGGGAGGATATGATGTTGATGTTTGCACCACAATCAATCATAATGCATTGAACATGTATATTATCAATGTAGATGGAAATGAAAAGGGTGGGATCAGGATCATTTGATTGGATAGGTACAATCTCGTCGTCAAAGAAACTGAGAGAGACTACTTGATGAGTAGCAGTGAGTATAGAGGAAGGGGATGAATTAGTGAGAGACGCCTCATTGTGAGGGGTGATAATGGAGGCCACAGGCATAGGGTCATTAGGTAAAAAAATTATGGAATATAGAACCTCCATGAGGGCCTGTCGGTGAGACTCGGAGGTTTGGACAAGGTTTTACCAAGACATTTTTAGTGGAGATTGGTGTAATTGTTTAATCATTGTACGATGGTTGACCCCATGAGAAATAGGGTATGTGGGTCCCCGAATGGTGATTTTTGGTGCAGGTGCAGATGATATATTAGGTATAAGATTGGAATATGGGCTGGTTGTTTTCTCCTTTCTTTTTTCTTTCTGGGCATGAGTGGAAATATTAACCATATTAATATGGGGTGAGGGAGTAGCTAAGTCATGATATGTGTAGCAACAAAATGGACAATAGTAGGGTGAGGGCATATACCGAAGTTGTGTAAATAAGGCAGCACATGTACATTTGGGCAAAGGTTTGGATAAATATCTTATGTGGACCATGTTGATTTCAAATTTTGGAGGTGGATAAAAAGGTTATGGAGGTGGAGATGCAGGTCATTGAATAGGTAAGGGGTGAGGATGTGTAATTATAGGTGAAGGTGGAATAGGGTCCTCGTCTAAAATATCATCGTCATCAAATTTTCCTTCTAGAGGACATAGTTGGAGAAAAAATGTCTTTAAGGCCTTACAGGTTTCTACATCATGCCCTAGCACACGATGATAGGCACAAATTTTAGTATCATCAAACCCTGTTGGTTTGGGTTTGAGTGGGCCATAAGGTCTAAGTGGTGGTAATGTGATGACAACGGTCTGTTAAAGGTTTTCTAATATGTCCATGTAAGACCCTGCCAATGGATCACAATGTGAGGTAAGTTTGGGTCTGGATAAAGGTGTGGGTGATTTTGGTGGGATAGATTCCACATGAGGTAGAATGGGAGGTGGAATAGGTTTGACTACCGGTTTGGTAGGTAGTACTATTTTGGGTTTTGGTTGTACCTTCTTAGGAAAAGATGTAGTGGATGAATTTGACTACCTCTTTAAAGAGTAGTGGGATATTAGATTTTGGTGTCACTTCCTTAGTAAAGGTGAACAAAGAGTGTGTGATGTAGAAGGGAAGGCAAATAACAGTAGAGGATGGGTTATCCAAGTTGATAATGCAGGTGTGGTGAAGATTTTTGGGAGAGGCGAGGTGGGAGGTATTGGTTGAAGAGAAGGAAATATCAAAGTTAGTGATGAGGTTACTGGAAGTAGTGTGGGTATAGGTGGTAAAAATTTTACATGTGATGTCAAATATATATGTTATGTAGGTAAGTTAGGTGTAGTAGAGGATCGTGATGAGGAGGTGGGCTGTTGTGTTTTTAGTTTACCTTGGGTAGGAGGATACTTGGACAAGGTGGATGGGTGAGGTCCTAGGCTAGATGGAAGTGGTGAAGGTGAAAGATGGGTATTGGGTGAAACCGGTGTATACATCCTAGAAGGTTGGGTTTTTCTATTAGGTGGGGGAATAGTTTTTGCGCGGTCTTATAAGGATGTGGCTAAATCTAGTTTGATAGGAGGATGGACTAGGATTAATGTTGGCATGACTCCTAATATGGCAGTGGTTTTAGGCATGGGGAAGGCATAGGTAAAGGTAAGGTTTTAGGCATAAGATCAAGTTTGGTTGTTGGTAAAGGTTGAAATTTAGGTGAGGGTGATGAAGAAGACACCGCTCCAAGTGGCATGGTCATGGTTGGTTTGGTTGTTTGAAACACCTTTAGATAGATCGTGGAGGTATCATCATAAAATATTTACATACGGGTTGAGAAGGGTATCCGAAGGCGTCCCCAAACCATGGAATTATCAAAATAATCCAAAGGGTCAGCCAGATGTGAAAATGACACTATTGTAGGAGGAGATGATGTTGATTTGGTACTAATCCCTATAAAGAATGTTTGTGAGAAAGGGAAACAGTTGGCTTCATATTCTATGGGTAAAAGAGTTGAGAGTATATCAACATGATCTTTGAAGGCTGATGGATAGTTGTCACTAATAGGAAGAGGTGCTTCTAATGGATATCCTATGGGTAGAGTAGATGATTATTAGGTCGATTTAGGTTCCTCTTTTGGTGGAGAGGAAGGAGAGGATGACTCTCCCGTGGGTAGGAGAGTTAATACTATGGGTTTTTCATCAAGTTGAGAGGTATGAGGGGAAAATGCATCAGAAGATATGACAAACTCCTTCACGGGTGAAAGGGGAGATGAAAGAGACTCCTTTGTGGGTAAAGGAGCATATGGAATAGGTTCCTCTGTGGATGAAGGATCTCATGTGAAAATATCTTTGAAAGAAGGAACATGAGGAAATTAAGGAAGGGTTGGTATGATGTCAAATACAACATGAACCTTATGAACTTTTTTAGTCATTTATCGAAGGTTTTCTAGTTTTGTTAGATGACAGGGTGTGATTCAGGAATGACTTCTTGAAGATATGTAGGTTCTAATTAGCTAGTGCATTAGGTTTATCCAAGATTAGATCTCCATTATCTAACATTTCTTGGACAATGTTTTTGAATGTTATATAATTACCGTTGCTATGACCTTTAACGAGATGGTAGTTACAATAATCATGTTCCTTATACCATGTAGGCATAAGACGAGAGGGGTCAAAACCAGTATGTGGTTTGATGGGTGGAAGGGTAATGGCTCCATCCTTCAATATTTATTCTAAAATAGTGGAGTAACACTCTCCTATGGGGGCATACTTGCATTTCTCTCTTCTAAACTGAAAGGTCTTGATGGGGGAAAGGTTGCATCAAGGTTTTTCTTGGTTACATGGGTGAGATGGGCCACATTTTAAAATGACCTCATTGGCAAACCCCTTGGTTTTAGAATAGGTATTTTGGGTTTTGAAGAAGAAGAAGTATCATTTGATTTGAATGCAACATTTTTGTTATGCAGTTGTAGCTTCTTTTCTTCAAGGGCATGTATTTCCAACTTTCGGGCCATGGTAAATGCCTCATTAAAGGTGCAGAAGGTTTGGACCTAGAGATTCAGTGATATATGTCTAGCTCAAGCCCTAGTAAAAAATTAAATCAACTTTGTCTGAGGTAATTAGAATGTAAGTTGGTAAATGAGGCTTTGCTAACGAGTGATGAAATATGTGATAGATTCCTCTTCATATTGTCTTATTGAGTACAAGTCGGTCATGGTGACCTTGACGATATTGATCGAAAAATGGTCCATGAAGGCTTAAGCCACTTGGTTAAATGAGTAAATGGAATTCCTAGGTAAACCGCTATACCAATCCAATGCTGGTATTTTCAAGGACATTGGGAATGTCCACAAGATCAGAGCATCATCATGAGCGATTAGATAACACCCATATTTGAAATATCACAAGTTTTGTTGTGGGTCCTCTTTGATTTTGAACCCATTGAATTTGGGAATTTCCCAATGTGTAGGGTATGGACGAATGTGAATAGATAGATGAATGGGCTCATCACAAATTTCATCGTATGTCAAAGAGGTACGTGAGCCAGAAACTGATGCTTCTAATGTCTACATATTTTCCATCATCATTTTTATAAGGTTGTTAGTATGTTGTGATGATTGGGAACCCCCTACAGTATAAGGGGCTAGATGATGATTTTATGATGAGGAAATAATCCCAGTATATGGTGGTGCCGAGTATGAGAATTGGGAGGGGGGAATTGATGCAACTAGAAAGTATTCCAAATATACAACAAATGAAACATTAGGTTGTTGATGATAGGTATAGGTAGGAAGAGTGGATGTGACAACTCTCATGGTAATTGGAGGGAGAGACTACAGGATGGAAAGGAAATTTTTTTGGAAGGGAGTGTGGGTTGCCAACATCATGGGTGGCTGAGAATTAATGGATATATAAGAGGTGGTATGTGCAGATGGTCCTACACTTAGGGGGTGATGAAGGAATGGTTTACACTATGGGAGAAACTGATGTCAAATGCGTGACAGATGCTATAGATACAACAAATATCGATGATGTGGGGTCAAGTTAGGACACCACATGTGGTAAGGTGGAAGAAGGTAATGGTGAGCTAGTACTATCTGACACAGAAGTGGGTATGAGGGAAGGAGGAATGGATATGGGCATACCATATACCAGCTGTCCTGATGAATCTTGAGTGGATGAATGGGTGAGATAATATTGTAAGGCAACGAGATTTTGGTCAAGGATTCTTACAAAATCCTCGTCACTGGTGTGGATGGTGATAGGCTTAATGGGATCCATGGGTGATATAATGGAAGGTGGTGGTGGGCTATGTGAGAGAGGCTGAAGGCTAGCATGGAATAAAAGGGCATTGGCTTGGCTACGATTCAAAACCATGTGATTTGGCGTGGTAATCTGATCTATGTAAATAACACATGAAAACATAAGGAATGGAGAAAAAATAGTTCTTGAAGGTGAAAAATGGTGTTATCTTAATTGAAAAATTAAAACATAGAAACAGATGGTGGTTTGGTAACTGATGACGGTGATAGAGGGTAACTAATGACGATTAGGGTGACCAATACTGGTTACTGTGGAATAATAAAAATTTTGATAAATGTGGTAATAACTGATGAAAATGAAGAAAAATCTAGATTTGATAGTGATTTCACAGACCCAGAGGTATGATGATGTATCTGGGAAACCCCAGAAAGAATAGAAAAGTGATGAGTTTTTTTGTAAAATAACCCAAAAAATAGGAAACTAATAATGGTTAGGTAAACCAATGACAGTCAGATGAGTAAACCGATGATGGCCATTAGACCAAATCCGGTCACTGTGAAATTTGAAAAGATGGAGAAAAATGAGATTTGTGACTTAGATCAGATAGAATGCCAACCCAGAAACCTGAGAATGGTAATGATGAACCCTAACGTACTCAGAAACAATCATAATACACCAACTATGATTGTGGAGTGTGAAAGGAAGAAAATAATGGTGAATACAACCTCACAACTCAAAACACAAATAAAGAAAAAACTAAGAAACATGAAATCCTATTGGTGAATTTTATGTTTCAGCTTATGCTATTTAGGACTGACTTGTAAATAGAACAGAGTTTTTAGTTTGATAGAATATGTTGTATGAAAATCCAAGATCTAAGGATGGTTTTAAGTAAAGTTTTGGTGGGGGCAATCCTTTCTCTGAGATAATGACTTGATAGAGAAACTAGTTGGGTGCCCACTGTCAATCCTTTGATCGTGTGATCCTTGAAAAATTCTTCTAGGTAGGATGATGTTTAAGAATATGTGTGGTTTGGTATACAGAGTGTGCAAAGTTAACTACGATTGAATTAATCAACCAACAGTTGGGCGTGACTTCCAGTGCATAGGTTGTGTAGACACCAAAATTAGGTCATACTCCCCTCTAAACCTCATTAATTAAATTAACCATATCCTACCTATTCATATCCCATAGTTCACATGTTAATTAATTTAATTATATTAATTAAATTAATTAATATCCTCACTTAACCACCTCACCTGGCCACCTCACCTAGCCACCTCACTCAAAGACCTACTCAGACCTCATTAATGACCTAAGACCGAGTCTAAACCTATCCTAACTAACTATGACTTAGTCTAAACCTAGATGTAACTCCTATTAACAAACCTAAAAGGAATCCTACTTATCTTTAAATGATCTATCACTCAAGAATCAGTAGAAGGTTGGAGATCACGCCGAAAATAGCAATAATCTGGCTATTTTTGACCAACCTAGCTATTCCCACTTTGATCGATGTTATTTATATCTCAACTGAATCCAATCACCTAACCATTTTTGGTTAGGTTAAATACATTTCCAAAATCCTTTTCCTAGGTTGTTCATTTGATTCAGGATCTTGTTTCTTCCAAATACTTGTAGCACTCGAATTTCCTTAGCACTCATGAAAAAGAAGACACCCGAGAGCACTACCAACATCAATAACCATTCATCATCCTCTTCATGATCACAAATTTACAACAAATAGGCATGAGGGTCTGAACTACCATGGCATGAATAAAATGGCTCTTCTCTTTGGATCTCTAATGTTATTGTCTTCATCACCTACATCCTCCAATCTATTTTCAGTAAGTATTTAACATCTCTACATTGATTATATAGTTTCTTTGTGTAGATTTATTTAGTCATATGAGTCTCTATCAGGTTTTATTCAATGTTAATTCTTAAGTTTTACATTTAGTTTCTTGGTTTAGTGAAGTTCTATGATATGTTGGAGCATGGTATAATAGGCATGGTCATAGTATGAGCTCTCCTAAGTTTGTATTGAGTATTCATAAGGTAAAACATGGTTGGTATGATGTGTTAGAAATGTATATGAGTTTTAAATGATTCATCATTCTTATTTCATGAATTTTTGAAGAGGATTCATCGGATCTCATTTTGGTGGTGGTTTAGTGTTCCATATTTTTTAGGAAGTGAGAGAAAATCCCATGTTTTATGGAGATTTGCAATTTTAGGGCTTATATGGAAGTTCCAAGAACAAAATTAAACTATTCTATAATCCTTGATATATATTCTAGATGTCCATAAAAATATTCATGTATGTACAGTTGAGAAAATGGAAGATACATGTCCTTAAAGTAGCACTACCAATTTTGACTTAGAACGGCTAAAAGCTAGTTTTTTGTTTGAAGTGAGTTTTTATAATTTTTCTTGTTTTTGTTGCATCATATCATCATGGATAGTTTATTTACACCTTTTATGATGTGTTTGAGCTCTTGGAATGGTATGATAAAGTGGTTTTTAGTTGAATACCTAATGGCCTAGAAATCCCTAGTTGGCTTCTCAAGAAGGTGTGAAGGAACATGTGTGTTGGATAAAATTTCTCCACATGAGTTATTCATTTTAGTTATTTATGATTTTTTCTAGGTATCCCTTGATTTGCTCCATGATTTTTTGAGATTTTAAGCGTCTTTGAAGGTGTTTGTAGCTTGATTGCTTAAGACTAGTTCTTGAGTCCAGTTTGGTAGTTTGGAACAGTCTCATAGTTTTAGTTCGTTAAAGGCCTTGCACTATGATTTGGGAGATGAAGAGAGTTGTTCCAAAAAATTGACACAAATATATTTCAAAAGGTATATGACTTAAGAATTGATGATGAGATTTTATATGTGAAGTTTTCCATTCTTCATAACTATTTTTCAGGGTCCTTGAAAACCTAGTTATTTTTGCTTACAACTTGGTGACATTCATGGTGGAGATGGCAGTTGCAGTTCTTCCTGATTTTTTTGGTTATTCTTAGAGGTTTTTCTTAGGTTACATGATGTTTTTTGAGCCATTAATTTTTTTTAAGGTCCTTGGATTTTTTGGTGCATTCATTGGTGCTTGAAAAGCTTGTTTTAACCTTTGGAGGTGTCTTGGAGCTTTTTGATGATATCTTGACCATATTGACCTACTTCGGTCATTTGAGTCTATTTATATGGTGTTGTTATGTTTCTGAGTAGTTATGACTGACCTATATGGTAATTTCCTATCTATGGGTGTTTTGAGTCATATTCAGATGACTCCTTTATTGTGAGTAATATCAACAAAGATATTAGGGGTAGGTCTTCCTTGTGAAATGGGTGTTTCACTAAAAAAATATTGGTTGATGTGAAATATTCATGTAAGTCCTTTATTTTTGTAATATAAATAGAGGTTTTTTTGGGGTTTATTCTGTTAAAATCTAAGGATTCAACAATTTACAGAGTAATTTTAAATTAATTCTAAACATTAATACATTATGTAATGTTACCATAAATAATTAAATAAACATTACATCATCACATAAGTAAATAAAGAAATACTTACATAAACTTATTAACATAGGTGACAGAGTATTTATAATGGAAAACCCCAATAGGGTAAAACCCACTTTGAAAATAACCTTTTACTTTAGAGAACTTATTTTACATCGAGTAAGATCACCTCCTCCTTTGAAACCCTAATTACCAAGGGTAAAACCAAATCACTTGATTTGCATAGCTTTGATATATTTCCTGAATATATCAAATGAGGACCTAAAGTCCTTTTTATATAAGGTGATCGGGTATGTCTCTCAACCCACCTTTTCAACCTAAAATTATTGACACATATACCTAGGTTAGCATATTTAATAAATAGACATAAATTATTCATATTATTAAATACTTACCTAATGTATATTACCTAGGTATGAATATTTAATAATAGAAAAGTTTTTCATATTATTAAATATTTAACCTATATAATAGTGATGGACCCATATTAATTAAGGGGTTTTCATCCCACTTAATCATTATGTTCCAAAACTCCCCCTTAATGTTAAGTGGGATAACATATGCCAATAGATTACCTACCCATGGTATACTACAAGATTTACAATCCTTAAACCATAAAGGTTTTAGGCTAGCATATAGGTTGAAAGAATTATAACACCTTCATCATACTCAAGTTACCTTTTGGTACAAAAGGATTTAAGATCCCAAAGATTATCCCATGATAAATGGTTAAGTATGATTTGTGAGTTTTACATGTTCTCACAAGTTCTCATAAAAGGTTACTGAACCCAAGCATATAGGAGCCTTTTATAACTAAGGACCTCCTTTACAATATGCTTGTACTGGATGTTTACCAGTAAAATCAATAGCACTAAATATTTTACTAAAGACCACATTTAAGGTATTTCTACACTTATTTCTAAAAATGAAACCGAAGAGGTATACACATATCTGAAGGTCTTTTTACACTTTCATGAATTTATTTATATGTTTTCCCAAAGGTCTTTTACATTTGCATTTTTATTTTACAAATACCAAGTTCCATTAGGAAATGAAATTTTCATGCACAATCCCACTCAATGGAAATTCTAACAATCCAAGTTTTCATGAAAGTGATAAAAATTTGCAGCATTCAGGGGATTTTTGAAGATGTCAACAATCTACTCTTCAGTCAGCACGAACTTGAGATCTATCTCACCACTTAGCACATTCTCACGAATGAAATGTATATGTATCTCAATGTTCTTCATCCTCTAATGTTGTACTAGATTATGTTCAAGAGATATGGTGCTATGGTTTTCACATAACAAAGGAACACTTCTTAGATCCTCCATCTTTATCTCGTTGAAAAACCTCTTCATCCATAGAGCATATTTTACAGCTTTCATTGCACTTCTATACTCAGCTTCAGTTGAAGAGATATAAATAGTTGGTTACTTTTTTTTGCACTAAGTAATGGCACATGCATCAAATTTAAACACATATCTAGAAGTAGATTTTATATCCAATACATCACCAACATGATCAAAATCACAAAATCTATACAAGTTAGCAGTTTTATTCTTAGTATAATGCAACCCATAATTGATTGTTCCCTTAATATATCTAATAATTATTTTTGAAAGATTTAAATGATCTTTATAAGATTCCTGCATTAAACTTGAAGCAATTCCTACTGCATAGGAAATATTTGGTCTAGTTATAGTTAGATAAATCAAACTACCAACTAACTGCCTATATAAAGTAGGATCATATTTTTCACATGCAAGTTTAGGATCAAGTTTTAGTCCAGCTTCCATAGGAGTAGAAATTAGTTTACAATCAATCAAGTTAAACTTTTTCATTATATTAGATGCATATTGTGCTTCAGAAATAAAAATAGAATGCTTATCTTGAATTACATTCATGCCAAGAAAATCATGTAAGAGAACTAAATCATCCATTTCAAAGTATTGTTTCAATTTTTCTTTAATTCTATGAATTAAAGCAGGACTATCGCCACACATAAGATAATCATCAACATATATACATGCAATAATAATATGAGATCCTTCTTACTTAATGAATAGATCATTATCAGAAGAACAATTAACAAAACCTAATTGTTTAAAGAAGGAACTAATTTTCTCATACAAAGCTCTAGGAGATTTTTTTACACCATATAAGGATTTTTTCAACTAAAAAACATAGTTTTATGTACTAGTTTATTCAAATCCTTTAGGTTGAGACATGTAAATTTATTTTAAATCACCATTCAAAAAATATTTTTTCACATCTATTTGGTGTATTTCCCACCCAAAATGAGTAGGAATAGAAAACAAATCTTGAACACTACTTATCTTAGCTACTGCATAAAAAGTCTCAACATAATCAATACCAGGTTTCTGAGTGAAACCTCTAGCAACAAGCCTAGCTTTATGTTTCTAAATACTACCATAAACATTATATTTTACTTTGTATAACCATCTAGACCCTATAATACTTATTTTCTCTAAAGATGGAACCAAATCCTAGGTTTGATTTTGAATTAGGGAATTATATTCAGCCTACATTACATTGATCCACTTCTCATCTTGAGAATCATGTTAATACAAGGTCATTAGTGCATTGTACATATGATGGCTTCTATTCATTTTCCTAAGGTCAAAAAGATTATAAATTTCTAACACAGATTGATCCCATTTTGGTTTCTTAACTAGGGAGTTAGGAGTTTCATAAACATCCATATCATCAACATAAGAAACATCATCATGACCATTTACCAAATTTGCACTATCAGAATCAAAACCATCTTTAGAGGTATTGACATGAATATCATTTCCATTAGCAGATGAACAAAAAAAATCAAACACAGCAACATTGTGATTTGAAGTTACTTTCCTTTTTACAGGGTCGTAAATCCTTAGACATGTAGTGTTAATACCATATCCAATGAAAATACAAGAAGATTAATATCAAGTTTTTGTCTTTTTTTAGGAATATATAAAGAAGCATGACTACCAAACAATTTTAAATGAGAGACACCAGGTTTTTTATTAGAACACTTTTATAATGGGGTCGAAAGGTGAATAGCTATAGTAAGGACCTTATTTAGGATGTAGACTGTTGTGTTCATTACTTCTTCCCATAGAAATTTGGGAAGACCAGCAGGATGAAGCATAATAAGAGCCATATCTAATATAGTCCTATTTTTTCTTTATGCAACACCATTAGATTAGGGAGAATGAGGAGAAGTTAATTTCCTTTTAATACCACAATCAATCTAAAAAATTTCAAATGTCTTGCTAACATATTCATCCCCATTATCTATTCTAAGTCTCTAAATGTTATAATTTGATGATTTTTCAACCTATGCTTTAAATTCCTTAAATTTTCCAAATACATCAGATTTTTTTTTTAAGAAAATATGTCCAAATCATCCTATATAAATCATGAATAAATGTCACAGCATAAAAAAACCATTTAATGAAGCTAATTCAAGAGGTCCTCTAACATAACTATGAATAAGTTCTAGAAAAGAAGAACTCTCCTCAAGATGTGAGTGAAAGGGTTCAACACTTTATTTTGAGTGTAAGCACCCTTCACTTGCATCATGAGAAGAATAGAACACATGAAAACCTTTTACTAGATTATATCTAGACATTTCATATAAGCTTCGATAATTAACATGTCCTAAATTTTCATGGCATAGTTTTGAATTATTCAAACTTTGAGATACAAAACAAGATGCAGAAGAGAAAAAATAAAAAATATTTCATTGAATTCCTTTGGCAATTATATTATTATCACTATCCTTGATGTACCAAGTATCCTTCAAATTTTGAATAGATAAACCATAATGAGTTTTTTATTAGGGGTAAATAGTTTTGAAGGGACTATATCCTGTTACAAGAAGTTCACAAGCCAAATAGTGCATCAAAAAGTATGCCAAATTATTAATGGGATAAAGCCCTACTACAAGAAGGCTCAAAAGCTAGAAACTACAGTAAAACCATAAAAAATGGATCAGAATCCAAGATAAACATGAGTACAAACTATAGCTTAAACAAAAACTATAAAGACGGAACAAAAAGAGTTAAACCTACAACAAAGCATCCTGAAAACAACAACTATACACTTTTTACATGTTGCTCCATGAAGTTGCATATAGCCTTGAGCACATAAATAGTAAAGTCATGCCTAAATTTTGTCAAATCCATTATATTGTCCATAGAATTAAGTTTTTTTATAGATTTACAAGTTATGCATTATCCGTATCTGGGTCATCATTCATCTTCCTTTTACCATCTCTCTTACTAATCTATTTGAGCTCTTCTTTTAGGTCTCTGACTTCCTTTTCCAACTTGACAATTTTTTTGATAAGTCATTCCTCATTTTCATTAGTAAAAGATTCAATAGGGTTGTTAATATGGAGCAATTTTTTTTCCGATTCAATCTCTTTACTGCTGCGAATGACCCTTTGGGTGGGGAGGGGTTCAATGATGGGGTAAAGAGGATTTTTGGTTCTGATTTTTCTATGCTTAGGAGTGGTGGTGGGGGTAATGGAGTCAGGGAAAGGGGGGGTAGGGGAAGTTGGGATTGTACAAATTTTGGAAAGATAATGACAATGTAGCAACAAAATGAGGCCTTGATAGAGGGGGGTGGCGCAAGTGTGGTTTTGAAACTCAAGGATAGAATGCTCTAAGGAATTTAAAAGATAATGCAAAAAACTAACCTATAAATTCCTTCTAAAGTGATTCAGGAAAACCATATGTTTAAGAGGGACTGTCACATATCTACCTTCCAAAGTTACATACCTGATAATCATCCTTGCAATTTTGTTGAAAGGTTTAGGAATGGATTTCAATTTTACACCTGCCACAACAAATTCAATATTTTATCATTTTGTAAGGAATTTCTTGGCTTCAACATTATTTTCTACCCTTTTACTAAAAAATCTAGCCTCTTTTAGGCTCAGATCCGTAACCTCAGCAATAAGTTCTTCAGTAATTTTGACGCAGATCTCCCCATAATTAATCATCCTTTGTTTCCACCCAGCTGCAAATTGAACAGAGACGTCTTGATCATGACCCTGCATTTTCTAAATGAGGTTAGAGACCCCACCCATTTGTAAATAATTCCATAAGATCACATCATCCTTCCAAAACGGGTCAAAAATGGGTTCCATTTTGCATGGAGGTCCACCCATTTTGCTATTATTTTTTCTTTTGTTTCGAACTGGAATGCTTCTTCCCCAAATCCACTTCTCAATAACTTCTTCGCATACCCAAAAATCATGTGAAATTTGAGTGGTATTAATTACCATACATACAAAGGAGACAATCACTTTCAAATCAAAGGAGGGGGGTCATTAATGATGATTTTGAATATCATATTTATCCTTAATAATTTCATTATGTACCATGTTAGGGAGAATGTCATCACTAAACCATTTTTGTATGTTATTACTAACACCATAGTTAGCCATACTATCCACCACTTTGTTGCCATCATGGTAGGTGTGTTTGATTTGAAATTTTGTAAAGGATTTACAAATATCAATAGATTCATAAATGAAATTTCTAATAGTCCAACTAGGGGGTTGAACATGATTTAGGAGGTTTATTATGTTCAAAGAGTCCCCTTTAATTATAATTTTGGAATTGTTGCGATCCCTAACTAGCCTTATCCCCCATAATGTTGTTAGGGCTTCATAATAGTGGTTTTTTTGTTGGCCCATTTTACCTACCAAAGCAGCAGCAAGAAAGCCTCTGGGATCCCTAATTACTCCACCTCCTCCTGATGCTCTAGGATTTCCTTTGGAATCTATATCAACATTTTTCTTGTACCATAAAGTGGGAGGATGAATCTAATGAAATTTTGATCTATCAATTCTATTTGGATCATTCCTATGAATATTGTCAGTGTCAATCTTCCAGGAAGTAAGAATATGTTCTTCTGCCTTTGGATAAGGTTTATTTTTAGGAAGCCTAAACCTTTCGATGTTATCCTTGACAGTAATATAAATTTCCTTAAAGATCTTATTGCATGCATGTCTTTTGTTCCTAAAAATTATACCATTTTTGGTTTTTCACAATCTCCATATGGTATGAGGTAGAACCAAATTCTATAATCTTCTTATCATGCTATTTTTATAAGGTGGAATCCATTGCTCCCAGGTCTGTAAGAAGGTGTTAGGAAGGACCCAGTGAAGATTGAAATTTGTAAATATAAGACTCCAAATATTTGTAGCATATTCAAAATGAAAGAAAAGATGTTTGATGTCTTCAACCTCTTTTTTGCACACACAACATTTGTTGGGCATAATGAAACCCCTTTTAATTAGATTATCATTAGTAATAATCTTGGCTTTTAACACAAGCCACAAAAAAAAAATTAACTTTTGGGGTTAAGTCAGGCATCCATATTTTACTCCAATTTAATCCAATTTGATTTTTATCAAAAAAATCATTGTATCCTAGTTTGACTATATGGTCCCTATAAAAATAATCAACCCAAAGGCTCTCATCTTTTTTATCCTTTTGATTAAGAGGAATGAGGTAAATTTTTTGTTGCAAAGAGGAGATATCAAGTTATAGGTTGTCAACTTTAAGTTGTTTCCAATCTCTCTTATTACCAACCTCTTCAATGTAATATTTTACTTTACTGCCATATTTTTCACGACTGTCTTTGAGGGAACCAAATTTATCACTCATCTTAAAATCATTACAATTGTCTTGCCAAAAAATAATATGTTGACCATTTCCCACTTTCCATCTCCACCCTTTGACAAGAATATGTTTTATTTGAATCAAGTTGTTTCAGAAAATGTAACCAGTGGGAAGTTGTTCAAAGAGGAATGAATTCACATTTTAATGTGCCATGTATTTAATCCTAAACATATCAGTCCAAGGTTTCTTTTTCTTAAGAAGTCTCCAACCAAGTTTGGCAATAAGAGAAAAATTCATCTTTATGATATCCTTAATTCTCATTCCACCAATGTTTTTGGTCTACAAACTTAATCCCAAGCCACTAAATGGTTTATAAATCTTTCTTTAGTCCCATGCCATAGAAAGTGTTTTTTGATTCTCTCAATGATGTCCAAAATTTCTGCTGGAATGTTGTACAATGACATGATATATATGGGCAAGTTCTAAAGTGTACTTTTGATTAATAAAGATTTTCTAGCACTAGACAGAATAGCCCCTTTCCACCCATCCAATTTACTATGAAATACATCTAACAGGGCATTCCAAATAGCATTAAATACTCTATTAGTGCCCAACGGTAATCCTAAATAGGTATTGGGTAAAGCGCTGATTTTACATCCCAAAATGAGTGTAATTATTTTCTGCCTATCATTAGGAGTATTGAAAAAATACACCAATCTTTTATCAAAGTTGACTTTTTGGCCAAAAGATGCTTCATAGAATCTAAGAATAGTCTTTATAGATTTTTCCTCTAGAATATAAGACATCATGAGTTAGTTGTGAACATGATAACAAATTATTTTTAAGCTTGGGAACAAATAAAACATTATTCAAAACACCATTTGCAAATTTTACTTTTCCTTTTTCTATTGCTTTTGAGGATGAGTTATCACCAAGATATACTCGTTCATTAATTTTCATAACATAAAATAGAGAATTATAAATACCATTCATATGATTTGAAGCACCTGAATCTGGAATCCATTCAGAATTAGAGGAAGAGTATAAATCATCATATAATGCAACATTTTTAGGAGCATCATTAGAACTATCCTTTTTCCTTAAATTATATTTATAAGAGATAGTATGTTTCTAGTTTTTATGGATAGGTTTCTTATATTTGAAATCTTCCTTTTTATTTCTAAATTTACCACATTTGTGACATTTACCATTAAATATTACACACAATTATTCAGAAGAAAAACTTTTCTTATCAACAAATTAAGATTTAGTTCTACACTTTTTATCAGCAAACTACTTGTGAGACTTGAACTTCGAATTATGAGCGAGAAGTTAATGAGAGGAATACTCCTTAGATTCAAATTTTGTCATCACTTTCTCTTCTTGTAACATAAGAGCACTCAAATTATTTAAATCTGTCAATTCATCTTCATTCTGATATTTAGAATTTAGGCTAGAAATAAAATTCCTAAATTTTTCATGAATATTTAACTGAATAATAAATTAGATTATTTTTTCACCAATTAGGTAAAAATTTCATCCATCTAATTTTGATTTAATACTTGTAATCTTGACTAAGAAATTAACTACTTTTTTGTCTCCTTCCATAGAAGTCGTAAGCAATTCTAATACAAGCTTGATAATCCTAGATAAGTACGTACCTCCATGCATGGATTCTAATTGTGTCCATACCTCTTTCGGATGTTCTATATTACCAATGTGTAGAAGATATTCATCATTCACATTGTGAAGAATCATGGAAAGGGCCTCATGCGTACGCTGTGAGAATGCATTCATATTATTTGCAATCGTTTGACGACCGGTGGGTGCAAGCTTAATTCCTGAAATAATCATCCATAGTTTCCTCACCATAATTTTTTATTTAACCCTGATATTCCAAATGTTGTAGTTGGATCCATTTAAGATCTGAGATTTATCAAGGGAAAAGTAGTTGGATGCCATTATTTTTTTGAACATGTAAAACACTCCCCATTATAATATACAATGCACCACATAGTTAGATACATATTTATCGAAAAAAATAAAAATTCTAATAGAATTAGATCTAACTTCTATATATCTAAAGGAACTATTTGATCATAACTAATTATGTCATTAAAATGCATACTAATTAACCTCCCATGATCAAAATAATAACCTGCAATATAAAGGGCTATACATTATACACCAAACTTATATAAAAATAATTATGACGATATAGAAGTGAAGGAGAAACCCCTAAGGATGCATAACAACTTCAAATTTCAGAAAAAAAAAATAATGTAGGAAAAGATCCAACTAGCTTAAATTTGACGTCTAAATGACCGTCATTCTACCTTATTTTTGGTCTATTGTGACAGTCATTTGACCATCAATTTTAATGCAATGAAAAATTCCTAAAACTTTCTAGTTTAAATTTAACATCTAAATGACTGTCATTCTGCCATATGTTTGGTCTGTTGTGACAGTCATTAGACCATCAAATTTAATGCAATCAAAACTTGTGTATTTCCAGAATGTGAAATTTCAGAATTTCTTCTTTTGTACAGTATTAGAGAGGTTATATTTTTTTTTATTAAGGGAAAATAGTTTTGAAGGGACTATACCCTATATACAAAAGGGCTCAAAAGCCAGATAGTAAAGATGAGAGAAGCAGCCCAGAGAAGGGAAAAAAAGCCAACCAAGGAAGGCTCAACAGCCAGATATTACAATATAGGAGAAAAAAGGATCTAAACGTATAAAGATCTAGAGAAAAGAAGGCAAGATCAAAAAGGAACCAAAAGAGAAACAACATAAGGAACCTCACCACAAAACAACTCCAGAACCACCCGATGACAACCACATCGCAGCCAAAAAACAACAACACAACAGCCCTTTACTTGATGGCTCTGTCAATTTTGGTCTTGATAGCCTACAATGACATGAAGAAGGCAATGGCAGTGGCCTGAGAGGGGTCTTGTAAATCAGCCTGGGAAATTGCAATGTCCCTTTTCTCTTTAGGGCCCCCATATGTCCTCATTGATCCCACTTAAACTGCAAACACTGTGGACATGTTGCTCAATGAAATTGTAAATGCTTTTGAGGGCAGACAAAATGCAGTCATTTTGGTTTTTAGCATTCCCTGGTCTACCATCTAGGGACTGTAGTTTCTTGAAGACTTCACCAATAACCCCCTCTTCCTCCTCACTTTGAAGGATCCTTTTACCCTTAGCTTTTTCCATGTTTTTTATAGCCCCTTTGAGCTCTTGAAGCTCCTTTTCTAATCTGTCCACTCTTTCCAGCAATTCCTCCTCTTTGGGCTCCTCCACCGGCCTGCTGATATGCAGGAGGTTTTCAGCTAGTTCTAAGTCCTTGTGGCTCCTTAGGACTCGTTGGGAAGTAGGGATTTTGGCTTTAAGGCTCTTGCTTTTCTTACTGGAGGTCGCATCTTCATTCTTTCTGTTTAGCAGGGGGAGTGGGAGCATTGTGGGCAGGTGTAGGTATGGAGGAGGGAGGTGGGATAGGATTCACGGGAGGGCAGCTGGAGAAATGGTGGTGAATCAAGAGGATAAGGCCCTGCTGCAAAGGGACAGTCCTAGAGTGGCTTTGAACTTCCCTTATAGATTTCTCAAGAGAGTTAATCAGATAATGAGGAAAGCTGATAATGTTATTTCTATGAAAATGATTCAGAAAAATTAGATGTTTTTGAGGTATAGTCACATATCTTCCTTCAAGGGTAACATACCTTACCACCATTTTGGCTAGTTCAGCAAATGGTTCAGGGATCGACTCCACCTTGAGGCTAGCAGTCACGAACTCAAGATTCTCTCCCTCTTCCAAAAATTTCTTGGAGAGGTTATATTTTAATACATTATAATAACCTATTATAATTTATAATGTAAAAAATATATTAAAATAGTTATATATATATATATATATATATATATATATATATATATATATATATATATATATATATATATATATATACTTTATAAACCTTATAACTTTGTGTGTGTGTGTGTGTGTGTATTTAAAATAAACACATATAACCCTTATTACAGGGGCCCATCATGAAAAAAGATTTAAAACATTTACTAGGAAAGGGAATTTAAATTCTATATTAACCTTATAATTTACAAAGGAGACAATATTTTTCATGCTTCCAATAGAAAAAATTCAAATCCTATTTTGATGGAGCTTTGTCTCCTCCTTCATTTACCATTGACTAAATTCAACCTCCACATATTAAAACTATGGAGAAAAAAAATATTTCAAATATTTTACCTTTACCTGTACACAAGTTTGCACGGGAGGTAAGAAGTTTCCAAATTTTCCACCTATGAATTCACATTGATTCTTTACAAAGCAAAACTTTTAGGTTGCACAAAAATTGGAAAGAAGGGGCCCGGTTATTTTTAATACCCTTTCAAATTGGTGGAAAAAGTATGTAAGAATTAAATAGAATAAATACACCATTATTAGATCTAACTTATTTAACTCAAACCATGCTCTGATACTATGTGAAAATTTTAGGATTTAACAATTTAAAGATTATTTCAACATTAATGCTAAACATTAATACATTATGTAATGTTACCATAAGTATTTAAATAAACATTACATCATCAAATAAGTAAATAAAGAAATACTTACAAGAAATAAATAACACATGTGACACAGTATTTATAGTGTAAACCCCCAACAGGGTAAAAACCACTTTGAAAATAACCTTTTATTTTAGAGAACTTATTTTACATCCAGTAAGGTCACCTCCTCCTTTGAAACCCTAATTACTAAGGTTAAAACCAAATCACCTTATTTGCACATCTTTGATATAGTTCCTGAATATATCAAATGAGGACCTAAAGTTCTTTTTATATAAAGTGATCAGGTATGTCTCCTGACCCACCTTTTCAACCTAAAATGGTTGACACATATACCTAGGTTAGTGTATTTAATAAATAGACATAAATGATTCACATTATTAAATACTTACCTTATGTATATTACCTAGCTATGAATATTTAATAATAGAAAAATATTTCATAATATAATATTAAGGGGTGGCTAGCCCACTTAATCATTATGTTCCAACATATTCACCTTGAGGGTTTCCCACATATATCTGGTGTCTTGTGTACTCTCTCTTGTTGCATTCACTTATGAATGTTTAACACATACTTAATAATATCACATAGTTCATAAATGATTAAATGAATGGTGAATGAATAAAATGGAAAATGAAATGAAATTTTTATACTAATGATTCACCCCCTATTCCATTATGCTTCTAACACATCCTACATAGTCCTCTCAAGCATTGCTTCCTATTTAGTCATTGGAAAAACGTTTTAAATATTTTTCAATATACAAAGAGATCATTGTTAATCTGTTCCCCAACCTTTTATTATTCTATTATCCTCTTAAACAATTCATAATATTTTTTTCAGATCCCTACATGCTTCTAGATTCCATATATCTTATATTTTCATTGTCAAACTTGTCTGTCTTTAATCATTGTAAATTTATCAAACTTTTTCAAAGAAAACATTTTATACCTAATTGTCTTTGATCTCGATCACCATCAATCAGAATCCATAACCCTTTGTTTTATCATTTGTCTCAAAAAGACACCTGAATCTTTTCTTTTTTAGTTTCAGAGACCTTTAGATCCTCCATATCCTACTTTACTAATATCTATCCCTCTTTAGCATCCATTATTGTTTTTTTTATCTATATTTTATGAAAACAAGTATTTTACCTCCAATCTCCATCGATACCTATCATTTATAAATCATTTTAACATATATCATATTTTAATCAATATTATTCTAGTCTAACAAGTTATTTGTGAGAATGAATCTTCTGTAGATGAAAGTTCTAGGCCTTTCACACCCCATTACTAGCATATATGATCTTTTGATCATCCAACAGTCGTTCATGTGGGAAATTTTTAATATCCTCCATGAAATCACATTGTACACCATCACATTTACACATAACATTAAAGACATTACAGACATTAAATATCGGCTCAAAATCATCCAAGAAGAGTGAGAATCTACCAAGTATTTCTAGTAAAACTACGTCAAAGACTTTGAGATTGCCACAACCCCAGCCTAGGATATTTACAAAGCTGAATGGGATCTTCCTATCCATCTTGAAATTGAACTATCATTTTTATCATTCATCTTATCATCATTATCAAAACAACTTAATTTTGTCAAATGATTTGACTCACTTTAATGAATTACCTTCAGATTCTTGGGATTAGCACTTTCCAACCAACTTGTTATCATATTTATCAAATATCCTTTGTCTATTTGTCTTTACATACAAGTCTTCTCACTCAACAAAAGGAGGAAAATTTTGACATTGTCCATGTTTGATCATCCTAACATTGTGATTATTAGTGTAGGTATCAATAAAACCTACTTATTTGAGTTTTAGGTATTTTATGCATTTATAGCATTAACTGAAAACTACCTTGAACATCCTGACATACCCGGTGGGACTGATCTCAGTCCCCTTTTCATTTTGATTTCATTTTTAGTTTCCATTTATTTTTTTGTCTATTTAATCTAATGTTTCATCTTGGAGAATATTTTTTTTGCTGTTTCTTAAGTTAATAATCAAAAATCAAAATCAAAAAGGAAAATCGATCATGGGTGTGCTCTATTCTTTCATTTTATTTTAGCATCACATCTTGTTTGTTTATTCTCATGCGATCAACATTTCCTTTGGATCTTAAAATGAACATTCATATTTTATTTCTCACATAGCTTAATTAGGATTTTGAATAATTACATTCACATAAATCCCTTCATACACAACCAAACCACATCAAAAATAACTCACATCTAAACACTCCTCCCCATGTGGACCTACTTGGATTTCATCACCAAGAGGATAAGGCAACTTGGTGTTATAGCTGAGTATAATAAGATGATGGGAGGTATATTAGTTAAGAACCTAACACCCTTATCATTGTGGGACCGTGAATTGATGGGGTAGGCCCAAATACCATGCTTTTTATCTACACCAACACATATTTTTTCCTCACCTATCTTCGGTTACATCGATGACTCCATCCTTTAATATTAGCTTAAACTAGATTTATAGTGTCATTTCCTAGTACCCTTCAACCTTTTTTTACATTTTATATTTTCTAATTTGATAAAAATAACCAAATCCTTATGGAAAAAATTCTTACGTGACTTATTTTTGTTTTTTTTAATCAACCCCTTTTGTTTCTTTCTTTTTTATCAATTTTTCGTTCATGGTTATAAACAGAAAATAGTATCATCTCCAAAACTTCAATAATATGTATAGTAATCTTTTAGAGTCTTTATAAAATATTGAAAGCCACCTGGGAGAGATTATAGGTTTAATAAATCATCTTTGATCACCTTCAATAACCAATAAAGAGACCCCACATTATCATAGCACTTAGTCAGCCATATTATAAATCACATATGCATTCAGTCCACAGTTCTTCAATAGCAATGATCCAGTCTTCACATATATTCTAGATTCAAAATTTATGGTCATGAATGTCTATATTACTTCTCAAGGTTTTATCCTCTAGTAACCCATAATTGAAGAATGACCTCTTATTATTGTAGTCACCTTTGTTACTTCCTAACTCATTGATCCTAATCATGAGCCTATTATCCAACAACTCCATCTTTATTCCATTACTGGTGGGTCAAAAATAGTAACCCATGTTTTATCAGTTTGAATAATCACTTTTGATCTTAATTTTATCTCTTCACAAGACACAACCAATCAATAGCCATCCTCATCATCAGATCCTTCATCGGGATCGTCATCTTCATAACATAATACCAATACATCTCCTTTCATATTTAGTATTATAGCTTCTAGTGTATCTCCTACATCTCTTATAATCTCAGTAGTCATCACACTTAGTATGTCTCAACATATCCCTTCACAACAACCCACTTCCTCCATTAAGAGTGTGTTCATGTCCATCCTTGTATCTTTACCTCTCACCAATACAAGTTCTATTACTAGAACCCATATTTCTTCACAATAATCATCAACTGCTCCTATCTCACATTTCTAATATATACCTCTACAATCTCAACCCCTTATCCACACATCCATCCCATCACAACATATACCTCAGCAATCCCAACCTCTTATCCACACTTCCATCCCATCACAACATATATCTTAGCAATATCAACCCCTTATCCATACTTTCATCTCATCTCAATATGTACCACAACAATACATCCCTTTATTAACACTTCAATCTTAATCCAATATCAATATATTCAACCCTCACAACCTCTATTTTCACATCCTACATATAACATTCCCATGAGTGTTCATATCTAACATAATATCACTTTGCCATATCAATTATATAAATAAGAAAACCCACATACCTATAATCAACCTATCTCACTGTCATTCAACCCCTAACAACAAACACAAAATGATCTTCTACAAGCATTAATAAATAGTATCTCAAGTCTCTAAGATGTTTCTATGGGTACCAGAAGTGATCTATCATATGATAATATTTGTAATGAAACCATTCACCCATCAGTACGCTATAAATCATATCCTCCACATTGGAAACTCCCAAATTTCCTTAAGTTCTAAAGTAAGGAGGACCCTCAAGAACACATACAATCCTTTTGTCATCCATGTTATCTTATCACACATCACTAAGACCTCATGTTGAGGACATTTCCTATGTCCTTATTTGTACCTACATTAGAATTTTATAACAATATCTAACAATACTCACTCTTCTCCTTCATACAACTTACATAGCTATTCTTAGAACATTTCTTAATTAACATCACTCATAAAGTTACTATTATATATCTTTATTCCTTCAAACAAGTCAAATATAAGTCTTTTGCATACTTTTTCACCTTCTGGAAAGGTATTATTAATAAATTATCCTTCTCCTTCCTAAAAAATGAATTGATCGAGATGTTCATTCATTCTTTCACTACACATATATCATATACACTCCAAATAAAATATTTCCAAATATTTGATGAAGCCTTTACTATGGCTCACAAATTATAAGTTTGCACTCTCAAGGATGGTAGAGTCAAACTCAGATAGAATAAACCTAATCCTGATTCCTCATTCAAACCTTCTTCCAGCCATAATAAATCTACAAATTCAGTGAATGTAGTCATTATAAAGTTTTTTCCAAGGATTGTTTGGCTTTCAAACACATCCACCCTCAACATATTAATACATCCATTAGAGAATCCTACATAGTTTTAAAAAAATCTTATTTACGTGTATGATCACACTCCATCCTATTCATCCTCTTAACACATCTATTTCAAATCCATCTTGTTATTGAGAAAATGATTATTGTAAATACCATCAGGTTAAGGGTCACAACATTGAAAGGTTTCATTGGTTTAGAAACATCCTTCAAGACCTTATTGAAAAAGGTGAGTTACAACTAGATAACCCAAACACACCTCCAATTCAAAACTTATTTGTCTTTAAACAACCTTTTCTAAACCATGCCCCATCCACTAGTCAACCCAAGTCCAATGCCATTAACTCTCATCACACTATAAATACCATTAAATATCTCCCATCTACATCTTCAAATGTTTCTGTGACAAAATCATTAACCAAATTATCCACACCACCAACACCTAGTGTTTCTACCACAGAATCACCTTTTGAATCACACAACTCCCCTAATATTTCCTCTGAAAATAACGTGGATCCCTCCATATCCACAACATGAAAAGGAACCCATTATATAAATTATGAAGAGCTCTTATGAAGATCATGTCACCCAAAAATACATCAGAAATATTAAAAAATCCATTACACAACCTCCAATCCATCCATCACAAAAGTATAAATCATATCACACAATCATTTGAAAACCTCTACACACATCCTAAATTCCTTGCCTTCTATTTTTGAGGTTATACCCCTTGTCTAAATTTATATTCATTATTACAGAATCCAAGATCATTCCCCAACTAGAACCTAAACATATCATGTAAAAAATTATCCCTTTAGCTCCAACTTCTTAATTATCAAATGAAATAAAAACACCTTCCACCTCATCCTTGACATGATACTATGCTAGAATCCTTGATAGGCTTATCCATTGATCCATCATAACACTACCTCTTCTCAATCCTTCTGGCTCTCAAGGGTGGAAGCCCTCTTGGTAAAGATTTGAATCATTTTTTGATTATCATCAAAAATATGGAAATTCCACTAAGGATTGAAAATCACTTGACGTCACCATTCGAAGCCTTGTCAACAAAGGGATTATATCCATAGATCTAGAATAACTATATCAAGTCAAACCAAATCATCAAAATGTTTCTAAATCATCATCCCACACTATGTCTACATCTAAAAAAGGAGAATACTTTTTCTAGAAGGTTCGTGCTTCATCAAATCAATGTAGTCCATATAACTACCAGATATCATGTATAATACCCTAAGGCTTTAGATCAAAACAAGTCCAAGTATCCTTCCATCTCACCCCTTGTATCCTCTAATCCTCCATCCTCTAAGGTTAAGGTATCCATATCTACCACTTCACATACCAAATCCACCACTTATGTATAAAATACTATCATAAAAAAATCATCAAGCTCTAGTAAATATGTCCCTTTATAATCTTATCCAAACCTCACCACAACATCAACACGTGAGGATTGAAGCACTTCCATCCATATCACTACCTTCATATGATCCCCAACCATTCTCAAATTTGGTCGGTACCCTCAAAATTTTTGTCATTATTTCTTTTGAGAATTCTAAAATCCCATCTTTATAACCTAAAGATCAAGACGTTCCGTAAGGCATCACCTCCCAAATCAATGATAATCTCATTAAAAGAGTTATGATAAAAAATTACGCTAACATAAATATCATATCATCACACATTTTTAATTATCTTTAGCTACCTAGCACTATCATCACTTAGTCACTTGCATTATTGTGAGCCTTTAACAACACCGTTGTTCCCACATTGGGAACGGTTATCTTACCTATAAAATTTGGCACTAAGATCCTTCACGAACTCTTCTATCTTGTAAAGGGATAATTTTGATAAAACATGTGGCTAGGTTGACCATGGATACATGTTGTGCATTTCATCCCATCCACACTTCATCATTGTCTAAAATATAAACATTGAGGTAAAACCCTCACTTTTCCAACCAACATGAACCCTTTTAAATCTTGTCACATGACATATTGACCTAATGACATGATTGTTTCAAAGAAAAAAATTGAATCCTATAATGAATCCCCTACATGTTCATCCACCACTGCATCAAAATTACCAAATGATAGGTCCTTTGAAAATTTCATACAACACCTTTCATTGGGGAGTATCACCTCCTTACCCTTAACTCATTCCGTGTGCTCAAAACATATGGGAGGCTTGATAAATAGCCCATATATGAACCCAATATTAGAGATGTTATCTCCTTTGGCACTTCACATCTTAAAACTAACCACATCTACAGAGATAGCAACCATCCTTCCCCACATGATAATAATTAGCATCACGCTAAGAACTTCATATCATATTTCACATTTTTATATAACCAAGACTTCACACAAATGTACCTTCACCATTGTACCTAGAAATAATTTGGCCTAGGATTCTACAAACAGGTTATTCATGACTTAGTGCTTGATCATTCCCAAAAGCCTCATAATAAATATGGGCCAGGTTTTGAAAAACCATCCTCAAATCCCTCCGTAGGCACCACATCTGAATCCATGATAAAATTAAAAACATCCTCACCCCCTACATCAAATTACCCTATTGACATGAACGATTTCATTTCCATCCCTCCAAACATTTTTTAGTCAATACTATCACCTTAGGAACGCTCACATATCAGACTTAAAATGACACTAAGACCATCCTACTAGTATTACCTGAAATGGTAGAGGAAGATTCCCCAAATATCAACATCCTTCAATGCCATGATGATCAATCTATCCTATCATATATATGGTAAGAATACCATTATATTTAAAAAACTCTACAACCTGGCACATCAACACTCCTTAATAAAGCCACTATCGACATTAACATAGGAACCCTGTAGGGTCCTCACATAGTTAATGTTGGCTAATCTTTATATTTGGAATAATTAAAATACTTTACTGTCTTCCTCTTCAAAAATAGTTAGGCCTTTCAATGGTAGTATAGTGACATGCTAGGTATTGACCCTAACATAATTATTCACAACATTACTTTAATTCCCAAGGCTAAGTATGTCAAACTAAAACTACATAAGATACACCCTCACATATCTGTACTCATTAAATAATAATTAGAATTCCTTATTTCTATGAAATTTATTCTAACCATTGACAAATGATAATGGATGTGTAATATTGTACCCATGAACAAAAAAACTAGAAAGTTACACATCTACACAGATTTTCAAGATCTAAATCTCACCTACCCTAAAGATGACTTCTCCCTTCCTAACATCAAACATCTTGTGGACCCACCACTAGCCAAAAAATGCTCTCCCTCATGGATGGATTTTCTGGATACAATCAAATTCTCATTTCTATCAACGATCAACATAAAACCTCTTTCATTACTCCTTAAGGGACTATCTGGTACCATGTCATGCCCTTCAAAATAAAAAAAAATTAGGGGCCACTTATCATCACACTATGACATACATATTCCATGATATCATTCATAAAACCATGGAATATTATGTTTACGACCTCTCAGGATAATATAAGCAATGTAGAGATTGTCTTGCAGTTCTTGAAGCCATATTTTCCCATCTTATTCAGTACTTTCTATGCATGAACTCAAAAAATGTATATTTTTTGTACTCACTAGTAAAAGTTTAGGGTTTATCATTTCTATTATGGGTATCGAACTAGACCCTATCGAGATCAAGGCCATCATTGAGATGCCCCCTCCTTCTAACATCAAACAACTTCATAGTCTTTAAGGAAAACTCTAATTAGTTTGTTGTTTCATTTCACATATTTTAGACCATTTTCAACCTTTTCACCATCTCCTTCAAAAATAGGTATTGTACCAGAGATTTTTTATTTTCTACTTTAATTTAATGAAGTGAAATATTAAAAAATGCACTGACCTCAGAGGATGGAGGGAGGGGTTTACCGATGCCCGCAAATATGGATGTTGTAGCTAGTGTTTGATTTTGATGGATAATTGATGTTACTGAGTCCTAGTGGATATGTAATTTATCCTATCCTAAAAATCAATCTGCAATCAAAGACACTAAACAAAAATGGATTAGAAAGATAGCTAAATTAGTTTCTCAGAAAATGACAATTCAAGGAATTTGATGGGACTTCCTTGGAGGATGTCAGCTTGTGTTTTAACAATCAAGTGAATTGATAAAGATGTATGATGAAAAAAGATATATAGATAGTAGATAAGAAGCTCTAGAATTCTAAATTAAAGGGTAGATCCTATGCCACTTCGGTGGTGGCCCAGGAAAGGGTGGATAAAATCATAACTGATTTGAAGTAATCGTATCAGAAGTCATTAGTTTCTTTTTTGATATTGTGAAGGAATGTAATTTGGTCTTCTATGACTTCTTCATTAATTGAAATATGTATTGCGTAGAGTGAGAGATCATGAATAATATTATGTTATTCCCATAAAAATGGTTGTTGGATTACATGGAGATCATAAATTCTTGTAATCAGGTGTGAATTTCTAAGAACTTCCATCTAACAAAGAGCCATGCTTGGAAACAACATGTTAAATGCTAATATATTGATAAAAAGGATATAAAACTGATTAATTGATAAAAATGTAAATTTTGACAGGGACCGTTGACGATTCAGGGTAATTTTCAGTAATTAAGGCCTAATTGTTGGTGATTATGGTAATCATCAGTGATTACTGTTAAAATGGATATGTTTTATAAAAATGAGAAATAGAGGCCTAAATTGATATTTTTGATCATTTTTGAAGTTTAATTAGAATGTAAATGATAAAATGAAATAGAAAAATACCTTTAGACAATGGATGGAGCTAAAATATGCCTCAAATTGGTGATTAATGTTTATTAGTGTTTATGTTGAGTTGGCGTGCTTCCCAAGCATTGAGAGATGAAGAAGACTATTAAAATGTATAATTGATGGTTACTAGAGATTGATGTAGGCTTGTGGTGATCTATGGAATGATATAAACTCAATAGAAATTCAAAAACATGGTTTAGATGTGAGAAAATGGTTTCTGAAGATCCCTGGGAAAGAAATAAAAACATCTATAATAATTCCCACTGATCATTCAGAATCGTCAATGATCCACCTTTTTCAGGAAAAATGTTTGGAATGTGGTTGAAACCAGTTCCAAATGTAGGATTTTGGATTTTTATGAAGGAAATTTGTTATGGGGAGGTTTTAAAATGGGTTGAGAAGGTTTGGTGATGAGAATAAAATAGATTTAGGTTGTTTCTAAATGGTTAGGGTAGATTCCAAGTGGTTAGGTGCTTTTAGGGATGGTAATTCATAACTTTATGGGGTGTAAGATTATTTTTATAGAGGCATGGATATAATACTTAGAATAGTGATTTATAGATGAGGAATTAATTAGATAAAGGTGTGTGATGTGAAATGGATGGATTGAATTAAATTAAGTGTGAAGTAGGAGGGTTGATGAAAAATCGGTGTCTACATTTTCCCCAATTTATAGAGTAGTTGGTGATAGATGAACTGCTAGGAAAAAAGGTGTGAGGTAAGGCCTATGTTTACATGGGTGATCCCCCCTCAAAATGGGGGTCATTGTGGTGTGACACAAGAATCACCAGTTTGATTGAGATGAATACCAAAGTTTCCCATGACAGGGAGACAACATGACCAATATATTAGGATCAAGTGATAGGAAAACCAAAGGGTTTGTATCCTATAGGCATATGATCTATAGAATGTAATTTATGGGTCCATATGATAGGAGAACCAAAGGGTTCATGCCCTATTGACTTATTTGATCACCATATATTTTGTAAGGGATAATTAAATTTTTAAGGATACTGTAGATGAGGGATAAGATTTGTCATTTGTTTGAGAATTTTCATGAAATGATGATTTTTGACTAAACAGTAATGATCACTAGAAATTATGGTAAATCATGGGTGATTAGAATAAATCATCGATTATTACATGAATCACTAATGATTATTGTGCATAGAATTGGGGGGTATAAATAATCGATTTTATTTAGAAATTGATTCATTAGTGATTGTTTATTTGGGGAGAACATAGAGATTTTATGCACATGAATTTTGAGTGATTTGTGAAAAATGGTGGTGACACTACCATCTAAAGAAAGGAGTTCCTAAGGATATAAAGAGAGAGAGAGGAGTGCCTAAGGAGATTGTTTGGTGATGAGGAGGAGGATATAGGGATCACCTCTGGCAGGTTTTATTATCATACTTTATTTGAGACAGATAGACTATGCAATGTCTCCATGACTATGATGATGATGGGGATATCTTGTTTTATTTTTTCATGATTCTGGTAGTGGTAGGTTTCCTTAGATGATGATAGGTGTGGTTTTTGAGATGTTAGAGTGCAATATTGTCTTTGAGATGGCTCTAACTTTCCTAGTACGAACCTATAGGGAGATGTGGATGTGGAGCAGCCACAAGAGGTTTGGACTTGGTGTTGGTTTTTTGTTGTAGTGTTGGGTGTTAGAGCATATTGCATTGAATTTCCCATAGGGTCTACCATGGGGTGAGTTGATTATGTTACAAATAATCCTAGTTTTGTTTGTTGAGGTGCACATGTAGTGGAGGGAGGGGTGTAGAGTGAGGAGTAATTTTGTCAGCTTATTACAATTTTATAGGTTGGGTACATAGTATGGAGACCTTATATTGAGTTCTGATTATGGCGAGGACACCATATGGAGTTAAACTCCATACATTAGGAGTTCTAGACATAGGGGAGACATGATGGTGAGTGTTATTTAGTGATATTTAGTCGCATCAGGTGACAATTTGGTTTGATTCAGGATGTGCTAGATGATCCTAAACCATTTATATGTGATGAGGGGGATTTAGATACCTATAAGGTAGTATTAGGTCATTGAATTTTTATTCCAAAGGAGAGGGGGGCATAACATTTTATGAGTATGGTGATTATTTTATGATTGATGATGTTTATATTACAATGGATTACAAAGCATGGTAGACAAGGGCATACACTACATGGGGGATAACATAACTTGCTCAAGGAGGTATGATGGTACGGGATCAAGTGGAATAATTCCCACATATGATATATCTGAGTGATAGAGAGGTGGGTAGAGATAGAGCAACCCTAGAGGCCACTATTGCACAATTGACGACTGAAAATGCCATAGTGATAGTTGAGAGATATAGTCTACACGTGGAGAGGGATAGGCTGAGGACCGAGAGGGACGTTTTGGTAGATGAGTTGATATAGTTTTAAGAAGTAGTTAGCATAGGTTACAAATGACCGGGATAGGTATAGAAAGGGTCGAGATACCTGAAAACGTATCTCGGGATAATAGGGTCGTTAGTGATAGGGATTGATCTAGCATCACGAGCCCATGCTAGCAGCTATAGAGCTTCATGAGGCATGGTAAGCTATTCTCACTATAAGTCGTTGTAGGTAGAGATAAATTATTATGAGGATATGGTAATACAAGTCATGTCCAATTCCATTTTATATGTTGATCATTTTACATGACAGGGGGCATCTGTTAGTGTTAATGTGGAAAGTGTGGGCTAGCCACCTCGTTGACCAAATAGAGGAGATGGAGTTATAGGAGGAGGTGATGGTCAAAGGATATTTTGTTAATCTTGTGAGTTTCTAGCCAACATGCATTTTACTAGATATTGGTGATATGTATTGTATTTAGCTATGTATACGGCTCTTTATGAATCCTTTGAATTTTTATGTATATATTTTGGGGGTCTCCATAGGGATATTATATATGATATTTTTTGTATATATGATGATGATTTTTAGTTATGAGTTTGTTTTATTTATTTCATTTGTGTGATGTGATGTGATTATGGTTGCATTTTAAGTTTAATTTTTTAATGATTGTATGGATGTTTTATTGATGTTTTTAGATGATGATTATATGGATGTTCATGATATGATAGTGACTCTAATGTGATCATAAAAATGTATTCTAAATCTTAGAATAAGAATAAAAATGGAATTATTTCTTTTGTACTAGATTTGATATATACATGATTAGTATAAACATGGTGAAGGCAGTTGTACTTTTGGCCTTAGCAATAAATGTTAACATGAGACCATCAAAAGATAGTTGCACATAGGATCTTGGATGAATATGGATACAACATGTATACCTTCATGGGACATGATAAAGGGTTAACATGTGTAGATTGTGTGGGAAAAGAGGCCTCTCCTTTCAAAATTTTCATAGGATGATGGCCCATCTATATATTTTTATTTTTCTAATGTAAAATTGTCGATGAAATAAATTTTTCTTTGATTGGAAAGTTGATCAATGCGGGAAGCTTTCCTGGGATGTTTTTGAATGTTTGTAGGTTTTTCAATGCAAGAAGCCTAATTACATAGGTAGTCATCCTTCGAGGGAGTGGTCTAAAAATTTATATTTTTGAATTTTACAAATAGTTGTCCTTTGAGGGATTGGTCTATGATTTTAAAAGGTAGATGTCCTTCAAGGGATCAGTCTACTTTTCTTTTTGACATCTTTGATTTTTTATATTTTGAAAGCTATCCTTCAAGGGATTAGTCTATTATTTTTGATAAGATGCATCCATGATATACATTTTGATTTTTTTAAGATGAGAGAAAACCCCTAATAGACCATTGTCAAAAGGGGAAGAAATGTTTGCACACACTACGCATCTTTTCCCTAGACGTGTCTTTGGTTGGTAAATATGGTAGATGGATGTAATGATTATGGGCTTCCCGTAGAGGTGGAACTTTTCCAATTGAAAGATGAAATGAACAGAATGTTGGTGCTCATCTTTAAGGTGTGTTGAGGAATGGATAAAACCACATACTTTCATTACGATGATAAAGATGGTTGGTTGATGATGGGGTAATATATTTTGATGCGACTACTATCATGAAAATTGAGATATTTACATTATAAAACATGTAAGTGCAATGCATTTATATGTTTCATTTTAGGTGTATCATCAAGGAAGGATAGGTGATATATCTTGACCCATACTTGTGAGTGATGATGTATGGACCAATCCAGTTAGGGGAAAACTTTCCACATTTACTCCTTTCTAGAAAAATGACATTTTTTTTCTTTGAGAAAAATATCACTTATGTTAATTTCATATTATTTTGCATGTTTTTTTTAGGTGTGTTTGATGCATTCTTGGTATATGTGATGATGTTCAAGAGATGTCAAACATTATTCATCTAATAACTCTAATTGTGTTAGATGATCTTATCGATATTATTTGTCGAGGATGAAATATATAAGGGATACATGGAGTGATGTGATTTGAACTTCAAGGGGTAATAGTTCCTTGGATCCATGGACAAGTGAAAATGGAATACCACCTTTAGGAGGACGAAATATATTTCAATAATCCCATAAAGAAAATGGGACTTAGAGATGACAATTTATACCTTCTTCATTGAATATTTTCAAGAGAATTTTGTTAATTATTGTTAGAGGATTAAGATCATCCATTTAATTATGGATAATATGGTGACAAAAATATTAGCTTAATGTTGAAGGTGTCATTGAGTTTCTTAAGATCCTTATTTTTTAAGGATTTACCATTATCCATGACAATTTTTTGATAGATGAACTCAATGTTTTTTTTTCCTTAGTTGATTTTAAGGGGATATATTCAACCCATTTTGTAAATGATTTAGTAGCTATTATAATAGAATGGTGTTTGTGTGATGAACAAGGATTGATAGTTTCGATGAGGTCTAACCCCCATGGTGAAAAGGCCATAGATCCTGAGATGGTTTGAGAGGTTGACTAGGAATCTGAATGAGATATTAATGTGGTTGACATTTAAAACATTTCTTAATGTAGGTGCATCAATCCTAATTGATGATAGGATAGTAATAGCCAAGTTAGGTAATACGTTTAGTGACAGAAGTTTCATTGAATTTTCCACCACATATACCATCATGGACTTCCTGTATTGTTTTGATGGATTCATGGGATTTAAAACACCTAATGAAGAGGCCATCAAAACCATGTTTTTAGAGGACACCTCCTATGATGACAGACTTTGTATCACGTTGAATAAAATATCGTTTGGAATTTCTAGATAGATCTAAAGGAATTTTAGATTTAGAAAGATATTCGAAGATTTGTGTGTACCAAAGATCAGTTGGGCTATCTTCAACAATGTTGATAGAGGGCAATTGATTTTTATGGGATGGTGTATCAATTCTACGGACAAAAACAAAGAGATTTTATTTTTTTGTAGATTCTTTAATTGGTAAGGGAATGAAAGACCATAAATAGGCCATGGTTTCTGGGAAATTGTTTGAAGATTTTGGGACAATCTGAATATTGTAATGATCAAATGATTCTAAAAGAGATTCAATAATGGATTTTTATTTTTGTAAACATTGTTAAATTCCTTTGATTTGGTTGATAATGATTTGTGAGTCTCTATTTATATCTAATGTTTGAATGTTGAGAATGATTAAATTTTGAAGTCCCATGATTAAAGCTTCGTACTTAGCTATATTATTAGTGCATTCAAATTTGAGTTTAAAAGATAAAGGAATAGGATTCCCCCAAGGATTTATGATGACGATACCGGCCCCTCCCCCTTGCTGGAATTTTGATCCATTGAAGAATAGGGTCATTTTGATAGGATTAAATTCATCTTCATTGATATTATTTATAGATTCATCAAGAAATTATTTGTGATGTGTTTGATTGTCAGAAAGAGGAGTTTTAGCGAGCTGGTTCATGATGTCCTGGCCCTTAATGGAATTTTATGGTATGAATTTTAAGTGAAACTTGGTCATAAGAATAAGCCATCAATTTATGTGGTCACTATGATATGGCTTAGAATGCATGGTTTTGAATGAGTTAAAACTAGTGATAACGTAAGTATTGTGATTGAGTAGATAGTAAAGTAGCTTGGAAGTTACGAAGTAGAGGGCATAACATAATTTTTTAGCCTTGGTGTAACAATTTTCATAGTCATGGAGAGTACATATTATGTAATAAATGTCTTATTCATTACCTTTCTCACCTTGATGAGAAATCATACCACCCAAATCATGGTTTGTATGGGATATGTAAAGATAGAAGGGCTTCCCTTCATAAGGAGGTATGAGTATGGGTGGCGATAAGAGGTAGTGTTTGAGCTCATCATAAGATTTTTGACAAATAAGATCCCATTTGAAATCAACATCTTTACAAATAAGGTGATGAAAAGGTTGACAACAATCAGATAATTATGATATAAAATTCCAAATAGATTGTAACTTACCTTGGAGGCTACACAACTGCTTGAGGTTTGATGAAGGAGGAATTTTAATAATCACTTTGATTTTGGTTGGGTCTATTTCAATACCTCGGATAGATACAATGAAACTTAAACGTTTCAGGGGAGAACACTGAAACACATTTAAAAAAGTTGAGACAAAAGAAGTATTAGATAAGAAGTGTGAAGATATAGTCTAAGACACCAAGATGATCCCTACGTCACTTATATTTTCTTAAGAGGTCGTCCATGTAGCCTTCTAAGGTATTGTGGAAAATATCATGGAAGATGTATGTCACGACACGTTGATAAGTGGTTCCTGTATTCTTAAGTCCAAAGGGCATGACACAGTAATAGAAATTTCCCTAGGAGTTAATAAAATATGTTTTATATTGATCATCAGTGGTGATGAGGATTTCATTCTAACTAGATAAAACATCCATAAGGGAGAGAATTTCATGGTCGGTCGTTACATTGAAAAGATGGTCAATGTTTGGGGGATGGAAGTCATCCTTTGCAATGTTGAGATTAATATCCCAGAAGTCAATATAAATATGTAACTTTCCTGAAGCCTTGGTTATGAATATGATATTGGACACCCATTGTGGATGGTCAATGGGTATGATTAATTTAGCGAAAATAAAGCATTGTAAATCTTCTTTGATGATAAGAGCTATGAAGGGGTGCATCCTACACAAATTTTTTTAATTGGTTTAGCGTAAGGATCCATGATGATATTATGTACAATGATATTTGGATCGATATGTGGCATATCACTATATGACTAGGAAAAATATTGACTATACTTCGATAGGAAGGTGGTGAATTTTTCTAATTATTACAAATCTAATGGTTAGCCAACCTTAACTATATGAGGTTTTTGATGGGTTCCAATGTTAACCCCAATAGTGGATTCATTGACGAGGGTTTATGTTTTGGGTGGTAAGGTATTTTGGAGGAAGTGGTTCTCTGTGCCCATGTGCAAGAGGATTTCTTGGTCATTGTGACATTGAAGGATATTGATAGTGGGTGAGTCATGTTTGATCATTTCAGACCAGATGAGTGGAAGTATCTTAATGTCATGGTTAGTTTGATAGGTAAAGTGTCCTGATGAAATAATATTGACTAAATTTTTTTAGGGGGGATGGAGATGGTGTCATTAGTATTTATAGGATCGTCTTACATAGTGGGTGATGATGGTTCCAACTCTATTATGCTTAAGGATGTGGTATTTGAAGATGGTTCAAATGTCAATTTTTAATATCCTAACTCGTAATTTTTGTATGGTTTGAGGGAATTTTGGATAGTTAAATCATGCATTCCCTAGTCATAACGTCAAAACCCAAATTATTTTCATTTGCAGTGGTAGAGATACATCTATACAAAGATTTCATTTTATAGAGATTTGAAATATGATAAAAATGGCATGGTATGGTGTTGATGAATGGATTGTGAGGAGGAGTGATCGATTCCTCCATAGAAAATATTGGTTTTTTAGATGTGGGGGACTATAGGAAATGATATCCCCAATGTTAGGCTTGTAAATAATTTGTTTGTCTAGTCTACCATACGTATTGGGTGTAGGAATTGAATTAAGTATAAGGAGACGATACTCCCCCAGTGAAAGATGCTCCATAAAGTAACCATGGGAGGATTCATCTGGTAATTTGGAAAATGTGATGGACGTACTAGTGGATGCTGCATCAAAAGATTCTAATTTTTATTTAGGTATAAGAACATCATTTGGATGATACGTCATATTACAGTCGACAAAGGGATCAAGATCTGTAGGTACTATGAATGTGTTACCCTCATGTTCATATTTAAGGCATCAATGAAGCATAAAAGGTACACAACACATGGTGTGTATCCAAGATCATCTTAATAGCATGTTATATTGGAACCCCCCCTCTATAATATATAAGAGTTCAATAATACTTTTGACACTGACCTTAAGGGTTAGAATTACCATACCTAATGAGAGAGTGATTGTGTCGTTAAAAGTTTTGAGTAAAAATGGTGTTTGATCAATGACAGTATTTGGTAGTTGAATTTGGTTGAATGTTATGGATGATATGATATTGATCATGGCACCACCATTAATCATGACTCTTTTAAGAATGACATCATTTATTTGAGTGGTGATGAAGAGATTCAAGTCATGATCTTCTAGTCAAAGTGATGGTATTTTAGAGGATTGAAAAGAAATGGCAGTAGATGCTTTAAGAGCACATATTAAATTCATAAAATATCATGGTTCATCTGCATGTACTGATATAGACTAAAGTAATTTCATCATGGATTTTTTTATGTGAAGGTGACATTTGAACCATATCATAAAGTGACATTTTGATAGGCACTTGGTGTAATTGTTTAATAGTAACTTTTTGTGCGGCGGTGGGAGATGGTGGAGTGGCTAGAATGGGGACTTTGGTCTTGGAATGTAGTATCTGATTAGATGTATCAAGAGCTAGAGAAATAGAGACTTTAGATTTATATGAATAAGTTAGCTCTGGAGGTGGGGGGATGGTGAAAAAGGTCTTATATTTATTTTGTTCTGTAGGATTAGAATTATGTGTACAATCTCGAGTGGTAATGTGGACGACATTGAGTTGATGACGAAGAACTTTACTTGAATATTGTTTACTAGTGGTAGGTGTGGAAGATAATAGATTTTTCATTGAGTTTCTCTGATTTGTGTTTTATTATCCATATTTTCATCCCCTTGAAATATGGATTAACCTGAAGCTCTAGGCATTGATAGTTAACGGGATCACTTTGCAAGGAATTTCACGTCAAGCTGGCGAGCCATGATGAGGGTTTGAAGCCACCTCTTCTTGATGCATGTCAACCATGCGTCAACCACATCCTCCGTGATGTGCATTAATTCCTTTCTTGATGTGTTTCAACTCCATTCTCCATGATGTGCATCAAATCCCTTCTTAACGTGTGTCAACTGTATCCTCCCTGACACATGTCAATCCCTTTCTTAACGCATGTCAACCGCTTCCTCCCTAACTAGTGTCAGTCATTTCTTCTTGAATTGTATCACCACTTTCCTATTGTTGTGTGACAATGTGATTTTTTGTCATGCGACTGTAGTTATTTTGACTCCTATCACACAAAAAAGGAACCCCATGCACTCCGGCCTATCACCCAGTGAGAACTAGGCGCTCACCCGAGGCACACGCAAGTACCGAGTCTCTCTTTTATGTGAGTTTAGTGGGAAAATAATCTATGATTAGTGTAAGATATTTCAAAGGGGAAGACAGAAAAGAACCATAGGGCTCAGAATGGCATCTAAATCCTTGCAGTCACTTTAGATCAAATGCTTAATAGAATCCATAGCATGTATTTGTGACAAAAAGAAACATACAACCATTCATACTTAGCATGAAAGGAAAGAGAACTCATAAGAGAGAAATATGCATTAGAAACATTGATATTCATGTATATATTATAACAAGTAACCTTATTACATCCATGGAACCATTACAAAGGGTCAAAGAGAAGCAGACATCAGTCATGCATTGCACTGGACTTAATGTAACTTCACTTCCCAAAAGAAAATTTACAACCCCTAGGCCTAATGCATTCTCTCCCAAATACAACCATTCACTGACAGAGTCCTCAAAGTATTTTTGTAGAGCTCCACTCACTCTCTAGATGTCTATCTCTATGTGTATATGTATTTGTGTTTATTTCTGTCTCTCTAGGTGCTTATATTTATAGCTTTCCTGGACTGTCAACCCATCCTCCAGTGTCCTTAGATCCGGTACCAAGTGTTTGAATATGGTCCTCCACATGAGCATGCTTCTCTAGGCCTGTGCTCTCCACCTTATTCAATGATGCTCTTCTAGAATATTCCATCACAAGCATGATCCATCCTGGGCCAACCTGTCACCAGGCTGGCATCTTATCCACGTGTAACAGGGTCATGATTTTCACGTGTTCTACTTCGGATGTCCAAAATGACTAAGTCCTGATCCTTTCGTGCATTGCGCATGCTACATGCTTCCTTATACCCTTATCTTGCATGATTTTTCCTTGTGTGTCATTCCATAACTGGGATCTTGCACACCTACATGCCTTCATACTTGGCCAATATTCTAGGGGTCCAGCATCAACCCACACTACGCCTGTTCTCCATCTGCGGAAACAATCTACTTAGCCAAGAATGTAGGCTTCCTTAAAGAACCAAGATGTATTATTACATTTTTTAAAAGAATAAAGGAATGAATAATAGGGGAAGAATGAAGAATGGGGGGGGCATCAATTCAGCAAGCTAGGAAATTCCCTTCGTAAGTATTCCTCTAGCTTTTTCCAAATGTCGACCTCACTCTGTGCCTTCTGACAAAGGTCGTTAACTAGGATACTCACCTCGTCAAAACTTAGGCCAGTTCCCTAGATGCACAAAGTGTCCATGATCTTCTCCATATCCTTTCCTAGGTCTTTAAGCATGTCCATCCACATGGTAATTTGAGGATATAGTTCTTTTAGCTGGGCCTTGATTGAGCTCCTTAAAGCTTTAATCGCCTCAGATTTGCTTTCCACTCTGGCAAGAACCTTGTCCCTTTCTGCCATGTTTTCCTTGTTCTTCTCTTGGAATTCCTTCAACTCTGCTTCAAGTGTGGCAACCAAGGAGCTTACTACCTTATCCCTATCTACACAAGTATCGTATGCGGCCTCAGTAGACTAGGTAGCAACTTTAACTTCCATGAGCACTTGGCTATACTCCGCAACAAGCACTACTACCTTCAATCTATCTTTCTCCTTTAAACGTGCGACCACTTCCTCTACAAAATCCAGGGCCAAAGTTCATCTCTCCATAGTGAGCACGCGCATTAGATCCTCTATACATTCTAGAAGGGATGAGTACTTCTGTGTGGGCCACGCTAAGTCTGGGTGCTTTAAAAGGATGACACCCTTGATAGACTCCATTTTCTTGTATACTTCTTGTACCTTTATCTTTTCTTCTTTTAACTCGCGCCTTAGCTATGTGCTAATCATTTTTTCCTACTTCAAGCTCTGGGTCTTCTCTGATAGCTCCTCCTCTTTCTTCCCTAGTTTCTCCTCCAGTACTCTTATTCTGTCATTACGCACAAATATCCTAGCCTCTATCTCGACCGTGACCTTGTTGAGTGCATTACAGACTTGCTCATCTGAGAGTTCCTAGGCATTCACCAAGGGATTGGATCCCTTAGAATTTGGTACTATGATGATTGTTCCTTGGAAAACTTTGAAGTTTGGCTCATCAATGTGGGACTCAAAATCCTAAGAGAGCATCTTCTTTGTTCTAGGGTACACAACCTCCTTCTCAAATGACCCCATGGATAAAATCCTTTCTATGGGTACTGTGCTGTAGAACCATGTGCATAGTACCTTCTTGGAGTCATTGATGTAGCCCATCACTTGTCTTTGTTTTATATCAAGGTCCCTCCTACCTGAGCACACACCTTTAGGGAAACTCACTGTTAGAGCAAGACCTCCTCCCATGTTGCCATGCTCTTTATCAGTTTTTTCCTCTCCTTCCTCTAGCACTATGTCAATGTTGCACTCTAACTCTTGGTCTACCAGGGCCTCGAGCATTCTCTTTGCTTCTCTCTCTGCCACCTCAATGATCTGATCCTTTTTGAAACTTATAGCTCCCTGCGTCTCCCTGGCAACCTCCTCATTCCCCTCCATGTCTCTGGCACCTTCCTCATCCTTTGTACTCTCACGCCACATGAATACAAACTCCTGCTTCTCTTCCCCACTCTCCTCTCCCAATTCATACACGTTGAACACATGTGGCTCCTGGTCTTTCTCATGCTCTTCCTCCTTGCTCTCATCTTCTTCACTCTTTTCATCTATTTTCCCCATGTACTTTTCCAAGTTTTCGGTCTCCTCTGATTCAGCTTCCTCTTCCACCCTCTACTTCTTCTTGAGAGGTGTCTCCTTGACGGGGGATTCGGCCTCTTCTTCTTCCTCAGGTGACTCTTCCCTTGTGAGTGGTTTCCTAGGTTCCTCCACTTCTAGTGTCTTTTCCTTCACTGGGGACTTCTTCCTCTGCATGTAAGTTCTTGGCTTGGTGCTTGTTGTTGGCATGCTCACTGTCTGAGTAGTTTACACACTTGGTGCTTTATCTTCTCTTCCCCTCTTCTTGGGCATGGGCTTCTTCCTCTCCATGGGATCCTCAGGTATGGAGAATTCATTCTCCAAGTATGTTCCCTTTTCAAACTTTGACCTTATATGGAGGTATACACATGTCATGGATCCTCCTACAATGGCTAGTGTTATCGGCCTTGTCATCTGGACCTCGTGTGAGACATACCTCTCTATGTACATGTGCTTGTAGCCAGGGTAGTTTAATCTCTTCCACATCTCTCTATGCTCTTGGACCAAACTACATAGTTCCAGCCTCAACTTCTTTGATTCCCTAAATCTGTTCACTCCTACTTGAAAGTACTGAGTAGTGAACGCGAAATGAAGTTTACACCAAGGGCTCCATGATTCATCTATCAGCTTGAACCTGCCCAAGCAGAAATGTTGATAAACAATGAATTTTTCTTCCCCTTCAATGGCTGCTAGGAGTTGTTCAGGGATTCTCCACTCTTCCCTGAATGCGTTCCTCAGGTCTGTATACCATTTCTCTAGTTGTGCCTTGTGGGGTGCTGTCATTGTGTCACAAGCATACTTCTTGAATCTCTTCGCAAGTGAAGGATCCTTAGCGAGGTACTCCCATATGAACTTGTCTGGTGCATCAGTAACTCCAATATCCAAAAAAACAATGGTCAGGAGGACATTTTTGAAGAGGATTTTGTCCCCTTCATTCGTGCAACTGACAATTTCCTCCGCAATGTAAGTGGACAAGTTGTATATAGTGCCTTCTGTAATTTTTCTGCAAACATGCATCCAAGGCTTATTGACTTGGGTCCATCTCTCCAAGCCATTTAGCTTTGTTACCAGATGTGTGACCATCTTTATCATGGGGTCCTTTATGTCTGAAATGTCTTAGTATCGTGACCCCTTCTTGCAGGAATATTTGTTTATGGTATCATGGATTTCCTCCTTGTCACTCAAGTCATCCTCTAAGTTTTCTCCTTCAAATATGAGGCCTATGAGGTAGGAGATAAGCTGGGGAGTGACATACATCTTGTGCCATACAAAGTGGAAGCAATTTGTGTGTACCTACGACATCAGCCATTTGTACAAGTGTTCTATTTTCCAAAATAGGGCAACTCATAGAGTTGCAACAACCCTGCCTTCTCCATTTTGACCTTAACATCATCATTGTAAATTGGCAAGCCCTTTGGTGTTGGTTTACTTATGGGGTGTACTAATTCTAGTGCCATATCCTTCTCTATCATGTTTGTTTTCTGGTTATAATCACTTACAAGCACATTTCTCAGGTGGGATTCCCACTCCTTACACATCATCACCCCATCTGGGTAATGCATCTACGCATACCATTCTTCATTTATGTTCACGTCAGGTTCTTGTTGTTTGGCCTTTCCCTTTCCCTTTCCTCTCCTGGGTTCCATTGTCGAGGTCTTATTATCACTCCAATCCCTCCTTGTTACTCTTTCCTACTTCTTCCAACCTTCAGTCTCAAATTCATGATATAAATCTCTTAAACCCGTGCCCTAGTTTGTCGAACTCTAACTGGGATCAAAATTCCACAAGATAGGGACTCCTCACAACTCTTTTCATGCCTGTGTAACCCCTTCCTTCTAGTTTGAAAACTCAAACTAGCTGCTCAAGGTTCGATCTCAAAGATCTTTCTTCGCACAATCAAATTTGGAAACCCTAGTTCATAAAACTTTCTTCTTTCTCTATTTCGCAAAGTGAAAATGAAATTTCCTCGACCCTTTACTTATAGTTATTTCTCTTTTTGAACATTAAATGTTACTTCACCTACCACCATACTTTGTTCATTTAATGTGGATTTTTCAAACAAATCTCATCCTCAGTGCTTTCACTCATGCACCCAACCTGTGTGAAAACTCCTCCAACCTTCTGGCGCGTAACCAATCCAACATGACAGGAAACTCTTGTGTGCACGTAACCCGCATATAAGGCACTTCTTCTATCCTAATTGTTGCTCTCACCTACCTTGTGCTGCTTAAATAAGCATTCTCCTCCTTAGTACTTGGGATCTACAAGTAGTTTTATCCTAGCACCAACCATTCTTCTTCCATCTTTTCTCCTCATACACCTCTTTCAACTGGGCCATTCAATAGGGATTTTCAACACAACTTTCTTGGCACTCTAATCATGCACTCCTTCACATTTCTCCACCCCACACTTAAAAATATGTAAGGTCCTTTGCGCACGCACAAATTATCCAAAATAGCAATAAGGTTACTGGCGCCCAAGGTGCAAAACAAAACAACAATACGAAAGGGAAACACAAGGAAGGAAAATGCATAAAGAAAACTTCTAAACTAACTGGAAAAACTGCCTCATTTACAAACACTAAGAAGACTTATTTATAGTAGGGCTTCAACCTACTCCCATTGAAGTGCCAAGGTAACTTCTTCCCATCTAGCACTTGTAACTAGAACTCACTCGAATCAAGGATGTACGAGATTGTGTAAGGACCCAACCAATGGACTTTCAACTTCCTAGGATGGTGTAGAAACTTAGAACCATATAATAACACCATTTGCCCAACCTTAAAATTCTTGTTTCTAATGTGGCGATCATGCCAAGCCTTCTACTTTTCTTGTCCTATTGTTTGTCTCCACTTAGTGAGTGATCGTATCTCATCCAGCTTCATTAATTCATCAATTATTTCTTCCAGTGCTTGTTCATTGGCTAACCCTCCGGCATGTGCTTTTTTCACACAGAAATGCTTCCATTCCGGGAATAGAGTTACTTCTATCCTTTCATTCCTTTGAGAAATAAGTAAGGGTTAGGGCTAGGAGGAATACCTGTTGAATGTTGAGAGGGCGTGAGCGTACCGTAGAGAGAGATAAGATCGATTGCGAAGAACTCCTTTTTGTCTCGGAAGGACTACCTGCAAGTAAGAATACAAGACCACCAGATTCTAATTAGACAATAAATGAGGGAACTACCTTGGGACCAGGAAGTATTAAAATTCCTTTCGAAGGTGGTCAGTTCCCCTACTAATATGAATTAACACAAATTATTGCAAATTACAATTTAATTACCTTGTTAAAACAATAGAGGAAAGGGCTAGTTTTGGTTTTGAATCATAGTGACCGATGCCGGTCACTGTCACCGGTACCGGTTTCTGATAACCGATATCGGTAGGGGTAGTGGTTTAGGAGCTTTTAGTGAAGGTTGGCTATAAGGTGGCTATGGTGTTTATAAGGCTAGTAAATGATTGGGGATAGGTAATGGGGTGATGGAGAAGGCTCAGAGGGTATGGGAGCTGTTCTTGGGGTAGTGTAGGGGTAGAGGAATGATAGTTAGATGGAGGGTGTTATCGGGTATTAGATCTAGGAATAGACTTGTAATTACTGTGATTCAAAAATCCAAGAAATGTTATTAAAATAATGTACAAGACACTACTTACTAGTTCCTGATGAAGATACAGGTCCAAGGACTATGATGACGAAGGTAGGATTTAGGTAGGATGATCTAACAATCCAAGATGAGCTATCTTCATTCCCAATGCTTGGATGAGTGTCACTGGGCTCTGGTTACTCAGTTGTAGTCTTGGGCTTGATGTACTTCTCTGCAAACTCCTCTCTTTCCTTCACTTTTCTCTACTCGGCCAAGTGAATTCCCGATCCTTCCAAAAAAATCCCAGGTTCCAGGTCCCTTGTTTTTGGTTGGGGGAGGTCATTTACAGGGAACCGATGGCGGTTACGTAACCGACGGCAGTCGAGTAGGAACCGATGTCGGTTAAGTCAAAGTGGGCTATTTTTAGTAAAGTAGCCAACTTTCCCTCCTTTTCTCCCGAGGAATTAGTTGTGGGCTTCGTCATGTCATTATTAGGTTGATTTTGGTGCGGGTGAGGAGTAATTAGTCATGGGTGTGGATGTAGACCAAGTTATAGGTCTTAATTAGGTTAGTTTAGGGTTAGGACTAGGTCATGATGAGGTGGCAAAATGAGGTGGCAGGTTTGGAGATGTGGATTTATTAATTATAAGGTAATTAATAAATAATTGTGTAAGGTTTAGGTGATGAGGCTAGGTTGCGAAATGAGATGCGGGGCATGGGGGTCGTAAGACACAAATTTGGTGTCTACATTAGCCCCTTGTTGTCGTGTAGCTTGTCTTGTAAAGCTGTACTGACAATAATAAAAAGTGGTTACTCCTATTAAGGTTATAGGTAATCCCCCTCAAATCTATCATAGATTGAGGTAACGTGAAATCAGGGATAGGGTTAGTAAAGGGTAAGTGGTGTTGAGATGATGGTAAGATGGTGGGGTAAGTTCAAGGAAGCAAACGCACGTTGAAATGCAATAGTGTGACCAGGGTACATGATTTGAAGAGCAAACAAGCAATTCATAGGCAAAGTTCGATAGTTTATCCAAACACGGGTGATATAATCCTGGTATCCAAGGCATAGGAAGTAGCTCTAGGGGATATAATGGGTAAGGTACAAGAACGTTTAGGCATGTTCGGCAGTACCAAATGGTTGGTTTGGTTGAGATAAACGTCACGGTCTCGGTCTAGGAAAAGTTGGTCGACTGATCAAGTTAAGTACCCTAATCATGCTAAAACATGAATAGGTGAGCTCGATTGAACAAAAGGTTACATGATGGGTGGATAAAATTGTAATTTGTTGGTTTTGGGAGAGGTATTTAATTGGTGTGGCCTTGGGTTGGGCCGATTGATTAGTGAGGGCCATGGGTCAGGCCTGATTCGTTGGTTGTAGCCTTGGGTCAGGCCTGATGGTTGGTTGCGGCCTTGGGTTGGGCCAAATGGTTGGTCGCGGCCTTGGGTCGGGCCAAATGGTTGGTTGCGGCCTTGGGTCGGGCCAAATGGTTGGTTGCGGCCTTGGGTCAGGCCAAATTGTTGGTTGCGGCCTTGGGTCAAGCCTGATTGGTTGGTTATAGCCTTGAGTCGGTCCAAATGGTTGGTTACGGCCTTGAGTCAAGCCAAATGGTTGGTTGCGGCCTTGGGGTCAGGCCTGGTTGGTTGGGTGCAGCCGTGAATGTGGCCAATGAAGTCAAAAAAGGCTATTTAGCAAAGGAGGGTATAGGCGATGTGGTGAGAAAGGGAGATTGGTGAATAAGGGCCGAAATTTGGGTAAAATAGGGATTAAAATGATATCGGTTAGCTATGACCGGTATCGGCTAGATGACCGATATCGGTTTTTTTTTGGCACAATATAACCAATATCGGTTATAGGTCAAAAACCTATAAAAAGAAAAATACAGCCTGTCATTGTCACATTGTCAATTTGAAAACCAAATTTAGTTGTCTGAGGTGTTTTAGTGATATTGTTGAGTTTGTCGGCTGAGGTGGCATTATTTGAGTGGAGAAGTGAGTGGTTGGTAGACCCCTATGAGTATGAGGCAGAATTTGATTGGTGGAGAACCCAGCTGAGGAGATTTGGAGCCATGGCATAGCCAGGAGGAGTAGGAGGTGCTGGACCAGCTGGACCACCACCACCTATCCCACCACAACGATGTGCAGTCGTACCTGTAGGCTCTGAGCTCTTACCTTTGTTAATGTAATGAGTTTAAGCTAGATGTGGGTTTTGGGTGGGAATCCAAGTTTTGAATAAAATAATGAATAAATTGAGGTTATTTGAAAAATGGAGTGGGTAGGTAGGTTAGTTAGGTCAAGGCGGCAAGGTGGGTAGGTTTTTAGGGTTTTTTCAATGGGTAAAAGGGTAGAAATAGGAAAAAATGGGTTTTTGGGGGTCGCGTTGGGTTTGGCTCTGGCCGTGGACAGTGACCGATGTCAGTCCCTAGGGGACCGGCATCGGTCACAAAATTTTTAGGCAAAGTGGGTTGTGGGTAGACCGACATCAGTCATATGTCGACCGGTGCTGGTGTATAGGGGACTGGTGCCGGTCAAGGGTGACTGGTACCGGTCATTAGTTAGGTTTATTTTTGTTTTGTTTCGTTGTTGGTGTTTGTGTTTTGTTGTTTGGTTGTTTGTGTTTTGTTGTTGGTTGTTATTTCGGGTGACAGAGGGAGGGGGTAGAGTTATAGGACAGGTGATTGGGATGGGGGGGAAATGGGGGTGGTGTGTTGTTGGTTCGATTAGGACTAGATAGTGTTGTGTATGAATTAGGAGGTGTTAAATTGGTAGGGGCATAGTTAGATGGTAGCGTAGATCTGGGTGATTGGTAGGGTGTGAGATAAGGAAAGGGGATATCGTAGATGTTGTAGGGTAAGATAGGTGGTGTATATGTGTGTTATAGAGTCAGGGTGTGGTTGGGGAGGGTAAAAGGGGGTATAGAGGGTTAAAGGAGTTGTTTTTGTAAAGGGTAGGTCTAATGAAGTGGGTTGTTTTTACAGGCACGTCAGCTACTTACGATGTGGGATCGGATGGCCCCGCTATTGAGATGGATGTGGCCACATGTGTTTGCAGCACGGTGGGCCATTATGCACGAGGTGGGACTCAGCGGAGTCCAGCGGTATAGGGCTGTGGATAGGGACCACAGCCTTATGGTTACCCTCATCGAGAGATGGGATCCGGCAACCAATGTTTTCCATCTCCCTACCAGAGAGATGACTATTAACCTGGAGGATGTATATCGCATCCTAAGACTGCCGATCGTATGGGAGGCAGTATTCCAGGTAGATGCGGAGATGGCTATGGACAGTATCCTTCAGGTATTTGGGGATGCAGCCGCATTATTGACTTATCACAGCGTGAGCATTACCTATGGGGACATGTATCATGCCCATAGACATGAGACACGGCTTGCCATGTTAATGATGATAGGCATCACATGCTTCACCCTTCCGGACTCAGAGGGAAGCCTCTTCCCATGGGCTTTGATGGGGGTGCTGCACGAGATGGTGGAGGAGCATACATGTTATGCCTGGGCACCAGTATATCTGGTGCAGCTATATAGAGAGCTGTGGGCTTATCGCCAGATGAGGTGATTTGGGATTTTCTCCACATTTTTGTTACATTGCTGGGCATATGAGCACATCATATGTATACAACTAGTAGGGCTGCCCCAGCAGCCAGGGCCACAGGTTATATACAGGTATGGCTTTCAGAGGTGGTTGGGGGTCGTGTGCCAGCCACGAGCAGTGCTCGCAAGATGGGATGTAGCTTACTACCGCCATATGCTAGAGGGTTTGACCGCACTGGACATTGTATGGAGGCCCTACAGAGGCCATCAGCCCCGAGGAGGAGCCCAAGCACAGATGCGCTAGATCCAGTATACTTTCTGGATAACATGACAGAGGCCTGGAGAGCATGAGCGGATACCCCTAGAGAGGGTACGATGATAGTTGGGGCTACGACAGGATGAGCTGCCTCCCTTCCTTCAGTACCGGAGGGATGATGTAGAGGCCCCACTACCTGCACCACAGCCCGTGGACCCAGATTGGGTAGCAGAGAGACTAGTGGATGATACAGTGGATGATGTCGGAGAGACAGGTGCTTTTTTGGTGTGGTGGGTAGGTCAGAGAGCAGCTAGGATAGCACAGCCCACACAGCCAGATTTGGTGGCTGTTACAGCAGAGAGGGACCGCCTCCTAGAACATGTGCAGTTATTACAGGGGCAGCTTGCTGTTGCATAGGCATAGATTGGGGTATTACAGGGGCAGTTAGCCCAGGTATAGGCTCAGGCATAGCCCCAGGCACCAATACAACCACAGGCACCAGCGCAGCCATAGGTACAGGCATAGGTACAGGTGCCACCATAGGCACAGGGTGTACCAAAAGGGTAGGGGCCACTTCTATTAGGATTCGGGGGACCAGCCCCAGTAGCCATGTTGGCACGGGCCCATTACATGGAGGTGAGAGCGGAGGCCCGGTATTATTAGGATGTCCTTGATGGTACCGGGGCTAACTATTAGCCATATGCGGCACACCGAGCTGAGACCTCTCGGAGCCAGAGATCCCAGGGGGCGCAGCCATAGCCAGAGGGTCGGTGATAGGGAGGAGGCGAGAGTTAGCACAGGGAGCAGCAGGGAGAGGGGCTGAGGGTGGTGGGGAGAGATGAGATATCCCTGGAGCAGAGAGGGGTTTTTGGATTTTGGATATAGACACCGGTCTGTGAATTGGGTATGTATATAGAAGCTTGCGTACCCACATATGATTCATTTATTCATTCTTGTTGTATATACCGGCCTGCGAGCCGAGTACAGGTTGTAGAGTTGATACCAGCCTACGAGCTGAGTATATTTTTGACATGAGAGACCGACCTATGAGCCGAGTCGAGATTTTGACAGTGATAGCGGCCTGCGTGCAGGCTTTGTATTATTTTGAGATCACAGAGGCCCCCATGCAGGGAAAGTTGTATATTTGAAACATTGATATATATAGAGATGATGATTTTGATCCATATGCTGTGTATAGAATGTGTTATGTATTTTGTCGATGGTTTTTGAAATTTAATGTGTATAGATGATGAGTTAGATCTAAATGGTGTATATACTGATGGGTTTGATGTAGATATTGCAATGTCGTACGTATTTTTTTGATGGTTGTTTTATTGTAACTAGATGATGTTGATGAAATTGTGATGATATATTGATGTGATTTTGATGACAAATATTGATAATGGTGTCGTTTTGTAGGAAAAAGAGGCAAGTCGCCACAAAAATTTGCAAAAAATAAAGAAAAGGCCTAGGTTTAAGAAAAAGGAGGCATGTGACCGATATCGGTTAGGTAACCGACATCGATAGATTGTGGACCGATATCGGTTAGATAACCGATACCGGTTATGCCAAAACGAGCTTTTCTAAAAAATAGAAAAGCTTGGGCGGCAATTTAAGGTCTTATTTTTAGAGTTCTTATTTTTAGAGTTATGTAACAAGTTAAATACGTCGAATGCAACGCTGTTTGACGACTGATACAGGTAATTGCATGAAATAATTGAGTGATAAGGAGGAAAGAGACAGGTAAAGTGAGTGTGGGCGGAGATTAAGAAGGTAGAAAGGTAAGTTATATTTGAAAAGGGTGATGAACATGGCTGGACGAGGAGAAACATCCATCAGGCAGGGACGAGAGGGAAGACAAGTTCCACCCCAAGCTGTTGCATCCCGAGAGGTAAACTGTTTGGTTGTATTTTAATTCTTGCATGTTTTGATGAATAGGGTGAGAGAAGGTAAGAGGGTAGAGATGACGAAAAAAAAGTTGATAGGAAAGGGTTTGGGATAGAGTGAGTGTTATGGGGTAGGTAAGTAGGGTGTTCACGTATGTTTATAGGTAGAGAGAGGAGTAAACGAGAAAAATAATTATCGTAGGTGGTGGTTTTAAGCAGGGTGTATAGGATTGACAGTGACCGATATCGTTTAGAGATAACCGGTATCGGTTATCTATAACCGATACCGGTTACTGTAGGAATTTCCAGAATGTGAGAAAAAACACTTGGGAATTTGATTTATTGAATGGTTGTGTGTTGTTTTGATGTATGCAGGCAGAGGCAGGGTTGAGGATGAATGATAGTGTGCCAGCTTTGCTGTCACGAATCCAAGTGGATGTAACACCAGCTAAATGGGAATTGATAAACCGTGTGGGGTTAAGTGGAATCCGTTATTATTCACGAATCACATGCAATCATGCTATGTTACAGGCGTTGATTGAGAGGTAGAATCCGGAAAAGAATACCTTCTATCTACCAATAGGGGAGATGACAGTGACGTTGGAAGATGTGTTTAGAATTTTGAGGCTCCCAATTACAGGAAGACCAGTGTATCAGGCATTGCCTAGCATGGGACAGGGAGCTATAAACAATAGTATTTGGTTCAGCTGCATGAGATTTGACACAACGAGGTTTGACATTCACTTATGGTACAATGTATGCAACACACCGTGTGGAAACAAGGTTGGCAGTGGTATTAATGATAACGGTGGGGTATTATGCATTACCGAGGGCGGAGGGGGGACAGATTTCCAAAAGCATTGATGAGTGTTATTTGGGAAATGATAGAAAGGAGCATGACTTTTGCATGAGCACCTGCATATCTGGTGGAGTTATACAGGGGTTTATGGGCCTGCAGGTGAAAACACAGGACGACACTGGATTGTTCATACTTATTACATTGTTGGGCCTATGAGCACATTATTTGTGTGCGACCGATAGGCCGACCCATCCAGTCGGGAGAGACATGAGTGCAGAGGTTGGGATTCAGACGATGGGGTCCAGACAGAACAAGAGGTGAGATCCCAGGTCTGTGATAGATGACATCGAGTATTATAGGAAAGTATGGGAGATGGTGACGATTGTGGATATTTGCTGGAGACCTTACGGGAATTATATGGTGACGGAGCACATAGCTGAGGAGTTGAGGGGTGTAGAGTGATTGAGGTGGATCACAGGGCACAGGCCATGTGAGTACGAGAGGATTCCTCTAGATCGCATGCGTAGTGATAATTTGGATTTGTTCATGATATACCTATGGCTTATAGACCATACATGAGGATCGACACCAAGGCAGCATTCTCACCACCCCGGCTAACACCTCCATAAGGGCCAGAGGAGATAGCAGCCGATCACATGGATAATGGATACAGGAGTGACAAAGGCCTATAGATTATGGTGGGTAGTAGAGCTGCGAGGTGTATGTGATCATCCTGACATAGCTATGATTACAGTAGAGAGAGATCGTCTGCAAGGTTTAGTTCATCAGCTCCAAACGCAGGTGAATGAGACAACGAGATTGTTAGCGGTTGTAGAGTCACGAGTGGAGAGACTAGAGGCAAGATTCCTCCACGCGAGAGGACGTATTCATATGTTACAAGAGATGTTGGCGGATTAGTGGGAGGAACCAATAGCAGTGGCACCTTTGAGGATGGAGAGGCCAAGTGAGTGGCATCGACAATCACAATCACCGCCTGATTCGGGAGGAGGTGCAAGGTTCTAAGTGAATTTCATTAAAGTATAAGAATAAATAATGGATGCCAACCTGCGCATGTCGATGGTAGAGAAGATGTATTTGTTTAACATCTAGAATAAATCTAAATATGTATGTTGATTTGAGGTCATGATAATAATAAGAATGGTTGTGTTTTGAATGTTTTGTTTAAAAAAAAGATAAAGATGAATGTAAGTGAATAGAAATACACAAATAGATTCATATATACCACACATGATAGGTTATGGTAGGGGATGGTTGAGCTAACCTTGGGAGACCCCATGTCTCTTAAGTGCTGCCTACATAGCCCATTACACAAAGCAAGGAGGGGCCTTAAACCGATGTAGTTCTCCCTTAGGACCAGGGAGAGGTGGATTCAGGAAATTTGTTTATGGTTAGGCAATTTGTTGGCTGGTAAAAAATATTGATAGTGGTAGGGTAATGCATATGTCGGTGTTGGTAAGGGACTGGCGATGTTGGTGTAGGTATAGGTGAAACGAAAGTTAGCTTACCTAAGTAGTAGGGAATCATGTCTCGATTAAGGTCAACACACAATCGTAGAGTCAAGTAAAAGAGGCAAAATGTCCCGTAGTTGAGAAGATCTAAACAAACCACATATTAACATAAGAGGGGATTGAATCCCTAGGTGCCTTGCATAGGCGAGAAGTCGATAGGTGAAAAGAGTCGTATTATTACAATATATCGGATATACGTCACGTCCCTTGAGTTTTGTTGTGTTGACTGAATGGTGAGGTGAGGTGGCTGGTATAGCTGGGGTGTAGAGAACTTATTAGAAGGTGATTATTCTGACGAAAGAGAACCAAACCTAAATAGACAAGTCCATGACTCAAAAATACTTTGGAATATTGCTTTTTACTTTTCTGGATATAGACTGATCAATGCGGGAAGTCCATAGGGGATATGTATTTTGTTGTTCTTGAGGTCTTCACGAAGCTGATTAATGCGAGAAGCTTCTGATAAAGGTTGACTTTGTATAGCTGTCATTCAAGGGAGCAATCTATTTATAGTAGCAGATGCAGTTTTTGTGTGTAGCTTTCCTTCGGGGGAGCAGTCTATTTATAATAGTAGAAGTGAATTTGCACATAGCTATCCTTTGAGGGAGCAGTCTATGTATAACTTAGAGGTCTAGATGTCTGTTTGGCATGAAGCATCTAGTTTTGTAGGAAGTTTGACTCAATAATATCCCATAAGTGTACAATTGAGAACATGTTATTTTGATACTTTTAAGTCATGGACCAGACTAAAAAGGGGAAGGCATATTTTAAGAGGAGGTAATGACCAAACCACGTGAGCTTGATTCTATTTTGAGATGCATGGAACAAAAGTGTATGAGGTAGTAAATGAGCTCAAGGGACAAGCGCAAGGTAGATGAGAAGTGATATAACACTAAATTCAATAGTAGAATGGTCAAAGATGCAAGGCATTAAGGGGTTCAGGCTCAGGTTTACTATTAAGCGAAGCTAAACGGTAAGTGCCTGATCCGTAAGTATGAGTGATAATGTAGGGCCCAATCTAATTAGGAGCAAATTTTCCACGTTTGCTCTTTTCTAATTTGGTTACATGCTGATTCTCTTTGAGGACAAGATCACCGACCTTAAAGGTATGCTCATGCAGTCACTTGTCATAAGCATGCTTGATGTCGTTTTTGATAGATTTGAAGGTGGTCAAGAGTTGTAAGACGACGCTCATCAAGAAGCTCCAATTGGGCTAACTGCTCTTGGCGGAAATCATCATTGGTGAGAATATCCTGAAGAGATATTCTTAGGGAGGGTATTTGTATTTCGAGAGACAAGACAGCCTCGGTACCATATACCAAATAGAATGGGGTGGCATTAGTGGAGGTGCGAATGCTAGTCCAATAAGCCCAAAGGGAAAAGGGGATGTGATCAGGCCAATTGCTTCCAGAATCGTTAACAACTTTCATGAGGATTTTGGTTAGGGTTTCATTAGAAGATTCGGCTTGACTATTTACTTGTGGATAGTAAGGTGATGAGAAGCTAAGTTTGATACCAAAGTTGTCACAAAGGTCTTGTAACAACTTATTTTTGAAATATTTTCCATTATCTGTTATCAGGCGATGAGGAACACCAAAACGATAGATAATGTGATGGTTAATGAATTTGACGATTTTTTATTTTTTGGTTGAAATGAGTGGAATGGCTTCCACCCATTTAGTGTAATATTCGGTTGCTGTGATTATCCAATGGTGACGTTCTGAAGAGGGCGGGTGAATCTCACCAATAAGGTCTAAACCCCATTGTGAGAAAGGCCAAAAATCTCGTGCAACCTGTAGCGGATGGCTAGGAGTATGTTGAAGGTTGGCATGTTGTTGACACATAACACAATGCTTAACATATTCATAGAAATCGTTATTAAGAGTAGGCCAATAATAGCCTAGGCAAAGGATTCATTTGGCCATGGCAAGGCCACTAAAATGTCCACCACAAATACCATTGTGGACTTTTTGGATAGTATAGGTGACCTCCGCACTGGTTAGACATCGAAGGAGGATACCATCAAAGACATGTTTATAGAGGAGTCCCCCCATGATGACATAATGTGAAACACGTTAAAGAAAAGCATGTTTTCTGTTACTAGTAATGTCAGGTGGGAGAAAAGAAGTTGTAAGGTAGTCGTGAAATTGGTGATACCAGGTATCCTGTGAATTAGCAGACACATTATTTATCATACAAACATCTAGGGATGAGTAAGATGGAGCAAAGAGTTGTTGGACCAAGATGAATATGTCAGAGTCAATTGGTGAGGCAGGAATTTGCGAGGCTAAGCAAGCCATAGTATCCGCAAATTTGTTAGTGGAGCGGGGAATGGTTTGGATAGAATAATGAGTAAATAAGGTCAAAAGTGAATCCACGTAATGTTTGTACTTTTGAAGTTCCTTATTTTTACATTGGTAGATGCCCATAACTTGATTAACTACTAGTTGGGAGTCACTAAAAATATTAATAGATTTGACACCTAAGTGTAACGCAACCTAGAGACCCAAAACAAGGGCCTCGTATTCCGCTGTATTATTAGTGCAGGGGAAATCGATCCGGAAGGAAAGAGGCATAGGCTTAGCATCAAGAGGAATGAGAAAAAAGTTGGCTCCTCCACCACACTGGCATTTGGATCCATCGAAGAAGAGGGTCATTGGATATGACTCCTCACTGAGTGAAAGAGTGGCAATGAGTTCGCCGGGGAAATTAAAATTAGTAAATTGTTCCATAGGTAAAGGCACTTCCGTGAGTTGGTCTGCAATAGTTTTTCCTTTGATTGACTTCTAGTGTGTAAATTCAAGGTCGAGGTCAGCAAGGAGCATAAGCCATCGGGTGATGTGTTGCTTTAGATGTGGTTTGGCATACATATACTGAATGGGGTCCGTGTTGGTGATGACAAAAAATTTGTGATTCAGGAGGTAGTGTCGGAGTTTGGTGGCTACGAATGATAAGGCTAGGCACAAATTTTCTACATGTGTATACCTAGTCTCGTAATCCATGAGAGTACAACTTATGTAATAAATGGCTTGTTCTCGATGCTCGGAGTCATGATGTGTGAGCATGGCTCCTACAGCATGGTCGGTGGCAGAAAGGTAAAGGTAGAAAGGGCTATCATCCTGAGGTGGAATAAGCACAGGTGGCTGCAATAGATAGGCTTTAAGAGCCTCAAAGGCTTGGTGGCACTCTTCACTCCATTGAAAGACAATGTCCTTTTTAAGGAGGTGATGGAAGGGTTGACATCGATCCGAGAGTTGGGAGATGAAATGCCTGATAGATTGGAGTTTACCTTGCAAACTACGCAATTTTTTGAGGTTAGTAGGTGGGGGCATTTCTAGGATAGCTTTGGCTTTAGCTGGATCGACCTCGATGCCATGCAAAGAGACGATAAAACCAAGAAGTTTTCCTGAAAGGACACCAAAGACACATTTCTTTGGTTGAAGACAAACACAATATTGTAACAAGTGATCAAAAATAATGGTTAAAACATCGAGATGTACGTTGCGATGTTTAGATTTGCCAAGAAGATCATTGACATAATCCTCAAGGATAGTGTGCATAATGTCATGAAAAATGTAAGTCATATCCCGTTGATAGGTCGCACCAACATTCTTAAGGCCAAACGGCATGACATGATAACAAAAGGTTCCCCAAGGAGTTATGAAGGTAGTTTTATGTTGATCGGCCGGGGCTACCAAAATTTGATTGTATCCCGAGAAGCCATCCATGAGAGAAAGAATCTCATGGCCCGCAGTGAGATCAACAAGTTGATCAATACTTGGGAGGGGGAAGTGATCCTTTGGGCAAGCGAGGTTAAGGTCTCAAAAATCTGTGCATATCTGAAGTCCCCCCGTTGCTTTAGTAACAGGTAAGATGTTAGAGATCCATTGAGGATAGTCAATAGGTAATATGAAGGAAACATAAAGGAGTCATTGAAGCTCTTCTTTGACTAAGAGGGCAATGCGTGGATGCATTTTTCTCAGTTTCTATTTAACTGGTTTGGAATCGGCTTTGAGGGTAATGTTATGGACAGCAATGTCAGGATCAATTCTTGGCATGTCAGCGTAGGACCAAGCGAAAGCTTGGTTGCAGGCATAGAGAAAGGTAGTAAAGGTGGTTTGTTCTGATGCGCTAAGAGATTGTCCGATCTTCACAATGTGAGGATCATCCTTTGTGTGGATGTTGATTTCTATAGTCGACTCATTTAACATGGTTTGAGTTTCAGATGGTAAGGCACGTTGAATATAAGAGTCGTCCGCACCAAGGTAAGTGAGGATGGAGTCGTCATCCTGGCACTCAACAACATTAATTGAAGGTGAATCCTCTTCAATCATGTCTGGATACAGAAGGGGAAGAGAATATGGGTCCTTATTATCGCGTTGATAAGTGAGAGGACCTAGGAAGATAGCGTTTATGAAAAAAAAAATTAGGAGGGATAGATTCAGGGTCTATCGACTCTGTGGGTGACAATGGCAAAATGGGTGATGATGGTTTGGTAGGGGTGACTTTGTCATCTTCCAGGATACAACTGATATGAAGTTTCTTCAGTGTAAGTGTTTCAGGAAATCCAAGACCACTACGATCTTTGTGTTTTCGTGTAGTCACTGGAATGATTGTATGTCTGCCTTGTTCATAAAGACCAAAACCAAAACCTTTCCAAGCATAGTGAGTCAAGAAGGTGAGGGCAAAACGATGATTTGTCAGGTATTGAAAATCAGATTGGAAGGGAACCACACCAAGGGGAGGTTCAGGGGTAACAGAGGATGTGTCGACACCCCCATACGTTAGGTTGGTGTGGCAATTAGGTGGTCCATAGGATATTACCTCCCCCACACGACAGTCGTAGGTAGGATGTGCATGTAACTATCCATACTCTTGTGGGGTATGGAAAGAGCTAACGTTATATAGGTGATACTCCCCCAGCATAAGGCATTGAAAAACATATACTAAGGGGTCTGAGGTTGGGATGTTGTCCGCGGGAAAGGAAGTGGTATTTGCGACGGTGGTTACATTGGTTAAAGGTGTAGGTGTGGTTGAGGTGGATGGTAGAGGTGTGATTGAAGTGGATGGTTGGGTTAGATGAATGGGTGTCTTGACTGGTACAAGCACATCATTAGGGTGATATAACATATTGCAGGTTTTGAAGGGGGGAGGATCAGCTTTTACGGTATAGGAATTCCCCTCATACTTAAATTTTATGCATCTATGTAAGGTGGAGGGAACGCATCCCATAGCCTGGATCCAAGGGTGGCCTAACAGCATGTTATATTGAAATTCTCCCTCAAGGACATAGAAGAGTTCAGGTAAGGTACGTGGCCCTACATGAATGTTAAGGATCACAGTGCCTAAGGTATAAGTAATAGCATCGTGAATGAACGCAGCATGGTGGGGTTGGCACACATGTAGCTAGAGGGGATATTCATTTGTTAAAAGGCTTTGGAAGAGATGATGTTTAGGCTAGCACCCCCGTCAATCATAACATGATGCACCAGAATGTCCTGGACGTAAGCTGAGATGAAAAGAGCGGGATCAGGATCTTCTGCACCAAAGTCAACAATTTCATCTTCGAAGAAACTGACAGCAGCGGTTTGCTGCACAGGGACGGAAGTGGTAGATTGTTTGGTGAGAGAGGTAACGTGGTTGGGTGTTAAGATGGAGGTAATGGGCAAGGTTTTGTTAGGTAAAACCTCTATCCCTTGAAGGATTTCAACAAGCGCTTGGCGATGAGATTCAGAGGTCTGAATGAGATCATATAGTGTCATTTTTACAGGTGATTGGTGAAGCTATTTGATCATGGTTTGGTGGGCAACTCTATTAGAGACAGGGTAGGCAGGTCCATGAATAACCATTTTAGGTGGTGGTGCGATCGGGATGGTGGACGGAGAAAGAGAGGTCGCAGGTGTGCTTTCTTTAGCTTTTCCATTGTTTTTCTTCCCTCAAGTAGCAACACTAATCATGTTGATCTCGTGAATATGAGAGGAGGAAGATAGTAGGGATAAGTCATGGTCTTCGAGAGGTGGGGTTGTAATAATGATAGATCTTGGTGAGGAGGGGACAGGTGGTATAGGAGAGGGGATTGAAGCTAAAGGTTTCTCCCTTCGTAAATTGTCTTTCTTAACCTTTTTATCTGAGAGAGGTGACTGACGAAGTATGGCTTTCAACACTTTACATCCCTCTACATCATGTCCTGGTGTGCGGTGGTAAGCACAGATTTTAGACTCATCATAACCTATAGGTCGAGGTTTAGATGGATCATAGGGTCTAAGTGGGGGTAGGGAAATGGTCGCATTCTTCACCAACATCGCAAGGATTTTGGCGTAAGACCCTTTGAGTGGGTCAAAGTTAGAGGAAAATGAGGCTATTGACTAGGTATGGTTGATTTGTATGGGTGGTAGCTTAGCCAAGGGGTTTTGATAATTAGATTTAACTAAATGTGACCTCTTCGGCATAGAAGTTATGTTTAGTTGGTCAGATGACGTGGTAGCAACAAACAACCATGGAGAAAGAGAAGTGACAGTAAACAAATCCTTTAATGATGGAGTTTGTTTAGAGTTGATAGGTGGACAGGATACTTGGGGTGACGATGTTGATATACCCTTGGATCTTTGTATGGGTGCAGAAGGTGTAGGTCGTTTTAAAGAAAACGCAGGAGGTATCATATATTGATGCAAGGTGGAGGGATGAGGTCCCAATATAGAAGGTAGGTGTGACAGTGATGGTTTTAGTTGTGATAGAGACATAGGTTGGACTTGAGGAGATTGGGTCTGTCTCCTAAGTGGATGGAAGGCTTTACTTTTGGATAAATCTAACCGTTTAGGTGGGTGTGTTAGACTGGGTATTGGTGAGGTCCCAAGCATAGGGGAAGGTTTGGTTAGGTCAATAGAGGTGGATGAGGTATTTGGTAGAGATGAGGGGGGTGAAGATGAGGACATAGGCATTTTAAGCTTTTGTAAACACTTCGGGTATATGGTAGAGGCATCTAGATCAGTCATCTGCACTTGAGTAGAATATGGTGTACTCAAACATTCCCATAGGACTCATCTATCTTCTGAGGGGTGACAATCCTCACATGTGAATAGGAACTTTTGTATGGAAGAAAGGTGGGTTGTGATTCTGGTCCACTGTGGGTGTGATACAGGGGGTAAACAAGGAACTGTATCCATGGGCGTTAAGAGGTCAACCGGTCGCTGAAAAGATTTAGGCGATGAAGAACTAATAGGTAGGAGGGCATCTTTGAGAGGATCCATCATGATTAAAGAATTTGGTGATGTTGGTTTGAGGGGTTTCTCGTCTAAGGATGACGAAAAAAGTGGTGAGTCTTCCTCTTGTACAGTAAGAGTGGTAGAAGGAGATGTTTGGGAAATAGATAAGCTAGATAACATCTGCTCACAGTCTTGCAGAGATGTGGTGTAAGAAGGATCCTCTGTGAGAAGAGAACTCTGGGTGGTTAATTCCTTTATGGGTAAAGGAACGGCAAGGATTTCGTCTTTTCTTGATGGTGGTGAAGGGGGTTCGGGTTCCTGCGTTAGTGAAGAGGCTTGATTCAGAATTTTCTCGATAGAGGCTTTTGGCTGGGAGTCGAAGACTACATGAATTTCATGAATACTCTCCTCAGCTAAGATATCTTGGTTTATGTTACTGTTAGATGAGTGGTTCAGGAATGGTTTGTTGAAGATTTTCAAATTTTGATTAGCAGGGGCATTAGGATTATTGAGGGCTATATCCCCTGCATCAACCATTTCCTGCACTATGTTTTTCAACATCTTGCAGTTTTCATGACTGTGTCCCTTCACATGGTGGAAGTTACAGAAGTCATTTTCTTTATACCAAGAAGGTATAGCGCGGGTGGAATCAAACCCAGAGTGAGGTTTAATAGGAGCTAAGGTAATAGCTCCTGCCTTGAGCAATTTTTCCAATATCACTCCATAAGTTTCTCCCAAGGGAGTGTAATTGATGGGCTCAACTTTATACTTATAGGTTGTTTTTGGTAGGGTATTAGACGGTGCTTGGGATTTGACCATCACCACATGGACAACTCATTTTGATTTCGAAGTAGTTGATGCATGAGAATTAGTGGTGTTAGGTTTGTTGGTGGAGTCTTGGGTTCAGAAATTGGGGTTTTTGTTGCGCAACTGCAATTTCTCTTCCTCTAAGGCTCGAATCTCTAGTTTTCGAGCCATAGTAAAGGCCTCGTCAAATGTGTGGAAATTTTGAATTTGGAGGGTAGGAGAAATGTGCTTAGCACAGGCCCACGTAAAGAGTTCGATAAGTTCAGCCTGAGGCAAGGCATAAGTAAGTTGGTTGATAAGGCCCCACCATTGTCCAACGAAATCTGCTATAGATTCATCTTCAAATTGTCGGATGGCATAGAGGTCGGTGATAGATACTTTCTTAGCAATGTTAATGGAGAAATGATCCAAGAAAGATTGGGCTAATTGGTTAAAAGGGAAGATTGAGTGTTGGGTTAAAGCACTGTACCACTCCAAAGTGGGTCCTGATAAGGACATGGGAAAGGTGTGGAGTAGTAAGGCATCATCATGAGAAATCAGATAGCAGACATGTCTAAATGATCGCAAATGTTGTTGAGGATCCTCCTTACTATTAAAACGAGTGAATTTTGGTAATTCCCATTGAGGAGGATATGAATGAAGGGGTAAAGAAGGATGAATAGGCTTCTGACAAACTTGCTCGTATGTCAGGGTGCTATGGCTTCCTGAAACAGAAGCCTCCAGATTTTGCATTTTGTCCATCATTTGTTTGATTGAATCAGTGGTTGGATGAGATGATGGTGTGGTTGCCGTAAATGGAGGGGGATTGGGCTAAGGGCCACCACTAGACAATGGTGGGGTTAAATGTTGATAAGGTATTGAGGACGAATATGTTGAAGTGACCAAATAGGGATGTCCTATATAAGATGTTGAAGTTATCGGATACGTGTGTGGAAATGAAAAGGTGGGCGGAGCTTGAGAAGGAAAGCTTGTGTGAATAGGTGGGAGAGAGCAAGTTATGAAAGGAGAAGTCTGCGAGAGAGACGAGGTAGGAGAAGTCAGCGGTAATGATATGTGGGGCCCCAGATTAACAAAAGGAAAGCAAATATGTGCCGTAAGAACCTCTGAAGTCATTGAGTTGGGTGACGAGGCTAAGGATGAAGAAGGCAAGGCAGAGTTATCAGGTGGGGAAGGAACTAAGTGAGTGGCTATACTAATAGGCATACCAACAAGGAGTTAACCGTCGGGTGTATGGTCAGGGGCATGAGACAAATAGTAATGTACAGCGCTAGGATTAGCGTCCAAAAATTTCACAAATTCCTTATCTCCTACAGGGATTTTGGGAACCTCGCTGGTGTCCTTAGGATTCCCCACAGGATGTGAAGGGGGTGATTCAGGAAAAGGCACAGAGCAGGCATTTGAAACCATGGCTACAGCTTGTTTTTGAGTGATAACAACCATGGAAAAGAGTACACAGTAGGGATGCAATCTATTAGGAACAGAAGCAACAAAAAAGTGTTGGAATTGGTGGGTTGCTGGTTTTGGGAACTGTGAAAGATAGTAACCGATATCGGTCAGATACCCGATGTCGGTCAGGCTGTAACCAGCATCGATAAGTTAACCGAGGTCGGTATAATAGGACCGGTGTAAGAAGCTATAGGAAGTTGCTGATTTGGGGTTAACAGTGCTTAGTATGCCTACCAAACTGTTCTGAAGTGATCACAGAAAAAAATCTATGACAGAGAAACAGAACAAAAAACAAGCAAGATGCACAAGTAAATTAACAGACTAACCCTAGGATTAGTTTTAATCACTTTGGGCTTATGCCTTAGACGTAAGATGATGTCAATCCTAAACAGAAGACTTAGGGGAAATGTCAAGTTTGTTTTGGCTTATAAGGTTACCTCAATCGGGCGGAGGAATACCATGGAAAAGGGGGGATGTTTGAGCTATTGTGTTAATTATGATGTGATTCAGTATGTGTTATGCAGTGAAAGTAAGATTGATTTCTTGTCAATACCATGGATATCACCCCCATGTGTACAACCTGTTACTTAAGCTACATTCACTAGAATTGAAAACAGCAAGCAAGAATGTGATGCAAGTGTTTTAACCCCAAATCAAAAATGATATTCGATGAAGCAAAGAAGATGACTTTAACTAATGCAAAGATGTGAAAGCAAGAAAAATTATTTTACCAAATAATAGAATATCTTGTGAATATTTTAGAAGAATAAAATAGCAAGTGTGCTCCCTATATGAAAGCAAGCAAGAAAGAAAGAAACCCAAAATGGGTCCCACCGGGCGTGCCAAAATGTTTCGCACAGAAATTCTTCCGTTCCTGGAATAGAGTTGCTTCTATCCTTTCATTTCTTTGAGAAACAGATAAGGGTTATGGCTAGGAGGAATATCTGTTGAATGTTGAGAGGGCGTGTGCGTACCATAGAGAGAGATCAGATCGATTGCAAAGAACTCCTTTTTGTCTAGGAAGGACTACCTGCAAGTAAGAATACAAGACCACCAGATTCTAATTAGACAATAAATGAGGGAACTGCCTTGGGCCCAGGAAGTATTAAACTTCCTTTCGAAGGTGGTCAGTTCCCCTACTAATATGAATTAACACAAATTATTGCAAATTACAATTTAATTACCTTGTTAAAACAATAGAGGAAAGGGCTAGTTTTGGTTTTGAATCATAGTGACCGATGCCGGTCACTGTCACCGGTACCGGTTTCTGATAACCGATATCGGTAGGGGCAGTGGTTTAGGAGCTTTTAGTGAAGGTTGGCTATAAGGTGGCTATGGTGTTTATAAGGCTAGTAAATGATTGGGGATAGGTAATGGGGTGATGGAGAAGGCTCAGAGGGTATGGGAGCTATTCTTGGGGTAGTGTAGGGGTAGAGGAATGATAGTTAGATGGAGGGTGTTACCGGGTAGTAGATCTAGGAATAGACTTGTAATTACTGTGATTCAGAAATCCAAGAAATGTTATTAAAATAACATATAAGACACTACTTACTAGTTCCTGATGAAGATACAGGTCCAAGGACTATGATGACAAAGGAAATATTCAGGTAGGATGATCTAACAATCCAAGATGAGCTATCTTCACTCCCAATGCTTGGATGAGTGTCACTGGGCTCTGGTTACTCAATTGCAGTCTTGGGCTTGATTTCCTTCTCTGCAAACTCCTCTCTTTCCTTCACTTGTCTCTGCTCGGCCAAGTGAATTCCCGATCCTTCCAAAAAAATCCCAGGTTCTAGGTCCCTTGTTTTTGGTTGGGGGAGGTCATTTACAGGGAACCGATGACGGTTACGTAACCGACGGCGGTCGAGTAGGAACCGATGTCGGTTAAGTCAAAGTGGGATATTTTTAGTAAAATAGCCAACTTTCCCTCCTTTTCTCCTGAGGAATTAGTTGTGGGCTTGGTCATGTCATTATTAGGTTGATTTTGGTGCGGGTGAGGAGTAACTAGTCATGGGTGTGGATGTAGACCAAGTTATAGGTCTTAATTAGGTTAGTTTAGGGTTAGGACTAGGTCATGATGAGGTGGTGAAATGAGGTGGCAGGTTTGGAGATGTGGATTTATTAATTATAAGGTAATTAATAAATAATTTTGTAAGGTTTAGGTGATGAGGCTAGGTTGCAAAATGAGATGCAGGGCACAGGGGGTCGTAAGACACAAATTTGGTGTCTACAGTGCTATTCGCAGAGAAGGTAACATAAATTCAACCAGAAAGACAGCTTTCATGTCAAACACCAACTGAAAAGGTGTGGCTTTGTTCAATATTTTATACGTTGTTTTGTAAGCCCATAATACTGCTAATAATTTGTCATCCCAATCTTGTCTTCCAACATCAAAATTTTTTGTCAAGGTATGACTCAGTATTTTTTTGAATGCTTTTGTGGTTCCATTTTCTTGTGGGTGATAGGGCATAGTCTTTTGATGAGCTACCATGAACTATGACAACAGGATCCTCACAGTCTCATTCAAGAAATGCGTACCCCTATCACTGGTCAAACCCAATGGGCATCCATACCTCATGATAATGTTCTCCCATAAGAACCTTTCCATTGTTGTTGTTGTGTAATATTTAGTCGAAGCTTCCTCTACCCACCTTCTTAGGTAATCCATGCAAGTGATGATATAACATGACCTAGTCCTACACGTCATTTGTGCAATATGTCCTACAAAATCTATTGCCCATTTTTCAAAAGGATCCATGCTAGGGATAGGGCGTAAAGTCATTTCATCTCTCTTTCCTAGTTTTCCAAGGCACTGATAATGGTCACACACTTTACAATAGTCTCTACAATCCTTGTATAGAGTTTCCCACAACAAACCTACCATTAATTTATTACATGCGGTGGCATTGCCTACATAATGCCCACCCACACTTCCTCCATGATGGCCAGGTGCTCATGCTCTAATACACACCTACACAAAACTTCATCACGTCCTAACTTGTATAAGTCTCCACTGATTAAAATGTAAGGCGTGGAGCGTATGGCTAACTCCTTTTTCTCTAAAGTATTCATTCCTTCCAGCGCCACACCTTCCTTAAAAAATACTGCAATCTCTTCCAAGTCTGAGGGCACGTGCCACAACCTAAACAGTTGCATGTCCAACATTGTTTCCTCAATAATCTGGGCATCCTTCCCTGAATCAATTCTTAACAGATGATTAGGCCCACAATTGATTTTTCTTGGCTTTACTACAATGGTGAATTCAAATTCTTGAAAAAACAACACCCACTAACATATACGCCCTTTTAGGATGGGCTTGTTCACCAAATATTTTAGTGTCATGTGGTCAGTGTAAAACACAAAGGGTGTTGCTAAAAGATACTATCTAAACTTGAAAAGTACATAGATCATTGACAATGCCTCACGCTTAGTTATGGTATAATTTTTCTCTGCTAGTGTTAGCTTCCTACTTGCAAAACATAGAGGGTGAGCAACAATCCCTTCACCTGGTTGTGCAAGCACTGCTCCAATGGTGGTGCATGAGGCATCTACATGGACATAAAAGGGCTTGTCCCAAAAGGGAAAATGTAAAATAGGCGTGGTGATAAGCCTATCTTTTAATGTATCAAACTCCCTCTGTTGCACCTCTCCCCAATAGAAGACACTTTTATGTGTAAGCATCTCCTCTAAAGACACAGTGATCTTGGCATATCCTTTAATAAATTTCCTATAATAGCCCATATGCCCAAGGAATCCGTGCATTGCTCTCTAGCTAGTAGGATCCCTTAACCCCACAATAACTATAACTTTAGCGGGATCTACCAGCAAGCCCTCCTTACATATGATATACCCAAATAAATCCCCAAAGGGTGTAGCAAACACACATTTCTTGATGTTGAGGGATATCCTCAACTGCCTACACCTTTCAAACATTAACCTTAAATTGTCACAATGGTCTTTAACCAAACCATATACTATCCAATCATCCAAATAGAATTGAAGAAACTTATGGATGAAGTCCTAGAATTCTTACACCACTATGCATGAAAATACAGTAGGTACATTCTTCAACCCAAAGGGCATGACCGTGTATGCAAAATTTCCCCACTTGATGGCAAAGGTTGTCTTCTCTTGGTCCTCCTTTGCAATCCAGAATTGGTGGTACCCTAAAAATCCATCCATAAAGGAATAGATTTTGCGTCCAGTGACTCCTTCAAAAATTTCTTCAATGAAGGGGGTCAGAAAGGGATCAATGACACAAACTACATTCAATTCCCTATAATCCATGTAGATCCTAATCCACCCATCCTTCTTGATGTTGATTACCATTATACTTATCCACTCTAATTCTTCCACTACCTCAATGATCCAAGAAGCTATCATTTTGTCTATCTCCTCCTTAACCTTCACACGTAAATTGGGATTCATCTGGTACGGTCTTTTCCTGATCGTGTGTGCACCATCCTTCAGCTTTATCTTCAGCTCCCCCAAGGAATGGTGAACGCCTTTGAGCTCTTGGTACCCATATGGAAATAAATCCTCAAATTTGCGCAAAAAATCAATGATCTTAGATACCTCCTTCTCCGACCAGTAATCTCCAATAATATAGCTTCCTTAGGTTCTTCTCCAGAACTAATGTTAACTTTCTTCATTTTTAAGGGCTCATGGTAGGCACGCACTCGAGTATCTACATTGTTTACTGCCTCACGCATCCCTATACAATGGATAACATCTAAGCTTTCTGATTCCTCTCCATCAATCACATACACTAACTTTCCTTTTACGTTTTCCAAACACACGCGCTCAAGCTATAACTCTTATGTTTCCTCTACATCTTCTTCAAAGTGAGCCCCCAATCTTAGTTCACCTAGTAATTCCAATAGCCTATCTTCCATCCTAGCACTATCCCCCATGGTAAGGTTCTTGATGCCCTATAAGGCCTTATTAACCAATGGTTTAGTACTCCGATACTCAAAGGTTTTAATAAGGTCAGTCACGAGCTCTTACTAATTCCTTGTTTAGTGGCGTGTCTCCGAATGAATATACCATGTGTGCGCTCAACCCTGTAGTGTAGAATACAAATTGTGCACCTAAAGGGATTGTGGCAAAGCTTCTGCGCCTTCTCTCCATACCCATACACACTCTTGGATGTGGAAAGAGGCAGGCTCCTTCCCATGGTACTCCTTGATGATGGTGGGTACATTGCTCCTAGAAAATGTGACAAAGAGAGCAATTCTTACCTCATGCCACTCTAAAAGGCTCTCCTAATGTGTAGCCCACCACCGATATTTTGTGCCGAGCAAGACATAACTTAACCACCCCCTCCGTTCCTTCTCATCCTTCCACTGAGCTTCCACCTCCTATAGAAAGATCTCAGGGAAGGCTCCTCCTGAATACTTGGGCAGTTCTTTTCCTCCAAGGTGCCTAACCATGCACGCCTTTGTTACCTTGGTCACTGAACCTCTTAACTACCATCCCATTAATTCATAAGTCCCATGCACCTAATTTTCACATGCCAGACTGGTGGTATCACTCACTGACTGAGCATCTTCAAATTGGATAACCCCCTTAGTAGGGTGTATCATCTCAGGGTCTCTGATTGAGCACACATATATCATGTCCAAAAGTTCTTCCCCCAATGGTTCAATATAGGGTGCTGACTTCCCATTAGCCAGGGGTATAATGACCCATTCTTCCTTGTTCTCAAATTTGATGTACCCTTTGTTAAACCAAAGGTATGCATTTTTCTTGTAACACCAAGGGTGCCCAAGTAGTGATGGGAAATTTTCTTCCTCGGTGAGCACCAAGACTTTAAATTCCCCAGTAAACTTGGCTCCCTGGATATTAATAGCTGCATCCTTTAAGACACCAATGGGCATTACCTTAGTCTTGTTTTCCATATACAACACATTTGAAGATGGCTGTAATGCGGGTCTTCCCATCTGATGCCATGCATCCAAAGTTAGAATCTTAACCTCCACACCTATGTCAATGAGGATATTACGAAGGAGCCATCCATCTACAACTATATTCAACGTAATCTCCTTGTCATAGTTTAGGCTATGAGGGGGAAGGTTCACGTGAAGGAACTATCTCTCACATTCTCCTCTGGCATGTGGTACCTTATCTCTCAACCATGATCCTAGCAAGGGAATGATATTCTCCTGCCTTAGCATTTTACATACCTCCTTAACCTCATCTAGGTCATCCTTTTTCACCTCAACCCTCCTTCCTTATTCTTCCTTCCTAGATTTATCCTTTAGACACTAGATCTCCCCTTGTAAGATTCAAATAACATCCATGGTGTCCTGATATATCTCCTTTTGATGCATAGGGTCTAGATACTTTCGATGAATGACCTCCTCCCTTGAAACTAGGTTCTTCTATCTTGGTACCTATCTTGCATGTGTAGCTTTTTCCCTTGTTTTTACCAAGACAGGCTCCAAACCTGCATCCCATGTTACTTGAGGCATCCATTGTATTTCCACCTTCTTGATACTAACCATTGCAGCACTCTTGTCCTTCTGGTGTTGTTGATTCATATGCTCAAACAATTCTAGGAACTCCTCATACTTGTACTTATTTCCACAACACAAGCACTGCAACAAGTCCGGGCATTCCCATTTGTAATGTTCTGTAGATCCACAGTTGAAACAGGTTTCATGCAAGAACTCACTCCTTCCTCCTCTGTGGTAACCATGACCATGGAATCCTCCTCGATAACCTATTCCACGCGTGCCTCTATCTATGCGCTCCTCATAACGGTGATCATCACCCTTGGAACTAATTGCAATGCTAGTTTGGCACACCCCATGATTGATGGCCTCATGGATTTGATCAATGATCCTACAGTCCTTAGTATCATGGGTTATAGAAGTGTAAATCTTGCAATAACACGATACATTCTTCCTGATTATGTGCTACAGTAAGGGACATCTACTTGCATCATGGTCCCCATGACAAATCTCACACTCTACCACCACACTGCATACTGTCCTCCAGGGGAAATTATCCTTTACATGCCCCTCTATCTCACAATCTGTGTACCACAAACCACTATGAGTTTCATGGGTTGAGTTCACAGACAATTTTTTCAACTGCTTGGCCATAGCAGCAATCTGAGCCTCCAAGAATGGGCTAATGCCAGTATCAACACACTACCAATAGCCTCAGTGCATAGGCCAACCTCCAATGCCTCGTGTGGGTCTGTAAAAGTTTTATGAGACAAGGCCCTTCTAAAAGGGGTGATCAACCCTCCAACAAACCACTGTGTATGTTGTGAAGGATGAATATCATATGATAGTTTAGAAAAGAGAGTCTTAAAGCATGCATCATACTCCTACACACTCTCTACCATTCCTTGTTGAATATTCTTCAAAGCGTTGATGCTCTTCTACTCAAACTCAAGAATGTGGAACTCTACCAAGAATGTATTCTTTAAGGCAGTATAATCCACTATTGTCTAATGAGGATCATACTTCTTATACGAGTTATGCGTGTGCCCTTGCAACATGGATACAAACTGACTAGCCTTCCATTCTAGGGTTGTGACACCCTTCGTGTGCCATATAATTTCACACTTGTGAACATGTTCCACAACATCCTCAATACCTCTATAACTGGGAAAATGTAGAGACATTTCAAAGAAAACTTGTGGGGGTGGTTGGGGTCCAAATCCTCCTCCACCAGATCCTTGGTTTCCGCATGTGTTTCCTCCACCTCCTGATCCACTAGGTCCACTAGGTCCTAAACTACCAAATCCACCAGGACCACTAGGTTTTGAACCACCAGACCCACTAGCTCCTACTCTGCTTGAACCACCAGATTTGCCAATCCCACCAGGTCCTGAAGTGGTCATGCCAAGGGTCCCCATAGTTCCACTAATTTATGCACCTACAGTCTATAACAATGCCCCACTACCAATAGTATACCCCACACCACTTCCATACTCGAGAACAAATTATTGTGTGCCTATACCTTGCTTGAAAAGTCCTAACACTGGGCTAATGTTTACAGCCATAAAAGTACCAAATGAGAAATTATACCTCATGAGCATAGAATGATCACCTCCAATGTAATCAACTAGATTAGCAATATTATCCCTCTGATTTGGAAAACTAAGAACCAGGGTCCAGTCACTAGGTGGGATCAAATGCATGCCAATGGTTCTTCTTTCTCCACGTGATGAACTCTCATCAGAAGCTGAAGGGGTTTCTCTCACGCATTTTCCAAGATGGGTTCGTACAAACTACTCAGGCTCCACATCCTCGTCATGAACCTCAAATCATTCATGTAATGTCTAGCATCATACATCCATCAAACCTGTAACCTCGCATCATCTAGCAATCTCCCTTTCACACACTTCACCATACATGAATCGTCTCTCCTCCCTTTCTTTCTTTTCCGTAACATCTGCCATCTTCCTCCACCTTAGCTTCCTCACCCAATTCTCAGACTTGTTTAGTCGGCCATTGGGAAAGCCTCTAAACTCATGGTAATCATGAAGATCTTCAAAGCCAGAGGGAAAACATGTAAAAATTATCATCTGGGCTCCCTCAGAAACTCAAACTCAATAACCTCCAGACAAGAATATGTGGAAATGGTGTACTCCACAGTGTAGCTAGCCAATACTCCTTTCCACCAATGATCCACAACATGGGTCCACATCAGATCTACATCTTGTAGCCTTTGGTAATCTTCTTGGGTCCACACATGTGATCTACAACACCAACTTGATCTAGAAGCATAGGCTGAGAGCCATTCATACAGTTCCACAGGGAAACAATAGAAAAAAAATTCATATAGATCATGGTAGAGATTCTCTTCTACCCATCTACATGCATTAAACTTAGGTCCAGTGCTGAATCTCTGAGAAAATTCATCCTTTGTGATCTTGAACCACGATTCAACATTTTCCAAATATTAACCGATCTATCATTACTCATTACACAGATCATGATGTATGCTAGATCCCACTACAACTTTGAAAAGAGGTCCTGGAAATGGAACCAAGATGTAGTCATTTTTACTCCTATCACAAAAGAAAGGAATCCCATGTGCATCGACATATCACCCAGTGAGAACTGGGTGCTCACCTGAGGCACATGCGCGTACCAAGTCTCTGTTTTATGTGAGTTTAGTGGGAAACATAATCTATGATTAGTGTAAGATATTTCAGAGGGGAAGACATACAATAACCATAGGGCTCAGAATGGCCTCTAGATCCTTGCAGTCACTTCAGATCACGTGCTTAATAGAATCCATAGCAAGTATTTTTGATAGAAAGAAACATACAAGCATTCATACTTATCATGAAAGGAAAGAGAACTCATAAGAGAGAACTATGCATTAGAACCATTGATATTAATGTATATATTATAACAAGTAACCTTATTACATCCATGGAACCATTACAGAGGGTCATAGAGAAGTAGACCGTAGTCATGCATTGCACTGGACTTAATGTAACTTATCTTCCCAAAAGAAAATTTACAACCCCTAGGCCTAATGCATTCTCTCCAAAATACAACCATTCACTAACAGAGTCCTCGCAACATTTCTGCAGAGCTCCACTCACTCTCTAGATGTCTATCTCTATGTGTATATGTATCTGTGTCTGTTTCTATCTCTGTAGGAACTCATATTTATAGCTTTTATGGACTGCCAACTCATCCTCTAACATCCTCATATCCAGTGCCAAGTTTCCAAACGTGGTCCTCCATGCGAGCATGCTTCTCTAGGCCTGAGCTCTCCACCTTATTCCATGATGTTCTTCTGGAAGATTCCATCGCAAGCATGCTCCATCCTAGGCCAACCTGTCGCCAAGTTGGCATATTATCCACATGCAACCAAGTCATGATTTTCACATGTTCTATTCCAGACATCCAAAATTACTAATTCCCTATCCTTTCTTGCATTGCGTGTGATACATGCTTCCTTATACCCTTCTATTACGTGCTTTTGCCTTGCACACCATTCCATAACTAGGATCTTACATGCCTACGTGCCTTCATACTTGGCCAATATTCTAAGGGTCCAATAGTAACAGACCCCCTCCTTTTTGCATGTCATTCTACCTTCCCCACTGTTTCCACCTTCTTGTCACACATCAGTATCACTTCTTGTCACACGTCAATCACCTTTTTTATATACACGTAAGCCTTCCTTCACTGTCATGCGACATCATTTCTTCTTATCATGTGACAAATCATTTCCTCATCAATGATGACTCTTATTGTTCTTGTCAGGCATCAATTGGTGATTCCTATTGGGTGATAGCAAGGAGTTTCATATACGGCCAAACATTAATGGCACCGTACAGGGTATCTCAACAATTGGATTAATGAGGTATGGCACCCATGTTCACCGTGCAAGAAAAGTACCATTAGAAATCAAATTGGTATGGTTTCCCATACCTACGTACATGAAATTAATGAAAGATGTTGGCTGGTAGCTCCTTTTCTATATGTGTGTGTGTGTGTGTGTGTGTGTGTGTGTGTGTGTGTGTGTATTTTCCCCTTCATTTTGGAGAGAGATACATTCTTAAATGTAAAAGAACATTGCCAAAATTGTTCCAACACTTGTGAGCTTTAGGCCTCAAATTTATGTAATTTTTAAAGGATTATTTCCTTATGCCTATATTGTAATGGATTGTGCATCATTTTAAGAAATAAAATTTGTTTTTTGTGGATTTTATTGCCCTAGATTGAGTTGTATTGCATCTTTTTTATTTCACTGCATTTTCAGGTATATTATGCATGTTATATTCTTTTGTAGGATCTAATTTTTTTGTGCTCCACGAAATTGGAGGGTCGAATGTGTTCTTTGGACTGTGGCACTTCATCTACCCTCTTCTACCTCATTTCCTTCCATTTTCACTCACTAAGAATATCTCCACCCCCTTTTCTTGGTGTTATTACCTCCCTTAGTTTAGGACTTTATCCTATTCATCTCTTTCTTCATTGGTCCCTTGAGAATTCTAGGTTAGTGTTAGAATAGCTACATTTCCCTTCCTAGAAGTAGTTTTAGCATTAGAATAGGTAGAGGAACCAGCCTTATCTAGAGGTTTTCCTCATTTACAAGGGTCGCATACCTTGATACAATCCCATGTTAGTCAAGAGTAGGGTTTTGTTATGTGCAAATCCTAGGGTGATATTTTTCTGACATAAAAATAACTTGGGAGGAAGTAGTACTTTACTTGGTTGGCATTTGATGGTAGTCATAGAAGGATTTAAAATTATACCAGCAGGGATTCCATCCTTGAGAACTATATGGTTTAAGAGGAGTAAACCAGATGAATTATTGTTGAAGGAATTTTTATAGAATAGTTGCATAGTGTCATTTTGGCATAGATGTTAAAGGTAATGATGTCTCATTTGGTTTAACACTTACAAGAGACATTAATTTTGGTGTAGTTTTCTTATTTATTTGTTAATAAATTTTTTTTGATTGTGTGTTGATGATAGGTGATTTAGAAGAATGGTGTGGCCCTATGATAGAAGGTTGATGTTTTGATTTTTGTGTTGGAGTAGTTGGATGATTTTGGGATATAATTATAACCTTTTTAGATAGGGGTGGAATAAGATTTTGAAGGTTACGTGTGTGATATTGAACCACAAAATCATCATATGATCTCTTCATGATTTGGATAATGGGTTGTTTCTAAGATGTCTGCGAAGAGTTCATAGATGAGCTAGTTGAAGAGGTGGAAGTTGTGGATGAATAAGGTTAAATTTTAATGACGATTCCTAAGCATATTTCTGTTTTCTTCTCAAGTGTTGGTCTAGGGGTAATAATAGAGGAAGATTCAGACATAGATTCACTGATAAGAAAATTATTATTAATGGTGTTTATGGTATGATGGGATTGAATGCTATTAACTTATGGTTGACTAGTCGATGGATAATGGTTTAGAAATGGATATTTAAAAAATATTGAGGAATTGATTCTAAGGTGAATTGGGGTTGTCTAAGTGTAGTTCCCCTTTATCAATCAGATCCTAGAGTAGATTAAAAAATGAATGACACATTTAGATGTTGTGAATTTTGACTCTATAGTACTTTCAATAGTCTTTATCCTTGTATCAAGAGGATTTTGAAACAAAGCTATCAATAGGACAGATAGGCAAAAAAGAGATCATATTAGAAATGAGGAGTTTTTCAAAAACCACACCATATGATTCAATGATTGGGGTATAATTTCATTGAGATTGAGAATGTTTGGTGGTCAAACTTTCTTTTGGTGCATATTTGATGACTACCACATTGGGCGATGATTTGGATTTATCTAGATTGGAGGATGTCTTGGATGAGAATTCAATTTTTTGTTTTTTGTTCTAAGTTTGACTCTTCCTTCTATGAGAGTGCAGAGTTTGAGTTTACGGGACATTGTAAAATCTTATTCAAACATATGAAAATATTGGATTTGGAGTGTGGACAAGATGTGTTTGGCGCATGAATGGGAAAAAAATTCTATCAATTATAATTGTAGGATGGATAATGATAGTTCATTAATAATACCCCTCCAATGGGTGATAAATTTTGTAATGGATTCATCCTAAAAAAAATTGATTGCATACAGGTTAGTAATAGTGATTTTACAAGTAATTTTTATTGATAAATATTCAAGGAATATTTGGGTGAGTTATGTGAATGAGAAGAGACAATATTGTGGGATGTTATATGAGTCTAAAGTAGGACCAACCAAAGACATACGGAATGTTCTCAACATGAGGTCCTGGTCATGGGATATAAGGTAACAGGCATAATGAAAATCTTGGATGTGTTGTTGAGGGTCTTCCTTGCTATAAAATTTGGGGAATCTAGAAATCTCCTAGTGATGAGGATAAGCTTTGTAAGGCACAGATGGGTGGATAGGTTCATTATAGATTTATTCATATGATATTGTGTTTTTAGGGCCCATGGATGTTGCTTCAAGGCTTTATATCCTATTTATAAAAGCATGAAGGGGGTTAGTTTTTGGTGGTTATTATGTGTTGGAAGAGGGTGAGTTAGTTTGAAATGAAAATTTATTAGGATATTGATACGGTTGATATTGCTAAGGGAAATTTTACTGGAAGGGAATGTTTTACTGAGGGACATTGGTAGGGATATTATAAGTGGGTAGTGAGACTAATGGCTAAGATGGTTGGATATATTTATACTAGATAAGCATGGACGCGTTTAGCGTAGGTTGTGATTTTTGGGTCATTTATTATAAAGGAATATATGTGTGGATAAAAGGCTGTGAATATTGAGGTGCTTGTTGAAAGGAGATACAAGTGAAAATTAGGGGTTGTGATTGTTGTGGTATGTTCTGAAAGGTAATAGAGGTATGGGTAAGAGATTATGACTATTGTGGTATAGATTTAGAATAAATAATTGGTTGTGATTGTTGAGGTATTTATTGTGAAATAAGTGGGGTTAAGGATTGTTGTGAAATTGGATGGGTACTGGTAATAGTGCTAGTGTCAATTGAGGGTATATATGTAGGGATGGACATGGTAATTTTTTTATAGGTGGAGTGGTTTTTTGAGATGATAGTGGTTGAGACATGCTAGTAGGAATAGTATTAGAACTTACAAGAGGTGTTTGAACATCAAAGGAAGTTGGAGGGGTTTGGTGGATGAAGAAACATTTGTATTGTTTAGAGGGGGTGTAGAACCAGTTGAAGGATCTGGTGAAGATGTGGGTTATTGATTAGTTGTAACTTGTGAGGAGATTACATTTAGATCAAAAGTGATAATAGGAGTTGAAGACACAACATTGGATGTTTCTAGTTAAAATCTAGTCGAATAATAATATATATATTAAATTACAGGTTTGTGATTTGGATCAATGAAATGGGAAAAACCACATGAAGGATCAAGTACATAAGATTGTTGTTCAAGTATGGATGGTTGTATATGAAAACCCTTGGCTGCAAGGTATGCATTAAGAGTGACAGGATTTAAATCCAATATTTTTGAAAAAACATGATCCAAACTATCAAAGAAATGGGGATTGAAAATATCAGGTATCTTAGATGAGGAAGATTGGCTAGTAGAAGAATTGGGTTATTCTTGATTCAAGGGTTATGGGGTCGATAGAAAATTTTCAAATTGATCAATGATTCATAGAGAGTCTTATATATGAGCTTGATCATGTTATAAGGTTTGATGAAAATGTTGTGTGGATTGTTAAAATGAAGAAGTCATATTTTCATAAGTTTGGATGCAGGATTGTTTTCTTGTAAGAACCATGAAAATAAACAAACAATCACCTAGTAATGATAAATAAACCTAAATAATAGATTACAATCAACAATCAAATCAAACATAAAGATTGATATTTTCTTGATTAACTTAAAAATAGGGTGAGATGTGTAAAATGGTTGATAGGGTCATAGGAAATTGTCATCTATGGATGATTTTAGGAATGTTTAAGGATAGATTCCTTAATATACCCAAAGGTATGTGAGGCTCAAATATATGTTAGTGCTGGTATGGGACTTGGTATTGGGGCCTACCCCCTCACTTTATGGTCTCGTAGCAATAAGGGAGTCAGGTGCTTAACAAATATACCAAAAACCAAGGTGATTATACTCGGCCAGAACACCGAGTCAGCTTCCCTATTGGGTGATGAAATCCTAATAGTTTCACCTAGGTAGGAATGTTTAATGCAATTTGATGTTTAATGTGGTTTGTATGTGTGTGAGGGATATTACGTGGATGTGATCTATTAACCCCCTAATTAAACTATGAGATCAAATAGGATGCAAGGTTTGATTTAAACCCAACATAATGATTGATTTTTAATGAGGAAAAAAGTCAAAAATACAATACAGGAAATTAAAAAGAAAGAGAAAGGACTCACCTAAGAAACAATTCCTTTTCAATTTTTATTTTTTTAAATTTTAGATTTTCTTAGCAATGCAATAACATAGGAAGCGAAATCCCCCAATGTAGAAACTTGCAAAAGGTTAGCAGAAGATAGAAACAACAAGAAAAAATGATGTTAGAGGGTGACTGAATGAGTAATTATAATCAGTTACAAAGATTATTGGTGATAAATATGAATCATTGGCGATTCACTCCATTTGCTAGTGATTTGATTGGATCACTGACGATTACAAAGCATAAGGCCTAAAAATGAATTTTTAATAAAATTAAAATGAATAAAGGGAAAAGGGTCCCACTGGGTGTGTCAAAATGTACCAGATATTTTTTCACTTTTCTAATTTAATTTAATGAAGTGAAATAGCAAAAAATACACTGACCTCCAAGGATGATGGGGTTTACCGATACCCACAAAGATGGATGTTGTAGTTAGTGTTTGATCTTGATGTATGATTGATGTTGCTAAGTCCATGTGGATGTGTAAGTTCTGTTGTCCTAAAAATAAATCAAAAATCAAAGACACTAAACAAAAATTGATTAGATAGATAGCTAAATAAGCTTCTTGGTAAAGTTCAATTTAAGGAATGCAATGGGACTTCCTTAGAGGATTTCAAATTGTTTTGTAACAATCAAGTGAATTGATAAAGATATATGATGAAAAAACATATATGGATAGTAGATAAGAATCTCTAGAATTCTAAATAAAAGAGTAAATCATGTGCTACTTTGAAGGTGGCCCAAGAAAGGGTGGATAAAATCAAAACTGATTCAAAGTAGTCATAACAGAAATCGTTAGTTTCTTGTTTTATCTCATGAAGGAATCAATTTTTTTATTTTATGTATTTGTCAATGGTAAAACATATTACACTGAGTGAGAGCTCATGAAAAATATTGTATTATTCATTAAAAAAAATGGTTGTTATACTATAAGGAGATCATAAATACTTGTAATCGAGTGTGAATAGCCAAGAATTGCCATCTAATAGAGAGCCATGGTTAGAAACAACATGTTAAATGCGGAGATATTGATAAAAATGATATAAAACTAATTAATTGATAAAAATTTAAATTTAGATAGGGATCGTCATAAATTCAGGGTAATCATCCGTGATTAAGGCCTAATCATTGGCAATTATAGTAATCATTGATGAATATTATTAAGATTAACAGATTTTATAAAAATAAGAAATAGAAGCCTAAATTGATTTTTTTTTATCACTTTTTAAGTTTAATCAAAATGTAAATGATAAAATGAAATAGATAAATACCTTTAGACGATGGATGGAGCTAAAAGATGCCTCAAATTGGTGATTAACCTTGATTAGTGTTGATTATGATATGGTGTGATTCCCGAGGACTAACATATGAAAAATTCCATCCAAATATTTAATTAATGATTGTTAGAGATTGATGTAGGATTGTGGTGATCTATGGAATGATCTGAACTCAATAGAAAGTCAAAATAGGCATAGATGTGAGAAAATTTTTCCTAAATATCCCTGAGAAATAAGGAAAAACATCTCTTTATAATCATCAGCAATCACTTAGAATCATCGACGATCCACATTTTTGGGGAAAACTTTTGGAATGTGATTGAAACCACTTCCAAATGTGGTATTTTGGTTTCTGACAAAGAAATGTTGTTATGGGGAGGTTTTTAAAGTATTTTAGGAGGTAAGGTGATGATAATAAAATAGATTTATGTTGTTTTTAAATGGTTAGGGTGGATTCCCAGTTGTTAGGTGGTTTTAGGGATGATAATTCATAATTTTATGGGGTGTAAGATTATTTTTACAGAGTCATGGATAGAATGACTTATAATAGTTATTTTTAGATGAGGATTTAATTAGATAAAAGTGTGTACTGTGAAATGGATGGGTTTGATTAAATTAAGTTTGATGTAGGTCAGTTGATGAAAACCCAATGTCTATAGGTAAATTTCAAATGGGATCAAAATTGTCAAAAGGCCTTCAAAGATCTCAAACAATATTTTCTATCACCACATGTGCTTACATCTCCATGAGAGGGGGATTCGTTTTACTTATACATATCCACTACCGATCATACCATGGGTGTTATGATAGCACATAGAAATAAATAAGTTAGATAACAAGTTGTTTATTACATCATCCACACTCTTTATGACTATGAAAATAATTACATCAAATCCAAATAGTTTTGTTATGCTTTTTTCTTCACAACTTTCAAACTTTATCATTACCTAATGTTTGCGAGAAAAAAAATTAGGTAGACAAATGACTGGGTATCTTTCCAACGCTCTAGGATTCTAGGCCCCTCTACTTTAATGGTGAAGCTTCATTTTTTTGAGTAGATTAAAATGAAATTTTTTGTTATCCAATGATGTCAAGGATCCAACAGGAACACTTCATTGTACCCAAGTATTTTTTTTGCAATTTCTTGCAAGGGATGAATTTATTAGATAGTAGGGGGGGAGGGAGTGATAAATTAGGGGGAGAGATTGACTCTATAAGTATAAAATAAGATTCTTGTCAAAGTTAAACAGAAGTTTTATACACATAATTGGGGGAAGAAATAACTATGCTTATAACATCAACAACAAGAGGAAACCATGCACACAAGGTTGCACACATTCATACATATGAGAAATAAGAAACACTTTCCTTGATTGAGATCTCCAAAAGTTGTAAAATGAAAAGGAAAAGAGGAAGGTATGCCAAGAAAATGGAAGAATGATATCTCTTTTATATTTCTCCAAGTAGTAATCTCCTTCTATACAAAATTGATCACACTTTAAGCATACGAAATTAAAAACCTTTAAGAATCATGGTGCCTTTACAATATATAGAATTTAGAATGACTCTTCACCTACCCCCAATAATACCTTTCATTTTTCCTCACAACCTATTACTTTTGACATTCCAAGGAAATAACATTTGAGACTATAGTCACCTTATTGAATAAGATAAACTTCATGATTTATCACGATGATGAATTAGAAAGAAGGGGGAGAGAAGAGGAGGAAGAATGAAGAGAGAAAGGGGAGAATGTTCCATAGCATGGATGGGAATACCTCTTCCTTTGGTAAATAACTTGATGATGATGATGATGCACAGACACTCTCAACCATGAAAAGAGTGCTTATAAACATTTTCTAAAGACCTCCCAACATGAGCTCAGGATGTACATGGGAAATGCTCATGATGATCCTCATTGATAATTGATTGAAAAAATTCTTTATCTCATTGATCTCACTCTGATTGACTCACTGTGACTCACCTATCACACCGAGATATGGTGATGGATTCACTTGTTGCACCTTGTGATGATCTGCCTTGCTTCTGGACACAACTGAACTCATGATGATGCTTACAGGGCATTTGAATTTCTCATTCCACTGTTTAAGATATGAGGTAATATTACATTTCATATTCTTCCATTATTAAGGCATTGCTATTTTTAGGACATTTCTATTTTTAGCAGGTTTCTTTTTGGGGACCTATTATTTTGGGAAAATTGTTTTTTTTATCTATTTACCATTTTACACCTTTCCTTACTACTCTGAGTGATCAAACTTGCAATTTGGGACACTTGCTATTTTTGGCACATATAAGATCATAACATATAATATTTTTATTAAGTGTCTAAAATGGCCCCGGCTTGTGATGGGAATGATATTTTTGGATTCCTCTCTTCATCGCGATCTTGTGCTCAAAATTTCATTATGTTTTACTTAGTGGAAATCTCATAAATAAAAAATGAATTTTTTTCCTGGTGAGAGCTTCAAACACGGAGCTACCATGGCAGCCATTAATGAAGTCACTGAGATTTTTGACAGATTATTTTCCCCCTTAGATTGTATTAAAATTAACTCCATCAGGATATGTTTTTTATCTAGAAGATGTTTTCAAAATTCTAGCTTAATCTGACTGTCAGATTGATGGGAAATTTGAGGAATGAGAACTAGGGCACAAAGTGGATTTTTTGTTTTTGTTAATAATCTAGGGAAAATTTTGATATTAATTGAATTTATTATTGATGGTCTATAAAAATGAGGAAGTCTGCAAAAAATCTCACCTCAATATGTGCTATGGATTGTGAGATATGAGCATTTCATCGTTTTCATTACGAAGCCATTCCAACAATGAACATACATGGTGTCTACTGCAAAAGAAAGGTTTTTGGTGATATAGCATAAATGGAGGAAGATAAATGAATGTGAAATGCAAGGTTGGAGTGATGGAACTAGAGAAAATGAAAAAAAATGGAGATTTCTGGCAATTAGAGTTTGTGCGTACAAGAGCAAGAAGCAACAAACAAAAATACGTACAGTTAGTATTTTATTCATCTTGGGCATGGTTGAAATTTTTTATCCCAAGTTTCTCAAATATTTTGTATGGCTGGTTCAAAAAAAAATTCCCCTCTCCCATTGGTCCAAGTGGCATTCAATAAATTGTTGTTGGGAAATGCGAGAAAAACACTTCAAGCACTCGGGGGCAAAAACTAGGTCACATGGGTAACTTGGGAAGGGGATAAGAATGGCTGGAGAAAAGTGTCCCAAATATCCCAAATGTTTGGGATGGTTGGTGAAAAAAAATTCACCCCTCTCCCATTGTTCCACATAGCGGGATGTGATTTGATGAGGTGGATAGGTGAGGGGGCTAGAAAAATGGTGCACATGGGGCTTAACTGGGAAATTTGGGCTCAAAGGAGGTCATATCATGGTCCAGGGGGCTACATGGTAGATTGAAAAAAAAAACTCCCAAAAATTTGGGACATTTGGTGCAAAAAAGTGCACCATCACTTGGGCTTGACATGTGTATGTAAAAAAAATGACTAACTCCTTCACCTTGTGGAGCAACTTGATAGAAGCATAACTTGAGCGTATGGAGGTATTTTCATGCACTTATTTATATGAAATTGACTAGAATTTTCATTTTTAAAACAATGGTATGGTTTTAATACCTTTATTCTACCTAAAACATCCTAAAAAATAGGATTTTATTTTGGGCTCATAGGTTGTTCATGGTGAAATTAGTTTGTGGGTAGAAATTATAGTGTCTTGTGAAAAATTTGAAACCACCATACTCTAGATATATGAAATACCTTTCCAAGTATGTTTTTTAATCCTAAAAATCTTCATGGATCTCCTAGAACTGCTTCTCAAAGAAATAGGTTATTTTTACACTACAAGTTGCTTCACCCTCGAGGACCCACTTTTGTTGAAACTATCCCAAAACATATGAAACTTCCCAAAATATTCCTCTACTAGTTTCATGATTTTATTATCTCTATAATACACCTCCCTGATTATTTTAAGTCTTTTATTCCAATCTAGGATAGTGCACCAACCTTAGGAAGACCAGAAAATAGCCTTTCTTAAGTTTCTCAGAGATCCTGTCTCAAAGAATATTGTCTTGGAAGTGCTTGAATGGAATTGATATCCCTAAATCACATATTGAAATGATGACACAACACATTATACCACTTATAATGATGAGATGTGACTAATACATGGGTTTGGATGATCTAGAGCAGGGCTTAGGATGACCTTTAAGAAAAAAAATTCATAGTAGGGTATGGTTGTCATGTTTTCAAGTTTGAATTTTTCCCTTGAAAAAACTCATGACAACACCTTATTAATCACAAAAATTACATTGTTAATAGTTTCAATCCCCTTAAATCAATTCATTCTAAACAATACCATAGTGATCACATCACTCGGTATCTTATGCATATGACAAAATTTGATATGGAATGCATCTCACAAAAAAATATCGAAGGACAAGCCATCACTGACTAACTCGTGAAAGCCCCTCTTCGTGACAATCAACTACCTCATGAAAAAATTCCTAAAAAAATCCATAAAAACCATTGATCAATACTAAAATCCTATCAAAATGACATTATTCTTTGACATTTCAAAGTGTCAGCAGGGGGGAGGTGTCATTATTATTATCATACCTCCTTGGGGGACTCTGTTCACTCTATCATTTAAATTAAATTTCAAATGCACTAATAACAAGGTAGAATATTAATCTATCATCATGGGTCTCCAAACAATAGTCACGCTTGGTTTTTAAATCATGGACATCTACAAAAAATCTCAACTTGTTATCAACCAAATCAAAGGAATATATCAATGCAAATATGAGATTCTACAAAAATACAAGAGCATTATCAAGTTCCTTTTAGAATATTTGGATCAATACACAATACAAATTATCCCTCGATCATCAAATAAATTCGTGGATACCATGGCTTCACTTACATCACTCATCCCCTATCAAGCGATGATTCCAAATTTTTCATTGTGGTGCATAGACTTGATCAGCCATCTCACACTAATGAATTTCTATATATCAATCTCATTAAATACAATCAAATATACCTCTGTTACACTCAAATTTATGAATATCTCTCTGAATCTAAGATTCCCTCTATCCTATCTAAAAAATTCTAAACAATTTTTTCTATAACACACTACCCAATATGTTATCACAGGTGGTTTTCTTTACAAATGCATATTTGATGGACTCCTACTACGATGCCTCAAATATCATGAATCCACTAAAGCTATCTAAGAGGTCCATGATGGCATATGTGGTGTAAATTTCATTGGTATAGTTGTCACTAAACGTGTCTTACAAATGGGATATTATTGGCCTACTCTTAATCAATATTGATGCTCATACATAAAGATATGCTTTAAATCTCAACAATGTTCTAATCTTATTCACATAACCTGTCAAGCTCTATAACCCACTCGAGATATATGACCCTTCTCAAAATGGGCACTTGACCTCATTGGTCTGATCAAACCTTGTTTGTCATAACGAAACCAATCCATCATCACTGCTATTAAATATTTCACAAAATGGGTGGAAGCTATTCCCCTTATCTCTACTAAATAAAATAAAATCGTTGATTTCATCTATCAACATATCATATATCACTTTGGCATCCCTCACAAACTCATCACAAAAAATGGAAAATATTTCAAAAATAAATAATTAGGAATTTTTGTGAAAATTTTAACATCAAACTATGCCTTTCATCACCATATTATCCATAAGTAAACAGACTAGTAGAAGCATCTAATAAAAAACTTAACAAAATCCTTATGAAAAACATTGAAAAAGCATGTAAGAATTAGCATTTCCAAATATCATTTTCTCTCTGGGCTTATCAAACTAGCATCCATAATCCCACAAGGTGCTACCCCTTTCTATTTAGTCTATAGTCCTAAGGTAGTCCTACCCCTTGAATTCCAGATCCCATCACTCTGTGTATCATTCGGAGATTTTATCTCTACCAAGGATTATCATCAAGATCATCTAGAAAAACTTGAATTATTAGATTAACATCATCTAACCGCTCTATAACATCACCATGTCTATGAAAAGTGCATCAAATGAGCATATAAAAAACATGTCAAAGAATATGAACTCAACATTGGTGATCTTGTCCTTAAAAAGAATCAAAATGACACTACTTTTGAAAGGAGTAAACGTGGAAATTTTACTCCTAACTAGTTTTGTCCATATGTCATCACTCATAAGTATGGGTCAAGAGCTTATCATCTAGCCTCCCTTGATGGTAAACCTAAAAAATGAACCTTTAAATGCCTTGCACTTATGGCCTTTCTATCATTAAAATATCTACCATCATGACATTAGTCCTATCAAAATATCTCATTACATCACTAGCCTATGGTTCACTATAGTAAGGATTTGGAAATATGTGGTATGCCTTCAGTATCTTATATTTTCAACCTTAAACATGAGAACCGTAGGTTTTTTCACCATGTTTTCCTCATGGATAATTTCCTCCTTAACATGAACCTTGCAACCATTACTCTCATATAACCTTTATCTACCAACTAAAAACATGTTAAGGGATTAAATGTGTAGTTTGTACACACATTCTTCCCCTCCTTACGTAGACTACTAGGCCTTCCCTCAGCTTTCAAAAATAAAAAATCACACAAATGGATGCACACAGTAAAATAAATTATAGAATGATCCCTCAAAGGATAGCTATTAATCATAGTATCAAAATACAGACTGATCCCTTGAAGGATAGTTGTCTATCAAATATAGATCGATCCAAAAAAGGATGGATATCTACAAAATCATAAAAAATCAAAAATTGTAGACCACTCCCCCAAAGTATGGCTATCCATATAATTACAAAAATCATCCCACATCAATCATCCTTCATAAAAAATAATCCTATGAAATCTTCACGCATTGATCATCTTTCCCATAAAAATAAAAATTCCTGCATTGATCAGTTTGCACAAATAAAATTTATATGGGGCATAAGCCTACAAGATATCAAAGGAGAACCTACTCTGCCATATAAACTACATACCAACCCTTCTTGTGTTGTAAGAAATTACATAATCTCATTTCTATGTATATCTATAATCTTACATGTGACTAATTATGTTAAAATTTGTTACAAAGGGCCTCAAGTACATTTTCATTAATACTTTTACCATAATATTACATATGTATCATATCCAGTCCAAAAGCAAACATTTCACCTTTATTCTTAATGATGATTTTAAAGAATATTTTGAAGCATATATTGAGATCACCACTGTAAGTCATGTCATATCAAGATCAACACATCATATCAAAATGAACTTAGACACATATAAATAGTATATCAACATCGCATTTAACATCACATCATAATACCTAAAAATATCTCAAACTAATACATAAATCCAAAACATAATCATCACATATATATCACTGAATGAGTATATAAAATGCATCAAAAAGGATCATATAAAAAATCATATATTATCATATCATATAAAAAACCCACATATTATGTGGTAAAAACAAAATCTAACACCAAAGCACCACCCTCACCTCTTACATCCCATCCATATGGCCCCAAATCTCTTCGTGGATGGGGCAATGCTGCCATTGCTCAAATTGGTATCCTGGAAAAATGATCTTCTATCCCTCACTTTGTGCTCTATATAACATGGAATTCCAGGAAGGTTCTTTGTAACCAAGCACTTATAATATATCATCTCATCACCCAACATTCTATACTACTCCATGGTCACAAAACTAGGAGGACCCATCTACCCTCCTGTCATTTACACTCCTCCTGTAGGTAATACTATCTATCTTGAACTAGGCCTTGCCCCATGTCCCACACTACCATCTTCCTCTAAACCCATTCCCACCTCTCCATACTTCTCTTGTAGCACCTCTTTGTTTTAACAATATCTATTTTTTTCTAAAGATAGCTATCACGCTCAAGGCATGTTTGGTCCCTCTCTTGTTACAACACATCTTGATCTTGGTGAGCCATAACACACTCATGGATCTACCACTAATATGTATCTCTCCTAATGTAAGTCATCAAAATATTAATATAGCTATACCACCTCCTCCCCACCGTAACCCTCCTCCTCTTCCACCTCTCCATCCCACGACCTCTTACCCACCCTATCTCCTTGAGCATCCCACTACTACACCCACCACTCCATGAAACCATCATCTACCCTAAAATTATCCTCCTTAATCCCCTCCATCTCTTCTTCCTCCTCAGTTGGCCCTTCCTCATCTACCATCAGTAAGGGTAATTCCCTCTCTAAATCATCTTGCCAATATACTATCATCTCACCTAGAATCTACTACGGAATTTCAAACTGTAGTTACACTCATGGAAACTGAATAGCCTCTATCATCTCTACTTTCCTCCCCCACACTCATCTCAATCAACTAACTCTGCATCCAGCCTTGAACATACATGGTACCTCACATAAGGTATCCATACCACATCATCTATGGAAAAGCTCCATAGTCTTTCAGTGTAATAATTCTGGTCTATTTGACCCCATCATCACTCATCCAATCAAAATGCCATCTAAAAAATCCCACCGCATACTCTTCCAAATCACCTGCACTCCATCGTAGCCCTAGTGGCCTCACGATAACAATGTGATCATAATCCCAATATTGAATAAAAACCCCCACATCCAATCTAAATCTCCACCCTTTAACAAACATCTATAGCTCATGGTAAACATGGGCCAATGAGTGCACATTTGTAGCCCAAGCATATCTGATTGTATGATTCTCAACAATCTCTGGTCTAGATCTACACTCATAAGTTTATAAGGAATCTATCCAAATCATGAAACATCTAGTACTTGCATAACATGATATGTCCAGCATCACTATTGACTTCAACCATGGTCATGCAAGTACAAATACATGCAGTCACTACGTCTTGAACAATGGTTTAAGACCCATGACTTTGTACTTAATGTCTGTAGGATAATCAACATAAACCATACTCATATTATTAACACATTGGCTATGTATATGAGTCTCATTGGTAAAATCTTATCTCTTTCTTAATCCCTAGATAGGTAACCTGAGGATCGTGTACTACATACTTGCTACCAAAATGAGGTGCATTATGGTTACGTAATAGGATAACTATAAGTTCCTGGTAAAGAGTTTTAGAGTCTGTCAATCAAAGCTATTATCATCCAAGATGCTCAACTAGAGTATTCGACTTGGGTAGTAATGCAAATCCTCCTAATCAAATAACAGCCAAATGGCCCCACTCTATATCGGTCACAGCATCTTGAAGATGCATATCTAACCTAGCTAGAACTCTATCGGAAACAAACATACTCGTACCACAACCTATAAAACACACAACATATGTTACGTGTATTAGGGCCACTTCCATTGCAAACTTACACCAATCATTGGCAATTAATGATCATGATGATATACAGGGTTTACCTAATCGTTGAACATGAACCACAATCAACCAACGATCATATGATGGGACTCTTATCTGGTGTGACTACCCATATACTCTAGGGAAGTAGAAAGAGCTATCAAACTGATGTAATAGAACTTGTAATGGAACTAGACAGGTCAAGATATACTTATCGATGAATATATGTGGGAAGCTTGTCTACCTCTTGATAAATGGATGCAATTTTCATCCATCCCTCTAAAAAAATCAAAAATCATAATCTGAGACGTACTCAAATAACTACTTACATGATGGCAAAATTTTGCTTGCTTTCATCACCCTCTTGGCTTATATCATTTTCCATGATTTTAGAATCTCTAATGCCAACTTAATCATGTAGACCATCACATGTGTAGGTTAAACAATTTCCCTTATTTGGAGATTGATCCAAAAGCACCCATAGTGTTCCTTAGACACACTATATTTAACGATCATGGGTAAACAATGACCTCTTCGAAATCATCCTCCAAGGTGTCGCATTGGTGTTCAACTTTAGTCATACTTTGATCACTATGATATCACTGGAAACATGTTGTTAAATGTACACAAGGTATCAAGAAACGTCAAATGGGAAGCAAATGTAGTGTTTCTAAAAGGAAGATTCCAGAATGAATATTTACAAAATTAAATCCTAAGTTCAATGTTACTCAATGGTGATCTATAAGACAAAATGTGTATACACATCTTGACATATCCCAAAGAACTAAAACAAATATTAGTTCTAGCTAAGTGTGTGTAGAATTAGGTCTTAGAAATATGCTACATTATTAGGTGTTTTACACTTGGATATCGATCAAGTAATTGAGATGTAGATATATCAAAAAACTATAAACATGGAATAAAAATAGAAAATATCCCTTCATAATAGAAAACCATGGTTTATTAAAAAAAAAAAATCAACACATATTATAAGGGTCACAACAAACTCGATAACTGGTAAATATTATTGATAAAGTATACATAGGATAGCTCTTGGATGCCTTGATGGATGCAACCTTAGCTGCCGACACGCAAGGAATTAAAAAATGTACTAGATCCTTTATTATTGATCAGAAGCACTTTATGTCATATCAATGATGTACAAAATCAAATCTTTAGTGTTACTCAAAGATTCAAAAGACAAATAATGCTGACTACCAAAAATATAAGATGCTCAAATGGCTAAAAAGGACCCAATAAGTGTAAATAAAGTATCAAGAGGTCATAGGAACCTAGTGCGTGGACGTGAGGGCACGTGTGCATGTGTGTGCATCGTGTGCGTTGGTGCTAGTGTTCAGAATGAAAAATGTCAAAGATTAAAAAGGAAGACTAAGAAAGTAAGGGTGCAATACTGGAAGTATCAACAAAAATCAAAGAAAAGTGGCCAAATACATGGGTTAGTTAGTACTTTTATTACTTAGGAATCACATGAATAGAAGTATGTAATCAAGACTAAATAATTACCCAAAGTGCATGATTTTGTGTCTACATTTTCCCCCATTTCATGTTAGTTATTGGAACACTCGGTAACATAAAGTAGATAGATATTTATACCTTATATCCACATAGATGATGATTAAAGCGTTCCGAGGGACTAAACAAAGCATGGAATTATAAAAATGTGAAACATAGATTCTAAGGAGGAAAAAGTGCAAAAAGTGATGAAAATGAACATGAACCTAGGGCGTAAATCTATGTGTAGATGTTGTGATATACCTATTTTTGATTTTGATGTTATTATTGATGTTATGTGCAATGTTGACTACCACTTCACATACGGATGGAGCTTCAAAGTGAAGAATGAACAAGTATTCAAATACACGTGTATATGTATCAAAATTATGTAAAATTTTGAAAATATGAAAAAGGAACATGTGCACCTGATCCTTGATGAGGAAAGAGTGTAGAAAAGATCCAAAAGATGTCGATGAAGAGAAAGTTTTTTGATCATCATGGTACATGCACGGGTGAAGAATTATAAATAAGGAAGATTTTGTGCAAATAGCAGCAACCTTTAATTATTCCCAATGGTGAGAGACCTTGTCTCCTTGAGATAAACCCCTGGATTTAAAGGTCGAGCTTCCTACACCATGGTAACTACTCTAATGCTAGGACCAAGTATAGTATCATCCACTAATATATTAACTTTTCCCCAAAAGGAAAAGGAAAAAATATGCAAAAGGGGTACTATGTAAATTCCCATTGCTAAAGGAATTTATGACCTATCAAAAGCCTCTGTGAAATGTCGAAGAACTGTATAATTTCCCCCTAGTTACAGGAATTTAGATAGGACATCATTGTGTTAAGGACCCGAGTTTAATTTTGAGCCCTATTTGAAACTAACAATTATGTTGTATTGATACCATGTTGTGTTGTTTATAATATTGCATTGGGTGAATAACTAACCCAAATGATTCCCCCCTCATTTGGGGTGCATGTGACATCGCTGAAGGAGTATGTGGACTAGATCAAGACTGACTGCTATGTTGACATTGTTCCCTGTAGGGGGAAGGGAATGTGTTTGGTAGGAATCGAGGAACATGCAAACAAAGTTTCTAGGAAAACAAGTATTAGTACAAGTAAAAACAAACACATATATAGAAGACAAAATGTAAGCCACGTAGATAAAGTATAAGCTAATACACAATCATCTAATGTAAAACACGAAAAAAAAAGTTTAGACTGTGAAAATAAGGTTGTAAACATGGGACATCACTCACGATGTCGCAAGACAAACAAGGCCATAGTGGCTGTAAATAATGAGACAACAAGCAAGACATAGGGAAAATCCTACAAACAATGACAAGAAAAAGCAAATAGTGTATTAGAAAACCATGGAAGCAAATATTCCTACAAAACAAATGTTGCACATGAAGCACCTATTAGCACGTTAGAAAGATACAAAGTATGTCAAAGCATGTATAATATAATAAATTAATGTGTTATAAAATAAAATGAAAGAATAAAACCTGTAGTATATGAAAGTGGATGCCCTCATGAGCCTCTGTGGGACTGGTACTAGGTATTATTACACTCATGTATGTTACGTGTATAGATCTGTAAAATTTACAATCACAAATAGAAAGGAAATTGAACGCACGTGTGGGTATTATAAATATAATACTTCTATTGTAAGGGTAAGTGCACATGGGGGACCAAAAAAGATCCTGAATCTATTAGAATGTGTAATACGATGTGAACATGTAACCACGGTAAGCGATATTAAAAACCATGATATCGCGATCCATTTTTCCAGAATGGGAAACATCCAAACCTAAATGCACGATCGTGCTTTATAAACCGTGTTTTTGCTTTATAAACCACGCTCGCAGCTTATATAAAAACCGTGATCGCGCTTAAATAGTGTGAGCGAAACAATCACAGTTCTAGTGTACCAAAAATGTCAACCGCGACCATCATGGTTTTCCCACCATTTGTGCCAAGAACCATGATCGTGGTTTATAAATTGTGATCGTGAAGTTTATAAACCGTGATCGCACATGGTTCTTACTGATATCAAATCCAACCCTCAAGGCTTGGGAAATCTCTATTTTTCCCAAAAAGTGAACATGAGGTCATTATGGCGTGTGAAAGGCCAAAAACTTCAAATTTTCTCTTCCGCATACTTGAACCACACCGAAAAATAAAAAATATGTAACAAAAATGGTACCATCGCGTAGGGGAGACTGTTAGCTTCGTATAAATATTGTTTTTAAAGTGAATAGAATAAGATAAATATGATTTTATAATTTTTGACTAACAGTAGGTCTTTAAGACACTTTTTCCCATGAATGTTCATGTCTACGTTTAAGACTACAACTTTTGTTTCACTTGTCATAATATTGTGATAAAACCTATACCATCCCAAGCGTGGCAAAATTTTATACATGTTCAATAAAAAAATATTTTATTTCGATATCTTTTGATGTAGTTATGACAGGCAAACAGGAAAGTGCTCCATTTTCTAAAAAAATTCAGACCACTTTCACAAAAAAAAATTATTAAAAAAAAAATTTCTCAAAAAAATAAAAAATAAAATCCATCCCAAGATAGATAGTGGTATCTAATTTTTATTTTCACCAAAGGTCAAAAAAAAACATGTTTTGGTCATCCATCGGGAAATGATCTGAATGTGTGTACTAAAAAAATGTGATAATCAAAACGTGAAGTTTAGAATGTAAATGCGTGATTGAATGATAATTTGATTAAACACATGAGTGTGATGAGGCCCATTTGAGATGTGTACCCTAAATAGTTGAGTATGGACTGTGGAACTAGAGTGCATCATAGGCATGTGTCAATATTAGTAAGAGTTATGCAATATGTATTGGTTATGCTTTTGTTGTATGTTGTGAATTTTTCTAGTGTCAGATGTTGTGAATATTTTGATAGTGTGGTATGTATATCTAGTGATGGTGAACACAAGTGTATAATGTTTGGTGAATATGTCCTTATAGTAGGTTGTATCACATGTGAAAGTTTTGAGTATGTAGTGTGTTGTGGATGTGTAGAATATATAATATTCCTGTGTTGAATATGTGTGAGAGAGATGTATCATGTATATATGAGAGTGTAGATGATGTGATATGTTCATGAAAAAATATGCAATGCGTTGTTTAGATATGAGTGTACCAAGTATGTTGTCCCTCAATGTTGGTTGTGCATAAGAGAGATGTGTATGTTGTGATGTAAGAGATATATAAAATCACAAAATACGTTGAGTGTGTTGTGTGTTGTGTTGAATATTCGAGGAGCATATGTGTTGTTTTTTGTTGTGTTGAGTATTTATTGATGACTAAGTGGAAGAAATATGTATGTATAGTATGTCGAAGGTGTTGTATGTGTGTTGATGGTGATGAATATGTGATGAAAGAGGAGGATAGTGTATATGTACAAAATTTCCTAATGTGTGAAGATGTGTAATGTTTGGCATCTACTATGTAATGTGTGGGGTTCATGTGTATAGGTTCCCTCAACAATCAAGTGTTAACCATATCACAAGATTTCATCATTGGGAAATGATGATACGAGTGTGTGCCAAGATGTATATACAAAAATCTAGGCATGTGAAATTATGTGAATATAAGAGGTGTTTCAATACTAGGGGAGAGAAATAAGTATGACGCCCCCAAGTATGTGATGAGAAAAATGTTCAAGTGTCATTATCTAAAAGATCATAATTTTCCTGATCAAAGCTTACTGGGGTGGCATTGGAGACTTGATAATAACTAGTATGAGAAGTATAATATAGAGAGTCATTGTGACGCAAAGTGTACACATTCATTACATTCACTTCATCAATGAAAGGTGTTGGCGGACACCCATGTGCATACCAACGAGTAATATTTTGAGAATATCTAGGAGATAAATCACTACCAATAGAAACATTGTCGAATGGCATGGGAAAAGTGATAGAAGTGTGAGTGGAGTCTAAATTCCTCTAATATATTCAATCCAATATTTTTCAAGTTTCAAAGGAGAATTCAGGGTGCTACGTGTAATGAATACTACTAGATAAAAAAAATGCAGACCATAGGTGGTTGTAATGTGAAAATAACCATGATAAAGATGTGGTGAATAAGATAGAAAAAAAATATCATTAAGTGTCAATCCAAGCCCAGTTAATCCATCATATGTGCAAATAGTATTATAAAAAGTATGATACACCAAAATATGATGCCAATAAGATTTGTTGATTAAGAGTGTGCATGTGAAAGGAGGTGGTATATATGTAGACTACTCAAGAGATGGTGAAATAGCATACAAAGTATGGAGAGACCCATGATAAAGTACCATAGAATTGGTGGAAGGATAGGTCTTAAATTTGTATTCACCATGCCCATTGGCCAAGAAAGTGTCTTTGAAATAGGAATCATCTATATCAATAGGAGAAAATTTTGGTTTTCCTAATGCTTCATCAATAAGTTCAATATTATCAACTTCGTTGTCATAGTCTTCAGTTTTTGCATTGTCATGTTGTATTATTGTATCAAGTATGTTGGTAGGTAGTGCACTAGATGTAAGAAGAGCATCAATAGGTAGATTAGTATTTTACATAGGATCAGAAACTGTGGGTGAAATGATGGCAATAATATGAGTAGAAATAATAGGATTACTTAGAGCAGTAGAAGTATATTGTGAAGCACTAGACTTTCCAACATCAAATTTATCGATACTAATATATGGAATAAGTTGTGTATGAGGAATAGGCATAACAGTTGTAGGTTCTATGCCACAAAATTTGAAGCGTTCAGGATTTGCAGCAATAGTATGTTCATATACATCATGTAATAATTTAACACATTGGTGTACAGTAGATGGGACTGCATGTGTTGCCTGAATCCAAGTCCTACCTAGTAACATAATGGATTGAAATGAACCATCTATGATGAAGAAGTTTGTGAGGAAATTCTTTGCCACAACTTGAATATTTAATGAAATATTTCCTAGGAATGTGTGAGTATTTGAATCATATCCCCAAATAAGAGTAGAATTCTTAGAAATTAGATTATTATTAATGCCCATTTGTTTTAGAAGGGAATGAGCACATAAGTTAACGACCAATCCATCATCAATAATTACATGTTTAATACAAGTGGTGTTGATAACAGTTGTGATAAGAAAAGGTACACATATATTGTCATTAGAAAATGGTGATATGTGCTCATTAGTGAATGATATAACACGTGGTAAATTTTTGAGAGACTAGTTGAGGTGTGTGAAGGATACTAAAGAATTATCACATTCTATATGAATGGAACAAATGGAAACCTCCAATGTTTTATGACAATCTAATACAATGCGTAATAAGTTATAGAGAGATATTTTGGCTGGTGTATTCTTAATTTGTTCAATGATATCATATCCCTTAAAAGCATTAGGAGGATCCGAAGAAGTTATTGGTGGTGGGATAGAAATGGGTAGAGTCATAGGAGGATGAGTGTGGAGAGTAGTTACTACATTTATAGAAGGATCATCTCGAGGTATAATAAAATGAGGAGGATGTTGAGTACAAACTTGTATGGAATTAGTAGTGGTAGTAACCATGCTTGAAACCTAAGTGGGTGTGAAAGAAGGATAGGACAATTGAGTCGTGACTTGATAAGGTGAATACATACTCAGAAGGGAGGGTTTGATTATTCAGGTTCACCAAAGTAATTAAGCTAAAATGTGAAATGCAATCCTAATCTATATGTTATAGTAGCATTAAATGAATAATAATGAAGTACATAAATTACACCCAAACAAAGTAAGTAATAAAGTGAAAACAACTAAGTGCAAAGAGAGGGTAATAAGCCTTAGCTGATTCACAGAGTTATGGAAGATGTAAAGAGCTAGAAAACAAGAAAATTGTAAGTATTCATCGTTATACTGGAGCTCAAAAAATACATATCTGGAGGAGCAGGGTGGACTAGGGCACCTCAAGAGGGACAGGGGCACCTATGGGTGCTCTAGACCTATTTCTGGGCACTTGGGTCTGCAAAAAAGCTTAGAAAACCTCCTCTAAGGTGTCATGAGGTGTTCTCCTTTAGTTAATTTTGATCTCTCTAAGGTCACACTAAGATCTCCGAGGTCACTAGAAACCTGCAATGAAGAATGAACCTGCAAAACCCTCAAATAGACATGAAATCCTAAAAAAAGGAAAGATGCAGAATGAGGGGTTAGACTTTGCTCATCTATCACAATGGTAAACTTATGAATGAGCATTGCACTAGATCTCAAACCCAATGTAGTTATGTGTGTGTGGAATTGTGCCCTAGGTTACTTTTGTATGTGTCACACTTGGATAGTAAATAAGTAGCTAGATGTAGAATGCAATAAATGTGTGCATGGATTAGAATAAACTTTTCTCCTATGAAGTGTGATGTAGAAAACCATCCCTTGTGTCCCTCGTGATGGTGCTAGATGGATTCATTAGAGCTCTTGGATGCCTTGATGGATGTAACCTTAGGTGGTGATAGATAATGCTTAGTGCTTAGTCCTTTATTATGATCACATAACTATATATTTATATGATTCCCTTGCTTGAATTTCATAATTAACCTCAAAAATTCTGACTACCAAAAATATAATATGCTCAAATGGATATAAAGCACCAAAAAAGTGTAATTAAAGTACAAAGAGGATAGGGGTTCCCATAGGGGACAAGGGCGCCTCACTCTGGCATCCTGGTTGTGCATTGTTGTCTAGGATGACAAATTCCAAAGAGTAAAAAGGAAAACTGAGCAAGTAAGGGTGTAACAAAATAAGTAGAAACAAAAAGAAATGAAAGGTAAAAAAAGACATGGGTTAATTATTACTTTTCTTACTTATAAATCACGTCAATAGTATTATGTAATCAAGACTAAATAATTACCCAAAGTTCATGATTTTGTTTCAACATCAAATCATTTTTACATTAGTTATAATCTATCATTTATCGTCGATATCATCCTGCATAGTCTTATTAATCCATGCTTATCATTCAGTCATTAACAAACCTTTTTTTATATTTTTTAATATACGCAGAGATCTTCATCGATCTTTAATCAGCATTAATATATTCCCCAACCTTTTCTTATTTTATTACCCTCCCAAAAAATTCCAAATCTCTATTTTCAGAACCTTATAGGCCTATAGATTCCCCTTATCTTATCTTTTTATTTTCAAACTTTTTTGTCTTAAATCACTATCAATTTTATCAGTCCTTTTTTCAAATAAGAAAATTTTATACTTGATTTTCATCTATCTCAATCAGCATCAATCGACATCCATAACACTTGGTTTTATCATTTGTGTCACAAAAACACCTTAATATTTGATTTTGGAGTTCCATAGACCTTTAGATCCTCTCAATCGTACTTTAGTAACATTCATCCTGCTCTGGCATTCATTATCATCTATTTTATCCATATTTTTTCAAAACAAGTATTTTTCCTCTGATCTCCATCGATCCCTATCATTTATACATCATGTTTACATAAATCCTATTTTTATCAATCTGATTCTGTTCTAACAAGTTATTTGTAAGAATAGATCTTTTGTATATGACAATTCTAGGCCTTTCACACCCCATTACCAGCATATATGATATTTTGATTGTCTAGTAGATGTTCTTGTGGGAACAATTTGATATCCTCCATGAACTCACCTTGTGTGTCATCACATTTACACCCAACATTGAAGACATTGAATATCAAGTCGAAATCATCCAATAAGAGTGAGAAGCCACTAAGAAGTTATGGTACAACTACTTCGAGGACTTCGAGATCACCACAGCTGACAAATTTTAATGGGATCTTCATATCCATATTGAATTCTTAAATATTATTATTATCAGTAAGCTTATTATCATTATCAAAACAACTTAATTATATCAAACAACTTGACACCCTTTAAGGAATTTCCTTTAGATTCCTAGGATGGCACTTACTGAGCAACTTGATATCATATTTATCTAATATTATTTTTCTAGTTATCTTTACATGTAGGTATTATTACTCGACAAAAATAGGAGCATTTTCTTACTATCCATGTTCGATCATCCAGACATTGTGATTATCAGTGTAGGTATTAATAAACCCTTCTTATTTGATTTTTAGGTACTTTCTACATTTAAAACACTAACTAAAAACTACCTTGAATAGTAGGATTAATATTTTTCTAAAGTACATGGGTGTTTTTTATGAAAGTATTTGATATCATCAATGTATTGTTGTATATACTAATAACGTAAATTTGAAATTTATTGAAGCATATAATTGGTGTTTTCAAATAGAGGGTATGTGGGTGGGTTAAAATGTGAAATATCATTATTAATATAAAGGTCAAAGTTTTTATGTTAACATTTAAGTGGATCGTAATATATTAAATTATCTAGATATTTGTTGAATATGATAATATCCTTGTGTATATTCATTCATGGTTATATGAGAAGATATGGTAAGATCATCTAGTTTATATTCCTCCATGAAAGTGGGATTAAAAAAGGGAAGTTTTTTTTCATAAATAATACACTTTTATTAGTTTGTTAAGTTCATTTTTTGTAGATAGAGTTTATATATAATGAGGTGGATATAATTGATTAAATAAAAAACACTTAAAATAGTTACAAATAGAAATTTCAAGTAGGCTTATATACTTATCAAATATATTGTATCATAGAGACAAGTAAGATACCGAAAACATAGATTTCCATATTTTAACTCTATTATATATAAGTACAATGCTCATATTACAACATAGTTTAATAAATCCATACTCAATTATACTTTAATACTCTATTTCTATTCCACCATACTTTCATCCATACATACCTATCTTCCAAAATTATTCACTCCTACCTTACACACACTCTTCAATCTTTAAAAACTTAGTCTCTCTATCTCTACTCCATTCTCTTGTATTTTTATATATTAGGTCGGTTATAGAATATTGTAACTATTAATTGTGTCTCTTATACAGGTAGCCAATTATTTTAACCCAATAATTTGTATTCCTTTATTTCATAGCTTCCATTAACCTATGGTATATTACATAACTATTGTAATCCAAGTGTTTTATTAAAATCCAAATAAATCACCCTATCAACATCATTCTTGAACTTAAACCATTTACTTTTTCTCTAGAAAACTATCAGATGAATACTCTTTCAATAATTTGAAAAACATTATTCTTTGTCTTCAATTTTTCGTTAATTATAGTAGCACAAGGTAAATTTCCTACCTTCAGTGATGAAAAAACTTAGAAATCTTACATAAGCAGACATTATCTCCCTTGATTGACTTTCCTAGCTGGTAAAGGTATGGTGGAGATGATCTAAACAAAACTTAATTCACCACTTTCTTAATATACTTTACAAATATGGTGGTAATTCACTATTCAAAATATTTTCAAGCCACTATTTACATGGTCGACCTCTATTCTATTTATTATAATTAGGAATTATAGGCTACCATTATTAGTATATCTAAATTGAATTGGTGGAAAGAGGCATTGTTCCATATTCTAGCTATACCACTACCTTCTCCATTGTTTTAAATTTTTCATGCACCATATTACCATACTCATCCATATAATCAATTGTTTATACCCATTCAATATGCTTTATTTTCTATTGTTCTCTCAAATCCACCAATATGTTACACTCATCCATAGTTATATCATCCTTTATGTCATATGTAATAGATCCTTTGGTGGCTTCCTCCTCTAAATGACAAAGCTCATGTTTTTCTTGTTGGGTTGCATCTAACCAACCCATATAATATATAAAGTAGGTCATCAGCTCACCCAATGTGGAACTTAGTTCTTCTACTTGTACTTGTACCTTTTTATCCTTTCCACACTTTATTTTTATAATGGAATCATATAAGAGTATTTATTTTTTTCTTTGGCTTCATCACAAAATATTTTTTCATGTTCATATATGGTATTTGAGATGTGTAATAGGTTACCCACTATTTCTTGTAGTATCTCCTCAATTAGCTATGCCTTGTCTACATTATATTATGTCCTTACTTGAAATAAATATGCAATTACCTTCTTCATATCATATTCCAACACCATGGATAAAGAGGTGGAAGGAATCAAGAATAAACAATGTGACATTTTAAATATGGACAAGAGCACCTTAGAATTCCTTTCCCTATTCATTTCTAAATTTAATGTTCTTAGAAAGGAAAAAAAAATAAGGTTACTACTTTTAGAGAGTTAAAAAGGGTGTGCAGAATGTTAAAAAGAGTTTTCAGAAGCTTATGAAATAGCATGTTGGTTGTTACATCTCAGATGGATGTTTTTTTATTCACTTTTGATTTAGTGCTAAATTTTGGTTGAATCTATGCTAAATTCTTGTTTTTTCTATGATGTTTTTTCCTCTTTATATCTCAGGTGTGAATATGTAAACGTTGTGCTAACTTTTTGCTGACTTCAAGCTAATTTCATGATGTATGTTTTCTGGTTTCTTCTCCAAGGATTGTTTTTCTTCTATTATTTCATTGTATATCTAGACATTGGCCTCTTTGTACCTAGGTAGGATCCAAATCAAAAAACCTTTACCCTTAATAAAAAAATATTCCAACACCATGCATATATTCGTCTAATCTTTTTCTATACTTTATTATAAGATTCCCACCGTTTGTAAATTTGGAAAGTGTGATGATTCTAATAGATGTAAAATCAACCATTTCTATATTAGTTATATTATATCCTAATTTAACCTAAATGGTTAAATTTAAGGGGGAAAATAACCAGTGGTATATTATCCTCATTAGCTAGTTTCTAAAGCTAATTTTGGCAATAACAAGATAGTACATGAAAAAAGATAAATAATGAAAGAAAAATGAAACAAATTACTAGCAATGAGAGGGAGAAGAAGACTTATCTTATATTCAGGAATATGTGTTGATTTGGGCCAACCTGGTGGCTGGAAAGGGATGAAAATGGTTTGACAAAGATTCATCTCTAAAATTATCTTGTAAATCTTCCTAGACTAAGACATATAACATAGACCAAAGGCTATGGCCTTTATGGACCTTTATATATACCCATGTCTTTTTGCACTTTTATCTCCTGAAACTTTCTGGGTTTACACATTGCTTTCTTATCTGCTCTTTTTTGTAATTTGGACCTTCTACACTATGTGAATCTCATTGTGTAACTAATTGAATCTTTAAAACCCTATATGTTGAGAGAGTCTTGTAAAAAAACACTAATTTGGTAGTAACCACCCATTCACACCACCAACATCTCCACTACTCCGAAGATGAATCAAAATGCATATTGTTCTCACATATCATGTGATATATAGAATGTATACAACCAAATTGATAACCATGACTTTACAACAATGTAATTGTACCTAAACCTTTACCCTAGCTTGACTTGAATTTGATAATGTGTCTATTTTTCTTGCATATTTGATTGGATGACTACCCTAGAATAAGTATGTAGAGTATATAAATTTCAAGGGATTTCTATAGTAGCTTTTTTGTGATTTATCATAGTATTTTCTCAATGGAATGTTAGGTGCCTAGTAGATAGAATACCCTTCTTAATGAGAGATGAATAACTTACTTACTTTTATATATATATATATATATATCTGTGTGTGTGTGTGTATATGTTTTGGATCTATAAAACTCATATAAAGCTGACTATAAGTGTACCAAATAATTTCAAATTAATAAAAGTACCATTAGAGGAAAAGGGATCAAAGTGGTCATGTCGACCAATAATGTATGGAAGTTATGGCCTTTTCTGAGTGCTATGGTCCTAGATACATGTGCTAGTGATTTGAAAAATGTGGTTGTAATATGTGAGGGTATTGCTTGATTTGATGAATTAGTATGATCATTATGCGAAAAAAATACAATGTGTATGTAAAAAAGAATGAGTGAGATATAGCTAAGGATGGCATAATTCACCTAATTAAGAAAGTGTGGGATGATTCAAAAGTGTTTTATAATTTTTATTGTTACAAGCCATGATTTAATAAAATGAGTGTCTACATTTGACCCCCTTTAAGTATGAAATTAAAAATTGTGTACTTAAAGCAAAATTTACTTGAGTGTGTAGACACACTTTATATTCGCTTAGATAACATTATGATCATGTTGTGAATTTTTTTTTATTTTGGTTGTGTTTGTTTTTTCAATATGAGAATTTGTAGAGAAAAGTGTATTCAATTTCCGTAGTATAGGAAATCAAACTTTAACTTAAAATTTTTAAAATTAGTGTGAAAATAGTAATATGTAAGTAGAAATACAAAACAAAGGTAAGTGTACACCTGACTGTTTTATGATAGAGGGGGAGAGAGTACTCCCACTACCATTTTCCAAGAGACTTATTATGCTTTTTTTTCAATATGGTTAGAAGTACATCAAGCGATAATTCCCCAAGTGGAATCTGCTAAGGAAAATAGAAATAAGTTCAAATATACCCCACCTAGTAAATAGAATTGTATGAGGAGCATTTAATTTTCTCAACATCCCTTAACAAAAATATGAGAAATGGGAAGTCAATCCCACAAGGATAACATTCACCTCGACACTTCCCAAGATCCACAGATAAGTACCATTACATATAAAGTTGAAACCAGTTGATTTACAAATGATGAAATAATGTATCAGGGAAATTTTATCTTGGACATATCCTTACAGCCACCCTAATATGAACTACACCATGTATTTATCAATAAAATTTAGTAAATATCTTGTAAATTCCACTGAGAAAACTATTTAATATATCCCTCAGAAGAAAGTGTATGGAATGGACAATAATATCCAGATGTTATGGTCTTTGTTTTATTAAGGTCCTTGTATTATTTTCTGACCCAAGTCTATTTATAATACAATTTTTGAACCTCTACACTATCTAATTCTTATTATGTCAATATGTTTCATGAATCTTTACTTTCATGAGGGTGAGATATCACCCAATGGTTTCTCCCTTTTTGTGACGCATGAGATAAAGCACTGTGAGTATGGCCCAAAAAATAGGACTTATAGCTGATGTGCACATGTGTTGCAGGATTATTGTAGGGGAATAAGGGAGTGTACATGGTTTATAATGTGGAGGATATATAGGAATATAGTATAAAAACTAGAAAAATGTTAGTAACAAGCAATAAAGAAACAACACAATAGATGTAAGAAAACGACATAAGGACACACAAATATAATAACATTCTAAACAAGATGTCACATACATGGGAAATCACTTAGGATGTCATAAGATAATCAAGGAACTCAAGGAAAACAAGAAACAATTGAGTAACATAAGTCATTTCCCACAAACAAGTGAAAGCACAGAGAAAGAATGTAAAACAAGAAACAAGTTATAAGATGAAAATGATCCTAGTTTTAGAATTAACCTGTAAAATACATACTACACATGAAGCACCCATTAGCATGTTATAATAATAAATAGTATGACAAAATGTATGTATTGAGTGACTCATGTAAGAGAAAATAAAGGAGTGGATATTGGAATAATATCACATGTATGTGAGAAAGTATAAAGTGGATTCCCCTAGTTATTACAAAAGAACTAGTAGAGAGCAGTGTCAACTATCCTACATCATGTAAATATATGTGTGTAGCTTGAATTTAACTCAATATATCACGTGAAATCACTTGTGTATCAAAAATGATATAGCATACTATGTATCAAGCTAAAATGGTAAGTAATGTGCAACATTTTTTATTAGATTAGCTAATCAGCAGGGATCGGCTCTAAGAGGCCACACAAAGAGATATACACCATGAAAGTGCCTAAGCAGGAAAAAAAGATGGAAAGGACCAAAAAGTAAAGTTAAAAAATCTTAACTTGAGATAAACTAGGTCCACACAAACAAAAAAAGATAAAACAAAAATTAAGCAATCTGCAATGTAGGTAGACACAGTTTGTCTAAAGTCAGCAAAAATACCTAGAACATCTAGTAAGAAAAATAATTTTTCTTGAGACAATTAGAGGGGATTCTAGGAGTATTGGGAGAGTCTTCCTAAGGATGTTCATGGGTCAAGTCCTTCTAATGATCCTTCCCTCCTTCCTCATCTGAGTTTCTTAAACGAAGATTGAACTTCCTCCTCTTCCACCTTGATTCCATCATATCTAATTTTCTCTGCAACTCTTTAATAGTATTATCCATCTCTGTCATCTCCCTTCTCATCATCTGATGAGACATAAAAATATTTTTATAATCTTGAATGCAGTCAATCATATTATCCATCGTAACAGAGCCAACTTCCTCCATGGTTTACACAATGGATTACAACTACTGAATTTTCTTGTAGAGGAGTTCATTGTTCTATTCCTCATCATCCTGAATTTTTCCTTTCCCCTTCAAGGGACCTTCCTTTCTACATTCCTCTCAAACCCTAGGTTTCATACCCTCACCATCCCCACCTTGGTTCTTGGGAACTTCCTTACCAATACGCATTTTGGCCAAACACTCTGTAAGAGTAATTTTATCTTCAAGTTCATCCCTAGATGAAACAACCTCCTTAGAAATAAGGGGTTTAGCATTTTGGTAAAGGAGGAGAATAATCCCCTCATGAATGGGGGTCTAGCTTATCATTCTAAAAATTATTGATAGAAATAGAGTGCAACATGTACAAGAAGAAATGAATTCTCATCATAACATGATTCTTAAACATGTTTAACAGGGGAAAATGGTACATATATATCTTATGAAAATTACCCTCCAAAGTAATATACCACATTATATGAAGGAAAACTTCATTCCAAACACTAGGAATACAAGACCTCACAATTCCATCAAGAAGGAAAAATATTTTCCTTACCTTTAAAAAAGGTATGAATTTCATGACTCCTGTGATTGTGGTCCTTGAAAATCTTTAAACAATCAATTTACATGCCCATGACTTCAATAATAAACTGCTATGAAACTTCCAGGTCCATTCCCCAAACCATGACTTTTCCTTTGTCCCAATCCTTCCCAAAATTCAAGGTGAGAAAGGGATTACGGACTTTGAGTCTAGATATATATTTCTTAAAATTGTCAATTTTGAGAATGTGACACATAAATTGATAGTTGATTACCAACTCATGGCTGGACAGATCAACCCTCACTCTTTCACCTCCCATAATTTCACCAGTTGCAATGAAAATCTAGTCCAAATGAAATATAAACATAACATCCTTGAGATGAATGAAATTCACCGTAGAGATTTCACCCCACTTAATTCCCCTGCCTTGGAAAAAAATGATGAAAATATCCCATGTGTGACTCAAGATATAAAATTTATTTCCTGTCATGGATAATAAGATTATTAATTTGAGAAGGTACATCCTCACCTTGTTCCCAAAATTTTAGATCATTATAGTAAACCCCTAATTTATCCAAACCATCGGCACATTTATTACCACTTTGGGGGATATGATTAACATTATAGCTATCAAAGGATTTTAGGATTTCTTTCACATCCTGTAGAATATTTTGAGGTGTTTAATTATCAATGAGGTTATTATTAATGGCATTCACAATGAGAAAAGATTCAACTTCCAATTGGATATGTCTCACACATCTCTCCTTAGCTAGATTAACAAACCACAATAGAGATCTTGCTTCAACAAAATTTTTACTTAAAATTCCCAAGGGACCAACATAAGTAAGGGTCCAAATACCCTCATGGTTTCTTAGGATCCCTCCTCCCCTAACCAGGCCTGAATTTCCCTTTGAGGCTCAGTCAAAATTGAGTTTTAGGTAGTTTTCCTTTGGTTTAGAGCATTTGATCACTAGTTTAGGAGCATTAATAGAAGGAGGACTAATTTTGAATTGTTTAAGGACTACAGTATTTGCTTTAGGATAGGGATCTTTAATCTTACCATTGAATAGGATGACATTTTACTTGATGGTTGAGCATAACCAAACACTGACATTCTTTGCATTAGCATTTTTTTTCCTGAAGATACGACCATTTATTTCCTTCCAGGAGCTCCAAAAAAAGTGAGGAAACTCCATCCTCCAGGAAGCAACCACGATAGGAAATTTCAAAGGACAAACCCATAGAATACAAAAATCCTCCATGGTATTAGGTTTTAACCACTTGACATTTAAAATATCCATGACCACCACAAACACAGCCTGAGAAAAGGGGTAGTGAATAAAAAGGTGATTGACACATTCCTCACATATACCACATAAATTACTCCTACTAAGGATGATCATACCCTATTTCCTCATATTTTCAACGTTGAGGATCTTATTTTGAGCAGCCAACGAGTAGAAGATATTTACCTCAGGAATAAGGTCCTTTACCCAAAGTAAATTCCACTACTCCGATTGGTCGAAGTCTTTAAAATTTATAAGATAAGCTGATTTGACATAAAGTAATGTGCAACATGAGTAATATAAATGTGAAATAGAAATAATTTTAGACATAAAATTATGCACAGTCTTATTACTATTACATCATCCCTCTAGTATGTTATTGTATATATGATTTCTAAGTACAAAGATTAGACACTAGTAACACCTTTTTCCTAGTCCTTTCATTGCTTTGATTATTTTTTATTGTGATAATGTCTTATACTTCATGGATTTATATTTTTTGGTCAAGTCACAAGGATCCTTGTCTTTTTCTTTTTTCTTGTTTCTTTTTCCTATATTTGGGACAGCAACGCCCAGTAAGGAAACTACAATTTGGATGTTAGTGTCCCTTCTGGGTGCTTTTGTCCATTCTCTTTTATTTGATATATTACCATCTGGTAATTAAATTTGGATCTTTTATAATTCTTTGGGTTGTCCTTTGGTGTTAATAAGTGTAAAAATTCAAAAAAAGTCACATATATACACAACTTAATAACTAATATTAGGATTTAAACAAATTGGGCTATTACTTACTATCTACTACTTTGGAAAAGAGTAACATTAAAGGACTGCATTTGGGTTGCATTATTCACTACATAGGAGGGAATATTTCTTAATTCTATCTGACACATTTATCTTGGGGGATAATTAGATGTATCCCTCTATCTTGGTGTGACTGGCACAAGGGAAACCTAACTTTAAAGGACACAATTCAATCACACACATGCACTAGAACTACATAGAGTTTGAAATGTAGTGCATATCTCATTAAAAATCACATTGGATTGACCGCTGAGCTCAATCTAAATCAATCAAATGCATTATTTTTTCATCTAATGTTTGTTTGAGCATTATGTGGGTAGAAAGGGTTTTTATAGGTTCATGTGTGACAGTGAAACCTTACAGTGAAGCTAGGGATAAAATATTGAAAGGAAGAAGACAACTTCATGCCCTAAGAAGATTAAATCCATAATTATTCCAAGGAAATTCGTGCCTAACTCAAACACTAGCATATGTATAGTCATATCCTTATCTTATCATTTCTATCTGAAGGACTTTAAAATTATAGTCTTCCATATGAATCTTACTCGGTCAATATCCATCCTATTCCACTTAGTTTCTATCCAAAATCTCCAAATATAAACTAATTCCTATTTCACTATTACTTATACTTTATTGTTTCTTGCATGATATATCTTGTTTATTACTATTATATTCATTCAATCTCACTCCTCTGATTAAGATTTATTTTTTCTTAAATCATTTGGTGAACCTATTTATTGATCAAACCCTACCTTTCCCTTGGATCCCTCATTTTTTTAATTCTTCATTTCTTATTAAAAAGTGTTTTGAAACTATCATCCCAAACCTCCTTCCCCAAATATGATCATATTATTATGACTAGTCTTCAACCTATTTTTTTAAATTTCCAAGAGGAAGCGGCCTTATATTGTAAGTCACATATTACTACTATATCCCATCTTAAAATACCTCTTTTCTTTACAAATCTTATCAACCACATTCCTTATGTTGTAATCATATCCCTATTGAGGCTACTATTTATTGTGAATCTGATAGTGATGTTTCATATATTACTATGAATAACACATGTGCTAAATATTTAGTTAATTTTCAAATTAATAATGTCTTGTTAATGATGGTTTTGATACCTGCACTTATTTTGATATTGTAGATTTCATTCCAAATATCCCTTACCTTGCTTCCTCTCCTCAACTTACATATGCACAAATCATTAGTGTTGATCCTATTACTATAGATAAAGATATTTATATCTCCTCTTCTTCTTCTCAACTAAGTACTTGTTCATTTAATATTGTACCTTAAAATTTATATCTTTCTTCCTCCACCTCTTGTGTACTCCCTAAATATGTTAGTACTCATTTTCCTTATCATAATGTGTTAAAATATTAAAAATATGATTCATATGTTTATACTCTTCATAATTGTTAGGAAATTAATATTAATGTTTACTATGATTAAGAATTAATGAGTGATTTGTAATAACAAATCACATATATATTTTGTTAGTATATAAGGTGTTATTAACAACTTATATTTATGGATATATTATTTGGTGATATATTGTTACAACAATATATCACAAATAGATTATTGTTTTAGGAGAAGTTGCAGGAGATATTTGAGGAATTGTAGTTCCTCATATTTAGGAGCAATCTCTCCTATACATATGCATTGTATGTAAAATGTAATGTATCCCGTATGAATTGAATATAGAGAAAATATTATTATTTTGCTATGTAAATCTGCTTGTTCTCCAAGATTTGGTATCAGAGAAGTGTCTGATCCATGTAATGGCAATATAATTGATTTGATTGGGGGCAGCCTTATGTTCTTCATTACCCCTGTGCATGGTAATTGTATTTTGGTTTCAGTTTTATCAGGATTTTATGGATTAGATAGCTGCATGTGTTATTACCTTCATGCAAATTTAGTTGAAATCCCTATCACTCAACCCAGTTGCATGATTTATTTGCAAGGCGTTTATATGATATCTGTCGATCTACAGAGAGAGTTGATATACATTGGAAAAAATGCAAAAGCCGACACAGTTTTACCTCTGAAGTCATACAATCGATTTTAAATACAAAGAGCACAGCTATATTGAAGTAGATGTCAACGCATTATCACTTGGGTTATCGATTGAGCATCACAATTTACATTGAGTAGCATTAAAAATATTTCAACACATCTCCCCATGCCCTTAGCGGGATTTCCCACAGCAACGAGTCCTGTCTCAGACGCAGAAGCCCTCGGTCCATCTGCACAAGAGATCGGTTCATTAGGCGCTTCTGCCGACACGGGATTATCTAAAATGGCCATCTTTGGAGTTATTTTGTTCGGAGGCATGGCTTTACTTGTGTAATTACTCCAGTTTTCCATTGTCATTGCTAATGGTATCTCTGATCTTTAGTTTCTGTAATTTCTTGCGTTGGAGATCACCTGACGAGGCACAGCTGGTACAGAGCACCTGTCAGAGTTTAGATGGATCTGAGATTGTCGTTGATTCATAATACACAATCTTGTACTTAGATTTGTGTGCCTGTATCATTGGAGATTCACACACTTGGAAGAGTCAAATGCCTCTCTTGTAAATCAATTTTTCCATGCTCAGATTATATTTTGTATTGATTGTGGATTGGTGCAGCGTGCACATCTTAAGCTCCTTCCAGCCAGTTTTCAAGCCACTTTCCATTGGATTCCATAATCTCTGCCATGAGTTTGTGAATGTGGAAGGTGTCTTATTGGAAGTTATACACTAAGACGTGCTTGGTACATTCAGTTTTGTTACGGCTATATTTCTCCATCATTGGTATCTACATCAGTTCTTTTATGAGGTTAAATACATCTCATTCCTTTCCTTTCATTATTATTATTATCTCGTCCTCATATCATTTCTATGTTTATAGAATAATAAAAAGTAAAAGAGTCTCATTAGTCGGTGTTAAGAGGAATTTTCTAATTATAAATTTAGTTATATTAGAAATGTATCTTATTATTTGTCAACAATAGTGAGTAGAGTTTTGTAAATGAGTCTATTGTCAAAAATTCAACAAGTCAAAATATTGTTAAAAAAAAAAAAAATTCCTCACTTTTCAAATATTGGACGCATTATCACTTGTACGTGACGTCCAAGTGAGGGGGTGCATTTTCGGTGGAAACAGACACCCAGTAGTTTGTAAATGAGCCTCATTTCCATATTCGCTAAGTAGGTAGCAGAAAAATGGAGGATGGAGGCATCGGAGGTTGGAGGTCAGACAGTGACCTCTTGTCAGTCACCAACGATGGGGCCGCATAGAATGATTTGGTGGCACAGTTTGTGGTGTGAGTTTTCTTTCATTTCAGAATTGCAGTTTGTTGTGTGCAGTATGATTTTAGAGTTTCTGTTTTGGATTGAATAAGTGAAATGTTCACATTGAGGGGGGAACATGATCAACATGATCCAATGTTCCATTTTTAGTTTTTCAGCTGAGTATGTGGCTTTTCCTATTTACCAAATGCAAAAAAACATAGTACAGAACAAATAACACAGTGAAACGCAGCATCATGAGGCTTGATGAGGTAGAATAGTCAGATGTGTTCCTGTTTGTACCTAGGTTTGTGGTTAGCCTCTTGAAAACCATTGAAGGCTATTCAGATGTGTTCCTACTTGATTTCCCACACTGCTAGGTCAAATGTGTTCCCTAGAGTGACTGGTTGATAAGCAGATGATTTCTGAGCGTGTTCCCATCCTCGTCGGTCAGATGTTTTCCCGATAGTGCTTGGTTGATAAGAAGTTGATGTGTTCCTTCTTCTACCTTCAGTTCGAGTGTGTGCCAAGATCATGAGCGCGCAGAGGCGGTAGGCTGTAAAGGAAGTGTGAAAGTTCTTTTGTTACCATGTAAACATTAAGGGGGGGAATGTTAGGAAATTAATATTAATGTTTACTATGATTAATAATTAATGAGTGATTTGTAATAACAAATCACGTATATATTTTGTTAGTATATAAGTTGTTATTAACAACTTATATTTATGGATATATTATTTAGTGATATATTGTTACAACAATATATCACAAATAGATTATTGTTTTAGGAGAAGTTGTAGGAGATGTTGTAGGAGATATTTGAGGAATTGTAGTTCCTCATATTTAGGAGTAATCTCTCCTATACATATGCATTGTATGTAAAATGTAATGTATCCTGTATGAATTGAATATAGAGAAAATATTATTATTTTGCTGTGTAAATCTGCTTGTTCTCCAAGAATATTTCCCAAGATAGTGTACATAATGATGATCAGAAGGATAGTGTGCATGTTTGTTGTATTCCTTCTTCTATTGAGCTTGTTGATAAAGGTGTACAAAATTATTTTCCTACTGATTCTTCTTCACATGTTCTTCTTCCTATTTTTCCACTTGTTGATCTCAAGATTGAATTTCAACCCAATAGTTTCTATATGGCTACTTCTAATGGAAATATTTAACCCCTTAATTTTCATGCCATTCCTCCCCAATAAGTTCTTTCTCTTATGTATGTTATATCTTATTTAAAAATAAACATTCATACCCTTACCCTTAGAGTAGGGAATATTATGCTATCATTGATAATAATTCTATTTGTGGAAATCATATTCCTAAAATATTTAAAATTCATATTTTCCTAAGGGTTTTAATTTTCCTAATTTTACACTTTTTGATATAATGGGTAATTCTTATATACATCTTAATACTTTTGGATTAGCTATGGCTTCAAACTCTACTTATAGATTACTTTTCAAATAATTTCCTAGTAGTCTTACTGATACTAATTCTCATTGGTTTCATCATTTTCCTAGTGGATCTATTAGTAATCATCTTTATATGGAAGAAGCATTTCTTAGACATTTTATTTCTAAAAATGGTCCTAAAGTTACATTAGAGAATTTTCCTTCTTTGCATCAAGGAAAGAATAAACATGTTACTGATTATATTTTACATTTCAAATCTTGCATTAATCATTTGCTTTATCAACCTAAAGATATAGAAATACAATATATCTTTTTTCATGGATTTATTTTACCTTTGAAAGAAAATTTATTATATAATACATTTGAATATTTTACACTTCTTTGTCTTAATGTTATACATTTAGAATAAGATATGCTTAGTGAAAATTTTGTTACACATTTTCCTAGTTCTTCTACCACTCCTCCACCTAGTACATCATCTCTTCCTTCTATTGCACCAGCTTCATGTTCCCCATCTTCTAATAGAAATACTCATTATCATTCATCTTATTTTCATATACCTCTACATTCCACTCCCCCTCCTAAGAGGGTATGCTAGGCCTCATGATATCTTACACAATTTTATTAATGAGAGGTTGATTAGGTTGATTTCATTAATGAGCATTATCCTTCTCTTCGTTTATGACATAATTGTAACCATCCATTCTATAATTTCTAATTGATTAATGTTCATAGAGATAATTATTATGCACTTCATGACCAACTTCATTTTCTTGAGGAAAACTATTTCATTTATTTTCTCACATGTCATGTTGATAGATTTCATTCTCCCATATCCTAACATTGCATATCGGCATCTGTTTCTTTGACTACCTATTTTCCTCCTAAGGTAATTTTTTCTCCTCCTCCCTTAGTTTCAACTACGCATGAGGTTATTTCCTTACTTATTATCCAACCCCTACCCACATGGATCTCGAAGGAGTGCCACTTACCATTCCATGATTATAGTGTTGCTACGATCAATTTGAGCTTATCATTTGACACCTATGCTCACAAAATTACATCATTTCAGCCACTTGTGTGTATTATTTTTCTTCTTTCCCATTATATTCCATATGTTCCTTAGTGCTACATGAATTCTTGTTTATTCTATAACTATATGCCACTATATATTTTGATACTTATTCTTTCCTATTTATCTTCATCCTCCTTATCATTACTACTAAAATCCCTATTCAACAATCATATTACATGCATGGAAATGATCATCTCAATATTATCTATGTTATCAACACATAAACTATACTCTACAACATCAATATCTATAGTTATATCATCACCATTTCAACAACATAGCATATCATATAAAATCATATCAGATAATTAGTAACTTGTATGACACCATAAGTACACATGATTATATCAAAAATGATCTTGTAGTATATATACATCTCTCATAAGTTTGATGATACAACATCATGGGAAATTTCCCAATCTCATACATATCATACATACTCTTCACTACTACTAGAGGATACTATCGATGCTCTAAAAATAAAATCCTCACCACTAGATCACTACGTCTATGTTCAAGAAAAATAATCCTCTAGCTTAGTATTTAGCGATGTTTCCTCAACCACCGCATCTACATATTGGCCATGAAGCTCTATTTATCTCTAAAACATACTATGCGCTAGGCCATCTCCTCCAACTACTTCTCTCACATGTGATAGATTTGTCCTCACCTCATCCTTTTCCAACTCTAGAAATATGAATGTGGTTGTTACCACCACCACAGGATCAAATGAGTGAGCATGTTCCCTAGTAATGTGATCCACTCTCTCCAAGAGTAATCCTCCTAGGAAGACATTTGGGTGAATTTTGTTCATCAACATTCTTACTATTGTGTCCATGATCATGCTCCAATAATATTCACCTACAAGACCTAAACCATACTACTACCTCATCGACACATTACATACTTAATGCAAATCACAATATATCTTAATTACATCATGTAGTAGTTTTTGCCACTGCATCATCCTCGGGGGTAGGTTTCTAACCTCATACTGGACCTCCTTATCTTTCCTATGCACATGGTGGCTATCTCACTTCATTCACCACTGTAAAGAACAATAACACCCATCGATGCTCCACCCATCAATGAGTATAGTCTAGGGTACACCCCACATCATCTTCTCAAATTGGTACTATCTCCACATCATCCTCATCTGCACCAAGTAGGCATAATTGGGATCTTGTGGGACCTAGCCTTTTACCTACTCTCCTCATTACATGAATCGATCTATCTTATATATACAGCTCTGAAGGAACATCATGGTATATCCCAAGTTATTGTGACAAGTGTTGATATTTAAAGATCTTGATCACTCCTACAAATTTATCCTCTAACCACACAATGTGCCAAATACATTATAGCTTCACATAGTCCATGGCCAAACCCCCATAGTCCTTATACCATCTCCAAATCATTTCACTAGGCCTCATCATGTCCAAAATAGACTTGTATGTCATGGTAAAACTCATTACCCTTTGATCCAACCCATATAACCACAATAATATCTTTTCATACCCAATCCAATCGTAGACCACTCAACAGCCTCAATACTACTATGTTATCATATTACCATACATATAAAAGTTTCATAATACCAATCCCTCCACCATGATCCTCCTAGGTAAACATGTGCAAATCTCTGTGTAAATGAGCCAACAAGCAATACCTCTAATCATATTATTTCACATTTTTCTCTATACTAATACAAATCTCATGCATCCTATATGATATGGACATTCTTCCTCCATCAATAGCTACCCATGAGGCCAATACAACTGCAATAAAATTTCATAACCATGGAATACATGATCTCACTATATCATCCATGGTAATAGATGACTTTGTATGTGTCTAAGACCTTGTAAAATACTACCTTGCAGCTCTTTGTTTCTATCATGTATCTCCTAGGGGCATAATCTGAACCCACTCTCCCACTATTGGAAACCATAGAATCTTATATACATTCACCAAATTCATTTTCCTCTTTTCAGTAGGTAAGAAAAAGGTACATATATTTGCACACCATATCAAAAAGTGCAGTAATAAAATGCATATTACGAGGCACCTCCCCTAATCTTGTGATGTACGAAATCGTAGTATGATCTAATATGTCCCACCCATCCTCCTCTAAACCCAATTCCAAAAAATTATATAAATTTCTTCCTACATGAAATTCTTACAATGTATATCCCTCTACATAGAATAAACACACAAAAAACCCCAAATTAGTGTCTCAGTTGTGGAAAAACATGATACAAAGCTTATATAGACATCTTGATAAAATTACCCATAAGTATGCATACTAAAATCTAGTAACTATATAGTAACGCCAAAAACTGGATGGTATCATCTAAAGGGAAAAAAATGGCCCTTCTGGTGCCATCTTATACAGAGACATCCCAATTGTCACAAATTCAATAAATGTAAACAAAGGATACATATTTATATGATGCTACATAGTCTACTTCAAAAAAAAAATATTTACTATTTGATCTGTCATCTAATTCAACATCACCTCTATTACCCTCTTGAACATCGTTGGTATCACCTATCATGCATATGGCATTTTTGTAATCCAGAGATCAACTCATACAAATTCAATTTACAAATGAGGCTCCTCTTGACTTTTCCAACCTTACTATTTATATAAAAAATCATATTTTAACTACAATTACTATATTATTATACTTTGTCTCATAACAACCAATGCCTCAACATTATTTATGCCATATCTTGAGCTTTGTTTATCTATTTTCAATATTTTTAGTGGCCCTAGCACTGTATCTTTGACATCAACCACATTGAATAGTTGACTACCAAACTTCATATATTTGGTTACATGTTACACTTATATTGCACTTGCTACTACCTATTTTATTCCATATGTTTCTAACCCCTCTCCAAACACTCTATCTACTTTTATTTCAGTTCATATTTCATCGTCTAGCTTCTCACCCCTTGCCGAAAGGGGGGAAATATTTAGGGTTATTGTATTACCCCTCCTAGAAAAATTCAAGAAATTTTCCAAAGCAGAACATACAACAACACTATGAAATACCACTCAATTTTAAATTTATCATGAATCAATATTCATATCATACAAAAGTTCTCACTCGAAATCACAAATTTTAATCTATTCCAATGACAAAACTATCTCATATTCTCACAATTTCTCAAATTCTCACAATTTCATCCTCAACTGACTTAATCTAAGGGAAATTCAATTTTCCATATGTGTTTCAAATCAATAGTTTTCAATCAAATACTACATTCCAATCAATATATATTGTTTCAAAATCCAATTCCAACAAGATCAATTTTCCTCCTAGATGACCTAACTTGGGATCCAATCAAGCTTATCACTTTTCCATTTAACCTAGTTTATATTAGAGAAGTTTCATGGATCTACTGGTTCAAATAATGTAAACGTGAATGATGCTAGACATGAATTTTTCCAAGATAAAACAATGAAATCGTATTAGACTATAAACTATGAAAATACAAGAGAGATAATTGTAATAACATAGAAATATCTCCAACTCAATACGATCAAATAGAATAATTCAAGATATGTACATATAGGAGGTGAATTTGTAACCTCCCCCTAGAATCATGATAATATCCACCTATAATGGTGTATTCAAGTGGTAACCAACACTTAGAAAGGTTTAGTCAAGTGGTAACCAACACCTAGAATAGTGTATTCAAGTGTACACCTAAGAAAGCATATCCCATAAGTGTAAGGAAACTCCAAATGAGTTTGAATATCTTGAGTAGGATATAAAAAATAAAGATAGGAAAATAAATCCTACACTAACACCCCCATAATCACAACTCAGGTGAGTATTGAAAAATTAATTTGGGTCCTAGTAACAAGGCCTAATAAGGTTCCCATGTACAATGAAATCTCTCATAAGATAGAGTAAAAGGAGAAGATCCCATGGGAAAAACTCCCACCCCCCAAAAAAAGAGAGACATAAAGAAGTGAAGAGGATAGAATGCCCCCTAAATATGATGAAGTTGTTGATACAGACTAATGCTGACATGGTCATTTGAAAAATAATTCACCTAGCATATAATAGCCATTTATCCCCACCACAAACCTTATAATAATTAATTATAAATTTAATTAATTATTATATCATATATATATATATATATATATATATATACATCCATTCCCCAATTTATTTCATACTACATAAACCCCACTTACACCCTTAGAAATATTAATACATCATTAATACTTCACTCATCATACTAAATAACCCTCAATAACTATTTTCCACTAATTTAAAAATACTTACCCACCTACCACCTATTCTATGCCTAGCCTCTCCATATAAACACCCTCACTAAGTGTAATTAATCTCACCTAATCACAACTTAAATGCCCCTCCAAATCTAGAGGCTTATAATTCTATAAATCTCTCCATCTTTCCCTCTTCTTTTCAAATATTCAAAATAAAATATACTAGTCCATTGAATTTATAATTCAATAGAGAATTCTCATAAAATATAGAATTCTCTACAATCCTCTCGTCTTGTCTATTCTCAACCATTGATTTAATCCACCATGGCAAGATCTTAACCATTGATTTCTACCTCCTCTAACTATAAATAGGGGTGTCACCGTCCATGGCAAGCACCTTATAAATTTGCAAGTATATGTTGCCTAATTCTCAACCCATCCAAGAAATCTTCATAGAAATCTATCAAGCTCAATCAAGCAATTGATCAAGGGGAGTTACTACTAAAATTTGTCCAAGATCTGAAGCATATTTACATCCATTCAAATAAGGAAATCAAAGGAAAAAATAAAATCATTAAAGGAGGAAAATTCTACTTATAGGTAAGTACAAGTAAATTATTTTCCTCTTCTTTTCATCTTTCTCAATTTGAGGTAGATGAACCATTGTGTTAGATATTGCATTGGATTGGTTTCAATAAATCATTTCATTTTTTCATGCTAACACAATGTTTCTTCTACATTTTGGTGCCCACCATTGGTTTTACCCCCTAATTTTTCATTGGAATTGTTCACATTATAGACTAAGAACAAATTCCAAAAAATTAGAATTTTTCAGTGATATTTAAGCTCAAAATTTTGATTTTTCGTGTCTTTGTTTCGTATCAAAACGTACACCCTGAAACAACGTGTTCATCACCTGTAGCAGCAAATTTATCTAAAATTTTTGGCTTTGATTGCATAGGAAAACCTTTTAGCGATTTTGTGTCCTTTCAGTACATTTACAACCTATACTAACGCTTTTATACATTAACATTCTGACTATGTAGGATATGCATTTCTTTGCGGAGGATTAGCGTATTTATACTACTTCAACGCGTTTATCACCTGTAGTAGTGCGTTTATACTTATATTTTGTTTGTACAGGGTTTAGTGTGTTTTTCTAATTATCAATGCGTTTATTATAACTTTTAGCACATATACATCCTAAAATAGTGTGTTTCATTCTGAACATTGTTTCTGCAGGTTTTTCATAATTCAACACTTATATCCTCTCATAGCCTGTATGTACTCTGTTTTAGCATGTATAACCTATAGTAGCACATTTACCAGAGCTACATATTTTTTATTTATATTTACTGGTAACTCATATATTTTACGTGTTTCCATATTTTCTGGAAACTAACATTCTATTTTTGCAAAGAAATTATAGAAACAAGGGGATACTCTGCTAGATTTAACATTCATTTTGTATTTAATATAATATTTGTGGTTGCAGGGTACCAATTATATATAGACTACCAATCCTTGTTTTACAGCCTGATAAGTCCAAGAATATTAGGGTTTTAAGTAAAACTACTAACCTTTTGTCTTGCAAATCTCCCTAGTCAAAGACCCCCATTGTAATAAATCATTTTGATTAAATTTCTTTGTTTTCCTTTTCGTACTTTTTTTTTTGTCACCCTCAAATTTCCCTCCATTTTTCAAGTCTAAAATTACAAAATTTTGAGTTAGTTCCCTTTGAAATGTTCCTAGACAGAGGTATTTTGAAATCTAGTACTTACTAGGAGATTTGGACTTTTAAAAACTTATCCATCAGATGGGAAATTTCTTCCCCTTTCAATAAAGGTTAAGAAATCCTCTTAACTCCTTGTATTTTGCAATATATGGCTCGATGGACCTATGTGGTTAAATTTTCCCTTTGGCAGGTTGGCAAGGCTATGGGTTCCTTTTGATTTTTTGTGCTTTTTGGCCAAAGGGGTAAGTCAGTAGAAGTGACCCGCGAGCCCACGTGGATAAATGGAGGTATAAGATACCACCACGTGTCCTCGAGGCAATGAGACGGTAGGAGAATTTTTTGTTTTGAACCCTTTGTCATAAATGGGTTAAAGGTTCAAGTTTCGCCGCCCTCCCTTTCGGCCCGCAACAAAGCAAAAGCAACCACGTGTCATCGGGGTAGCGGACCCATGGACCCATGGAGAAAAATGAGATTTTTTGCCAAAGGATCAAAATGCTACAAATTAAATCACGACCCCGTAGCCCATCAGAAGGTGACATGTGTCCTCATTGAAAGGTCAACACAAACCTATAGAGGAATTTGAGATTTTTTGTTTTTCTCCCAAAAGGCTCAAATAGTGTTTTAGACCACATCCCCTCACCCAACAAGAGGCTTCCACATGTTAGTGGGCTGGTGAACTGGCGGAGCAAACCAAGAAATCACGCCTTTTCTCCCAAATGTTGGGAAACATATTTTTTCCATCTAGGTCATCATTTCTCTGATTCTGACATGTGTAGGGTCCTGATTTTGAGGTAAAAAAGAGGGAAAATGGTTTATTTACATCTACATCTGGTCTTTTACCACCAGTTTTTGGTTCGAGCTCTACAATGGATGAAGGTGCATCATTTTTTTTCCTTCCTTCTTTGTTCATGGTCATTTTTGTGGAAATACAGTTTGGGTCTGTCTTATAACAAGATCAACCTTTTTCATAGGGAATTTAATTGATTTTCGAAGAGACAAAGTTTCTCATGTTTTTGCGAATGGAAAAGGAGAAATGTGCCAGCTGGGCACTCAAACATTTTGGATGCAGTTACAAAAGAAAAATGATGAGGGAAAATGGATGAGGAAACCACCATTCATCTCTTCTCAAAACGAATCATGTTTAAAATGATGAATTCCAACCGTTTAGAGCATCTGCATTTTCCATGAGTTCATTCTTATTTCCTGTCTTTTTCCAAATGATTCTCCAACAAACTTGATCCCATTGGGATATTCTTTCCTTGGAGGTAAAGCAAAGGTGAAATAGGATTGTTATAAAAACATGCTTTGCCATTGTATATGGGGTTCCTGGCATTTTTGAAAGATTGTAAAAAATTGAAACTACTCAATACAGAAGTCTTTTTCTTATCTTCCTCTACTATTTTCTTTCACTTCTGGCTCCTAGTTAGTGTTTTTTTCATCTCTACATCAAAAGAAACTTTTTGATCTTGTGTATATGATCTCTGGAAATTTGTGTCTGAAGGTTGATACGTATTGTGAAGGTGAATAATCCCTTTTTGTATTTTTCTATTTCGATACAAGTAAGATTATACTCTGAAATCTATATATCTATAAATTATTATTGTTCTTACCCCCTCCCTTTCCATCTTCTCCATTATTATGATCCCTTTGTATTGATGACATTTTGTATGAAATCTCTTAAAGTATTAGGAATCCACATGATGAAATTTATGTATATGTATATAAGTCTTTACTACTTTCAATAAGGGAACCTCTCCCATTAAAGAGGAGGGACTTGTTGTCCCCTGACTGTGGTTTCACCCAAGGTGCAAATCTAAAACCCAACAGTTTTTGGAAACTCTGCTGGGGAATCCATTGTGAAGGATTTCTATTTTTGAAGCATTCCATCTTGATCATCTTTGATCTGGCGACTCAAGATATAATAGGGGTAGAAGAACCCTTGGGGAAGAGGATCCTCATTTCCAGTTGTTAGACAACCAAGGTTTCTCTCTTCCTTTATCAACAAGAAAAATAAGAGGAGAAATATCTGCAAGCACTCCTCCTGATAGAGATAAAACTTCTAGGAGTGATAGTCCTTAAAATCAGATCAGTCCAAATCTGCATGCTCTTATCCTTGTTAGTGTTACAGTCCCTCTTCAAACAATATTTCCAAGAATGATATCTCCTCTACCTTGGGTCCAAAGGATTAGACCTCTTACTCTTCCCCAACCATTGCATGAATTACCTAGAGGCAATAGAAATAATTTTCCTAAATTCAGAGGTGATGGGAAAGTTCATCCAGATGAACATATATCATCCTTCATTATTGCTTGCGGTGTTCTTGGCATGGAACATGAGGATGTCTCTATTAGAATTTTTGTGGATACATTGTAAGATAATGTTATTGATTGGTTTTATCACCTGCCTACTGGATCTATCACCAATTGGAACACCATGACAACTAGATTTGAGTAGTGCTTTAAACCAGCTGAAGATGTGCATGCCCTCTTGGCTCAGATTTCCCAAATCAAGAAAGAAGCTCATGAGCCTATGAGGGAGTTTATATCTAAATTCAATAGGCTGATCAACAAGATCCCACTAGCTACACATCCTATAGATCAGATTCAGAAGTGCTTCTTCCTTAATGCTCAATTGCCTGAAGTGAGCTATTCACTTAGGAGAGCTAATCTTGCCACCTTAGATGCTGATCAGAGGTTAGTTATTAGTGTGAAAGATGATCTAATTATGTCTGGAAAGATGAGCAGAGATTCATCTAAATCCAAGGCATCCTCTTCTTCCACATCTTCTCCCGGAGTTAATGTAGATCAATTAGTCCAGAAGTTTGCTAATTATTTGATTGCTCTTAAGAAACATTTAGCTTAGCATACTCCTTATCAGGATGTGCCTAGAAATCAGTTGACCTCTCCTCAAACTAGATTAGCAATTGAAGTTCCACCAATCAAGGCTCCATTCAATGCCACATGTGAATTGTTGGAGCCTGATGATGAAGAGGAGAATTAAATCTGCGAAGATCCTAAAGAGGAAGTTGATGAAGAATTGGAAGAGATTAGTGGATCCCATGTCCTATTTTCTCACTACTAAAGGTATAGATGAAGAAGATGATTATGAGGAAATTATTGCAGAGATGAGAAATGAATCTTATGATGTCATGACTCATGAGAAAACAAGTAAGAAAGAAAAGTTAGTGCATCCTGCTAAAATATCTAAGGATCCCCCTACAACCATGCTAGTGATTGTAAAGAGGGGAGCTCTTATTCTAACTTCTTCCATGTAAAAGGTAACCTCTGTTGTTCCTTCTTATTCTTATCTCCTACTCCTATAGCCTTCTTGTCATCTTACTGATAGAGTTGATAGATCAAAAGTCCCATCTACTATTGTTAATAATGTTGCATCTACCTCTAGCTCATTTGATATTATTAACCATCTCAAGAAAACTAAGATTCAGATCTTAGAGGATGAATTATACAAAACCCATCCCAAGGCATTTGTCTAAGATGGTAGACTTTGTGAATTATAAATCTAAACCTTCACCCCATGGTTCTAAAGGCCTCTTGCCAACTCCTTCTACCTTCATCTCAACCCAACCTTGTAGTAGCAGTTACTTCATCTGAGGAGAAGATCAAACCATTTTATGTTACCCTCCTCATAGCTAGTCATAAACTCAGTAATTTTTTCATTGATTCCATAGTGCTTCAGATAATGTGATGCCCTGCCAATGTAGCTCATGCCTTAGGCCTGACCCTAACCCGCACTTTTGGATCATGCTATTCAATGGAACGTAGAGAAGTACCGTTGGTTGGTAGAATCAAGGATGCACAAGTTACATTTGCTGTTATGCCAGAGAAAAGAGTTTTAGCAACCATATTGGTATTTGATATACCTCCTCCTTATGACATGATATTGAGTAGAAAATTTTGCAAGGATGTTGGAGGAGAGATCATGATGGACTAGTCACATGCCCTCATTCCAGTGAATGGGAAGATGAAGATGAAGAAGCTATTTCCTGAAAAGCAAATTGAATATATTGTGTAAAAGACAAACATGGTCCAAAAGCACAAATACTTAATGAATATAGAGGTCATGGAAAATTACATGGTCATGTCACAAGATGAGGTAAATCATCCCAAGGAAGTAATTCTTAATCCCAATGGCATTTGGATTTTAGAGTTTGATGGGAGCTGATCCTCAACTAGTTCTAGAGCTGGTGTAGTGCTAATTTATCTTAAAGGGAAGTTTCATCCTTCCTCTTTCAAGCTCCAATTCGAAAACAAAAACAACATAGCAGATTATGAGGCTCTCTTTCTCAGCCTTAACTTGGCAAAGGAAATAAGAATTAATAATCTCCTTGCTTTCGTGGTGATGCAAAGCTGATTATAAAGTAGGTTAGAGATATTTTCCAAGTAAAAAAAAGAAGGCTAAAACACTACAGAAATCTGATTTGGGATTCAATTTATTTCCTTGATGCCTTCTCCATTGAATCCATGCAAAGAGAAAGAAACATGAGGGCTGATTCGTTGGCTTTCTCAGGGTCTATGTTAATTCCTCATCCGGATTTATCCCAAGAGAAGTTCACCATTGAGATGATTCATAGGCCTAGTGTACCAAACAATACAAATAATTAGTAGGTCTTCAATGATGATCAACATATGACTGTCCTTCCTGGAGTATTAGAGATAATTTTGATCAGTTATAATTTGAAGGGAGTGAAAATCCATTCCTAGGGAGTGTGTGCCTCCAAATGAAGAAGGTATCCAAGAAGAAGAAAGAGATCATGATGACTGTTTAAAGCTAAAAGGTAATAAGATACCCAAGGGGTTAGTGAGTTTAGAGGAGCTATTTGATAAGCGTGATGGGTATGTTAAGCCCAAAAATTCCAAAGGATCTCGATAGTTAGCTGAGTATGAGAAGGTAAACATTGGAAGTTCTCATAAACCCAAGCTAGTGAACATTGGGAAATGTTGCACACAAGAAGAGAAGAAAAAGGATACAAATTTGTTGAAGAGGTATGTTGATGTTCTTGCTTACTCATATGATGATCTTAAGGCTTTCCAACCAAAATAAATGTAGAATTTCATTCCTCTCAAACTTGGGATCAAGCCCTTCATGCAGAAGCAGAGGCAATATAATCCTAATATTGCTAATACAATATTCCAATAAATTTAGAAATTATTGAAAGTAAAGATAATTATTCCTATTCACCATTCAATGTGAATTGATAATATTGTGCCAGTTAGATAGTAGAATGTTGAGATATGGATTTGTCTTGATTTTAGAAACTTGAATCAAGCATCTTTGAAGGAAAATTATCCTCTTCCCACCATGGATCAAGTGCTACAAGCCATGTCACTGGCTCAGAAATGTTGTCCATGTCTTGACGAGTTTCTCAAGGTTATAATCAAGTGGAAGTATATGCTGCTAATCAACATAAGACAACCTTCACTACTCCTTGGGGAACCTTCACTTATAAGAGAATGCCATTTGGCCTCATCAATGTCTGGTGCTACTTTTTAGAGGGCTATGGATCTAGCCTTTGGAAGCCTTAAAGGGAAAGTGCATAGTTGTTTACCTTGATGATCTGACTATGTTTTAGAAGAGCATAACTGATCATTTCAAACACCTTGAAATAGTCCTCCAAATGTGTAGAGAGCATGGCATCTCCTTGAATCCAAAGAAATCAGTATTTTGTGTCACCAAAGGAAAAATTTTGGGACACATTGTCTCTAAGGATGGGATCAGGATTGATTTAGAGTGATTCAAGGCAATTCAGCAGATCCCTCTTCTAACCAACAAGAAAGGTGTGCACTCTTTATTTGGAAAAAATCAATTTCTTGAGGAGATTCATACCTAATTTTGTAGAGCTTACTTTGAGAATTTATCACATGATGAAGGGGAATTAGACATTTGACTGGTCCTATTAAGGGAAAAGTTGCATTTGAAGGCATCAAAAGAGCTATAACAAAGACTCCAATCTTGGCATGCCCAGATTTTGGTAAGGACTTTATTATTTATTGCTATGCCATCGAATACACTCTTGCTGGCTACGTTAACCAAAGAAAATAATGAAGTTCATGAGCTCCCCAAAGCATTCATGAGTTATAATTTTGAAATACCATGAGTTGAAGTATACCATGATGGAGAAACATGCTTTTGTAGTGGTTAAGGAGGTGAAACAGTTTCATTTTTATATCCTCAACTCTCACGCTATTGTTCTTGTTCTCGATACAACTGTTAAATCCATTCTAACACAACAATAATTTGGAACCAAAAGGGGTAATTGGGTAGCCAAATTCCAAGAGTATGAACTTGACATAAAACCTACTAAATTGGTTAGAGGAAAGGGCTTATGTGAGCTCATTGCTGAAGGATATAATGCTAAATTGTTAAGAGGAAGGAAATTGATATGCATGTTGTTCTTTTCCTCAAGTTTGCTAATGAATGGTATGCTGACATTGCATACTTTCTCACTTATGGGGAATTCCCATCCCATTTGATTGCCAAGGAGAAAAGAACCATCAAATTGAGATATGGTCAATATGTATTATGGGAAAATGCATTGTTCAAATGTGGAATTGATCGAAGGTTTTTGAAATGCATTGACTAGGATCAAAAAAAGAGATTATTCTCATACTTTCTATGATCAGGCCTGTGGGGGTCATTTCTCTTCTACTATAATAGCCCAAAAGATTCTTCTGTGCTGGGTATTATTGGCCCACATTATTTAGAGATGCATCCGAGTGGGTAAGTAAATGTGAATCATGCCAAAACTTTTATTGGCAGGCCCAAATTAGATGCTCTACCTCTCAAACTAGTAGTTATTGAAGATCCTTTTCAACAATGGGGTTTAGAATTTATTGGCACACTCAATCCATCCTCAAGTGCTAGACAAACTCATGTTTTGACTTCCACTGACTATTTCACCAAGTGGGTGGAAGCCATTCCAGTAAAAAGTACTACTTCGGAGGTTGTTTGCAATTTCATCAAGGAGAATATCTTAATAAGGTTTGGAATACCAAACAATATTGTCACTGACAATGCTTCAAACTTCTCCTCTGCTGAAATGACTGATTTTTACTATAGCTATGGCATTTCCCTTGCACACTCTTCATATTATTATCCCCAAGGGAATGGAAAAGATGAATCAATGAACAAGAACTTAGTCATAATTATCTAGAAGCTTGTAAATGAATCTCAGAGGAATTAACATAAGAAACTGTATGATGCTCTATGGGTTGATAGAATTACACCTAAGAGAGCCTTTGGAATGTCTCCTTTTCAAGTGGTATATGGAGTTGATGCTCAAATGCCAGTAATGTTGGAACTGCCAGCCTTGCACTTGATGAAGTCCATTGAAGATGCCAATTTTTCCAGCTCATTGGAACAAAAGGATTATGTACCTTCAAAGGATGGATAAAGATAGATTGCAGGTGGTTGATAGGATATCAGCTCACCAACTCAAGGTAAAATCTCTATTTGACAAGAAGGATAAGTCTAGAAATTTTCAAGTGGGAGATGTTGTTCTTATTTAGGATAAAAGGCATGGACCAAGGGGAAGCCATGGTAATTTTGATTCTGTTTGGTTGGGCCCATTCAAAATCAGACATCTTTCTGGTGAGAATTCTTTCTACTTGGATTACATGTACGGTTCTTCTCTCCCACTTCCTTATAGTGGGAAACACTTGAAATTAGTCAAATCCTAGTGACTTGGGGGGTCATTTGTATATTTTTTACAGCTTTCCCTTTGGTTTGTTTTCCTTTGGTTTTTGTATTGTTTCCTTTCCCGCTTGGTGTGTGCACCCCTTCTACTTTTGAGCTTGTTTTTTATTACATTGCCTAATGGATAAAGCATTGGTCTTCTTTTCCCAAATTTTTATAAGGTTCTTGATCTTGCCTTATGTATTTCATGTTCCAAGCCAAGTCATCCCTAGATGGAGCCAGCTATTGTCACCCTTAAAATTCCCTCCATTTTCCAAGTCTAAAAATGTTAAATTTTGAGTCAGGTGCCTTTAGAGTATGTGCATAGAAAGAGGTATTTTTGAAATCTAGGTACTTACCAAGAGATTTTGGAATTTTAAAAACTTATCCATCAGATGGGAAATTTCTCCCCCTTTCCAGAAAGGTTAAGAAATCCCCTTGACTCCGTGTATTTTGTGAGATATGGCTCGACGGACCTAAGTTGGTTAAATTTTCCCTTTGGTGAGTTAGTGGACATACAGAGTTACTTGTGTTTTTTTGCACTTTTTTCACCAAAGGGATAAGTTAGCATCAGTGACCCGTGAGCCCACATGGAAATATGGAGAGATAAGCTCCACCCACCCCCTTAATGAACCAATGACCACCACGTGTCCTCGAGGCAATGGATCCCGTGAAAGGAGTTTTTGTTTTGAACCCGTTGTCATAAAAGGGTTAAAGGTTTAAGTTTTTCCAGCCCTCCCTTTGGGCCCTGCATCCAAGCAGAAGTAGCCATGTGTCATCGGGGCAGAGGACCCGTGGACCCATGCAGAGGAAAATGAGATTTTGTGTCCAAAGTTCAAAATGTTGTGAATTGAACCATGCCCCCTTATTTGATCAGAAGATGACACATGTCCTAGCTGAAATTGGTCAGGGCAGACATACATGGGAAATTTTGATATTTTGTGTTTTTCTCCCAAAAGGCTCAGATGGTGTTTTAGACCACATCCCTTCATCCAATAAGAGGCTTCCACATGTCAGCGGACTAGTGGATACCGGTGGAGCAAATTGAGAAATCACGTGCCTTTTCTCCCAAATGTTGGGAAACATATTTTTTCCACCTGGCCCATTGTTTCTCTAATTCTGACATGTGTAGGGTCTCTGATTTCAAGGTAAAAAGGAGGGAAAATGGTTTATTTACATCTACATCTGGTCTTTTATCACCATTTTTTGGCTCGAGCTCTGCAATGAATGAATGTGCATCATTTTTTGTCCTTCCTTCTCTGTTCGTGGTCATTTTTTGTGGAAATGTAGTTTGGGTCTATCTTGGAACAAGATTGACCTTTTTCAAAGCGAATATGATTGATTTTTGAAGAGTCAGAGTTTCTCATGTTTTTGTGAATGGAAAAGGAGAAATGTGTCGGATGGGCACTTGAATTTTTTAGAGAAAAGTTACAAAGGTGAAATGATGAGGGAAAATGGATGAGGAAAGCACCATTTATCTCTACCCAAAACAAATCACGTTTGAAATGATGAATTCCAACCGTTTAAGGCATCTACATTTTCCATGAGTACATTCTTGTTTCTTGTCTTTTTCCAAATGAATCTCTAACAAAATTGATCCCATTGGGATGTTCTTTCCTTGGAGGAAAAGCAAAGGTAAAATAAGTTTGTCATAAAAGCATGCTTTACCATTATATACAGAGTTCTTGGCATTTTTTTTGAAAGATTGTACAAAAAACTGAAACTGCTCAATATAGAAGTCTTTTTCTTATCTTCCTCTATTATTTTCTTTCACTTATGGCTCCTAGTTAGTGTTTTGTTCATCTTTACATGAAAATAATTTTTTTTCTCTTGTGCATATGATCTCTGGAACTATTGTGTTCTGAAGATTGATATGTATTGTGAAGGTGAATAATCCCTTTCTACAATTTTCTATTTCAATATAATTAAGGTTATACTATAAAATCTATATATCCAAAAAATATTGTTGTTATTCCCCCCTCCCTTTCAATTCTTCTCCATTCTTCTGAGTAAATTTTTATTGATGACATTTTAGTATGAATTCTCTTGATGTATCAGGAATCCACATGATGAAAGTTGTGTATATGTATATAAGTCTTTACTGCTTTCAATAAGGGAACCTCTCCCATTAAAGAGGAGGGGCTTGTTGTCCCCTGACTGTGGTTTCACCTAAGGTGCAAATCTGAAACCCAACAGTGTTCTTGTTTTTTAAAACCTGAAGGTGACATCGTGTATGCTCTCTTCTCGCATCCTAGGATGATCTTTATGATCAAAAGTGGTTAGCCTTCCTTCCCTTTTTATTTTGTAGGGGCTAACATGATATGGAAGTGACATCTATGCACTTACCATAGTCCTAGGGGTCTCGTGACTATGGGCTTCATCTCCGTGCATGTAGACACACCCCCTATTCTAGCGGGGTATATAAATTCAAGGATATCTGTCATTATTAGATAAGAGTCTACGTGTTTTAAGTGTGATGTGAAGTGAGGTGATTCCATGTCCCAAAACCTAGGCCTTAGACATCATCTTTGTAAGATGGATTTGGTCCCCATGTACCATAAGGTACATAGGGGGATCCCCGAGAGAACTTTTTTATCCTAGCATAGGTAGCCTTCGGCCAAAACCAAGCTATATTGCAACAGAAGGAACCACTGAATATTACTCGTTAGTCAATCACACATTGACACAAAGGTGGGCCTACTCAATGAATGCCACTATCATGTATGGTATTGAAAGTGGGCTATAGCTTGATTATAATCCCACTTGACTAGTTAGGATTATTCATGCATGAGTGTAATTGTCTAGGTGTTTTTTTGAAACCAATGAAACAACCCCCAAACTAATCCTAGTACATAAATTATACATCTATCACCCATCAATTTTTGACCATAATCTTTTGGCCCAATTTTCAAAAATCATAATCCCCCCCATCACATACCATTAATTGCACTCACATTAATTATCCTTTTCTCCATATAATATCAAAATTTTGATGATAAATTATTCCCTTAATATTACACCCACATTTTTTAAATAATAAATCCAATTTTCGTTACCATAAAATTTAGACATATGCTACAATTATATAAATATTTTCTCATTAAACCCCTCACATTAATACAAAAAAAAAAAAAAAAATCCAAAAGAAAAATTAATACAAAATTAACACTCCCATCTCATTAAATAAAATCCATAATCCCAAATTCATTCATCCTTCACTAACCACAACCACATCTTTTCCAATTTCAAAACAAAACACGCTACCATAAATCATATAAACTTACCCTACTAATCACTTGACATTTCCTATTGGAATCATAATCAACCTAGGTCTATAAGGTTCTAGAAATCATACCAATCATATAATTCATCCATCCCAAATATTGTCATAACCTTATATCATCATTCCCATCCTAAACATCCTATTTATGATCCCTTTTTTATACAAGCTGTTGGTACCCAAATTTTTTCTCCTTTTCAATCTAAGCAGCATCATAGATATGGCATGAAGCTTGAAGGTAGATATATCATGATGTATGTCATTTTGTAGCCATGATGTGATCTAACTAGTACTCATATTTATGGAGAGATGGATAGCACTCAAATAGGACTTGATCTTGTCCTAACTGTTTTAGGTTGTGCCTTTCAACCAAGGTAAGAGAACCTAATTTGTAATCCTCAAATGATGAAGGAGATGAAGATATCCCTCAATTTGTGCAAATAATATGAAAAGGCCTTGGGAAAATATGATCAACACTCCAAATCTGACTTTCACAAGTTGTCACTCCCATATTATGGAGATACTTTCAATGCAACGCAAGGGTTACTGAAGACATTGTATGATCCTGATTTGCTTTGTGCATTTTTGTAAATGGATTGTATTCTTTTGTTGACACACAATGCAATGTAGGGGTAATATGGGTAGGATTAGTTTGTTTGAATGAATTTTTTGGTGGGAGATTTTAGACAAGACTAACCAAAATTTGCCAAATTCTTTGAGGACCTTTGCAAGAAATTTGTAAGACCTAAACAACAGGATGCTTCAAATGGGTTAAGGTACTCCTTCAACCAGGATATGTGCAATAAATGGAGCCCAAATATGCACTCTTCCACACAATATTTGACAACCTGCCACAAAATATCGAAGCAAATGAACCAAAAAAGTATTTAGAAATCTCTATTTTATCATGACCTAAGGTGCACCTAAAGGTTTACAAATAATCTCAGAATTCAAGGAAGGTAAAGTGATTTTAAATTTGTTTATCTCTTTATCAGGTGAAATCTCTTATGAATGTGAGATTGCAAATACCACTAAACTATCAACAAGAAATGAGACCATGTATGATTAAGAGAGATTTCAAACACAAGACTACAAAAGGGGCAAGAAACACAAATTGAAAACATTTTGAAACATAAGTGCATGTAAATTTTACCAAGAGACAACACAAAATAATCCAGAATGACCAAATTTATCAGCAGGGGAATGTTATAAGAACAATCTTAGAGCTTGTTGATGGATTACAAACTAAAACCAACTCAACATGATACAAATATGATGCAAAAAGGAATTAGAAATGGTTCTCATGTGGTTTCTTAGAGAATGGGCTTCTTCCTAGATTTTACCATGAAATTATAAGTTTCTCCGACCTTCTACATGTCAAAAAACATGCATTATATAACATTGTATTACATTTGATCCTTCTTTCCCAAGAAAAGAATATGCCAAGCATCAAGTTTGTTACAAAATTCTAACATGATTGACAGATAGGGACGTTTAACATATTTGCAACAAAAGTTGCCAGGTGTTTCAAAAAAAGGTGAATCATTACAAAAATTTCATCATTATACATTGTGGAGGCACGTTTTTCATCCTAAAAACATGTAGACCCCTTTCATTTCATTATTTCATCCTTATCCCTCCAAAATTTGATTTTGTAACTTATTGATTTGATATTTCACGTTTTGGATGGGATAGGGTGAAAAATCATTTCAAAAACATCCCAAATCTACAAACTGATCCCTAAAATCACTTGCATTGGTCTTTACAGGCACAAACGACATCAATTCACCAAAAAATTGACGAAAATTCACATCTCGAAGCTTCCTGGAGCAAAAATGGCAGCCAAACTGAAGAATGCATAGTTACCATTGATCTACCTTTATCCCTTCAATCTAAACCCTCCACGTGTCATAATGTGATTGGGAATGGATTTGGTATCACTTTTTGACTTTTTAACAGTTTTGGAAAAATGTAAAATTTTAACATTTTTCTCCACCCCTCCGCCCTTGAAATTTGGTGCTGACACGTGGCACATTGTGGGTCCCATTGAAGTCGAAGCTCAATTTTGCACATTTCCACCTGTTTTGGAAATTTGGGAATTTTTTTCACTTTTTTCCCCGTGGGCCTGCACCTCCACCTCTATCCTTGACATGTGTCACCTTATCTATCGTTGAGTATCTGCAGGCTCAAATCACATTTTAACTCCCCTTTTCACCAAGGGAAAAATTTCCCTTTTTCCTCTAGTGGCCCGCACTCCCTGCTACACCCGCCATTTGTCTCCCTGTGGTTCATTTATGGACCAGGGCTTAATTTTTTACTCTAATTCATTTTTTAAAAATGGAAAAAAATTTCTTTTTCCACCGACGGCCTACCAACCCGCTCTATGCTCTGAAGCCACCACGTGTCTCCCTTCGCTTCATTGCGGACCCGTGACCCTTTCCTTAACCTTTTTTCCCTTTTCACCAAAAAGGAAAAAATATTCTAAGTCCCCCACTAGCCCTCCATCCCACCTTTGAATAAAAGCATGGCACGTGTCCTCCTCTAGGACCTGTGGAGTTGTGAGGGAAATTTTTATTTTTTTTACCAAAACACAAACAAAATGTTAAGTTTTTAGAACAAACCCGTCGAACCTTTTCCAACCACAAGTGGCCACATATGAGAGGATGTTTAGGATTATTTTTGATGGGTAGAGGACACCTGTATGACTGTCAAAAAACATAGAATTTTCCAGGGATGCCCGAATTTGTTTTTTTCTTTGTGGGTGATGAATTTTTTGGTCAAAAAACAAATGGGAAATTACTCTAGGAAATTTTCAACCATGGGGATAGATTTTTGAGGGAAAATAAGCACAAAATGAGCAACCGCAAGATCCAAAGGCTGGGAAAAGTGGAAAAAATGACAGAGGCCCGTGGATTTGGAAAACTAGGGCACAAAACAGGGCATGCATGTATTTTTCTTTTAAGTTAGGGAAAAATGATAAGTTTTTGAGCATTTCAAGGCATTCAATCTGGAGGAAAAAGTTTGTAGACCACCAAATTTGAGAGAAAAATGCCTAAGACCACGTAGAACAAAGGGGAAAGATGACAATATAACTGAGGATCAAAATGGGCACTAATATCGGCTCCTGCTTGGGGATGGGCACCTCCAATGAGTGCCACAAGAGCAATAAGTAGACCAAGTGCCAAAATAATCCATTGGGAAAATGGATTCATGAGCCAAAACCAACTAAAAAACTAGCTGAGAAGTTGACAAAAATGGCTGCCACACACCAAGGTAAACCACAAACCGATAAAACACCAGAAAATAGAGCAAAAACCAAACACTATACACTGTATAAGTTGGTGCATACCTCAAATTTGGGGATTAATCCAAGAAATGCTGTAAATACCTACCATTAACAGGAAGTTCAAGCAATTCCCCATCTAAGTCCTTGAGAAAAAAGGTATTCTCACTAGTTCTTATATCAATGGAGTAAGGGCCCATCCATAATGCATCAAATTTTCCATGTTTTCCCTTATCCTCATTTCTGTTGTCCCACAACAAAACCAGATCTCCACTATTGAAGGCCCTAGGAGTGACGTTCTTGTCAAACAACCTCTTCAAATTCTCTCTAAATCTGACATGCTTTTGGTGGGATGCTCTTCACTCTTCATCTAGCTCTACAATCTGATTAATCCTTGCTTCATATGGACTGACCTCTTGATCCTCAAGTTGTTGAAAAAAATGAAATGAAGATAATTATAGAAGTAAGGGAATTAGAGCTTGAGTTCCATACACCAACTCAAATGGTCTCTTACCAGTAGCTCTTTTAGCAGTGATTATATCAACCCAAACTACACATTTTAGTTATTCACCCCATTTTCTCTTGTTCAACTCCAAGGTTCTCCTAATGATCTTCAACAAGTTCTTATTGTTGGACTCAGTTTGTCCATTACCTTGGGGGTTATAGTTTGAAGAATAAGTCAGATTGGTTCCATACTCCTTGCACATTTCCATCAAAGGTTTAGCTCAGAAACACATGGCATTATCAGCTACAATCCTGACTATCACACCAAATCTACATATGATATGATTCAACAAGAAATCCATAACAACTTTGTGTGTTTCTTTCTTGGTGGGGATTGCTTCCACCTACTTGGTGAAGTAATCTGTGGCTAAAAGGATCCACTTATGTCTAGCACTAGAAGGGTTTGAAATCTCACCAATGAAGTCCATCCCCCACTATTTGAAAGGAGCTTCAATTGATACATGCTGAAAAGGAAGGGAGCTTGAAACTTTCATTCTTCTAGAGAAATGCTGGCAGCTTTCACATTTTCTAACCAACATGGTTTCATATTTGAAGAGAGTAGGCCACCAATAACCATCTCTCAAAACTTTGTGTGTTGTAACCCTTCCAGCAAAGTTTCCACCACAAAATTCCCCATGGAAATCAGAAATTACTTTAGGAGCTCCATCTTCAGTTATACATTTCAAGAGGAAACCTTCAGGGTTCTTCCAAGCCAGCCCAAATTCGGTGATGATGTATTTTTGAGAAGCCAACATGAGGGCTCTTTTCTAAATTTTTTTTAAATGATCAGGATAGCATAGGTTTTTGAGGTAAAATACTATATCCTTGTACCACTTAGAACTTACCAATTTCTCAAGAACATCTTCCCTTTCTTCCTCTACTTCATTCACTTCCATGGTCTGCAAGTTACTCTCAACCATGAGCTTAGCAATACCCAAACCTCTTTCCAACTTTTTGGTTTGGATGTCTATATCATACTCTTGTAGTTTGTTCACCCATCTACATCTTTTACTTGAGATCCCCATCTCTGATAAGATGTCTTTTACCATGGTGTGGGGAACATAAGCAACAAATTTTGAACTTAAGAAAAAAAGGCCTGAAAAACTTAGTTGCTTTCACTACGGCAAATGCTTATTTTTTCATGATTATATACTTTAACTTAACAGGTTGTAAATCCTTGCTAAAGAAGGCAATAGGCCTCTTAGCCCCATCTTCATCCTTTTGGAGCAAAATATATGCAATAGTATTTTCAAAAGCAAAGGAGAAGATTTAGAAAGGCTTCTTGTAATTTGGGGCTACCAAGATAGGTGCATGTTTAAGTACTTATTTGATTCCTTCAAAATCCTAAATATCATCCTCCTCCCACTTGATAACTTTCTTTAACACGCATGTAATAGGGAGAGTCAATTAAGAAAAATTTGACACAAACCTTCTAATGAAGTTGATCTGCCCAAAGAAGGATTGGATGCCCTTCTTTTTTCTTAGAATTGGAACCTTGTTGATTACTTCCACCCTCTCAGGGTCAATCATGACACCAACCTTTGAAACAATATGACCAAGCAGCTTGGCCTTTTGTACTCCAAAATGACACTTCTTCGGATTGAGATAAATGTCATATTCTCTACATCTGATCAGCATTTTTTCCAAGTGCTGCAAGCGATATTTTTTGCTCCTTGAAAACACAGTCACATCATCCTGATAAACTGCAATGAAGTCATTTATGTAACCAAAAAAAGAAACATCAATTTCTCTTTGGAAATTATCTCCAACATTCATAAGACTGAAAGGCATTCTTACATAAACATATGTTCCCCAAGGAGTGGTAAAGGTAGTTTTAAATCTTTTAAACTCCTTGACAACAACTTTATTGTAGCCAAAGAAACTATTCAAGGTAGACAACAATTCAGATCCAGTCACTAACTGTAGCATGTTTTCCATGTTTGGTAAAGGATAATTATCTTTCAATGAAGCTCTATTCAGATTTTTGAATTCTACACAAAGTCTGATATCTCCATTTTTCCTACTAACTACCACAAGGTTTGTAACCCAAGATGAATACCTCGTGGGCTGAATGATCCCTCCCTCCTTCAGTTTCTTGAATTCATCTTGAATTTTCATGGAGAGGAGTGGATTAATTGGCCTCTTCTTTGGTTTAAATGGTTTGGCATTTGTTTCAAGAGGAATCTCATTCTGAAATAAGTATTCTCTATGTGATTTTAGCTCTGAATAAGACCAAGTAAGACAGTCAGGGTATTTTTTCAATAGTTTGAGGTAGGACTGCTTTTCCTCTTTGTTTAGATTTCTTCCCAACCAAACTTTTCTTGTTTTTTCCTTTGTTCCCAAGTTATGCTCTTCCACATCCCTTGAGACAAACATGTTTCTATTGATGATACAATCAACATTGCTAAAATTTGACTCAAGAGCAACAAGACCTCTAGGAATGGTGTTAGTTTTCAATTGGATAATATCCTTTCCAAACAAGGTATGTCTTCCTTCAGTCACACATACCATTGGTTCCCAATCAATATTCTGATCTACAAACTCACATTGATTTTGTAAGAACCTTTGCACTTGAGCATCATCATTAAACACTTGCCAATGCTTGATGTTGTCAGGGACATCTGGCCTAGTTAACACTTCAACATTGTACTCACAATAAGGTGAAATGGTGCAATCCCCAAATCTTTACCCCAACACTACCAACTTGTTAGCAACAACATTCAAAATTTTGTCATGATGCACAATATTGATAGAATCAAACATCTTAATTAAATCCCAAACTGCATGCTTATATTATTTCATCTGCTGATTTTTGTAGCATACAATTTTCTTATTTATTTGACAACTAACTCTGAATCTCCTTTTGCAATGATGTCCTTGACACCATACTTCCATGCAATTCTCAGACCCAACAACAAGGCTTCATACTCAGCAATGTTGTTAGTACATTCAAAATTAAGCTTGAAGGAAAAAATAAACTCTTCCAAGCTAGGAGAAATCAGAATTATACCAGCACCATTTCCAAATTTAGATCAAGCTCCATCAAATAGCAAGGTCCAAGGAGAACCTATCTATTCAAGGAACTTTGAGTGATCCATCTTGTGTTCTTTTCCATCAACAAACCCAATAAAATTATCATCATCAACATCAGCAAACAACACCTCATAGGAAGCATTGTTTGGATCCTCAATTAGATGCAACATCTTCTTTTCTCCATAGAGCTTGACAAGGATGCCTTTAATGGGAATAGTGGAAAAATACATGTCCATTTGAACACTCCCTCCAACACCTTCAGCCCACTTTCTTGAAAATAACATACCCCATTTAGCAGGGCAATCAACAATCACAACATCCAATTTTAAGTTCCTCCTGGGATAAGATGCAAGTTGTACCACCAAACCCTTCACACTACCAACTACCGAAACTTCTCTTGAGTCCATGGTAGTACACTTTCCACAGGCTACTGTCACTTTGATATCTAACTCATTCATGACCTCTAGAGGCATGACATTACATTATGCACTAGAATCAAACATACAATTGTGAAGTAGCCTATCCTTTATGATCAGAGTTCTGTAGAATGGATCAACATTCAATTGGGAATCAATAAAATTTCCCCAAGTATACCTTAGGTGCTTCACCAAGATCCTCTACTGCTACTATTGTTTCAAGGTTAGTAATGATCTAAGGAGGAGTTTCAACAACATTTACATTTCTACTTGGGGTACTCTTCTCTTCTTTCAATCCCAAGTACTCAAATGGCATCTTCTTGTGCTCAGGAATCCTAAGCAACTCAATGATTGGAACACTCACTTTGATTTGGCTCAATACTTTATCTATATCATATGGAACACTCTTTGGAAAAACAACATTGGAATAGAGACAAGTATATTCATTAAATGGAAAGGGATTCTTAGCAATTTGGTCATGAGGAGGACTATAATTTTTACTTAGGAAAACTGAGCTTTTGGCATGTGTTTCCCTTCTAGGAGCTTCTTTGGGAATGCTTGTGAGCAAGGGTGTTTTAGGTTTGGCCTGAGGCCCAACTCCCTTAATAACTTTTCTCTTAGTGTTATAGTCTTTCTCTTGAGCTACAACAACATTCATCAACAATTGTCTATCTTCCTCCAAAGGTATACCACCATCATACTTGTTAATCATCAAATCTCTGAAGTATTCAACTTCATTGTTAGGAGTTTCAAAATCTTGCACTACATCAACTTCAAGAGTATGGGGGGAAGAAATACTTTTACCCGTTTGATGCAATCCCAAAAAGTTGCAGTTGTCCTTGCACTTATTACTTTAGTAGATGTTACTCCTCCTTGTGAACTTGAAGAACATCCCACCATGAAAATATCATCATCAATACCATCATCATTATTAGATTCACCATCTTGTTGGTCCACTTCACATGGAGGATGGGGTAGAAAACACCTATCACACCAATCAATATTAGAAACTTCCTCAACTATAATAACCCTAACAGTTAGGGGATCAGGTAACACTCTTCCTTCACGTGCTTGAGGATGTCTATTTCCAGACCCCACGGGTCCTTTCCCTCTATCATCTACCCTTTTATCACCTCTAGGATGATTGGAAAATATGTCATGGTTTTGTGCTCTTTGCTGACCTTGTGAAGTCTACCCAATTCCCTTCTCTGCCTGGGCTAACTTGTATGATATTTCTTTGACATCCCCTTCCAAAGTTTTCACAACGTTCTCCAAATTAGCACCCTTGCTAACTTGAGGTTTTTTAGGGTTTATCAACTTTACACCATCTCTCTTGAGAGTTTTCCCAATTTCTTTAATATTGTTTTCAATTTGAAGTGCCATGGTGAAATCTTGCCTTAGATTGGTGGGGTTCTTATCTATTAAGTAGTATGCTACCTTTTTATCAAATTCATCTGCATATTTGAATAAACAAGACTCATCACAAGGCCTCAAATTAACTGGCATCCTTCTCAAAGTTTTGTAAAAACTTGTGTTGAATTCATGAAATGGTTCATTGGGGTTCTTAATATTCTTAAATTCAAACAAGAGAAATCTAGGATCAGTCTTGTCACCATATTGCAATCTAAATTCATTCTTCATCTTAGTCCAAGAATCAATTGAATTATTAGGCAGAGCCTTGTACCAATCCCTAGCATCCTTTTCTAGTATATGAATGAATAATTTTACATACACATCTTCAAACTCTATTTCAAAATCCTCCATCATGTTAACAAAAAGTTTGAGATGCTAATCACCAGTTATAGCATTGTTACCTTGGAACTTTGGCAACCTATTTCTGACATCTTGTAGGACAGCATTTGGGCAACCATCCATTCCTCTAAATTCTATAGGACCAAAGGTGTTAACAAAAAATGGAGGTCTAGGCTGAGCCATATTGTTTGGTGGGGGTGATCTTGGGGGTGACACAAGCTAATGAGGAGTGTAAAGTCTTTGGGGCTCAAGAATGTGATTCACAATACTGGTATTCTCTAAGTGCTGATTTTCTTGGAAATTTTTATTTGAATTGAAACACAGAGGTGCATACTGAAGAAGGAACTCACCAAGTACATTATAAGAACCTTCACTAGTTGAACTAAATAAGTTTATAAGAGAATTTCTTAAATCAGAATCACTAGAAGAAGAGTGATAACCCTCTACTAAAGGTTGATCTCTCTCACCAATGGATATACATTTTCCTGATGTCTGACCTTTAACAACCTTCCAAACTCTTCTCCCTTCTAACTCTGCATTCCTTGAATCTGAAAATAACTTCCTAGCAGAGTCTCTAATGAAGAGAGGTCTTCTTCCTTCCAGTTTTGTAGAGATTAGCAATACCAAATATATGACAGAGAGCTAAGACACTGGTATTTATCAAGATCAAAACAACATGGAGTTGCCACTAAGGATTTTCACCCTAGTTGTTCAAATGCACTAAAATAATCTGTCAAATACCTATCAAAACTAAAAATCTTGCCAAACTTTATAGATCATACCTTCTTTTTCTTGAATCTATTAACCAAAAATGCAAATGAAGTGCAACTACTGCTAGAAATTGATAAAATTGCAAGCAAAATTTATATCTTCCCTTAATCCTTACAAATCTGATTATAAAATGATGCTTCAACAATGTATTTTCATGTAGAATTTGCAAGGGATATTACCAAGGTTTGGTATGCATTCAAAGATCTCAAATATTTATGCATATGCATCAGATTTAACTAAGAAAGTTTACAACTCATAACTCTACCCTTCATTCCAGCCTTATAAATCTGATCAGAAGATGATATTCAGATTTTTAATTACACCAAAATCACATAAGAAGTATTACCAGGGATTTAAAATACTGAAATAATAAATAATGTCCCTGGAAGTGGTGCCAGTGGGTGTTGGTACCCAAATTTGTTCTCCTTTTTAGTCTGAACAACATCAGAGATATGGCATGAATCTTGAAGGTAGATAGATCATGATGTATGTCATTTTATCACTTGCGATGTGATCTAACTGGTACTCATATTTGTGGAGAGATGGATAGCACTCAAATAGGACTTGATATTTTCCTAATTGTTTTAGGTTGTGCCTTTCAACCAAGGTAAGAGAACCTACTTTGTAACCCTCAAATGGTGAAGGAGATGAAGATATCCCTCAATTTGTGAAAATAGTATGAAAAGGCCTTGGGAAAATATGATCAACACTCCAAATTTGACTTTCACAAGTTGTCACTCCCAGATTATGGAGATACTTTCAATGCAACGCAAGGGTTACTGAAGACATTGTATGATCCTGATTTTCTTTGTGCATTTTTGTAAATGGATTGTATTCTTTTGTTGACACATAACGCAATGTAGGGGTAGTATGGGTAGGATTAGTTTTTTTGAATGAATTTTTTAATGGGAGGTTTTAGACAAGAATAACAAGAATTTACCAAATTCTTTGATGACCTTTGCAAGAAATTTGTAAGACCTAAACAATAGGATGATTCAAATGGGCTAAGGTACTCCTTCAACCAAGATATGTGTAATAAATGGAAGCCTAGATCTGCACTCTTCCACACAATATTTGATAACCTGCCACAAAAGCTTGAAGTAGATGAACCAACAAAGTATCTATAAATCTCTATTTTGTCATGACCTAAGGTGCACCCAAAGGTTTACAAACAATCTCAAAATTCATGGAAGGTAAAGTGATTTTAAATCTATTTATCTCTTTATCAGATGAAATATCTTCTAAATGTGAGATTGCAAATGCCACTAAACTATCAACAAGAAATGAGACCATGTATGATCAAGAGAGCTTTTAAACACAAGATTGCAACATGAGCAAGAAACACAAATTGAAAACATTTTGAAACATAAGTGCATGCAAATTTTACCAAGAGACAACACAAAATAATCTAGAATGAAAACATTTATCAGTAGGGGAATGTTATAAGAACAATCTTAGAGCTTTTTGATGGACTTACAACTGAAACCAACTCAACATGATACAAATCTGATGTAAAAAGGAACTAGAAATGGTTCTCAGACGGTTTCTCAAAGAATGGGCTTTTTCCCAGATTTTCTCTTGAAATTCTATGTTTCTCTGACATTTTGCATGTCAAAAAACATGCATTATATAACATTTCATTAAACTTGATCCTTCTTTCCCAAGAAAATAATATGCCAAGCATCAAGTTTGTTACATAATTCCAACATGATTCACAGATAGGGACATTTAACATATTTGTAATAAAAGTTGTCAGGTGTTTCAAAAAAAAGGTGAATCATTACAAAACCTTCATCATTATCCATTTTGGATGCGCATTTTTCATCCTCAAAACATGCAAACCCCTTTCATTTCATTATTTCATCCTTATCCCTCCAAAATTTGATTTTGTAACTTCTTGATTTGATATTTTACGTTTTGGACAGGCTAGGGCAAAAAACCTTTTCAAAAAAATCCCAAATCTACAAATTGATCCCTAAAACCACTTGCATTGGTCTTTACAGGAAAAAATGACATGAATTCACCAAAAATTTGATGAAAATTGATGCAAAATTCTCATCTCCAAGCGTCCTAGAGCAAAAATGGAAACCAAACTAAAGAATGCATTGTTACCGTTGATCTGCCTTTATCCCTTCAATTTGATCCCTCTATGTGTCATAATGTAATTGGGAATGGATTTGGGATCACTTTACGATTTTTTAACATTTTTGGAAAAATGTAAAATTTTAACATTTTTCTCCGCCCCTCTGCCCTTGAAATTTGGTGCTGACATGTGGCACATTGTGGATCCCATTGAAGTTGTAGCTCAATTCTACACATTTCCACCTTTTTGGAAATTTGGAAATTTTTCACTTTTTTCCTCATGGGCCCGTACCTCCACCTCTATCCTTGACACATGTCACCTTCTCTATCTCTAAGGATCTACAGGCTCAAATCAAATTTTAACTCCCCTTTTCACCAAGGGACAAATTTCCCTTTTTCCTCCGGCATCCCACACTCCCTTCTACACCCGCCACGTGTCTCCCTGTGGTTCATTTTTGGACCAATGCTTAAATTTTTTACTCTGAATCATTTTGTAAAAAGGGAAAAATTTCCCTTTTTCCTCTGACACCCACCGACCTGCTCTGTGCTCTGGAGTTGCAACATGTCTCCCTTCACTCCATTGTAGACCCACGTCCCTTTCCTCAACCTTTTTTCCCTTTTCACCAAAAAGGAAAAAATCTTCTAAGTCCCCCACTAGTCCTCCATCCTGCCTTTGAATGAGAGCATGACACATGTCCTCCTCTGGGACCTGTGAAGTTGTGGCGGAAATTTTGAATTTTTTTGGCAAAACACAAAAAAAAACGTTAAGTTTTTAGAACAAACCCACCAAACCTTTTCTAACCACAAGCGACCACGTATGAGAGGATGTTTGGGATTAATTTTTATGGGTAGAGGACACCCGTATGACCGTCAAAAAACATAGAATTTTCCAAGGATGCCCGAATTAAATTTTTTCTTCATGGGTGAAGAATTTTTTGGTCAAAAAACAAATAGGAAATGACTCTAGGAAATTTTCAACCATGGGGATATATTTTTGAGGGAAAATAAGCACAAAATGAGCATCCATGAGCTCTAAAGGCTGGGAAAAGTGGAAAAAAATGATAGAGGCCCGTGGATTTGGAAAACTAGGGCACAAAACAGGGCATGCATGTATTTTTCTTTCAAGTTAGGGAAAAATGATAAGTTTGTGAGAATTTCAAGGAATTCAATCTGGAGGAAAAAGTTTACAGACCACAAAATTTGAAAGAAAATTTCCTGAGAGCACGTAGAACAAAGGGGAAAGATGGTAATATAACAGAGGATCAAAATGGGCACCAACACAAGCAACCTAATCTTATTAATCAACATCTTTCTAATAGGAAAAAATATCCATATCATCTATCCTATTATTCTAATCCCTTATAATAAGGAACATACTAATCCCTCTACTAATGAGGCACGTGCTTCTTCTATTCTCTCCTCAAATTTATTTCATCATATAAGCAAGACTAGATTATTAAGGTTAATTGTCAAGTTCATTAAGGAATTGTAATCTCCCCCTTTCATCTAGACATCTTTCACTCTAAAACACTTTCATATCACACATTTCACCAACATCATAATCTAGTGGCACCTAGGTGAATAATAACCCAATCCCAATTTGGAAATGATGAAAAAAATAGTAACCAAAAGATGGAAAATGATCTATTTAACCATAATTATTATGATGCCAATAATGAATAAAATTGACCTAAAGGAAAAGACAAAGAGACCATGGTTAATACTAGTAGATATGATGACTCTAGTACCTACTTCAAAAAAGTAATATGAGGAGATATGTTAAACTGCTTCATTGAAATGAATAAGGATGCCCTTATTCTCAAGTTATATCACATGGGGGAAAAAATTCCTTCTAATTACACTCATGACCAACTCCATAGTCTTCTCCTAGATGAAAATTATGACATTAGCCAAAGACCACCTTCCACACACCGTCCTAATCCAAATCACCATCGCATTGTACATGGACAAGATGGCAGAGAGAACACCACCAATATATCCAAACAAGCCATATTATCTCAATTACAACAAATGAGTAACCAAATCACCCAATTAGCCTCATAAATTGGTCCACAACTACCCAATGATCATGGTTCCCAACATTCTCATCCCAACATTAATCCACCACCTCCCAATCCTCCATAACCAACCTTAGAGAAATAAGTGAAGTCTATAAAGGAAATGCTTCAAGGGTTAAAAGTCAGCACTTAAGGACGTCAATTTTTTTTGAGGAACTTTGTCCTTATCCTTTTGACCACGATATATTACAAGTCCCTTTCTCACCATATTTTGAACCACCTAAATTTGAAAAATACAAGGGAAAAGGAAATCCCTATGAACACATCAAGGATTTTTATATGCTTGATCAATAAGTTGCCTACAATGAATCCTATTTAATAAGACTCTTCTCTAGAATTCTAGGCAGTCCAGCTTTGGAATGGTTCCTTTGATTTCCCAAAGACTCTACTACAACATTCGTTAACTTATCAAAAACATTCGTTAAAAAATTTTCCTATAATGTATAGCTTGATGTCACACTAATTTATTTGTGTAGTTTTTCATCCTTCCTACAATGATGGTGAGCCCTTGCTAGCTGTATTCCATGTCCCATACTCGAGAAGCAAATAGTCATCATTTTTTGTATCTAACCTTAATCAGGAATAATATTTTCATCTACAAGTCCATTATGCAAACACATTTGATGACATCATTGAAAAAGGAATGCAAATTGAGAGACCCCTTATTGTAAAAGGCCTTATTAAAATATATTCCTTTTACAATCCAATCAATTGTCTACATCAAAAAAATCTAAGTATTTTAATAAGAATAAGAATTTTGTCAGCGATGGAGTAACAAACACAAAAAATATCCAATACGTCCATACCACAACTGTCATATCTGTCCCAAAGGGACAAACCCAACCTTCCTAAGATACAAGGTGAAAAACATATAATTCCCTTGGGGAATCTATAGAAGAAATATTTGATAAATTGATGGCCTCCCATATGCTTTGTTTTTCTCAAACACAACCCATCGATGAGTCCCAACCCAAACCTTCATGGTTCAAAGAAAATGAATATTGTAAATTTCATAAAATAAAGGTTCACGCCACACACCGGTGTATGAAATTAAAAAATTATATTCAATACCTTATCAACCTAGGTGAAATTGAAATAGAGTATAATGCTTCCATTTCTTCCCAAAATCAAAAGCTTGGGATATATCAAAATCCACTTTCTAACCATGGACATAACAATGCCTCTAACCAAGGATAAGAGAATTCTTGAAGTAAACATGAATCATCTATTCATTGCTCTAACCACATCAATTATCATCGTGTACCCCCTCCTTATACATCCCTTGTTGTTCATATCCATCATTCTTCCCATCAAGTAGCCACCATTAAAAAAAAGGCCCCTTGCATAACCCTCAGTGTGTTGTCACTACTCACAGGAACTATGTGGTGGTTCAAGGAGTCACTTTGTCATCTTCCAACCCAACTCCACAAGAAAAATTTAATATCATCAAACAACTTGAGAAGACTCCCACTCAGATATCTATCATGGATCTTCTCAAGACCTCATCTATCCACAAAGACATTTTATACCGTTCCCTCTAAGAGATATGTGTCCCCATCGATATCGATCCCACATAATTTCAAGCTCTTGTTACCCATCTTTATCCATATCCAACACTCACACTTACCTTCACCCAACAAGACTTGCCACCACAAGGCCTACCCATAATCTTCCTCTTTACATTGAATTCCACATTGACAACGTTTGTGTCAAGAGAGTGCTAATAGAAAATGGATCAGCTCTAAATATATGTACCCTAAATATCATTCATCAGTTAGGGTACAATGACTTAGATCTTAAATAATATATAATAACTACTAAAGCATATGAAAAAAATAGCGTAGATCATTAGGAACCATTTATGTACCCATCAACATCGATCATGTCATGATCCCCACCCTCGTCCATGATATAGACATCCAATTCCTGCAGAATATTTTGCTTGGATGACCCTAGATTCACAAGATGAACATTGTAACATCCACACTCCATAAATGTCTCACGTTTGAACATGACGGTACATAAATTACTATCCATAGCAACCCTCAATCCTTTCAATATTTCCAAGTATTGGAAGCTAAAATCTATCAGGAACCTTATTTTCCTATCACTAAACCCACACTAGCTTTGTCACCATCATCATCCAAAACTTCATATGTCTCACCAGATAGTCTTCCACCCTCATCCCATCATGCCTCCTCATCATCTTCTCCCCTCCTACCTACTCTACCTATATTTACTCCTCATCTACCCACTCCACCACTCAAGCTAAATACAATAGGGTGTGGAAAATACCAAACATTCAACATCGACCATATACCACCATTCCCCAAATGGCTCGGCAGGCCCAACGTTTGTTTTAACAAATGAAAAACATGTGTTAGGTTCATCCACTTTTATTTGTTTCATATATCTTTCTGATGAGTACATCGAGCCATCTGATTCCTCATGGCTTATTGATGATTCTATACCTTCTTATTATTTTGATAATAAGTATCTAATTCTTGGAAGGATGATGACCCATATGGGATACTCCAGATGAGGACTAGGTCACTACGAACAAGGCATCCCTGAACCCCCCACCACTATCCCCAACCTTGATGTCTATGGACTTGGGTTTTGACCACCTAGTGAAAGCATCTATGATGATCTGAGTGACACTTCTAGTACCACAAAGAGGTCATTAAAAACATTGATACGAGTTTTTTCTATAGCCAATACAAATACCTCACCAACACTAATATCTTCCCCAAAACTATTTTTCTCACCATTGACATCACCCTCACCTATCCACAACTCATTGAATGGGATCAATTATCAGATAATCCTCCTCTTGAATCATTTCAAAATGATGAAGTAATTCTTGATTTCATGAGAACTCACGATAATATACCTGTTGGAGATCATAAAAAGAGTTTCCAAGTATGTCTAAACACTGATTCCTACTTTGATGCACAAGAGCTTACCCTTTCCCTTCCATCCCAATCTGATATCCCTCATCCCACCTTGTCTTGTAACCTTGACAAGGAAGATCCCCTAGCTGAATTCTTCCAAGAACCCCCAAATCTTGAAAATGATCAAGTCATCAATCAACTTCTTCCAGCTCCTGAATCCCTATAATATGGTTCACCATCTGTGATTGAGGAAACCATTAATATCAATATTGGTATAAAAGAAGAACCCAAGATTATCAAACTAGGGGCATCTTTATCTATAGAATAACATGAAATCTTTACCGCACTCCTCAAATAATTTTAAGATATATTTGCATGGTCCTATTTGGACATGCCTAGTTTGGATCCTTCTCTCATGGTCCATAATCTTGTAGTGTGTAAAGATGTAAATCCAGTCAAACAAAAAATTCAAAAAATGCATCCAAAAGTTGTGTTGCTTTTCAAAGAGGAACTACAAAGGTTGTTTGATGTCATATTCATCCGAGCTATTGATTATTCTGAATGGATCTACAATATCATCCCAATATGTAAAAATAATGGGGAAATTCGTATCTATATTAACTTCCATGACATCAATAAATCTTGCCAAATATTGATTTGATTGTGGACTCTACAGCTGGGCATGAGATGTTATTTCTCATGGAAAACGTTTTTGGCTATAATCAGATCAAAATTGGTAATTAAGATCAACATAAAACAACTTTTAGTAAACACCTTGGGGCACATATTGTTATCGATTCATGTCCTTCAGAATCAAGAATGTTGTATCCACCTACCAATGATCCATGACTGTCATTTTGAATGATATGATGCATGATATATTTGAATACTGTGTCGATGATATTCTTATAAAATCCAAGACTCATGAGGAACATACTGGAGTCCTCTTCCAAATCTTTGAATGACTTTAAGAATATAAATTTTGTCTAAATCCCAAGAAAAAAAATTCGGCGTCACATCCAGTAAGCTCCTAGGATTTATTATCTCGAGATGTAGAATCAAAATTAATCTAGACAAAGTTAAAGTTGTATTTGAAAATCCTCCACCTAAAAATTTCAAATAGTTACGAAGCCTAAAGGGAAAGATTTAAGCCATCAGAAGATTTATCTTATAGCTAGCACAAAAATTTCATCCATTCCACCATCTACTGAAAAAGGGAACAAAATTTCATTAGAACGAGGAATGTCAATCCTATTTTGATAAGTTGAAGGAATACCTAATGCATCCTCCTATTTTGGTACCTTCTACTTAAGAAGTACCTCTTCTACTTTATATATCAGTTACGCAACATACCTTAGGAGCCCTTCTAGCATAACATGATACTTAAGGTAAGGAACATGTTGTCTATTATTTAAGTTGAACATTAATTGCATATGAGCTCAACTACACCCCTATGGAAAAAACATGTATTTTTGTGGTATTTGCATCTCAAAATATATGACATAACATGATCAATAATACTACTAATCTCATAGCTAAAGTTGATCCAATCAAATAATTACTTTCCAAATTGGCTCTCATATGATGAATGGCTAAATGGATCATGCTTCTCAGTGAGTTTAACATTGAATATATTAATCATAAATCTATCATAGGAAAAGTACTATTTAACCCGTTTGTGAAAGCTTCAGTCTATGATACTACACCACTCGTTACATGGTTCCCAAATGAATCCATATATACAGTTGTAGAATTACACATATGGACATTGTCCTTTGATGGCTCATTCAAACATCATGGTTCAAGAATAGGTATCATGTTTATCACCCCTCAAGGTGACTTAATTCCTAAATCTTTCCATCTTGCTTTTCCTTATATCGAAAATATTGTTGAATATGAAGCACTTCTTTCTTGTTTGAAAATTGGTTTTCATTGGAATATTAAGTGTCTCAATGTCTTTGGTGATTCACAACTAATCATTAAACAAGCCAATGATGAATATGACACCAAGGATGATAAATTAATTCCTTATAAAAGAATGGTCAATAGTTTCAAGGCCTACTTCTAACATATTCAATTTGAAAAATTCCCTCATATAAGTAATAAATCATCGGATTCTATGGCTACCATCACCTCACTTCTAGACATGCCTCCAAATAAATCCAATACAAAAATTCTGATCAAGCAATTAACTATCTCCACTTATGATACTCCTAAGTAAGAGATGGTTTGTGAGATCGTCGGTCTTGATTCCCCATGGTACCATGACATCTAAACCTATTTACATGACCATACCCTTCCAACTAATCTCCCTCGCAATCATCGTAAATCATTCATCCAATGAGCCTCTTACTTCATTATCCTTGGTGATACCATTTATCACAGAAGCCTTGATGGAACTATCCTACAATGCTTAAATTCTCAACAGGCCAAATCAACACTCCAGGAAGTTCACACAGGGACTTGCGGTGCCCACACCAGTGGTTTGGCCCTCACCAAAAATCTTCTACGTACCTGATATTATTGGCCAGACATGGAATAAGATGCATGCTCGTATGTCCAAAAATGTGTCCCCTACCAAAAACATGTTGATCTCATCCATGCCCCCATCCCAAGCTTTGCAACCCATTACTACCCCCATAGCCCTTTCCCACATGGGGTCTCAATCTTATGGGAGAATTAAATCCCACTTCGTTTGATGGCCATAAATTTATTATCACAGCTACAGAATACTTCACTAAGTGGGTCGAGTCCATGTCACTCACATATGTAAAAGGAAAACAAATATTTAAATTCATCCTTAACCACATCATCTATTATTACAATGTCCCATCCACACTCATCCCAGACAATGGCACATACTTCAAAAATCAAGATGTCCATGAACTTTGCAAAAAAAATCCACATCAACCTCAAATTTTCCACCCCTTATTATTTATAAGGCAATGACCAATCCGAAGCATCCAATAAAACGCTCAAACACATCCTTGGAAAAATTGTCAATCAAATAGGACGAGATTGACATACAAAATTATATCCTACCTTGTGGGCTTATCACACATCATACATTCGCACACCCACCGGTGCCACTCCATACTCCCTTGTCTTCAGTACTGAAGAAAATTTTCTCATTGAGATTGAAATCCCATCCCTAATTGTTTCCCTCCAACACCTCATTGATGATGAAAATTACCATGTCCATCGCCTTCAAGAACTCAAGATCCTCGATAAGAAATGCCTCCAGGCCCTGGATCACCTCAAATCTTAACAAAATCACCTTCTTCATCATTATAGAAAGTTCCTAAAGGACCGTGAATTTGAAGTCGGAAACCTAGTCCTCAAAGAAAATCAGCGCAACAATAAAGCCGAATGAGAAAAGAAGGGAAAGTTCGAACCAAATTGTCTCAGACCATATGTCGTCATTGCTAAATTTGGATCAAGTGATTACAAGCTTGCCACTCCCAAAGGACATGAGCTGGATGAGCTCAAGAATATCATGCATTTTCACCTCTTTTATGCCTGATGCTCCACCATCATATATTAAAATAATAATAATAAATAGAAATAAAAAATTCTTCCAATGGTGAAAACCACTTCTGTGGCACCTTGGGCAAGTACCGTAGTGAAAACCAATCTCCGACATTATGGTAAATTTGATCCTCAGTATATTCACACTCTATGACACACTAACAAAGAACACTGGGGGAAAACCACCCTTTTACTCCTACATCCCTTTTGTCCCCATTTTCATCCTAATCCACCTCATCCAAATCTAGATGTCTTTTGATATTTTTTACGAAGCATAGGATCTGTCATGGTTAGGAAAATCTATCCCAATCCCACCTATGATCACATTGACCACAATAACATCTTAAGAAAATAATTTCCACGGAGTCTAAGTCAAATAATAAGAAATACAACCTTGGTAATATCCTGAGGCATTCATTTCTCTCCATGCCCCCAATTCCATCCATTGCTACTCATTCTCTATCACTCCCTTTTTCTCTTTGTTATACTGTCATGACCATCAAAACCCTGAAATATTTGACGTCCATCTCATTTGTAAATACCACATGAAGCATTGATAACATGAACCAATTATATTTCCATCTATACATACATAATCACAATCTAAATCCATACATAACACATGGTCACTCTCTCATTACTCATCCATACTGCCATTATTCATATTGATCTCTAACATACACACAATCACATCATAAATAAACTAATAAAAAAACCATATACATATTTCATGTCATCACAATAATAATAGACAAGGCATATGATCTCATTAACATTTTAATTGTCAAATACATTAATCTCATCCACCATAAAACCATATCATCATTACTATAATTCACCACAATAAAATAAATTTTCATCACCTATAAAAACATGCAAAAGACACATCATCACACCTATATATCATCCATAATAAAACACATACCCTCATCATAACCATCTTGAACCACATACATCATCAACAACAACATAAAAAATTACATCATTTCATCATATACACTAATCCATACACATAACGCATCTAGCCACAAAAACAAACATCATTATAATCAACTAGCATAACATATATCGAGATACATCACTATCTCAGCAAATACATAATCATATACATCATCAATAATAATAAATTACATCATCTATAACCATGATCCATCATCCAAACCATCATCATAATCACTAGACATCCATAGCCTAACATAAATCAAGATAAATCACAATAACATATATACTCCATGTCATCAAAAAACATCATCAACATCTCAAAAATAATAACATATATGCTAATGTCCACCTCATGTATATAACCAAATATATCCAAAAATGGTACTCATCAATCATCTATATATACATAAAAAATATGACCATCCTGGTCATCAAAATAATCAATCATCCATATATACATAAAAAATATGACCATCCTAGTCAACAAAATAATTGATCATCCACATATATATCAAAAATATGACGATCTTAGTCATCAAAATAACCGATCATCTATACATACATCAAAATTGTAACCATATTGGTCATCACCAAAAAATACACATGATCTGATAAACTGGCACTATGTTGAACTACATGTATCCTCCCCTGTTGGAGGAGATTGTTGTATACTAGTAGTGCTCCCAAAAGATGTAGATTGACCTGGTATTCAACCAGATCTCTTTCCAAAATCCTATCTAGCTATATAATCCATATAGCACACATAATTTGGTCAGTTATGCATCACTATATCCTCATAGTAATGTGCCTCTATTATCACTACCTAGTATTGCTGTAGTGACAGTCCCGAGAGGCCCCATCTATCCTTACCTCCGTGAGGTGCTAGGTGGTGTTACTATCTCTCCATCCTATGACTCACTTTACGTACCACTCCCCTTATTCCTCCATCCAATGGACCATATCTCTCCCTATGCACCTCTCGATCTACATAATATCTTTCAGGACGTCGTATCACACGGTCCCGCTCCTTCTCTAACTAGGCTATCTCTGACTCCAACCATGCAATATCTCTATCCCTCTATCCCACCACCATTATAAACCCATCAATATCCCTCATATGCACTACATATCTCACCAATAGGTCAGATATCTTTGTTGCTCATGCATGTGTCTCCCTCTCTAACATATCTATCTGTTCCTATAAATCTCCATCCCCTCCATCTCTCCCTCCTGCTCCATCTCCTTCATCACTCCCTCCTACTCCATCTCCTCCATCTCCCCCTCCTGCTCCATCTCCTCCCACCCCTTATCCTGAAGGTCTTGTCATAGTTGTATGTGATGGCAGCATTGTCTCTAGCGGCACCATAGTATCATCCACCTCCATCACATCTATATCCAGCCTCTCTGGGATTTGTACTGGAAAATACAATACTAGTTGTTGTACTGATGGGACACTAAAAATAATAAGTTTTGGTGCTCTATATGCCTCCTCCTCCTCCTATACCTATGGATGGTGCACTACTAATGCCTCTCCCTGGGGTAATCCTTTGTAAACTTTTCATCAGCCATGCGTAAATATCATCCCCCCTCACGGTCATGTCAATCGTACTAGCCTAATCTCCACCTAGCACTCTGCATACCCTAGGGATACTCTTAGATCCTCAAGCACTGGTAATGGTGCCCATACAGTTACATGTACCTCATCTAAGATATCCCTAACAACTACCTTTAGAATCACTGCACCCCAAACCTTTACCTCTTATGTCTTCTGAGAAAACAAATGATGACCCATTGGTATACCCTGTATAATGCCAAACAGTCGCAATACCCTATCTAATCAGTACTTCTCTACTGTATATGGATGACCAACAACCGAATAGTATGTTTTTTGGATCCTCCCTAATGTATGTGATTCCCCTCCCATACCTCATACTAATGGTATGGCCTCCAAGTAATATCTCCTACATGTAACTCGTCAATATGATGATGATACTAGTCCAAGTCTCCCAAATTCTCCTATCTCCCTAGTCATCTTCCAGCCATAAATTGAGGGCTCCCCCACCTATCACTACTCTCTAATCATGGTCATCCTCCCAACAGCTATATGGTCATAGCTCCACATATGCAATAAGATCCCTTCTCTTATTCTCCCCCCCTCACCATAAGCCACTTTGTGCAAATCTCAATATAATAGAGACAATAATGTTAAAGCCCATGCAAATACATTATCCTCCTACCACATCGCATGCACCACTCCTGTTAATCCAATACTTAACCATCTACCCCCACCATCTGGAAATAATACACAACTAATTAATGAACACAATAATAATGGCATCCGCTCCATCAACTCCTCCCTAAAATATACCAAACATCTGTCCATATACCATCACATGGCACATCCTCCACATATGTTAGTAACCTTATACTATCCCTTGGCCTCACTCTCTACCACACTATAGGATCTCCCTCTATTGGAAACCGATAGATGCGATACACATCCTCCAATGTCACAGTCATCTTTCTTATCACTAACCAGAACGTACTGGTCTCCAAATGCCATCGCTCCACCAAAGCTATCATCAAATTTCAATTTCCTCACATGACTGACATCCTTGCTATGTGGAGTAAACCTACTACATGTAACAATGACGCCTCCTCCTCCTCTTCCTCTACATCAGTACCTCCTAGCAGATGTTGTAAAGCTTCGAATCGATGGTGTCTCACCTGGACGAGTAATAGAACCAACTGCACACATGAAACATGTCAGTACCTACATCTAATCACTAACATAAACACCCATCTCACCCTCCTCATTCCATATTTATTTTAAAATTATCACTTTATACCCTCTCCCTAAACATGCCACTTTTCTCCCATACGTGCCACTATAAACTAAATGCGCCAACCCATACCCTATACATGCTAAACTAATACTAGCAATACTATATCATCTAAACATGCCACTTTATCATCTATATGCATCACTAAATATTGTTCCCATGTTGATTTACCTTAAACATGCCATAATATCCCATCCCACCCATCCTCATCATATGTTCTACTATATATTATAAACACGCCAAAACCAAACATACGTGCTTATCCACACACCCACTCATCTCCTATACGTGATACAACTATCCATACATATTATTTCTCACACCCCTTTACAAAAACAAAAAATGCACCACTATTTTATCTATATGCACTATTCTATACTATACGCGCCAAAACACAATAAACACGCTAAAATATAACCTACCATTCCCACAAACGCATCATTTCGCGCCCCCTGACTCTAAACACCCATATGCACTACTATTTAGTGCATACACATCATTTCAAGGCTCATATGTGCTAAATAGTGAACCTAAAGGGTATTATATCCCTAAAACTCCCTAAAAGTCTCAAAAAAGTGAAAACACTCCACAAAATAAATTGAAAAATCACTTACTGGCAGTCCCACCTTTGTTGGCCACTGGTACTCTCTCACGGAGTCCACACGTTGGTCCGCAATCCTCTCGTATTCCATTTCTATCCCTCTCAAGCTCTCATTTTCAAAATACACGTGGTGAAAATGACCCTCTCATGGTCCCTGAAACCCTTTTATACCCACCTCGATGCCCTCCAACCTTCCGCGAGCCTATTCTTCCACCCCGTTTATCCTTTTTTTCCTCCCGTTTCTTCCTACCTTCATAAAATTTTCTCCTCTAGCACTCCAATTCAAAAAATCTAAACAAATTCATAAAAAATATAAAGAATCTAAAAAATTCAACAAATCAACAAAATCATAAAAAATTCTAAAAATTCTAAAAAATCAGAAAAAATCCTAAAAATTAAAAAAATCGTAAAAAATCATAACCTCGTAAAAAATTCAAAAAATCATAAAAATTTACCAAATTATAAATACTTCTCAACTCGTAACAAACTTATGTGTGTTTTACTTATCTGTTTGTTTGTTCATGTACATTTTCATTTTAGCCGATGATATGAGGCCACTTTTATTTCCTTTTTTAACATGGTCCAATGATACGAAGACCCACATTTTACATTAATCTATCTAATGATATGATGACAGTGGTATTTGACACTATATTTACCATGTTATACACGAGTACATTTTTTCAATGCCACACTTAAAATTTTATGATGATACAATGGATACCTTGTCGCAACACATCCTCTTCTATCATTGTCTTTTACCAGCACCTAATCCTCCTCCTCATCCTATCCACCCTTTATCAAATCCTCACAAATTACCCCCCTCCCCCATGACTGGGGCATCCTGAAATCTAACACCTTCCAATCCAACATCCCCACATCAACATCAACACCTAACCCCTTGATTCGGGCATCATCTAAATCCAACATCCAAATTCTTTACCCTTTTCATACATTGTTGACTGGGTCATCCATTATCCTCTATCCCCCCACTTTCTCTAATATCCTACTCACTCTCATCTTCTCTCCTCATCTTATAATATCCTCTAATACCCTCTCACATCTTATTCCTCTAATCGTTTCTCATATTCTAGACCTATTTTCTTCCACCAATTCTTTAATCTCTTCTTCTGCTACAATTCCCAAATCTTCTAATCTTCTATTCCTCATCCTCTACCATTTTATCTTCTCATCATATATCTCTCCATCTTCAAATCATCTAAACTTTCATTCCTCATCCTCTCACTCTATATCTTCTCATAATCTAACTCTCCATCTTCCAATTCTCTAATCCTCCATTTTTTCATCCTTTAATCCTACATTCATCTCCTTAATCTTTAATCCAACCCTAAACCCTCATCATCCATCTCCTCAATCCCTTTGATCATATCACATCTGCTAATGTCAATATCTCATCTTTCTCAAGAGGTAACCTGAGTCGTTCCTCCCCGCTTAACCCCTCAAGGGGGCATCATATCCTCTCCATATATTCTATCTCCTTTTCTTTTCTTTCAATTGTCATTGCTACGCAATAACACTTCAAAGAGGGGGGAAATGTAGACATGTAAAATGTTGACATGGTTGTCTAACAAATAAATCACCCATCCTAAAATATTCATTCATCCCCATCACATACCTTATAATAATTAATTATAAATTTAATTAATTATTATATTATATAGCTATGTTCCAATAATTTCTTATTCCATAAATCCCACTCACACCCTTAGAAATATTAATACATTATTAATATTTCACTTATTACACTAACTAACTAATCCTTATTACCTATTTTCCATTAATTTAAAAATACTCACCACCTACCACCTACCCTACATTTATCCTATGTCTAGCCTCTCCATCTAATCACCCCACTAAATGTAATTAATCTCAACTATTCAAATCTAAATAAGCCCCCAAATCTAGAGGCTTCTAATTCTAGAAACCTCTCCATATTTCCCTCTTCTTTTAAAACAATTCAAATAAAAAGTACACTATTACATTGAATTTTTATTTCAATGGAGAGTTCTTATGAAATATAGAAATCTCTACATCTAGAAAACTCTCTCCTCTCATCCAATTTCAACCACTGATTCAATCCACCATGGAAAGATCTTAGCCATTGATTTCTACCTCCTCAAACTATAAATAGAGGACCCACCCTCCATGGCAAGCACCTTATAAATTTGCAAGTAAATGTTGCCAAATTTTCAAGCCATCTTAGCAATCTTCATAGCAACCTATCAAGCTCATTTTATCATTTGATCAAGGGGAGATGCTACTAAATTTTTTCCAATATCCTAAGCATCTTTAAATCCATTTAACAGTAAAATCAAAGGAGAAAATCCAAATCATTAAAGGAGGATAATTCTACTTGTAGGTAAGTACAGGTAAATTATTTCCCCTTATTTTCATATTGCTCAATCTGAGGTGGATGAACCATTGTGTTAGATCGTATTTTGGATTGGTTTCAATAAATCATTTCATTTTTTCATGCTAGCACAATTTTTCCTCTACAACTTCACCCCAATAATATTTCATAGATGAATGAACTTTCTCTCAATGAAAGGTTTGGTGATGATGTAAGAAACCTAATCTAAAGAATGGTAGAATATAAAATTGATGACTTGCTTATAAATGAGCTCTTGCATGAAGTGCATGTAAATCCCAATGTGTTTGGTCCTCTTATGTATCTGTATGGTGATCTTGTTATCACAAAATATGATTATAGGTTACCTAATCTAGATGCCAAGCTTGGAAAGAATCCACTAAATCAAAATAGCCTAAGTATTTGTGTTAACATCTTCTTTGTGATATGCCTCTATATATGATAGAGAAATAACATTATTCTTCTTACTCTTCCAAGTGTAGGAGCAAAACCCAATGAGAAATTGTAACCTGAAGTGGACCTACAACACTCAATTTTGTCATCCCAATATGAGGCTGACTATCCGACTAAGTCAATGTCTTCACCAACCATATAGTGAATCCCATATCTATGTGAGCCCTAAATGAAGTAAAAAATCCTATTATCTTCTTTCCAATACAACTCATGAGGTTTCTACATGCACCTTAAAATAATAAAAAATGGCTTAGGAGATATTAGGTATAATATAATTCAATTAAATAAGGCTGCTAACAAGTTTTCGATAAAAAGTAGTATCAACCAAGGGTAAGGAAGAATCAGCCTTAAGCTTGACTCTAGACAAGAAAGGAGTCAGATATTTCTTGCAGTCATCCATGTCAAACTGAGTCAGAAGATCAAAAGAGTACTTGGGATGTGCAAGTCAAATCGGTGAATTAGACTGTGTGATCTCAATGCTAAGGAAGTAGTGTAATAGACCCAAGTCAGTAATGAAAAACCTATCCTGAAAATTTTTCTTCACTACCAAAATAGCCAATGAAGTACTCCTAGTGATAAAAAAAATCATAAACAAAAAGTACTAGTATTAGTAATGAATCGTCCCACCGCAATATATATATACATTGGATATGAATTGCATCAAGTAAAACCATAAGCTAGGAGGAAGGAATCCATCTCATCATACCAAGCCCTAGGGGATTGTTTGAGGCCATAGATAGATTTCCTATGTCTAAAATCTAGGGACAAATCCTAAACAAACCTTGGTGGCTGTTCCATTTAGATCTCCTCCTATAGTTATTAACAAAGAAAATAAATCTTCGCATCTATCTGGTGCACACTCTAACCATGTGTTGTGGATAAAGAAAGTTTATGTCTAATCAAACTCATCTTGACTACGAGTGCAAAGTTCTCTGAATATTCTATACCGAATACGTATGAAAAACCCTTGTATACTAACTGGGCCTTTTACTTATCAACTAACCCATCTTCTACAAATTTGGTCTAATGTATCCATCCATATCGAACCACTCCCTTCTCTTAAGAACTGAAGTCAAATCCCAAGTGTGATTAATGATTAAGGAATTATATTCCTCATGCATAGCACTATTCCAATCATTTATGCGTGATGCCTCTTAAAATGTATGTGGATCTATCACTGAAGCATACAAGGCATGTAGACTACTCTGATATTCTTCTCAAGTACATCTCTCATCCTTTGGATCCCCTACCTAAGTTTTTGCACTCTTAAGTGTTTACCTATCCCAAAGAGGGCCTAAAGTGGGTTAGTCATGTGTTAAATATTCATCCTTTGAATTATGGCTAGAAGTATATTAGGATGAATCCTTGTTACTATGCTCATTGTTAGAAATGGAAGAAGTAGAAGACTCTTCCTTAGTAACCTATTGTGGATGATCTAAATCCTCAGACTACTCATTAAAACTAAGTGAAGCCAAAGTAGATGGAGAAGCATCAAGTAAAGAGTCAATGGGACTCTTCTGAAACTTAAATCTTCTCTCGATGAACAAATCATGAGTAATAGGATGTATAAGTCTATATCCCTTGACCCCCTCTAGATACCCAACAAAGATGAAAGGTTTGGATTGAGGCTCCATTTCCTTGTGTTTCTTTTTGGGAATGTGTGCCATCATTAGTGATCTGAATACCCTAAAGTGTTTAACTTTTGGTTTATTTTTGTGCCAAGTTTCAAAGGGATTTATACCTTATAAATATTTTTGTGGAACCTAATTATGTATATTACAGACACAATTGGTGGCTTCTACCCAAAAATGTTGAGTAAAATATTTATAGTGGATCATACAGTTTTCCATCTCTTTCAAGGACCTATTTTTATGTTCTTCCACCCATTCTTATGAGGATTGTAAGGAACTTTCCATTTTAGATCGATATCCTTTGGTGTTGAAACATTTCTCAATTTTTTTTCTCATATACACCCTCATTATATATTCAAATAACTTTGATTCTTTTCCCATATTGATTCTCAGTGAGTTCCTTGAAGTACCGAAAGTAATCGAACACTTCATATTTTTTCCTAAGGAAATAGACCCCTTTATATCTGGAAAAGTCATCTTTGAAGGTGAGAGCATATTTAGCCCTAGTGAAATAAGGATGGGTAAAATCCCCTCTGATATCACTATGAATTAAATCTATTAAATCTCTCCAAGATTTTCCCTTGTCAAATTTCTCTTCAGGGTGTTTTCTAATAGCAAAACCCTCACAAATTCCCTTTGAGAAATGAACTCTAGGAAAAAATTTAACCATGTCATGTTGACTGAGATGCTCAAGGTAGTCGTAGTTAATATGGACAACCCACTCATGTCATAATATACTAACTCCATCTGAATGTGTGAGAAATGCAGTAGGGAAAACATCAAGTGAAAAATTTGAGAATGTATATAACTTAGTATGATGATCTACCCTTCCCACTACTACTATAGTGTTGTTATACAACTCTCTGATATCAACAGAATCTATATAAAATAAGACTCTCATGCCCTTCCCTTTATGAATCATTTGATACACTAATATGATATTAGCTGAAAGTGAAGGTACACTGAGAACCACTTCAATAGACCCTCTCTGTAAAATTTTATCTAGAGTATCATCACCCAAAGTGATGGAGGACATGTTGCAGAGCTCTAAGGAAGAAAACTCAACCTATGATGAAAACATATGGTGTGAAGCACTAGATTCAATAACCCACAAAGGAGTAGATGAGGATGCAATTAAAACTAGTACTTTTCCCTTATGTTTCTCTTTATCTTTTTCCATTTCCTTAGTATATTTTTGGGTTGATGAAGATTATTTGATAGATTAATGGACCCCTATGTTATTCTTATCAAGGATATGACTGAGGTGGTCAGTCTACTTCTTCATACATTTGTGCTCATCGTACCCAAGTTTCTTGTAATAGGCACACTTAACATTTTCCTTCTTAGGATTCTCAATTGAACTGGATGTTTCAATGGTAAAATTGGAAGAGGTAGTGGATTTTTTTTCTTTCATATTTTTTAGATCCTTTCTCTTTTGATTCTTCTCTAGGTTGCTAGAGGATTTTTATTTCCCATTCCCGGTAATGAGGGCTTGAGGTTTGGATGACTTCAAGGTACCCATTTGTATTAAATTTTCATTCACCTTATTCAAATCAGAAATAAAGTCATCTAATGATGGCATAGACCATGTGTTTCTAAGATCCCTCTTGGTAGAATATAATGTAAAAAACAAAGATAGAGTTGTCAAGACCAAGTTTGACAGGCACTGAAATAACTAGTTGTTCATCCTTATTCTATGTTCCATATTATTTTAACTATAATCTTAAGGACTTGAGGTTGGTAAAAAAATATTCCAAGGTATCAAATTTGCTATGACTTAATATGATAAGTTCTATTTCTACTTCTACCTCATGACCTTACATATTGTCAACTTTTCCAAAAAAATGTTTCTAATGTTTTCCACACCTTGTTGGGAGATTTGGTTAAATCTATGTAAAAGAGGACTTCAAGGGACACTGAAAGACACAGAATACCAAATGATTCATCATAATTATTAAGCCACTTAACTTTGTATGTAGCTTCACTGGGATCAAGTTATAACCCCATTGTGATGTAGTACAACTTTGTTCTCCTAATTACAATGGTCATTTTTTATTTTCATTCATGGTAGTTAAAAGGTGTAAGTGGGTTAATTGAACTTAGATCCATTATTGTAGAAAGAAAGGTGTGGTAGTTGTAGAAAAAAGGAAATGTGTGGAAAGAAATAATTTATGAAAAAGAGAGGAAACTCATTATACACCCCCTAAGAAATTGTATCAAGAAGACCCCATTATTTTGGCACTTTATAACTTAATGTCTTTTACAAAATAAATAGTTCCAGTGCTTTGGGAAATGAAAAATATTTAAATTTTACAAAAAATGGCACTCTATATTGAGCTACCAATCAAAAAATTTACAACAATTATTTCCAGTAAATAAGCCCTATTTTAAATGAATTTGCGCTAAACTTTAAATGCACTTTTTTCACTAAAATATAGTTTTAACAAAGGGAGGAGATTTTTGCATCCATGTATGGGCTATTGGAAACTTTATTGTAGGTCTAGAAATACCTCTTGATTAGGAAAAATTCCCTTTGTAAGTATGAACATGCATACAAATCACTACCACATGTTAAAATGCCCTTGTCATGTCTGAAAAAACCTAGATCTGGATAAATCTTCTAGGGATCCTGCAATAATGATTTATGACCTGAAATAAAGAAATATTTGGAATTTTATATGCACTATGTAGACCTCTATCGCTCAAAATCCCACAAATAGGCTACATACCCACAAACTAGGAGAAACCAACACTAAATAAGACCCAAATAATTTCAAATAATGATCTCAAATGAAAATAAATTTATAGAATAATAACCATTCAAACTCAATACCAGCTCGTCTCTGATACCATATCAGATAAGTGCCAAAAATCATATGATTCAAAGAATTAATAGGTAAATGATATGAGACATGAATTGTTCCAAGACAAAACAATGGAAGCATACAACACTATAAATTATGAAAATACAAGAAAGATAATTGCAATAACATAGAAATAGCTCTAACTCAACATGTTCAAATAGAATAATGAAAGAGATCTACATATAGGAGGTGAATGTGTAACCTCCTCCTGGAATCATGGAAATATCCACCTAGAATGGTGTATTCAAGTGGTAACCAACACATATAATGGTGTAGTCAAGTGGTAACTAACACCTAGAATAGTGTAGTCAAGTGTACACCTAGAAAATCGTATCCTATAAGTGTAGGGGAACTCCAAGTGATTTGGAATATCCCAAATAGAATAATACAAATAAAGTGAGGAAAATAAATCATACACTGATATTTTATACATTTACATCGTAAAGTGGGGAAAATGATACATCATTGTCTATCATTTTCCTCTTTGTGGGGGGGATTTTGTATCTAGTAGGAAAGTAATAATCAGTTCATTTCTATCTACAATGGTAGAACCTATTATGAGTAAGTTTCATGGAAAACAAAAAATTTGATCACTCTCCCAACACTCTTTCTCTATCTATAGGATGCTCAAATCTATAGAGTCTTCACACCAGTTTGGTAATTGATAACTCTCGACCCCTTCTTCAATATCCAAGTTTCAAAGGTCTCATATATCTCCATAGAATGTTCTATCAAATTAATCCTTCAATGAAAAAACATTCATACCATTGGATCAAATGGTGATCCATGGTTCACCATGATATGATTCTTATTATCAACATGCCTTGGTTATAACTCATTTGTCCCTCTATAAGTATGTTCTTTTTATATCCTTTATAATATTGAATTTCATCCAAATAGCATAAATGGGGGAAAATATAGAGACAACATTATGTGCTTATTAATATTACATCATCCCTCTACTATGTTTTTGTATACATGATTTCTTAGTGTGAAGATCAGACATTAGTGGCATTTTTTCTCTAGTCCTTCTATTTCTTTGATTGGTTTTGATTGTGATATTTTCTTATACATCTTCTATTTACATATTTTTTGTTAATTCATAAGGATCCATGACTCTATATTTGTTATTTTTTCTTTTTCCTATATTTGGGACATTAATTCCTAGTAAGGACACTACCACCTAGGTGTTAGTGTCCCTTATGGGCACATTTTGTCAATATAAAATGAAAAAAAAGGGTACCTAAATGTCTTTAACTCTTGACATAGAATGGTATAATAGGTGGAAAAAACACATAATTTAATGACTATACTCCATAAAATTCCAACTAATAACTAATTTCATTATAATAATTCATGTGAGCATATAAAGCATTTAGGTGATTAGCAGTCAGCATATTCTAAAGAACTCTAATTGTTGGCATGTTGCGTTCCACATGTTTTCATTGATGTAAAATCACATTAATGAAAAAGAGTACATTTGAGTAGAGCTAGATCAATCTTATTAGGATGATGGAATGGTGTTTCAAGTGTTGTAATGATGATATAAGGTGATTCAGTGAGATTGGCTTGATCTAGCAAGCCTAGGGTGATGGAGTATGGTGGTTAGAGTTGTTTAGTGGCTTGAGGAGCATGGTAGAAGAATGGAAAGCATTATTGGGGAGTTTTTAGACACTCAAATGAGTTTTAGGTTGCAGTTATAGGTTGAAGACCAAGTTGCAAGTATTCATCTAGACCTAGTCTAGGTGCTTAGAGGCATGAGGATGAGTTGTAGAGCCATGTGCGCTCATATAATTACACAGGGGTGTCATACATGTTATTCCAAGTATGTTATGACCTTTTAAAGATGTTTTATGATTATTTTTAGTGTTAGTTGAGTTAATAGTATCCTAAACCATGCAAACCCCCAAGGGCTAGTCATACAAATGAGATGGGCTGAGAATATGGAGAACTATTTGAGTTATGATAATGATTGGAAAAGATGCACATGGGTATCCTAGATGTGTGAGAAAAATTTGGAGTCATTTTGAAGAATATTTTGTAAGATAAGTTGTTTTTAGTAAACCAGGGGTAAGAAGGTGATTTCCATCTTGAATTGCACCTTATGATGCTCACCCTAAGTTGTGTGCTTTACATAGTAATTTTTGGCTTTCAAGAATTTTTATGCATTAAACTAAGAATGTTTCACAAAAATAATGAGTTCATTTCATCGTAATTATATTATGAATGAATATTAACAAGGTAGATAGATTTTTGTGTGCTTAAAACCATAGCTTAAAAGAGGTAGGATTTATTTTCTTCTTAATTTCCTAGAATTGATTTCTAGTGATATTATAATGACCGGATTATGTAAAGGACTCCTCCAGGTTTCTAAAAACGTATGGTAGAGTATGTGGTGATGAGTTGACCCCACTCAAACAGGAAATCTTCTGAAGAAGTTATGTTTAGTACAAGGTTTTCCAAATGAGTTACAAAATAAATGGGAATTTTTTTTATCATGGTACTTGTACTTGATTTCCATGATGGTTTTAGATCATGGTTGAGCTTCTAGATGGAAAAGTGTGCCCTATTTATGAAGACTAGTCAAAAGGCAGTTTTAGGGAAATTTTTGAGAAGTTTCAGAGTTGGAAAGAGTTATAATATGTTATAGAAAGAGGATTCAGATTTATTTCGATTATTATATGGTTTGTCTCATAATTATGATATTTTATGGGTCATTCAGGTTAGTTTTTAGAGAAGAAGGTTTATTGTTTCTTAGAACAAAACTATTTTGGCTGAAATAATGAAGTGAATGAGGTATGAGATGAATGATTTAATGCTTGTTATAATTTGGAGATTTAATAGGGATAAATTTTGTTCCTATTGAAGGCATTTATAATTCTTGGAAGTGGAAGAAATATTGAAAATCGGTTGAGTTTGTACATGCTTTCTGAGAAGCTTAATTTGGTGAAAAGGAAAGTTAGTGTGCTTTACACATATTGATGTTTCATGATATATAAAATGAATGTATGTGATATATAGGTACTATGGATTCCATATAATTATTACATTCCATATTTGAGTTCTTCTTAGGTGGTATTAAGGCCCAAAGGTGAAGACAAGGTCCTGGAAATAACAGTTTTGAGAAGGATATGAAGTTTTTTGAGTTGTGTTATGAATTATTTGAATGGTGAAAACTAATTAATGACCATGGATTATTTTAATATGTTATTTTATACATTTATGATTAATTTTAAAGCTTTAATAGTTATGGTTTTGGCATTTGTGGTTTTAGCTCATCCAGGTGATGGGGTTTTGCGCTAGTTTTGTGCATGTTTGGAGGTTTTGGGAATCACTGCCCTATATGGGTAAAATTTGAATGTTTTAATAAATTTATCGAGATGTTTTTAAGTTTCATTGGTAAAACCAAATTATGAAAACTTACATAGAGTGTATTTTAATGAAGAGAAGGGTATAAAATTGAATTTAGAGTTCAAATTTGAATTAGTTTCTTAAGAGGGGGAAAATGTGACCTATGTGAGTGTGTGTAACTGGTATGAAAGTATATTTTCAGATATGAGAGAGTTTATGAGAGGATGAAGAATGTTTGAGATTTTTTTTTTAAGATTTTTAAGAAAAAACAAGTTGTGAAAGTGAAGGAAATAGCAAAATTGGAGAATTGAGGGTTTTAATAAGGGTTTCAAGGTGTGTGATCTAAATATGTGATAGCCATCAGTTGTGGAAGAAAATTTACTTTATAGATATTCATAAAAATTTGTTTGAGTGGTTATTAACATATTAGTGGGTTATATCCTCCTTTTGGATTTGGTGCTTCACAAAACTATGGGTTGGTGCTCTACTCAACTAGGGGTTTATGTTTCTTGTAAAGTTGGTGCTTCACTAAATACTTTTTATTTGGGTAATATAATTAGAATTTTTTGTGGGTATTAAAAAATATCAAGAATTATTTGGATAAGACTATTTCATATTTTAGTTCTAAGAAAGAGGAATGTGAAAGGTTGAAAAAAAGCCATGTGATGTTTATATGCATATTCAAGATGATCTCAAAGAAGTGGTGATGGATGTACAAGTAGATTTAGCATTCTGCAAAGAGGATAAAACAAATTTGAAGCATAAAATCAGAGATATGTTGGTAGTACTCAAGGCCAAAGAAGGATATTTTTTCAATCTTAAAGAAGATATTCAAAACCTAAAGTTCCAGGAAGATGAGAATCCTAATCTTGTAGATCAAGCAGTTGGTCCTAGTTCTAGAGGTGAGAATGATGGTGTTCATGGAAAGAAGGTATATTGAAGACCTAATCTCATTAGACAACCAAATGTAATGAGGTATGCAAAACTTCATGGTTTAAGGTACAATAGTAGATTTAAAAAACAATAACAAAGCTTTTCTCTATGATTATTGTTGTATATATATCTTCCCCCGGGTAGATATAGACAAACGAAAGAATATGGAAATCAAAGAAACTCAGACCCCGACATTTACCAAGGCACACCTTTAAAAGGCGTAGGTTAAGGGCACATGAAAAACGATGTCGACATGAAAATGGATGCGTCAAGGTGTAGGTAAGAGGTGCACAACAAGAGGTGTTGACATGCAAAAATTCGCGCCAAGGCGCAGGTAAAGGGCGCATGTAAGGGGATGTCGACATGAAAATGGATGCGCCCTCGGCGCAGGTAATAGAGTGTCGACATGAAGAAATTCGTGCCCTAGCACATGTAAGAGGATTTCAACACAAATATGGATGTGCCTATGGCGCACGTAAGAGGATGTCGACACAAATATGGATGCGCCTATGGCACACGTAAGAGGATGTCGACACAAACATGGATGCGCCAAGGCGCAGGTTAAGGGTGCACAGCACAGAGTGTCGACATGGAAAAATTTGTGCCTTGGTGCATGTAAGAGTATGTCGACATAAGGATGGATGCGCCAAGGTGTACCTTCAGGAGGCGCAACATTTTGAGTGCTGACAGGAAGCAAACCCTGACCCAGATATTCAAATGGCCATAACTTTTCACAGGGAGCTCAGATTAATGCAAGGTTGGACTTTTCAGAAAGCTTACAAGGTCCTTTGTCCAACTACGACTGGATATCTTTAATATGGTGAGAAAAAATTCTTTAAAATGTAAAATACAGTTCACAAATTTTTGGGGTCGCTAGGGTTCTCACCTACCACCATAATGAGATGAATTAAATGCAACCTAGAGGTGGTTGGGGTAGTTTTGGATTTCCTGTCTCTTTTCTCTCTCATTCTTCCTATAAATTGTAAGGAGGGGATTCTTTCTAAAGGTTGGACATTCTTGTTTTTCCCCTCCCTTCTTCTCTTTGGCAGGCGGATTTGTGGAGTAAAAAAACCTCCCATTTAAAAACTGTAATGCAACTTTGCCTCTTGGCATTTTGTAGTGTATTGTATCAATCTTTGGAGAAAATAAATGCATGTCTGTGGATGATTCTCAACCCTCTCTGTGTTCATTTGCATCCTCCTAATCTTTCACTACAAAATTTGGTTATCTGTGCATGATCTTGCATTGCATTTTAATGGCTTGTGTTTATTGGCAGGACAGTTGTTCTTCATTCCTCGGTGCATCACCTCTGTTAGTTTAGGTTTTATTTTATGCATCTTCTTACCCTGTCTCCTTGGAAAATTAGATTAGGTTTTGAGTAGACCCTATGCATTTTTATGTGTGCATCTACACAGAGGAATAGGAACCGGCCTTCATCCGGAGAGCTTTTCCAATTTCGCAAGGTCCCACACTTGGGAAAAGCTTCATGTTATGTAATCACACTGAGAGTCTCAACCCATCGAGTTACAGACATTTATGGGTGTTGTGATTCACAATCAATAGTTTTGGCACAACGCTCGGTGGGACTAAGAGGTCATTCCAAAATATTTGAAGGAATTCTCAAGAAATTTGGACTTAGAAATTGTAGGTTTTACAATTTCATATATATTTTTTACCTTCTAGGCTGAACTTTGAAATCGATTTTCAAGGATTTAACTTGCTCAAAACAAGTCAAAATTTCACCAGTTGATAGATTGGGGCATAATATTTAAAATGGTATTCTTAGTATTTTTGATATTTTGACTTTCAAAATTTCATGGTTTTTAGTATTTCAGGTTTTCCTAGGATGTTGAGCATGTCCCAAGTTCCGACACGGTGTATTTCAGGTTTTGTAAGTTGCCTTGCATGACCTGAGTTTCACCTGTACCTTCAGGGATTAGTAGATGAACAACAATACCATGATAACTGAATCTGAAGAGATGTATCTTCCGGGTCCTTCAAAGTTTTGAATTTCAAATTTTTAATATTGTCAAGTTTGGTGTGTAACTTGACAGAGTCCAGCCTTTTGAGACTCGTTCTCTAACACATCTGGCGACTCCTAAGGGGATAGAATTCAGTGGTTTAGCAACAAAAGTCTGCCTAGGCACATGATAAGAATTCGAACCAAGTCTGATACTTGAGAAGAGGGGGCTATTTGTCCACTTGCAAGCTATCACCAGGTAGAGGAAGGAGAGGACGAAGACCACAAAGATCACCATCTCCACCTAACTAGGACTTTATCAACCCCTCCACCTGGTAGAACCTTTTCATCCAATCAACAAGGGTTCCCAAGCCAATCAGAATGGTGCAACCACCGAAACCCTTTTGTCAACTTCACTGGCAGCATCCCACTTGCCCTCAATGCACAGAATCCAGTTCCGATTGCAGCATTAAAGAACATTCCATTTTTCACTAGAGAAAATCATACCACTCATGGTGATCATGTCAAATACATTGCTAACATTTTTGCAATCCATGAGATAAATGAAATGGATGTTAGCTATCAAATTACTGGAATCTTCATTCAAAGGGAAGGCATTGCATTGGTTTAGGAGCCTTGGAGCCGGTTCTGTCAAAAATTGGAATCAGTTATTCATAGTTCTCCATGAGTAGTTTGTGGAAAAGGGAGACAATTTGTCTCTACTAGAACAATTGACAACTATCAAGAGAGACTCCCAACGAGTAGCTGACTGACTTCAACTTCATATTTTAAAGGTATTGGGATAGAATTCCAGTGGCCATTACGCCAACATCTGAAGGTGCTTTTCTATACTATCTTAAAGTTTTGAATTCTGATATTTCTATGTTAATTCAATCTATGGGAGGCACAACCTTACCTGCTTGCTTATAGCATTTCCATTACGGCTGAAAACTATCTTATTCAAGCTGGTAAGCTAGATCTTAGGCCTCCCATGCCCTTGTATCCAAACTTAGAAAATCCAAGCCCTAGTCAAGCACCCACTTTGGCTCATATTCCCACTCCTAGAAATCAAAGTTCAAATGAAACTTCTACTTCATCCTCTAGTGCTTCAAATGAACTCCAGGAGGTTATGAAACAGTTACAGAACCTCGGAAATGAGTTGGTAACTATTAAAAGACAGCAAGCTCAAAGTGCTAGACCATATTAGCCTCAAGAACAGTACCAGGCTAGGCCCCCATACCAACAAAATAGGTCACCTGCTCAGGCTACAAATCAAAATCAAAGCCAAGTAAGGCCTCCTGTCAATAGACCATTTCAGCCCTATAATCCCAATGTTGCATCTGCTTCTAAAGCATTAGTGCCAATGGAAAACAACATAGCTCAAGAGTATGATTGGTGTTTCCCATGCAATGAACCTCACAACCAATCTATGTGCTTTAATGGTGCTTTGAACCAAGCCTTGATGATTACAACTACTAGCATGTAGAGGGTGAAGTGAGTCAAGAAACAAATCAGCAACAAGGGACGTCTCAGCAAAACACAGCTCCAAATGATACTGCACTTGTGAATTGGCAAGCTGGGGATTTTTGTGGCATGAATCAAACAATTTCTCAGAGTGTAGCAGCTAACACAATATCAAAGAAGAGGAATATTGGTGAAGGGTATTCATTAGCTCCAAGTGATCTACAACCTTCCATCACTTGACAAGGTGTTGGTAAGAAAAATATAGTTCCAAACATGCAAGGACAGCCCAAACCACCTTCTAAGCCAACTCAAATGCCAGCTGTTGCTGCCCATGCGCAAGAAAGGAATGTACAGGCTAAAGGAAAGCAAAGAGATCTTTCATCCCCATTTAGCATCATTGATCAAATGAAGAAGAAAAATGTGAATATATCAATGTGGGAATCTTTATCCATCCCAGGCCAAAGAGATCTTCTACAAGCTGCCATGAAGAATTGGTCAACTTCAAACCAGCAAGTCCATATGCAAGAGAATGTCCTCACAAATGTTTCTCAGCCTGAAGGGAATCATGGAGGACAACAAGGTAAAGTTTTGAAACCCCCTCCATTCTATGTTTCATTAGTCATTGGAAATAAACTAGTACACAATTGCATGATTGATTCTGGGGCGAGTAGTTCTGTCATGCCCAAGAAAATAGCTGAACAACTAGTCTCTAATACGAAGTCATATCAAAGGGGGTAGTGCAATTGGATGGGACAGCAGTAGCAACGGTAGGAGTGATTAAAATTTTGAATCTTACCTGGCATACATGCCCCAATGTTACCATTTTGCAAGATGTGTCAGTGATAGATTTGCCACCACTCTTTGCCCTATGCTTATCAAGGGATTTCACAGCCAAAATTGGAGGCTACTTATCTGCTGACTGGTCACACATGTTGTTCAAAACAAGATATGGTACTAAGGTCACAATCAGATCTGAACCAATTGCAAACTTTCATATTCAGCCTCATACTCCAAGCCAAATCAATGCCAACTGTTTAGCATTTGATCAAGAAGATTATCAAATCACAGATGAAGTTGACACCAAAGTTGGAAGCATCCCAGATTTGACTCTGGATGAATGGGCAAGCAAGGTACATGCTTTTAATCCCTACCAAGAAGTAGAAGAATCTGAGCTAGGAGTCTATTCCATACATGAAGGAAACCAACCTATCCCTAGCATCAGCAAACCAGACCATAAGGATGACAATGAGGTATGGCATTTATATTTTGATGGATCAAGGAGTAGGTAAGGTGGAGGAGGAGGAGCTATGCTTTTTTCACCTCAAGGCATCAAATATTATTCAGCTTTTCGTTTCCAATTTTCCTATTCAAACAACACAGTTGAATATGAGGCCTTGATTCACGGACTTCATTGGTCCACGCAAAAGGGCATAAATAACTTGCAGGTGTTTGGGGATAGCGAGCTAATCATCAATCAAGTCAGGGGACAACATGCTACAAAGAATGATCTACTGAAGAGCTACAAGAACAGGGTATGGGACCTCATTGAGGATTTTGAAGCTTTCAACATTGTGTCCATACCCAGGAAGAAAAATGAAGCCGCGGATAGGCTCGCAGCAGTTGGAGCAACGTTTGATGTGGTTAACAACATCAAAAGGGAAAAAATGCAACCACATATCCATGTGATTGTGAGGCCAGCAGTTCCAGATAATAGTACAAGCTGGCAGGTGTTTGAGAATGATCAATAGATCATCAATTTCTTACAAGAAGAGGCTGAATTCTCAGCTAGGAATCAAGACAGATTAGAGTAGTAGTATGGGGATCAAGTAGTGTAGCTACAGAAAAACAAGCTTCCCAAGGGTTTAATAACATTGGAGTCTATCTTCAACCCTAATGACCAGTTTCATAAGGAAAAGGCTAACATACAGGTCAAGAGGGAGGATTCAGAGCCAATTCCGGTTGGGGAAGGCAAAACACTTCAAATTGGAAAAGTGGCCACTGAGCAGGAGAAATCAGATTTTATACAACTTTGCCAAGAATTTCCAGATGTCTTTGCTTGGAGTTATGAAGACTTGAGAGGATTCAATCCAAAGTTGGCACAACATACCATAGAATTGGATCCAGATGCTAAACCCATCAGGTAGAAGCAGAGACCAGTCAACCCTCACATTGAGCCTCTAATGAAGAAAGAGTTAAGCAAGCTAATAGAGGTGAGCATTATATTTCTGATCAAGCATTCAAGCTGGGTTGCAAACTTGGTTCCAGTAAGAAAGAAGAGCGGAGAAATCAGGTTGTGTGTGGACTTCCGAGACCTTAACAAGGCATCTCTCAAAGACCATTATCCACTTCCTTTAATGGAACAAATATTGTAAGTGGTATCCAGTTCGGAGAGATTCTCCCTCCTAGATGGCTACTCAGGATATAATCAAGTAATGGTGAAAGAAGATGACCAGTTCAAGACGGCTTTCATCACCAAATGGGGCACTTATGCCTACAAGAAGATTCCATTTGGGATATCAAATGCTGGAGCCACTTTCCAAAGGGCAATGGATATGGCATTCAAGGGGTTGATCAATAAAATAGTTTTGATATATCTTGACGACATCACGGTATTCTCCAAAAATGTAGCAGATCACCTCTTTCATTTGAGGCAGGGATTTCAGAGGTGTAGAAGATTTGGGGTATCTTTGAATCCCAAAAAATGCATATTCTTGGCTCACGAGGGAAAACTTGTAGGCCATATTGTTTCAAAGGAGGGACTGACGATTGACCCAGAAAGAGTTGAAGCAATTCGAGCGTTACCATTGCCAAGTCACAAGAAGGCTCTTCAAAGCTTCTTAGGAAGGATCAATTTTGTCCGCAGGTTTGTTCTAAACTTTGTAGCTCTCATAAAGTCAATAACGCTGATGTTAAAAAAGAGCATGATATTTAAGTGGACATCTGAAGGCAAGGCAAGTTTTGAGGCAATAAAAGAGGCTATATCTCAAGCTCCAACTCTTGTCAATCTAGACTTCTCCAAGGATTTCATGTTATATGCCTTTGGTGGTGGAGACACAATTTCTACAATCCTGGTATAGAAAAACAAATAAGGATTAGAACAACCAGTTGCTTTCTTCAGTCAAGGCTTGGAAGAATACGAAACTAGGTACTCTTTGGTTGAAAAGCATGTCCTTGCAGTGATCAAGAGCTTAAATAAATTCAAGCACCTAGTCTTAAACAACAAGATCCAATTATTGGTCTCTCATGCGAGAGTCAAGGACTTCCTTCTAAACAAGGATTTGAACGAGAAACATGTAGGATGGATAACCCGTGTCATGGAATATGACATCGAGATCAAGGTCACAAAACTAGTACGTGGAAAAGGACTGTGTGAATAGCTAGCTTTGAGTCAACAATTCGAAGCAAGTGATGAAAAAGATATTGTCTTGGTACTACAGGATGGTCAAGAACATGAAAATTATGATGTGACCACTCCTTGTTGGGCTTACAATATGATACACTTCCTACAGGTATGTTTATGCCCTCCAGAAATGAGTAAAGCAAAAAGGAGATACTTCATATTACAAGCCATTCCATATGTGCTTATTGATGGTGTTTTGTTTAAAAAAGACATCAATGGAGTTCTATTGAGGTGTATTGAGACAGGTCAAATTGAGAGGGTGTTACGAGATTTTCATGACGGAGATTTTGGAGGACATTTTGCCCCACGAGTAACAGCTCTCAAGATAATGAAGGTAGGATATTATTGGCCGACAGTCTTCAGTGACTGCTATACATGGATAACAAAGTGTAAGAAATGTGCACTCTTCACAGGAAAAGAAAGACTAGTAGCACTTCCATTGCACCCAATTTTGGTTGACCAACCATTTATGCAATGGGGATTGGACTTCGTCGGGGTCATCAACCCAAACTCAAGCCAAGGCCACAAGTGGATTCTCATGGCAACGGACTATTTGACGAAGTGGACTGAAGCAGTAGCGCTCAAAGAGGCAAATGAGTCTAACATACTAGACTTTTATGAAGGAATAGTGACCAGGTTTGGTGTGCCGGCCACTATCATATAAGACAATGCATTGGCATTCATAGGTTCCAAGATTACAGAATGGGCTGTCAAGAATGGAATCTATTTGAGCACCTCTTCAAATTATTACCCGCATGGTAATGGACAAGCAGAGTCCATGAACAAGAATTTTCTAAGAATCATCAGAAAGACTTTGGATGAAAACCAAAGGAAATGGCATACCAAGCTAAAATCAGCATTATGGGCTGATAGGATAACGCCAAAGAGGTCTGCAAGTAGTTCTCCCTACAAATTGGTCTATGGGAAAGAGGTAGTATTGCCTATATCATTAGAATTGCTAGCATTGGAGCTCATGAAGTAGTTGGAGTTGTCTGAGTTCGAACCAATGGAGGCCAGGTATGCAGAGTTGATAGAATTGGAAGAAATAAGAGAACATGTAGTTCTGATGATTGAAAAGGATCAAGCCTTAGTAAAAAGATGGTTTGATAAGAAGGCAAGAGCAAAGACCTTCCAGGATGGGGACCTAGTTCTGAAATGGGATGCAGATTGGGAAAAACCAGGAAGGCATTCCAAGTTTGATGCCATTTGGAGTGGCCCCTACATGGTCACGGGATGTAAAAGTAGTAATGCCTTCCAATTGTCTACATTGGATGGAGAATAACTCTTGATTCTGGTTAACAGAATCTTTCTTAAACATTGCTACTGAAAAGAAAAGGTTTACTCTTGTAAATATTAGCCTAGATTCCGATTCCTCTAAGTGCGTATGCACATTGTCTTGTTGTAGTTAGGTTTCATTTTTAATAAGTGTTTTGGCACAGGTTTTGTTGCTCTCAGGTTGAATTTCTATAGTTCAAAGTACTGTCAGAGAAGAAGTTGTTGTATCAGGCTCGGGATCAAATATCAGGTTGGTTTCAGGTTATTTCTTATGAATCCATGCCCGATAGATTGTTAAAAGGCCACTGATCTTCTACCTAGTAGGTAGGTGGTCCCGTTGAGTCACAAAATTGTTGTATATATATCTTCCCCCGGGTAGATATAGACAAACGGAAGAATATGGAAATCAAAGAAACTCAGATCCTAAAATTTACCAAGGTGCACCTTTAGAAGGCGTAGGTTAAGGGTGCATGAAAAATGATGTCAACACGAAAATGGATGCGCCGAGGTGTAGGTAAGAGGCACACAACAAGAGGTGTTGACATGTAAAAAGTCACACCAAGGCGCAGGTAAAGGGTGCACGTAAGGGGATGTCGACATGAAAATGGATGCACCCTCGACGCAGGTAATAGAGTGTCGACACGAAGAAATTTGCACCCGAGTGCATGTAAGAGGATGTCGACACAAATATGGATGTGCCTATGGCACACGTAAGAGGATGTCGACACAAATATGGATGCGCCTATGGCGCACGTAAGAGGATGTCGACACAAACATGGATGCGCCAAGGTGCAGGTTAAGGGCACACAGCATAGAGTGTCAACATGGAAAAATTTGTGCCTTGGTGCATGTAAGGGTATGTCAACATAAGGATGGATGTGCCAAGGCACACCTTCAGGAGGCACAACATTTTGAGCGCTGACAGGAAGCAGACCCTGACCCAGATATTTAGATGGCCTAAACTTTTCACAGGGAGCTCGGATTAACGCAAGGTTGGAATTTTCGGAAAGCTTACAAGGTCCTCTGTCCAACTACAACTAGATATATTTAATTGGGTGAGAAAAAATTCTTATAAATGTAAAATACAGTTCGCCACTTTTTGGGGTCGCTAGGGTTCTCACCTACCACCATAATGAGATGAATTAAATGCAACCTAGAGGTGGTTGGGGTAGTTTTGGATTTCCTCTCTCTTTTCTCTCTCATTCTTCCTATAAATTGTAAGGAGGGGCTTCTTTCTAAAGGTTGGACATTCTTTTTTTGCCCCTCCCTTCTTCTCTTTGGCAGGTGGATTTGTGGAGTAAAAAAACCTCCCATTTAAAAACTATAATGCAACTTTGCCTCTTGGCATTTTGTAGTGTATTGTATCAATCTTTGGAGCAAATAAATGCATGTCTATGGATGATTCTCAACCCTCTCTGTGTTCATTTTCATCCTCCTAATCTTTCACTGTAAAATTTAGTTATCTGTGCATGATCTGACATTGCATTTTAATGGCTTGTGTTTATTGGCAAGACAGTTGTTCTTCATTCCTCGGTGCATCACCTCTATTAGTTTAGGTTTTATTTTATGCATCTTATTACCCTATCTCCTTGGAAAATTATATTAGGTTTTGAGTAGACCCTCTGCATTTTTATGTGTACATCTGAATAGAGGAATATGAACCGGCCTTCATCTGGAGAGCTTTTCTGATTTTGCAAGGTCCCACACTTGGGAAAAGCTCCATGTTATGCAATCGCACTGAGAGTCTCAACCCATCGAGTTGCAGACACTCAAGGGTGCTGTGATTCACCATCAACAATTATTCTGTGTGGTCCACATAATACACAAATATATATAGCTTAGGACATCCTTAATAATAAGAGTCAAACCAAACAAACCTCCCAAAAATATCTCACAACAAATATTACTTGCCAATATACGTGAGTTGTTTTAACAACTCAAAAACTCACATTATTATACAATGTATGCACTAATTAAATATGAATTCCTAACATTCCCCCCCCCTTAGTGAAAACATGGGAAGAAAGTACATATCAAGAACTAGAAATAGAATCACATTTCTATACATACTTTTCTGTCTACATATTGTTGGATTGGATCTTATTGTCTGAATCTTACTACACATGACCAATCTACTTCACCATAGTGAATCCCATACTAGATCACATTTCCACTTATTCACCTACATACGCAAACTCAACAATTCCTACTTTCACTTCCAGTGCATTCTCTTTCACTAGCTGATCGATGTTAGAAGTATGACGGTAAAATAATCTCAACAGTCAAAAAATCACTCCAGTTCAGCTGTCATCCTATACAACTATTCTTAGAATCCAAAATGCACATTCTTCGCATTTAAATCATAGTAGAGGAATGAAACCACACACCAATTTATTTTTCACACACCACAAAATTGAAAGAGATGTCACCATACCAAAATGTGGCCCCGTCATTAGTGACTGATGAGAGGTGTTAATCACCCTCCATCCTTTGTTTCCTCCAACCTCCAGTAGATGTGTTGCTTAACTCAACTAAATTTGATCATGGAGCTCAATTACATGCCTAAATATAATGTCGGTTTCAACCAAAAATTCCTTCATAAGGTAATTTTTTTTACAATTTTTGACACCTACAAAATGACCAAGACGCCAACTTTAACAAAAACTCTCCTTGTGAAACTTTTGACATAATACGACATAGATCTTTTGACAACTTTATACTAATAATTACTATGTACTATAATCATGTCTTATTAAAAGGACTTCACTTTTGAAACTTTTAACTATAATTGAAATATTAAATCTAATACCACAAATTAAAACACTCGAGACTCATATTACTATTGGAGTATTTTACACTTGTTTCAAATGGTACAACATTACCTACTAATTGGAATAAATATGATACGATTGATTATATATATCAAGCTATTATTGGAAATCTAATAAACACCTACCTTAAAAAAAATACTTAAAATACGTTTATATTGAGACATTAGACTTTATACAAAAAAAAAAAGTGTCCAAACTAGCTCTAAACTCACCACGTGGACAACGTGGTTGTTGACAGAATAGATGCAAAGTTTTTGTAGAATATTACTTAGAGTAATATTACATTTAGAAAACTTTACATACCACTTCATGATTAGATCTCTAGACTAGAATGTATGTTGAATATGGTGACAAGTGTGAAAATCCTAGACTAGGGTGTATTTTCTTCCTTGGTTCATAAAATTGTTATTGTGTAACAGATTCGAATGAATTTGTAGTAGATTTGGTGAAAAAAATCAAAAATCTATGCATTCGTTTCAAATAAAAAGTGCAATATAGATCTGAGTGTTCGGTGGTATCCTTTATTGACTTGTTGTATACTTTGATTTCTCCAATGATGTGTGCATGTCTAGTACATAGTGTCAGTCAAATATACAAATGCTTCATGCCACACTTCAAATTATCCTTGGTGTAGAATGGATGCAGCAGAAATTTTTAAATTCTAAAAGCACAAAGTCTTTTATTCACATTCAAGATATTAGATATATTCTTAGCAATAATGATATCTCACTCTAAAATGAAACACCTTCTTCGCAGTATTAACTTGTCTCATGCATATGCTCCAAGAAATAAGACTAATATTTCTATAGCATGGTCAGCCTATACATTTTATTTGTAAATAAAATGAAGAACGTGACATTCCCAAACTGACAGAGTACACACTATTTCAATCTTTTCAAATGTATAATAAAAAATCCACCTACTCTGATCCCAAATGAAGGTACAATAGTAGATTTGAAAAACAATAACAAATGTCATCTCTCTGATTAATTTGTACGGTCCACATAATACATAAATATATAGCTTAGTAAATCCTTAATAATAAGAGTCAATCCAAACAAACCTCTCATGAATATCTCTCAACAAATATTACTTACTTGCCAATGTATGTGAGTTGTTTTAACAACTCACATTATTATACAATGTATGCACTAATTAAATATGAATTCCTAACAATGGTTATTTCTATGATTACAATTTTTTTGGTCATAGAAAAAAGGATTATAGGATTTTTTTAAGTTGTGTGTACCCTTGTAACAATGGAAATGACTACAGGAATCATCAGTCAAGAGAAATACAAGATGTTGTTTGTCACAAGTATTATCACAAGGGTCATATTGCAAGGTTTTACTCTCATGAATCATCTAAGAAAGTGAAGAACATTTAATCTCACAAAATGAAGGAATTTTGGTTTCCTAAATCATTCAAAGTTGAATCTGTGAGTTTATATTGTTATTAGATATAATTTTCATCATTCATGAGGTAATTGTTGTGTCAAGGTCAAATTTTTCATCTAGTCCTTTTCAAGAGAAACTTGTGATCTAAGAACATGTCTTGATATGGGCTTTATGAAATTGTTATTATATCTTAAGAAGACTATGAAGTATCAATAAATGGTTTTGTGTAGACCCTAAAATTAGGTCACACTCCCCTTTCGTACCTCGACCAATTAGCACCCTTTATTACATTTACCTAGCCATGACCCCCTTCACCCCACTAATATTAATTTAATTAAACTAATTCTTTATCCTCACTATATTTATTATTTAAATATATTATTTAAATAATATCCACACATACAGTTCACTTAGACACCTCACCATGCCAACTCAACCTAAGACCTATTCTTAAAAAGTTGCCATAACTAACTAAGACTTACCCAGACCCTAAAAATCAATGCCTACATTCCCTCTAACCACATTCCCACATGCTCAAAAGAAGATCCCAGTCTAATATATGGGATAAGGACACGAGATCCAAGGAAATCAAGAGGATCACCCTAGTTTAGTAAACCTAAGAAATCCTGCCTTGACCGACGCCGGTTATTCCTAATCGTCACTGGCTAGGCCGGACCACCATTGGTTACCCTTTTAACCCCTAAACTACCTTATTCTCAAGGTTTACAAACATTGGGAGAAGTTTCACAAGAAAGAACACATCTCAGAGAGATAACGCATCTTTAGAGAATAAATTCTAGTGAAAACCCGTATGTAAGGAAGGAGATTGAGCATCTTCTCCTGCACAGCCATCCCAGCCATGATCTGATCTATCCAAACAAAGAGGAGTGTACATACAGCCCATGCAGAAGCTTTTCTTCATTTGGTGATCACTTGTAGCCTTCAAACCCCTCATCAACACCTCCATCCCTCACACACAAGCATTCAAAACTAGAATCCAAGTAAGTATAACATCAAACTTTCCTAGTTTATTTCATTTCATCATCATTTTATCATACATTGTTTACTTTGCCCCCTATTGACCTTCCCCAACATTTTCACCTCCATATACCCATTAAAACCTCGTAAAAGCCTACTCCAGTCACCTATTACCTCATTTCGACCAACCAAATTCCTTTATGCAATCACAAAGGAGACCACAACTTGTTCTGTGACATTTCCAGATCTCATAGTAACCGGCACTGGATACACCAAACCACCATTGGTCACCCCTAACCGATACCAGTCTCTGTATTTGCTCATATAGATCTGAACAGGGACCTACCCCACCTAATTTCATCTCACCCTCATTCACATGTGATCTACCCAAGACCTCTATCAAACCTGCAGATACCAAGAACCAATCATTTGGCCTATGGATTCTATTCTAGCTTAGCCTGTTAGATTAAATCTATTTATTATTTTATTTTAAGTGAGATACCTAAATCATTTTAAATAACAATAGGATTTACTTTGTTTACAACATTAAATTGTTTAAAACAGTGGACTGCCTGCCATCTAGGAAGTATCACACTTCCCGGATCTAGCATACACTAGGTAGTTCACTTCCCATATTGTTTAATTCCTTTTGGTGGTCTTGATTTTCATTACAGGTAGTTACTCCTAGCCAAAAGGAAGCTCTCACGAGCAGCTGTGGATTTAGAAGTCATATGCATGCAACAACCCATCAACCAACATTTGAACAGGTATTCCTCCTACGCTTGTTACCCTATTTGTTTTATCAACACTTCAAAGAATTAGGTGAAACATTTTGGCACGCCCGGTGGGACCCATCTGGGGTTCCTTGCATTTCATTCACTCCTAGGAAAAAATTGTGTGTTTGTTTCCCTTCTGAAAAGTGTACACACTAATTTTCTTCATTGGTAAACCACCTCTTCTTTCTATTTTCTCTAAAGGAAATTTTTCTTTTGGTGTAATTAAAAAGAACCATTTCTTCATGTTTTCTACATTGTAGTGAAAGAGCATCCCTCTTCCTCTTCATCTTATTGTGTCATCCAATTTCACATTTCAATTTGGGCTTGAAAATAAGTGCATTCCATTTTGATTTATTACATTATCTCAAATTAATTGAGGGCAACCTATACACTGGAAGTCATGCCAAGCTGATGGTTGACAAACTAGTCGTAGAAAATCACTTCTGTCCTTTTCTATTTCCATGAGTCTTACCAAACCTCACAAAAATTCAAAATACATACATTCTTAAATAACATCCTACCTGGAAGAAGCTGTAGGTGATCACACGATCATGGCACAGTGGGCACCTAGATCGCTTCTCTGTCGAGTCATACTTCAAAGAGAATCCCGCCCCCACCATAACATACCTAAAACCTCACCTTTTAGATCTCCTTATTTGTAGGAAGACATCCTCACCAAAAACTCTATTTCACAATTCATGTGTCAGTCCCTAAATAGCATAAGCTAAACAAACATAATAGAAAAGGCACTCCCTGGATCACATTTTCTTAGTGTTTTTTCTTGGCTTGCGTTTTGAGGTGAGAGATCACGTTCGTCACTTTTTTTGTTCATCCTTGCACACTCCTCATCACAACTGGTGTATTCCAACTTCACCTAAGTGTGCCTAGGCCATATCATCATCATTCTCAGAATTTTGGGTCTGATTCTACATCAGATTTCAGTACTGGTTCACATGGTGTTGACCGCAAGCACACTCGTATTTCACGCTAGTTGTCAACCACTCCCACCTAGTCCTTCACCACCTTCCATTTTATCACCAGCCATGGATCCCATCTAGACTATTACTATCGCTACTAGAGATGAGGAGTTTGCATGAATCCTTAACCAAAACCCTGCCACCTTGTAGTTTTACTTTTCCCACGCGTCCACTTGAGATGCCTCAGGTCAGTTGATATAAAGCATGACCATATCTATCGCCTTGAATCTTGCACCCAATCCCTCATTGGCCCCATCTAGCTCCGTGTTTCCCACATCTACCTTACACTCAGTCATTGTGCAGTTAGGTCCTATACCCACTATGACTACCACATCTGTTACCTCTGTGGCCCTGGTTACATCCACCGTACCCTCAAAAACTACCCCAAGCATAACCTCATCTGCCCCTAATGTCTCACACATACCCATAGCTAGATTACAACCTCTAGTTTTAGTGACCCCTAGCCCATTTCAGAATGTGGTCCTTTCTATTCCACAATCATTAGCCCCTATTACCACTAGGGTCACCACGACCCTTCCACCCCCATATACATATTACCAACAACCTCCTATTTCATCCATTATTCATTTTGGGTACGTGCCCCCTATTTCACTACCCTCTTCTCCACTACTCTACATGGCAGCCCCATACACTAGAATGCCACCCCTGTTATATGCCCAAAACCAACCTCCTTGTGCTACAAGAGGCATCCAATCATCACAACCCACCAACAACCTACCTAAATTGATGTTGGACAAGATGCAGACATTGGAGGCATCAGTTTCTGGCTCTTGCAACACTCTCACCTATAACGAGATTTACAACGAGCCTATTCACCCATTCATTCCTATATGTTCATACCTCGTGCATTAGAAAATTCCTAAATTTAATCGTTTCAATAGCAAAGAATACCCACATCAGCATTTGTGGTCATTCAAACATGGGTATTATCTAATCGCTCATGATGAAGCCTTGCTTTTGAGAACCTTTCACATGTCCATCACTGGACCTGCTTTAGATTGGTATAGTGGGTTACCTAAACACTCTATATTCTCATTCAATTAGGTAGCCCAAGCCTTCTTGGAACATTTCTCTATCAATATCATCAAGAAGGTTACCATGACTGATCTATATTCCACACGTCAGTATGAGGATAAATCTATCATAGATTTTTTCGCTCGCTGGCGGAGCCTGATCAATCAACTTACCTTCCAACTACCATAAATTGAAATCATCAAGCTCTTCACATGGGCTTGCACTAGACATATTTCACCGACCTTACAGGTCTAAAACTTCTGAACATTCGATGAGGCATTCACTATGGCACGAAAGTTAGAAACTCGTGCCATTGAAGAGAAGAAAATCTAATTACGCAATAAGAATTCAGCATTCAAGTCAAACGATACATCTTCTTCTTCCAAACCACAAACTAATTATTCAAAAGCTAAGGGCACTGCTAACACAATGGTACCCAAGGCCGGCCCATCTCATCTATCAAATCAGGATACCCCCTCATCTAATCTCTCACTTGTCTAGACTTTTCAATTCAGACGAGAGCAGTGAAAATATACCCCAATTGGGGAACCTTAATCTTCTGTCTTAGAAAATATTACAAAATCCAGAGTCATCACTCTTCCACCTATAAAACCACACATTGGTTTTAACCCTACTCATCCCATGCCCGCATGGTATAAAGAACATGATTTCTATAACTATCATCGAGTAAAGGGTCATAGTGATGGAAACTGCATCACTTTCAAAAATATTGTCCAAGAAATGCTTGAGAAAGGCAAGTTAACTGTGGATAATCCCAATGCCACCCCCAACCAAAATCTACAAATCTTTAAAAAACCATTTCCCAACCATTCCCCTTCATCCAATCAAACTGGTGAGACATCAACTCATGATACCCATACCTACAAGGTTCACACTATCTTTAATGAGGTACCTGTCACATCCCAATTACCCCATATTCCTTCCATAGAGGAGATCCTAGCCTGAAATCCTCCTTTTGCGTTGGAACCAACCTACCCTGTTCCTTCACCAACAGAGGAACACCTTTCATCTCCTTCATCACCTATAGAGGGGTCTTCTGCTAACATTGGGCCCATCTCACCCCTGGCTTTACCACTTAGAGAACCTTTACCTATAGTACCTCCTCCACCCATAGAGGAGCACCCATTATTTTTTCCACCCACAGAGGAGCACCCATTGCCTCCTCCACCCACAAAGGAGTACCCATCTATTCCTCTAATTATAGAGGATCTCCCATCATCTCCTTCACCTATCATAGACCTAGTTGAGATAACTTTTCCTCTTGGCAAGCATTCTCCATCAGCTACCCAGAATCCCGCAAACCTACTTTCGGCTCTCTTACCCATGGAAGCTGAAACTAGCCAATTCCCCATCTCTAAAACACATTTTACAGGAATTTCCATTAGGTCCTCACCAACCCCACATACAGACGTTCCGTTCTCATGTTTGGCCGATCATTCAGATTATGTGGATAAGGCTTTAGTATGGGGGTGCCTCTTACTCCCCGTCTCAACACAGATGTAGAGATCCCTCATTGATACCTCCACTATCTACCAAAAAACATTTAAACTAATCGATCTAAACATAATCACTTCTATCACCACCCCTTCCACAACACCTGTTATAACTCAAAACACACCCTTACCCATAACCCAACCTACATCTAAACCCAAATCCACACCTACAACATTTTCCTCAACTAAACCTATTACCACTTTAGGGGTCACCCCGATCACCAGCCTCACTCATCCACCTATTAAACTAGATTTAGCTACATCCTCCAACGTCAATACCACACCTACTCTAACACCCAAACCAAAGAAAAAAACTCATCGACCTCATACCCCGACCGCACCAAACACACCAGAACTTATCCCGTCTGTCTTAAGACCTCAGCTTCCCAACATGGTCAAGAAACTTTCACCCATCCATAAACTAATAACACAACCTATTCCTTCCTCACAAACCTCTAACCTACCCAGGCACAGAATAAAACTTACACCCACACCTTCAGTCTCTTTACCACCAATACCTCCAATACCCTCAACTATTGCTTCACTACCCACTATACTTCAGTCATTATCCCTCACACCCCAAGTACGACCTACGTCATCTACCTTCACACCACCCCCATTATCCCCGTGGGTAACTCACCCTCTTCCTCCATCTACTTTTCCTTCTATAACTCATACACCCACATCACCTTTACCCAAAAAGATGCAACCCAAAAATAAAACCCCCCTACCCCACAATAAGGTAGTGAGAAAAACTACACACCCACCTACACATCCATCTACTGTACCCCTACCCAAACAAACATGACCGATACCTAAAACCACACTAGAATCTAAACCCATAGCTCGACCCGTTCCTACTCTTCCAAAAATAGTTCCTTGACAATCAACCACACCTACACCCAAACCCACGTTCACTTACCATTGTGATCCACTAACAGGGTCCTATGCCAAAATTGTAACCAACCTCCTCGATACTTATGTCATCACATTACCACCACTCTAACCTTATGACCCCCTCAAACCCAAGCCAAAAGGGTTTGGTGATATGAAAATTTTTGCATACCATCGTGTGTCAGGGCACGATGTGGAGAACTGCAAGGCCTTGAAAACTGTCCTTATCCAATTGTGTCCACCTGAAACAAAATTTTATGACAATGACCTTCTTGCCAAGGATCATGCTCCACCAACACCCATTCCCACACTCCCTACTCAACAACCACAACCTCCACCCTCATATCTCCTAGAGCCACCCCCAAAATTTGAAATTAACATGGTTTGCATCAGAGAACTTGGTACGCCACCACCCCAATGTCATTGTGCCCAGCTCACCTTCTAAGGCTTCTCTCCTCCAGTAGGTTTTTTCCCTTCATATCGTTATACCACTCATCCTACACCTTCTCCATTTTACAAATCCCCTCAAATAAACATGATACATGTCACTACACGTGCACAGAAGAGAAACAAAAAGGAAATTGACCCACCAACCAATCCTATACCCAACATACCATCTACACCCATACCTAAAATAACCATCTGTGGCCTCACGTACCCCATTTCTAATGGCGTCACACATTGCACCATGCTTAAAAAATTACACCAATCTCCCCTTAAAATGTCCTTATATGACCTCATCCAAACCTTAGAATCCCATCGTCAAGCCCTCATGGAGGTCCTTCAATCTATTAAGGTTTTACCCAATGACCCTACACCCGTAGCCTCCATTATCACACCCCATCATGTAGCTTCTCTCACCAAATTACCACCTTCATCTTCACCCCACCTTGTTCACCAAGTGGCCTCCCTTAGCTTCTCAGAGGAAGAGATCGAGCCACATCAAAACGATGACCCAAAACTAGCCCTCTTCATCTCCATCGACATTGATGACATACAGGTACACCATGTGATGATTGATGGAGGCACTAGCATTAACATCATTTCATCCCATGCATTTTCTCAAATGTGCATACCTGACAATTACATGTATAAACATTTGGTCATGTTGTGTTCATTCAATTACGTTATCACCTCTACATTAGGCATTTTCATCCTCCATGTTCATGTGGGCCCCCGCACAATTCCAAAATTATTTTACGTTTTGGAGGGGGAATTCCAATATAGCTTGTTTCTTGGCAAACCCTGGATCTGTGTCATGGGTTGCGTTCCTTACACTTTGCATCATTGTGTAAATTTTGAACACAAAGGACACACTTATACCATTCCAGCTGACCCATCACCTTTCAAAACATGCAACATGCTTTACCGACCCAATGATGTGCTTATACCTGTCAAGTCATCTACCTCCGCAACCACTACCGCTTCACCTACACCTCCACCTACTAGTACATCCACTACTTCTACCACACATACCTCCTCCATTCCTACCACTGTCATGACCTCCACGACTGACCTCTTAGCTTCCCAATAAGTTAACTCCACCTCCACATCAACCTCCAACACATCATCCATTCTAGCTACCTACATACCAACCACTGATTCCTTGGTAGGTGTTTTTCAATGCCTCACTCTAGGGGAGTACCACCTATATTATGTCAACACATTCCTTACTCCACAAGAGTATGGAAGCCTTCACCAACACCCTCGCTATGATCACCGTATAGGAGAACACCTCCTTTATGGTCCTCCTTTATCTTCGTACTAGTCTCACCTATGGGGGACTTGATGCTACCACTTACACACCTGAACCACTATCACAAACTCACCCATTTTCCGCTGACCTCTAATCACTTAACAATAGCCATATCTTCCACACCTTCCTACACCACTGTGTGGAAGGGTTTTGGTTTTGACTTTTACGAGTAAGGCCGCCATACCGTTATTCCATGTACCACCTACAAACATAACGACCATAGTGGTATTGGATTCCTCGAACCTCCTACCAAATAGGCCCGCATTAAACTCATTGGGGACCCTTGCCCTTCTCCACCTTCATCTTCATCACCACCTTCATCACCACCCTCACTGACAGAGTCAATGGATCCTAAATCTATCCCTCCTAAATTTCTTTTTCATAAACACTATTTCCTTGGGGCCTTTGACTTATCAACGTGAAGGTGAGACCCCTTCCACTCTTCTATTCCTATATCCTGAAATGATTGATGACGACACACCTACAATTAACGTCGTTCAATGTCAGGATGATGAATCCATACTCACCTACCTTGGTGTAAAAGACTCATATATTCATCGATCACTAACCTATGAGATGTAAACCATGTTGAATGAATCGACTATCGAGATTAATATTTATACTCAGGATGACCCACACTGTAACACCCTGAACAGTTGTTACTTTCTCCTGGGCATACAAGTGTTGATATGTGATTTCTTGTATAAGGATGTGTTCCTCGATTTAGAAATCATGCTTGATATGTACTGTAATTTCTTTGCAGATTGCAGATCTTGACTGAGTCAGAATATGATTAGACTCTTTTATCTATTTCATCTTGTATCTGAGTTTAATCTGATCTCGGAATAAATTATAGAGTTATCCATCTATAATACCTAGTCTTGGATCAGTGGAATTGATCCAAGTATTGCTTTAAATTTGTTCGTGATGAATTAAAATCACAGACCTTGAACAGGTTGCAAGGTATGGAAGCATTGATTAAGCTAGTCAGGAGTATGACTCAGGCTGATCTTTTGAAATAAATTGGTTCCCGATATCGAAGTATATCTGGAAGGTCTCGATCGTGGACCAGGTAATAATTCGGTTACATACGATTCTGCAGCAGAACAGGAGCTAACCCTGTTCAAGAAGGTATGATATAGGTCTTTTCTGAGTGTACAGAACGTAGACCTAACTGGAATTATTAATGGTTAGTAACCTAAAACTAAAACCTAACCTAGGGGTTAGATTAGTGTTAATCTAACCTAGACCTAGGCTATGTGTTAATGTCCTAAGTAACTACATGTAATGTGGTTAGAATATGTGTTATCCTAAATTCTAACCTAAGATACTAACCTAACTATGAACAAGATTGTAAAGGGGCCTATGGAGGGGTGCGAACCATGGGCGGCGTTTTCTATGACAATTAATGCATGGATAAGGATGAGGGACAGGTCATGGAGGAGGTTTAGGCAACGGCTAACCTGTTCAGACGTGGCAGGTCGCCAAAACTAGAAATGAACTTGAGTTTTCATTGGACTGTCGCCAATTCTGGCGGTCGGTGGAAGTGGAGTCTTAGCGGGAAAGTTGGTTTAATTGCATTCAATATTCTCGGTAGTCGAGCTCGGAACTCGCGAGAAGGCATGCAAACGGGAAGTTTGTTGGTTTGTTTGGCTTGTCGCGATTTTCGGATTTCTCTCTGCCTGTTCACTGGTTCTTCGCACCAGTCTTCTTTGTGTTGCATGGCGAACATGAGGTTATCTAGCTCTTTTCTCTGGCAAGGAGAATATATATGCCATGGAGATAGCAAAATTTTGTTGATCGCTCTAACTTGGAAAAGGAAAAGGAAGCACGAGCTCTTCCAGTGGTCTGCCTCAGAAATTTGAGCAAAAATACAGGCATGTTAGGCCCTAACCTTTAAATATCTTGTTGTCTTTCAAGTGATTTCATTAGAACAACTCTGTTCAAATGATTTAAGAAATTAGATGTTTATCTATGGATATCTTGTGTGATTTTTCTTGGTACTGTATCTCTTCTGGTTCGAAATTTCATTTATCTTCTGATGGGTGTTTATTAATTTCGAACTGTGGCATTATTTCCTTGTGTTTGCATTTTGGATTGATTATGCGAAACATGTGAAATGTATGATTGCTCGGCCTATTCGGCGTGAGCCCATGAATCGTTCCTGTGATGGGTATAGACCATTGATTGTTATGTTGTCGATTTTTGGTCGTCGATTCTTGTTTTGGAAACAGTCGGAAGAAATATTAATGGAACTGTTTGATTGTTCAGTTTGTTGAACCTTTGAAAGCCCTGTTGTGGTTTTTAGTGACAGTGGCTAATGATACTTTTTGGGTGTCGTTCTGTCTTTTAAAATGGTTTGGGAACAGGTAACTATTGTGTTACAGTTTTCCTTTCGACTCAGTGGTAGTTGTTTTTCCTTGTTATTTGGGTAACGGGATCTAAACCGTTGACAGTGTACAGTATGGATATATGTATTTTATTCGGACGACTCTGTTGAGTCCATTGAATGATTCGTATTGTGGACCACTGTTGAACTTCGTTTGAATATCTATTTGGATACTGGTAATTTGATTTTGTGCTCGAAGAGTAACGGGTAGCACGACCTCTGTTATTTTACCTTCGTGTTGCAAGAGTTTGTGGTTTATACTCTTTGGATGAAATTCTACGTTTCTTTCCTGTGCCATCTTGTGCGAAAATGTTGGTAAGGGTATCGTTGGATTCTTTGTTTTGGAAATTCAGTATTCTGGTTTGTTTTTGCCTGATTACAATGTTGCCATTGTTGGCACGGATGATTTATCATCTTACATTATTTTGGTTACTGATTGTTAGGACTCAGTTGAATTTTTGACAGATGGACAGTGTAACTGTTTCAATTAGGACTGTTGGGTTATCCTGTTGTTTGACCCTGTGGAGGGTATCTTGCTTCTTTTGGCTTCTGTATAAGCCTGAGATTGAACTCGTGATGTTTATTTTGGCCTTGATGGATTTCTGTGAATAGTTTGACATCTTGTATATTGGCTTAATGAGTTAGGTCATGGATATTAACCCGTAACAGTATGCAATGTAAATATAGAATTACATTCGTTTTTAAATTGAATGACTCTGTGGAGTCGATTGAACGATTTATTTGTTTAAATCACTGTTCATGGTTGATCATAGATGAATTTTAGAAATTGTTGTTCCAGCGACTAAAGGGAATAATTTGTATTTTGATCTCTGTTATTCGTAAGAATACCATTGTGTCGCATTGGCAAGGGTTCAATTGGATTCTTTGTTTGAAATCAGTGATTAAAATTTCTTGCCTGAGTTTTAATATGTACACCATTTACTTGTCCAGAAGGAAACATTGGCAATCATTTGTCATTCCACTGTTGTTCGGGTTCAGTAGAATTGTGGAAGTTAACCTGTATCTTCTTTTGCCTCAGTTGAGAACTTGACTTGATATACTGTTGTTTGATATTGGGAAATTTTGCCTGAGTAATGGTTTGTATCAAGTAACGTGACTCTGTATAAGTAAATCGTGAGTGCTATTTGACCAACTCCGATTACGTACAGATGTATGTACAGGATGATATGTTCCTTTCTGATTTACTAATTGGATGAGGCAGTGTGTGTTACGGTATTAGTAAGGTAATCTCTGCATGGTCTTATGGAAGCATCAGTATTAGTGTAATAAAGCCTGTTGTTGACCAGGATATACTAGAGGTTCTTTTGATTTCGAACTTGGTTCGAAAAAGCCTTACTGTGTAAAAGGAACTAGTATTGGGCTTAAGGTTGATATATGGATTGTTGATGTGTTAGTTGCTGTACAGGAGTTTTGCTGTGTTTTATTTCTTGATTTAAAACAGCGATCCTTCTGTGGCTTGTCTGACTTGTTCATATACATACTGGTTGAATGTTTTTCATATGTGAAGACGGTACAGTAATGAACTAATGTGAAAGGAAGTATGAATGATTTGGTTCTTCCTCTTCTTTTATTTAATATTTGTTGATATCTGTCTAACAGTGGGAATTGTTTTGTAACATATTGGTGGAATCCCGAATTGTTATGATAATTCCCTTTTTGGATGAATGAAACGATCTGTCCAATGTTGTGATTTTGGATTTAATGATTGTTTGTGTACATTCGTTCCTTGATTTTTAATATTTGATGAAATATTAGAAAGTGATCAAGACTATTTTGTAACAATGATAGAGTTACATATTTGTAATCATTTTGTATTACAAGGGCATAGTCTGAATATGTTTACTTATGTGGATATTTGATCTCATTTAAACAGGGTGTTTAATGAAAACAATTGATGGATTGCAATTGTTTTAAAAGTTAGTGCTTATCATGCTCAGTTCATTGAACTGACTCATGTTGACTATTTTTGCAGATGGTTGCCGTAAGTGGTAAAAGCAATGCAGATCTGACAGGATGATCAGATTATTTAATTGTTTAAAATGAATTACAGCTTGATTTTATAAATGTACTATATGCGAAAAGATGTTTCTTTTCCATTAAGCATTGTATCAAGTATGCTGCTTGCATAAAATGTAATTGTATAATTTTGAAAGGAATGGAAATAAGTGTTTGATACTTATGTGTTGTATTCTCATTCTGATAGTTGACCTTCTTCGGTTTATGTAACGAAGGGGCATTGTTACCATTGTATAATTTGGATGCTTTTGTGATTGACAATGAAAGCTTACAAGAAATGTGGTTGAATTCATATGAGTGTTTAGCAGATCTTATTGTTCTAGCGAAAGCAATATTGGATTTAAATAATTGTCTTTCTAGAAGATAGGTTAAAAAAAATGAACCTAAGCAGAACGCTAAACAAGCTGGATTAAATTACTAATCCCTAGTCCTGAGTATGACAGGACAATATTAAATTGGATTCTTAATCATTTATATCTTTATACTAGTAAGTATGATATAAATTCAGTTAAGAGAACTGATATAAATCAAAAGGAGTTCAGATGGCAATCTCAAGTAAAGGTTATGAGATATTGTCCAACTCTGTTGCTTTAGAATCAGGTGTATTCTAATGACTCCTTGATGAGAACTTGACCTTAATACCTCTACCATGTAATGGGTTTAATAGAGGAGGGTCGTCTTAAGACGAAGAATCCAGGGATCGGGAAAGGCTAACCTTAGAAAAAGTCTTTAAAGTAATTTAAACTCAAGTGCGTAACGCATGTTGTTAAGTAGATCTTTTCGAGGCGGATTTAAAGGTTGACGACACAAGTCAACTGCAGGGTTGTACCTCCGAGAAGATTAGGATCTTCTCGAAGTTACAACAATGCAGATGACTTATGGCGACACCCTTTGCATTGATCGCTAAGATTTACACTTGATTTCGCACGAGTTACCCAGGGTCCGATTAAGAACGTGGTCATGTTATAAGGCTGCCTAGGAGATTCGGGGTATCATGACACACTGGTTGAACTGCAAGGTTGAACCAGTATGTCACCATATCCCTAATCCTCGTGGGCATCCATATAACATTATCACCTTGTTAATCTGCCTCCGAGTGATTCAGTTGTGAAAGGAAGGACTGACAGTAGTCAGTGTAGGACATTCTATATAACATAAGAATGGGGTGAAGGACGTATTCCAGATTGACGAGTATGCCGTTAAGGAATACGAGACATAAACAGTATGTTTCAAATCTTTGGCCAAAGTATCGCAAGCTGCTGATTGCGTTGTCCTAATTCACCTAGTCTAAGGGATGAGATGCCGATGAATAATAGTAACAATTATTCAGTTAGATTCCTTGGACAGAGCATTCTGAATCCCAGATTAGGGAAGAGAACCGCAAGAGTAATGTGTTAAATAAAAACACCAACTCTTATTACTCATGAATAGATCGGTAGATTACCGAGTCATGGAATGAATAGATCGGAGGTACTCCGAGTCATTACAGCTGCATATGGTTGTCTGTTATATGAATGGTTATTGATTTGTGAGTTCTAAATTATGTATTTAGAACCAGGATGCAATTATCAAAAAAAAAAAAAATTCACTTGTTCTAAAGTATAAAATGAGGATGTTACATCTTGGTATCAGAGCTGAAGGTTGCAGCTCTTGGACCTATTGAGTCCATAATCTGATAAAAACCTGAATTTTTCTTGTAACAGAAAATGGTTAGAACAAGAGGGAACGTTGCGGGTAATGCTCCACCTGAAGGAGGAGCGGCAACAACCCAGAAACTTGATGAGATCCTTGCTGCCTTGTTGGACACAAGAGATCGCTTAGCTGTATTGGAACAGCAGGTGATGGGAAATGAGGAGGATGAAGAAGCTGATAATAATAATCAGCCACCTCCTGAGGACAACCCCAATATGGGTGTTGATGTTAATGCTGTGAATGCACCTGTCCAACCAGAAAACAAAAAGGCCAGATTGGCAGCAGAACTCACTAATGATATAAAAAGGATAAGTCCACCTAAGTATGATGGCACCACATTAGGAGATGGAGCTGAGAACTGGCTCAGCGAAATGGAGAAGTACTTTGCAATAAGGAACTTCTCAGAGGAAACCAAAGCTATTTGGGGAGCCTATCAGCTTTCTCACGAAGCATCTTCGTGGTGGGATAGCCGTAAAGCTGAACTAAACATTGATGAGACCAATGTTACTTGGGATCAATTCAAAGGCTATTTTAGGCAACGTTGGCTGCCACAACTTTTCTATGATCAGAAAATGACAGAATTTCAGAACTTAGCTCAAGGGAAGCTAACGGTAACTGAATACTGGGAGCGGTTTACAAAACTCCTCAAGTATGTACCGCAGTATCAAACTGACGAAAAGTTCAGGATACGGAAATTCATCATGGGATTGAATCCTGTGATAGGGGGAGAGGTCGATGTTCACAGTCCAACCACTATGGAAGGAGTTGTTGAAAAGGCCATTAGGCAAGAACAGAAATTAAAGGCTATTTCTGCTCATAAGGAGGAAGTGCGGAAGAAAACTGCAAACCCTTCTTCAACCTCTCTTGCACCCAGAAAAGGACCATGGAAAAAGTTTGGAAACAAGAGTAAGTTTCCAGGAGATAACAATAAGAAAGCAGCAGTAAATAAGCCTGCTGGAAATGTAAGGGATAATTTTGTTAAAAATTATAACAATGGGCAGAAGCCCTATGGAGGACAGCGTGACAATTACAAGGCTGGAGGTAATTCTGAGCCTAAGAAGGGACCTGTAGGAGGCTGCTACAATTGTGGCAAAGACCACTATGCTAATCAATGCCCTTTGAAGAAGGATGATCGTAATCAGCAGCATAAGATACATGCTGCAGTAGCAGACAAGCAAGCTGAAAAGCAAGTAACACCTATAGAAGTTCGGGTAAGTTATTCGGCATACCTGTCACAATTCTTTTTGATACAGGAGCTACTGAATGTTTTATTTCTAATAAACTTGCTTCTAAACTTAAAAGAAAAGCTGGAAAAATGGATAAATCTTGGACTGTAGAGTATGGTAATAACTCTGTTCATACAGTGAGTGAGTGTCTTTTTGGGGCAGTCCTTGATTTACCTAACTTCTCCACGGAAGTTGATCTCTATGTTGCACCTTTGGGATCGTATGATATTATCATCGGTGTCAATTGGTTAGCTGACCATAAGGCAAAGGTAGATTGCTATGAAAAGAACATAAAATGTTTAGATGATCAGCTGGAATCAGCAGAGATTCAAGGTGTGAAACGGGAAATTTCAGTTAGAAAACTGTCAGCTATGCAGCTTAAAAAGGCTAAAAATAAAGGATGTACCCTTTATGCGGTAAAGATATCTGAATCTTCAGAAGAAGATGATGATTTCATGAAACGATTCCCTCTTTTACAAGGTTTCAGGGATGTTTTTCCTGAGGAATTACCAGGGTTACCACCCAAGAGAGAATTTGACTTTACCATTGAAATCAAGCCTGGAACGGAACCTATTTCCAAAGCGCCTTATCGGATGACTACTACAGAGTTAGTCGAGCTTAAGGCACAGTTGCAAGAACTTTTGTCTAAAGGATTGATTAGACCAAGTGTTTCACCTTGGGGTGCGCCTGTAATATTCGTGAAAAAGAAGGATGGAACACTAAGGCTGTGTATTGATTATCGGATGTTGAACAAAGCAACAATCAAGAACCGATATCCACTTCCAAGGATCGACGATCTGTTTGATCAGATGCGTGGAGCAGCAGTTTATTCTAAGATAGACCTTCGATCTGGTTATCATCAGCTAAGAATTAAAGAGGAAGATATTCATAAAACAGCTTTCCGAACAAGGTACGGACATTATGAATTCACAGTTCTACCCTTCGGGTTAACTAATGCACCTGCAGCCTTTATGAATTTAATGAACAATATTTTTCAAGAATACCTGGACAAGTTTGTACTTGTATTCTTGGACGATATTCTCATTTATTCTAAAAGTGTTGAGGAGCACAATGAGCATCTGAAGATAGTTTTGGAAATTTTGAGAAAGAGAAAGTTGTATGGTAAGTTATCCAAATGTTCTTTCTTTGATTCAGAAGTTCACTATTTGGGTCATGTCATAAGTAAAGAAGGAATTGCTGTAGATCCTTCAAAAATAGTGGCAATAACTGAGTGGCCTGCACCAAAGAATGTGCATGAAGTAAGAAGCTTCATGGGTCTTGCTGGTTACTATAGAAAATTTGTAAAGGATTTTTCTAAGGTAGCTGCACCAATAACTTCATTGCAAAAGAAGGATAAGAAATTCATATGGAATGACAAGTGCGAAGCGGCTTTCAAAAGTCTGAAAGACCAGTTGACTTCTGCACCTATATTAGCTGTACCAGACCCTAATGGGAATTTTACTGTTGTAACGGATGCTTCTGGGGAAGGCCTTGGAGGTGTTTTGCTACAAAATGATCAAGTCATTGCTTATGAAAGTAGAAAACTTAAGATACATGAGCTGAATTATGCCCCTCATGATTTGGAACTTGCTGCCATTGTTCATGCACTTCAAGTCTGGAGACACTACTTACTTGGGAAACCTTTTGAGTTGAAAACTGATCACTTGGGACTGAAATATATTTTTACTCAGCCCAATCTGAATGCCAGACAAAGAAGGTGGTTAGAATTTTTATCACAATATGACTTTGATATTAGCTATATCAAAGGGAAGGAGAATAGAGTAGCTGATGCTCTAAGTCGTAGGAGGCACATTTCTGCTCTTATAACATTAAGAACTCAGTTTAAAGACGAGGTAAAAAGTGCTTCAGAATCAGATGCATACTTTCAGCAAGTAAAAGCAGCGCTTGCTGCAGAACCTAAGGATATAAGGTATAAAGGTTTTCATTTTGATAATGAAGGAATCTTGCGATATGAAAACAGGGTATATGTACCTATGCTGAACGATTTGAGAAAGAAGTTGTTAGTTGAATTTCACAATTCACCTTTCTCTGGACACCCAGGTATCACAAAAATGCTTGCTGATTTGAAACAGCAATACTTCTGGAAAGGTATGAAAAAGGATGTGATTAATTTTGTGACTCATTGTTTGGAATGTCAGCGGGTGAAGGCAGAACATATGCACCCTGCTGGACTGTTATATCCTCATAGCATACCGCAGTACAAATGGCAAGTAATAACCATGGATTTTGTACAAGGACTACCTATGTCCAGGAATAAACATGATGTTATCCTGGTAGTTGTAGATAAACTGACCAAGGTAGCTCATTTCATCGCTGGAAATCTAAAGGATGATTCACCAGTGCTGGCCAAGAGATTCGTACACGAAATTTTCAGATTACATGGTGTACCAGAACTGATTATATCTGACAGGGATCCTAGAATGACGTCAAGGTTTTGGCAAACGCTTAACGCAGCTCTTGGAACGAAACTAAACTTCAGTTCTGCATATCATCCGGAAACGGATGGACAAACTGAGAGGGTAAATCAAGTGTTGGAGGACATGTTGCGAATGTATTGCATGGATCAACAGTATAAATGGGAAGAGTATCTTCCATTAGTTGAGTTCGCATACAACAACACTTATCATTCATCTCTTAAGATGGCACCATTTGAAGCACTTTACGGAAGAAAGTGCAGAACCCCTGTTAGTTGGGACAGTGTTGAGGATAGAGTGGTAATTGGACCAGAGATTCTCACAGAAATGGAACAGCAAGTTAAGCTGATTCGTGAACGATTAAAGGAAGCAGCGGATAGACAGAAGAGCTATGCTGACCTTAAGCGGGTTGATAGAAGGTTTGAGCTTGGTGATAAGGTTTTCCTTCGTGTTAAACCCAGAAAGAGTTCTATAACTTTTGGCAAGGCTGCCAAGTTGTCACCTCGATTTGTGGGACCTTTCGAAATTGTCGAAATAATCAATCCTGTAGCTTATCGTTTAGCATTGCCACCTGCTTTATCTCGCATGCATGATGTTTTCCATATTTCTTTGCTTAAGAAATACGTTTCAGATCTGTCACATGTTTTAAATTGGAATTCCTTGCAGGTCCAAGACCCAGGAATAATCGTGGTTAAACCCACACGAGTGCTGGAAACTCGCCAATTGCATTTAAGAAATCGTGATATACAGCAATGTAAGGTCCAGTGGGACCAGTTTAGCGAAGAAAGTGCAACTTGGGAAAATCTGGAAGAGATGAAAATTGCTTTTCCTTCTCTTTTTCAACAGAATGAATTCTGTTGACAAAACATACTTTTATGAACTTATTATTTATAAGTATTTATGAAAGCCAGATGAAGGCAGACTTTATTCAGGTTGAATAAAATGTGTTGTGACATTGATTTTTGGAACTATTTAATATGGAAGTAGTCACATTGTTTGTGTACTAATAAATTGATTGACCTGAAGGTTAATTTAATATGTAATTCATCGGGACGATGAATCTTTTTAGGAGGGAAGCATGTAACACCCTGAACTGTTGTTACTTTCTCCTGGGCATACAAGTGTTGATATGTGATTTCTTGTATAAGGATGTGTTCCTCGATTTAGAAATCATGCTTGATATGTACTGTAATTTCTTTGCAGATTGCAGATCTTGACTGAGTCAGAATATGATTAGACTCTTTTATCTATTTCATCTTGTATCTGAGTTTAATCTGATCTCGGAATAAATTATAGAGTTATCCATCTATAATACCTAGTCTTGGATCAGTGGAATTGATCCAAGTATTGCTTTAAATTTGTTCGTGATGAATTAAAATCACAGACCTTGAACAGGTTGCAAGGTATGGAAGCATTGATTTAGCTAGTCAGGAGTATGACTCAGGCTGATCTTTTGAAATAAATTGGTTCCCGATATCGAAGTATATCTGGAAGGTCTCGATCGTGGACCAGGTAATAATTCGGTTACATACGATTCTGCAGCAGAACAGGAGCTAACCCTGTTCAAGAAGGTATGATATAGGTCTTTTCTGAGTGTACAGAACGTAGACCTAACTGGAATTATTAATGGTTAGTAACCTAAAACTAAAACCTAACCTAGGGGTTAGATTAGTGTTAATCTAACCTAGACCTAGGCTATGTGTTAATGTCCTAAGTAACTACATGTAATGTGGTTAGAATATGTGTTATCCTAAATTCTAACCTAAGATACTAACCTAACTATGAACAAGATTGTAAAGGGGCCTATGGAGGGGTGCGAACCATGGGCGGCGTTTTCTATGACAATTAATGCATGGATAAGGATGAGGGACAGGTCATGGCGGAGGTTTAGGCAACGGCTAACCTGTTCAGACGTGGCAGGTCGCCAAAACTAGAAATGAACTTGAGTTTTCATTGGACTGTCGCCAATTCTGGCGGTCGGTGGAAGTGGAGTCTTAGCGGGAAAGTTGGTTTAATTGCATTCAATATTCTCGGTAGTCGAGCTCGGAACTCGCGAGAAGGCATGCAAACGGGAAGTTTGTTGGTTTGTTTGGCTTGTCGCGATTTTCGGATTTCTCTCTGCCTGTTCACTGGTTCTTCGCACCAGTCTTCTTTGTGTTGCATGGCGAACATGAGGTTATCTAGCTCTTTTCTCTGGCAAGGAGAATATATATGCCATGGAGATAGCAAAATTTTGTTGATCGCTCTAACTTGGAAAAGGAAAAGGAAGCACGAGCTCTTCCAGTGGTCTGCCTCAGAAATTTGAGCAAAAATACAGGCATGTTAGGCCCTAACCTTTAAATATCTTGCTGTCTTTCAAGTGATTTCATTAGAACAACTCTGTTCAAATGATTTAAGAAATTAGATGTTTATCTATGGATATCTTGTGTGATTTTTCTTGGTACTGTATCTCTTCTGGTTCGAAATTTCATTTATCTTCTGATGGGTGTTTATTAATTTCGAACTGTGGCATTATTTCCTTGTGTTTGCATTTTGGATTGATTATGCGAAACATGTGAAATGTATGATTGCTCGGCCTGTTCGGCGTGAGCCCATGAATCGTTCCTGTGATGGGTATAGACCATTGATTGTTATGTTGTCGATTTTTGGTCGTCGATTCTTGTTTTGGAAACAGTCGGAAGAAATATTAATGGAACTGTTTGATTGTTCAGTTTGTTGAACCTTTGAAAGCCCTGTTGTGGTTTTTAGTGACAGTGGCTAATGATACTTTTTGGGTGTCGCTCTGTCTTTTAAAATGGTTTGGGAACAGGTAACTATTGTGTTACAGTTTTCCTTTCGACTCAGTGGTAGTTGTTTTTCCTTGTTATTTGGGTAACGGGATCTAAACCGTTGACAGTGTACAGTATGGATATATGTATTTTATTCGGACGACTCTGTTGAGTCCATTGAATGATTCGTATTGTGGACCACTGTTGAACTTCGTTTGAATATCTATTTGGATACTGGTAATTTGATTTTGTGCTCGAAGAGTAACGGGTAGCACGACCTCTGTTATTTTACCTTCGTGTTGCAAGAGTTTGTGGTTTATACTCTTTGGATGAAATTCTACGTTTCTTTCCTGTGCCATCTTGTGCGAAAATGTTGGTAAGGGTATCGTTGGATTCTTTGTTTTGGAAATTCAGTATTCTGGTTTGTTTTTGCCTGATTACAATGTTGCCATTGTTGGCACGGATGATTTATCATCTTACATTATTTTGGTTACTGATTGTTAGGACTCAGTTGAATTTTTGACAGATGGACAGTGTAACTGTTTCAATTAGGACTGTTGGGTTATCCTGTTGTTTGACCCTGTGGAGGGTATCTTGCTTCTTTTGGCTTCTGTATAAGCCTGAGATTGAACTCGTGATGTTTATTTTGGCCTTGATGGATTTCTGTGAATAGTTTGACATCTTGTATATTGGCTTAATGAGTTAGGTCATGGATATTAACCCGTAACAGTATGCAATGTAAATATAGAATTACATTCGTTTTTAAATTGAATGACTCTGTGGAGTCGATTGAATGATTTATTTGTTTAAATCACTGTTCATGGTTGATCATAGATGAATTTTAGAAATTGTTGTTCCAGCGACTTAAGGGAATAATTTGTATTTTGATCTCTGTTATTCGTAAGAATACCATTGTGTCGCATTGGCAAGGGTTCAATTGGATTCTTTGTTTGAAATCAGTGATTAAAATTTCTTGCCTGAGTTTTAATATGTACACCATTTACTTGTCCAGAAGGAAACATTGGCAATCATTTGTCATTCCACTGTTGTTCGGGTTCAGTAGAATTGTGGAAGTTAACCTGTATCTTCTTTTGCCTCAGTTGAGAACTTGACTTGATATACTGTTGTTTGATATTGGGAAATTTTGCCTGAGTAATGGTTTGTATCAAGTAACGTGACTCTGTATAAGTAAATCGTGAGTGCTATTTGACCAACTCCGATTACGTACAGATGTATGTACAGGATGATATGTTCCTTTCTGATTTACTAATTGGATGAGGCAGTGTGTGTTACGGTATTAGTAAGGTAATCTCTGCATGGTCTTATGGAAGCATCAGTATTAGTGTAATAAAGCCTGTTGTTGACCAGGATATACTAGAGGTTCTTTTGATTTCGAACTTGGTTCGAAAAAGCCTTACTGTGTAAAAGGAACTAGTATTGGGCTTAAGGTTGATATATGGATTGTTGATGTGTTAGTTGCTGTACAGGAGTTTTGCTGTGTTTTATTTCTTGATTTAAAACAGCGATCCTTCTGTGGCTTGTCTGACTTGTTCATATACATACTGGTTGAATGTTTTTCATATGTGAAGACGGTACAGTAATGAACTAATGTGAAAGGAAGTATGAATGATTTGGTTCTTCCTCTTCTTTTATTTAATATTTGTTGATATCTGTCTAACAGTGGGAATTGTTTTGTAACATATTGGTGGAATCCCGAATTGTTATGATAATTCCCTTTTTGGATGAATGAAACGATCTGTCCAATGTTGTGATTTTGGATTTAATGATTGTTTGTGTACATTCGTTCCTTGATTTTTAATATTTGATGAAATATTAGAAAGTGATCAAGACTATTTTGTAACAATGATAGAGTTACATATTTGTAATCATTTTGTATTACAAGGGCATAGTCTGAATATGTTTACTTATGTGGATATTTGATCTCATTTAAACAGGGTGTTTAATGAAAACAATTGATGGATTGCAATTGTTTTAAAAGTTAGTGCTTATCATGCTCAGTTCATTGAACTGACTCATGTTGACTATTTTTGCAGATGGTTGCCGTAAGTGGTAAAAGCAATGCAGATCTGACAGGATGATCAGATTATTTAATTGTTTAAAATGAATTACAGCTTGATTTTATAAATGTACTATATGCGAAAAGATGTTTCTTTTCCATTAAGCATTGTATCAAGTATGCTGCTTGCATAAAATGTAATTGTATAATTTTGAAAGGAATGGAAATAAGTGTTTGATACTTATGTGTTGTATTCTCATTCTGATAGTTGACCTTCTTCGGTTTATGTAACGAAGGGGCATTGTTACCATTGTATAATTTGGATGCTTTTGTGATTGACAATGAAAGCTTACAAGAAATGTGGTTGAATTCATATGAGTGTTTAGCAGATCTTATTGTTCTAGCGAAAGCAATATTGGATTTAAATAATTGTCTTTCTAGAAGATAGGTTAAAAAAATGAACCTAAGCAGAACGCTAAACAAGCTGGATTAAATTACTAATCCCTAGTCCTGAGTATGACAGGACAATATTAAATTGGATTCTTAATCATTTATATCTTTATACTAGTAAGTATGATATAAATTCAGTTAAGAGAACTGATATAAATCAAAAGGAGTTCAGATGGCAATCTCAAGTAAAGGTTATGAGATATTGTCCAACTCTGTTGCTTTAGAATCAGGTGTATTCTAATGACTCCTTGATGAGAACTTGACCTTAATACCTCTACCATGTAATGGGTTTAATAGAGGAGGGTCGTCTTAAGACGAAGAATCCAGGGATCGGAAAAGGCTAACCTTAGGGAAAAGTCTTTAAAGTAATTTAAACTCAAGTGCGTAACGCATGTTATTAAGTAGATCTTTTCGAGGCGGATTTAAAGGTTGACGACACAAGTCAACTGCAGGGTTGTACCTCCGAGAAGATTAGGATCTTCTCGAAGTTACAACAATGCAGATGACTTATGGCGACACCCTTTGCATTGATCGCTAAGATTTACACTTGATTTCGCACGAGTTACCCAGGGTCCGATTAAGAACGTGGTCATGTTATAAGGCTGCCTAGGAGATTCGGGGTATCATGACACACTGGTTGAACTGCAAGGTTGAACCAGTATGTCACCATATCCCTAATCCTCGTGGGCATCCATATAACATTATCACCTTGTTAATCTGCCTCCGAGTGATTCAGTTGTGAAAGGAAGGACTGACAGTAGTCAGTGTAGGACATTCTATATAACATAAGAATGGGGTGAAGGACGTATTCCAGATTGACGAGTATGCCGTTAAGGAATACGAGACATAAACAGTATGTTTCAAATCTTTGGCCAAAGTATCGCAAGCTGCTGATTGCGTTGTCCTAATTCACCTAGTCTAAGGGATGAGATGCCGATGAATAATAGTAACAATTATTCAGTTAGATTCCTTGGACAGAGCATTCTGAATCCCAGATTAGGGAAGAGAACCGCAAGAGTAATGTGTTAAATAAAAACACCAACTCTTATTACTCATGAATAGATCGGTAGATTACCGAGTCATGGAATGAATAGATCGGAGGTACTCCGAGTCATTACAGCTGCATATGGTTGTCTGTTATATGAATGGTTATTGATTTGTGAGTTCTAAATTATGTATTTAGAACCAGGATGCAATTATCTAAAAAAAAAAAAAAAATTCACTTGTTCTAAAGTATAAAATGAGGATGCCTGGCATTGATCAACTCGTTGACCTCACTGCTGGTCATGAGATGCTATCACTCATGGATGGCTTCTTGGGTTATAACAAAAAATTTATTTCCCTAGGAGATCAACACAAGACCACATTCATCACCCCTTGGGGGATCTTATGCTATCGAGTCATGCCTTTTGGCCTTTAAAATGTTGGTGCCACATATCAGCATGTTATGACTTATATCTTCCATGATATCATGCATCGTATATTGGAAGATTAAGGGGATGATCTCTTGGCCAAATCTAAACGTCACTCTGAGTACCTTGCCACCCTCAAAACCATCTTTGACCACCTCATTAAATATTGTGTCTGCCTTCAGCCTAAGAAGTGCGTCTTCATGGTTCTCTCAGGAAAGCTCCTAGGATTTTTTATTTCCCTCCTTGGTATATAATTTGACCCTACTAAAGTCAAGTCCATCCTCAAAATTTCTCTGCCTATTAACCTTTTCCTACTCTGTATCATGTAAGGTAAATTATAGTCCATTTCCCATTTCATTTCACAATTATTTTATTGGTGCCAACCATTTCATCATCTACTCAAGAAGGATGTCTCCTTTAAATGGGATGATGACTATCACAAAGCTTTTGAGGCCCTCAAACAATACCTTCTACAACCACCTATACTCATTCCACCTAAAGACAATCAACCTTTTTACCTATACATATTCGCTACTGATCATTCCTTGGGAGCCATTCTCGCTCATCGCAATGAAAAACACAGGGAGTAGGTGGTTTATTACATAAGTCGTACTCTTTTGGACTATGAAACCTAATACAACCATCCAGAAAAAAAATTCTTAGCCTTAGTTTTCGTTGCCACCAAACTTCTCCATTACCTACTCAACCACAAAACCTATGTTGTGACCAACACCGATCCCTTACACTTCATGTACACTAAACCTTATAAAAATCAGTGTGCTGCACGATGGCTTATGTTTTTAGCTGATCTTGACCTCAAATGCATTCATCAAAATTCCATCAAGGGTCAAGCTATCGCAAAACAACTAGCCGATGCACCTATTTCTGGGGGTCAGCCCTCTAATTTTGAGTTTTTAGATCAGTCAATTGCTACCCTTTCCCTGGATGAACCTCCATACCAAATGACACTTTTCTTAGATGGTTCCAAGTGTCAGTGTGGGGGCAGGGCTGGTATTATCCTCATTCCTCTTGATGGAGAACCCATTCCTTTCTCTTTCAAACTAGATTTTGAATGGACCAACAATGTTTTTGAGTACAAAGCACTTGTACTAGGTCTCTAGTCCTCATATGCCCTAGATATCAAATCAATCAACATTTTTGGTGATTCACAATTGGTCGTAAACCAAGTCAATGGTATGTACCAATGTCATAATGAGATACTTGAAAAGTATAAACAACATGTCGACATAATTTTGACCACCTTTGATCGTTACACCCTTCAAACCATCCCATGTTCAACCAACAAATTTGTAGATACCATGGTTTGCTTAGCTTCCCAAATACCCACTTCCCCCACCGATTCCAAAATCTTTGTCACCATACAATGCCTCCATTCACCTTTTTATTTACCTCATGATGTTTACTTGATCAGAACAGACACCACTGACCCGAGTGACCTTTGGTATAAACAATACTTCGACTACCTTTCTCTCTCCATCTTACCTCCCGATCTCACCCGTAACAGACAACATGCCTTCCTTAAAAAATTCTCTTATTTCATCATTCTGGGGGGACTCCTCTATAAGCACAACTTTGATGGTATTCTCTTACGATGCCTCACAAGTTCTGAAATTCCTTATACCATTAAGGAGGTTCATGATGGCATATGTGGAGGTCACTTTAGTGGCCTTGCTATTACTAAGCATATTCTTTGTCTAGGCTATTACTGGCTGACCCTTAACCATGATTGTTGTGACTATGCCAAACATTGTGTAAAATGCCAACAACATTCCAACCTTCATCATACACCCATTCTTTCCTTACAGGTCACTCGTGACCTTTGGCCCTTCTCAAACTGGGGTTTGGATCTTGTTTGAGAAATCAATCCTTATTCTTCCCAATGCCATCAATGGATCATAACTGCTACCAAATACTACACAAAATGGGTGAAAGCCATACCACTCATCTCCATGATAGCTGAGAAAATATGTGAGTTCATTAACCATCACATCATTTTTTGCTTTGGTGTTCCTCATCACCTCATCACTGATAATGGAAAAAAATTCAAAAACAAAACATTGCAAAAAATTTGTGACACCTTCGGCATTCAGCTTAGTTTCTCATCACCTTATTACCCACAAACCAATAGCCAAGCTGAATCCACTAACAAAACCCTCAACAAAATTCTCATGAAAATGGTTGATGATACTGGGAAGGATTGGCATACGCACATTCCTTTTTCCCTATGGGCATACCACACTAGTATTTGCACTTCCATTGCGGCCACACCCTTTTCTTTGGTCTATGGCCACACCCTTTTCTTTGCCTCTCGAAGTCCAGATCCCCTCACTCTGTATTTCTCTCCATGACATGCTCATTGATGATGACTTGCGTTGGGACTACTTAGCACAACTAGAGTTATTAGATGAACGTCGTCTTAACACTATGGATCACCTTCAATTTTACCAACAACATATCAAACGTGCTTATGGCAAACATGTTCATGAATGAACCTTCCAAGTCGGTGACCTTGCCTTGAAAGAAAATCAACACGTAACCAAAGATGAAAAAAGTAAACGGGGAAAATTTTCTCCTAATTGGCTTAGACCATACATCGTAACTCATACCTATCAATCAGGTTCCTATCATTTATCTTCACTCGATGGTAAACAAGAACCTGAGCCCCTTAACGCATTACATATTTGACCATTCTATTGTTAAATTGTCATCCTACCTCACCCTTTGTCTCTTTCATAGCCTCGTCCCTTGAGTGTTATCCACTCCATACACCTCCCTAATGATTAAACAAGAATCATGTGAGTACCCATCATTTGTTATCTTCTCTTAAATATGTGTACCATGGCACTACACATAACATGATTCTCATGGATACTTTTCATCTACCTTTAGATGAGATCCCATGGTCATCCCCACCTTACCTTTTGAACAAGAGTCCTATCCTCCACCTTGGTCTTTTCTATGATTTCAAATACCCCACATGGGACCAAAATCCTTGAGTCAAACTTCTAATAAAAATATAAGTCCCTCAAAAGGACATTTTCCTCTTGACAACTATTGCTATAAATAAACTGCTCCCTCGAAGGACAACTATGTGAAGCCTTTTTTTAAAAAAAGCCTAAAAAAATGAGAGAAACCGAAACTTCCCACATCGATCAGCTTCACGAAGACCTCAAGGAGTACCATATTATTTATCCCATATAGACTACCCGCATCTATCAATCTATCAAAAAAAAAATTAGTCATGGACTTGTCCACTATGACCTAGGACCCCTTGCCCAAAGGCCCTGTCACTCAAAACATATAAAATTAACTACCTTTCACCCTCCTTACCATTTCCACTTTCATTTCCTCAATTACCTCAAGGGACATCTTGGAATTTAGACATTTGGTGATCCTATGACTACCTTCACGTAGAAAAATTAATTGTGTAATGTCTTTTGGGTCTTATGTTCATCACCTCCTCCAAAGTATGATCTAGTCGGTATGATCCTACCCAATCAGGTGGCTTTATTACCCCTCTTATCTTTTAACCATCTTTGTTTACATTTTGATTACCTTATATAGGACTTGGTCCTCATCACTTACCTTTGGGGTAATCCTCCCCTTTCACCATAATCACCTTCACCTACATCATTTTACCTATAATCTACCCACACCTATTAAACCTAAACCCATAACATGCCCAAAAACCTACTAACTCATTTTCATATTCTTCCCTAGCTCATGGGAGAACTACATCGGCCTGAGGTCCCTTTTCACCAGGATTATGTAGGTAGCACTCTGAGGGCATGGGGCCCTTGGAGGTTAGCTCAGCCATTCTCTACCCTAAAACAATTCATCAACCATGCCTAACTCACCATTTACATCACATTTCACTTAGTTCCCCTTTTATAAAAAAATTGGAAATTAAGCCACATACATAACAAGTTGCTTACCACAACATACATTTATTACACCTACCATCTCTCTATCATCACTATGCATAGATTATAGAACATTTCACATATGACCCATAGTATCATTCATTGCCAAAATAATGAATCATAACTAAACCTACTTTCAACTCGATCCATGCCTATAACCTGACTCAATCCATGCCTATAACCTGACTCAACCATGCCTATAACCTGACTCAACCATGCCTATAACCTAACTCAACCATGTTTATAACCTGACTCGATCCATGCCTATAACATGACTTGATCCATGCCTAAACTAACCTAACTCCATCATGCCTAACTCACCTAATTTCAATCTACATCAAAGTAACAAATCCATATCTCATCTAACACAAGCCATAAACCAATGTCATATCATGTCATAACACATCAAAAAATCACAAAATACCATGTATCTCATCATATATATCAATCAATGTGTATCTCAATATATATATATAGACATGTCTACCTCATCATGTCTATCATCTCAAAAATGTCGGCATGCAGGCTGATATATATATAATACAAAATGTCATCGACACGCAGGTCGGTCTCATATATACAAAAAAATGAATGATATCTTCTAGCACATAATGTCTATATGCTCAAAAAATAAAAAAGGCTATACATACTCATTGTCCATTCGGCATGTAGGCTATATATGTGATAAAAAATACAACTATCTTCGACATGCAGTCCAACATATATATCAAAAAATCACTAGCATACATCAAAAATCAGGTGACCGCATATCAGGTATCTAGCCAGATGTCCTCCATCTCTATGTCACCTGCACCCTTGACCTCCTGTGTCCCTACTGGCACCTCACCTAGTGCTTATTGCAGTGCACAGGTGGCCTCTCCCTGATCAGGCCTCAAAGCTCGCTGACCTCCTGTGCTCTCCACACTATGAGTGCGGGATCTCGTCCTCTCACTAGACACCTGTTGTGCCTTGTACTCTCCATAGGATAGGAAGTCTATCCCAGCCACCATGAGCTGGTCTTGATAATATCTCACCTCACCTAGGGCATCCCATAACTTGGATATAGACATGGTCTGTGGTGGTCCCATAGGTCTTGGCCCCTATACCTATCCTGTAGTACGACCTGCCCTAACAATGCCATCTTGTGAACTGGGACCTACTCCCTATGCTTGTGGTGGTGCCCCCTACCCCTGTGCCTATATATAGGCCTGTAAGGCCCCAATCTATGCCTAGGCTATGGCCAACTGGCCCTGTAAACCTACCACCTGAGCCAGTAAGGCTGTTACCTACCATCTCATCTCTCTCCTCCATCTCCTCCACCCTCTCCCTCCGCCATCTGGGCCTACAAACTGGCCACCTGTACTCATAGCTCTGCTACCTCTGCCTCTGACCCCTCTAGCTATGTCTGTAGTATACCTATCTGGGTAATCAGCATAGCTACCTGCCCCTGTAGGGCGTCTCTCTACACTGTAATGGTAGCTAAGTCTGGCTGCCCCGGTCTATGTGGTATGGCTCGTAACTAAGCCACCCACCACTTTCTATACCTGTCTGTACATCTACTGTCATCTATCCGCCGATCCACTAGTTCCTCCTCCTCCCCTTTAGGCACTGTAGGCTGTGGTAGAGGTAGAGGCCTCTCCACGTCATCTCTCCGATACTATGGGAAGGATGGAGGAATATCTTGTACAAGCCCGAACTGTCGTCAGACCCTATCTACCGGGATCATCTCATCCTCCCTAGCACGGAAACCCTGTATCCACCTCTCTAGCTGGAGCTCAGCTAGCTCCTCATGCATGTGCCTATATGAGGGGAATCCCACATATGGCCTCCAGATAATGTCCACTCTGGACAACCCCTCCAACAACTGCCAAAAATGGGCCACATCATATGTTGGCCTATCTGATCTCTGCTCTCCTACAACCAACACCCATCTTCTATATCCCACCCACATAGATCTCACTACGAATGCATTTTCTCGGGGCATCCCTATAGGTTGAACATAGATTATGTGCTCGTAGGCCCAACATTGCAGTATAAATGTACAACACAGGCTAAACATGTGCAACCACCCATATGCCCACAACTCTCGGTATAACTGCACCAAGAATGTTGGTGCCTAGGAAAACTGGGTCTCCTCTACCATCATATCATGGAGTACCCCCATCAGTGATCAGGGAAAGTGTCCACCCTCTACATCTGGCAGTGCATAGCAGTACACTACCTCCATCAATAGAACCACTAGCCTCGTCTCATCCAGATGGGCTAGGTACATCTCGCCATAGCTCAAACTGGCACTATGGAATCTCAGATCCACCACCCCCTCACCAAAAACTATCCCGATCAGCTCCTCTGAGGCCTCGGAGGAGATAGAGTAAACCTGGGCACCTAATATGGGTAGCCACAAAATCTAAAACACGTCCTCTAGGGTGATAGTCATCTCACCCGTTAGAAGGTGGAACGTGTTGGTCACGTAGTCCCATCTATTAATGAGTGCAACCATCAAGCTAGGATTCCAAACAACATGTCGGTAGCACTGAATCCCACTCAAGCCCACTACCTCCATGTGCTATAACTCCAAAGGGGTCGCTAAGCCACACAATGTCACTAGTAGAGGTGGAACCCTATCCCACATGTGTAACTGTGCTCTCCCCTACATCCAATCCAAGCACGACATTAATCATGACCATATTCACCAATTATCATTACCCTCCACCCTATTTTTACCCTACCCATATCAACTACCTAACCTACATCACTTTTGCACCCTTGTGCCTAAAAGCCTGACCGGTACTGGTTTATTCTAACCAACTTCGGTCACCTTTAAACAGCATTGGTCACCTGTTTGGTGACCGCTATTGGTTCATCTTTACCTGACCATGGTTACCACTTAACCGGCATCAGTCACCTGTTTGGTGACTGATCCATGGTTCTACCCAACCAACACCGACCAAACTTGACTGACGCCAGTCACTGTCACAGAAAATTCCACGATTTCTCAAACCCCCCTTTTTAAAAAACTCTCCCACCTACCCCTTTTACCCCACCTACAATGACCTACACTACCCCAGGACCCCTACCCACCCCACCTATACAATTTACTACCCTCCCCCCTTTTTTTCTCAGTTATTCCCCCCATACCCACATTTTATTTTTAACCACCCACAAAAAACCAAAACCCACAAAACCCTACAAATGACAATCCTCAACACCTCTAATCTATCTAATTACCAATCTACAGTTAGGTGCTTACCTCGTCGCGCTACCACCGTCTCGGTGGCACATCTTGTTGTTGTGCCAGTGGTCCACCCAATCCCTCTCTAGCCTCTACCATCACCAAATAACTACTCATAACCTCCAACCACTCAACTCTCTCACCCTGATCCCGTGGACCTGCTACTCACCCACCCAACCCTTGTCAAATCATACTACCAGCTCACTGTCTCATTTCCTCCAAACACTTTTCTCTCTTTTCTCTCTTTTTTGTCATTTCTTCACTTTGCAAATAATGAATAATAACAACGTAATTTTTTTGTTTTTATAACAAACCCAACCTAACCAACATCTGTTACCCTTGACTGACACTGGTCACATGCCCTACCTCACCGTCGTCAATTTTCCTATACTGACATCAGTTATACATGACCGCCATCAATCACCTTCACCTACACATTGCCCTTACTTTTCCCTTTTACCCCACCCTTTACCCTGATCCTTTACCCCACCCCACCTATACCCAACCTATTTACCTTACCTTTCCAGACCTCCTCACTTGCCTGCCTACTCTTTTCCTCCTTTGGGGACTCGTTATTTTACCCATACCTTGGCCTTACCTGTGCCGTGACCTAGATATTTGGACCTGGACCATCGCTAGTGACCTTTGACCTCATGTGTTTGCTATACCTTACGGCACTGTTACCTGTGTTGATTGACCTAATGCCCTTACATAGCCTATTGCTCATGATCATTTATCTTGACCCTACCTTTGGTGTACCAGAACATACCTAAACATTCCTTCACCTAACCTATGTTGTGTTTCCTGACCATATCCTATACCTTGGATACTGGATTCACTTCAACCTTGTATGGATAAACTTATCGACCTTAGATGATGTAGAGTTTGCCTACTCTTCAACCCAGTAGTGTGCTACAGTTTATATGTGTGTGTACGTTTGACTGTTGCTACCTTTGACCCTGACCCATTACCTAGATTGCCCGAGTAGACCTTTCACCCTTTTCCCTCGTGCCAACCTGTCTTTCCTCACATTTTCCTTTTATCAAACCACTCACTGCTTTCATCCTGCTACCTCATCAGTTCCTGGTTTGAGGGGGATCACCTTCACCCACACATGGGGCAACCACATCTTATTTTTGTTAGCACTTCTTACCAATACAAGCTACGCAACAAAAAGGGGCAAAATGTAGACACTAAAATTAGGTCACACTCCCCTTTCGTACCTCGACCAATAAGCACCCTTTATTACATTTACCTAGCCATGACCCCCTTCACCCCACTAATATTAATTTAATTAAATTAATTCATTATCCTCACTATATTTATTATTTAAATAATATCCACACATACAGTTCACTTAGACACCTCACCAAGCCAACTCAACCTAAGACCTATTCTTAGCAAGTTGCCATAACTAACTAAGACTTACCCAAACCCTAAAAATCAATGCCTACATTCCCTCTAACCACATTCCCACATGCTCACAAGAAGCTCCTAGTCTAATCCATGGGATAATGACATGAGATCTAAGGAAATCAAGAGGATCACCCTAGTTTAGTAAACCTAGGAAATCCTACCTTGACTGACGCCACTTACCCCTAACCATTGCCGGTTAAGCCGGAACACCGTCGGTTACCCTTTTAACCCCTAAAATACCTTATTCTCAAGGTTGGAAAACATTGGGAGAAGGTTGATGAGAAAGAACACATCTCAGAGAGATAACACATCTTCAGAGAACAAATTCCAGTGAAAACCTACATGCAAGGAAGGAGATTGAGCATCTTCTCCTGCATAACCATCCCAACCATGATCTAATCTATCCAAGCAAAGAGGAGTGTACATGCAGCCCATGCAGAAGATTTTCTTTAGTTGGTGATCACTTGCAGCCTTCAAACCCCTCATCAACACCTCCATCCCTCACACACAGGCATTTAGGACTGGAATCCAAGTAAGTATAACATCATACTTTCCTGGTTTATTTCATTTCATCATCATTTTATCATCCATTGTTTACTTTGCCCCCTATTGACCTTCCCCAACATTTTCACCTCCATATACCCATTAAAACCTCACAAAATCCTACTCCAGTCACCTAATACCTCATTCTGACCAGCCAAAGTCCTTTATGCAATCACAAAGGAGACCCACAACTTGTTTGTGACATTTCCAGATCTCACAGTAACTAGCACTGGTTACACCTAACCGTCATCGGTCACCCCTGACCGACACCGGTCTCTGTATTTGCACACATAGTCCTAGAATAGAGACCTACCCACCTAATTTCATCTCACCCTCATTCACCTATGATCTACCTGAGACCTCTATCAGACCTGCAGAGACCCAGAACCAATCATTTGACCTTTGGATTCTATTCTAGCTTAGCCTGTTAGATTAGATCTATTTCTTATTGTATTTTAAGTGAGATACCTAAATCATTTCAAATTACAGTAGGATTTACTTTGTTTACAACATTAAATTGTTTAAAATAGTGGACTGATAGCTATCTAGGAAGTATCATACTTCCCGGATCTAGCATACGCTAGGCAGTTCACTACCCATATTGTTTAATTCCTTATGGTGGTCTTGTTTTCATTACAGGTAGTTCCTCCTAGCCAAAAGGAATCTCTCATGATCAGCTGTGGATCTGGAAGTCATACGGTGCAACAACCCATCAACCAACATTTGAATAGGTATTCCTCCTATGCCTGTTACCCTATCTATTTCATCAACACTTCAAAGAAATGATCTAGGAATCAGGTGAAACATTTATATCTAATTATGTATGTCATGCATATTTAGATCTAGATGTCTACCATGTATCATTCAAAAAATTACAAAGTCATTAAAAATGTGTTCTCAAGTCAAAGTATAGAGAGGTCTCTGTCAGTCTTCAAGTTATATTTCTCATTATGTTCATAAGACGTCTATGTGAGGTTGATCAAGGTTTTTGTAGTTCCCATATGTGTAAATGTTTGAAGTATATTATCAGTCAGAAGGTTTTTTAAGGGTGTCTTTCGCTGTGATAGTGTTTATATTCAAAGGTATGAGTAGTATGATGGTCTATGTGCACTTAATAAAGGATGAAATTTTTTATCAAGAAAGTGGTTGAAGGATAAAAGACTCATTTATAAGGAAATAAAAGGTACTATTATAGTCATGTATAATATTTTGAAACCTACATATCATTTGATTAATGACAACAAGTGTGGGAAGGTAAGTGTTCTTTTTTCTCCTCAAAAGATGTGATGGCCTAAGGTATAGACAAGTGAGTGTTTTTTATTAAAGCATCAGGGTTTCATTTTGAGAATGTTATGACCTTTGTATAATAGGAGGAATGATCTCTTATACCACATGAGGTTTGGAGTAGAGGTTGAATTGTCTTAAGGAGGTCTGAAGACTATGATCAATGTTCCAAAGTATGTACAAGAATGCTTAAGGTATGTATAATGTTCATCAACTTTACATAATGTTTGATGTTTCTCTAATGTTGAAGGATTTTTCATCCTTAATGAGTTTTATTAACTCCTATGGAAAGGTGTGTCTTTCTTTAATAAACATGGATATAAAATTGTGAGTGAATATCCGGGTTTTTAATGATAAAACCATGAAAATTCATGTATCTTGAATTGTATTAGAGTGGTGATCATACAATGTCAAAGTAATGCTCTAAGTCTATAATTCTATAAGCTATGATATGATTTTCTACATAATATGATTCTCACTATATGAGGAAGATAATTTTTCAAGTGTGATTCTTGCATCATGAAGGAGACAAATGGTGACCTCAAAAGAATCTTCAGGTGAGTTTATATTTCATAATAAGTTTGTATATGTGATTTACATGAAAAGTGAGATGAAGTATGAAGAGTGTTGACCTACAAGACTGTAGTAGGTCTGTGAAGTGCAAATATGACCTATGGAATGAATAGCTTGTAAATATGTCATGTCTAGTGTTGTAAGATGCTCTCTAGGTGAAATATTCAAAGAGGCATTGTATAAAATTCTAATTTGGAAGAGTTTGAGACAAAATTGTGCATGTCTATCCAAATTTTTTACATCATGAAAGGTATGATTGGATGCTATAGGGTTCTATAGGTGTTTTGGGATATGATAGAGTTCAATAGAGTCATAAACTTGTGAAAATGTTTGAAATAAATACCTTCAAGTTTGGAAGAGTGTTATAATGTGACATAGGTGTCTACAAAGTTAAGGATGGAAAATTTAAGACTGAAATAATGTCTCTTAGTTTAAGGTGAATGTGAGAATCTAGTAGGTGTTTTTTTGACTGGGATGGAGTTTTTCATTACATAGAAAGTTGCAGAAAAGTTTTTTATAGGTCTGTGGAGAATCAATGATCCAAAGACATCTTCTCTTATGTCTTCTACCATGTTTTGGATGCTAAAGAATTTTTATAGATCATGTATGACTAGTAAAAATATTTGAGGTAAGTAGGTAAGTGTCACAAATATGGATCTATACTTGGTCTCAGAAGTTGAAATTAAGAATATGAGTCCTATAGATAGTTGTTTTTTACATCAAACAATGGTATACATATCACATATGAGGTTTTTTATATAGGTTCATGAGTAAAAATGAATCTTGAGGGGTCACTCACCATTTATATGAGACAAAAAGTACCATTGCAGGGGTGATACGTTGCATCAAGAGCATAAGGTAAGTAAAATGATTGTTTAGAACAACATCAAGATTACAGATGAATTTTCTCATATTCAAATGAGTGGTCTGAAACTGTGAATAAAATAAAAATGAATCTCATTACCTTGATTTCTCTTGAGAAATATATTTTAGCATCAAGAATAATTTGAAGGAATGTATGATGGATATCTTGCAGTAAGAGAAAATATAATGGTATGATGATGAACTCAAGGATAGTAAAGAAAAAATCAGTGTACTATAGATTTATGGCATTTCTACCCATGACTAGTATGTAAGGTTGCATGTGCTTGAATTGTGGATTTTTTGTTTCCTTCATTATTGTAAAATTAAGGTATGTAACTGATTCAATAATAATATAATATCATGTTAAGGAGGTTGAAAACAATGAATAAGTGTTTCAATATTGTGTGATCATGATGGAGTCCTTTCTATGGCATTCAATCAAGGTAGGAAGCCCAAAATTTACATTTCTAGGAAGATATCATGAATATAAACCCAAGGAAGAATTTGGATATTTCCTTGTATGCTTGGTATGGTTCTAGAACATTGAAAAGTTGTCCATTTTTGCACTAAAGGAGAGGATTATGGAAATTTTTCCTATATAGGGTCTTGCTAGCTTGGAAGGAAAAATTGTTGTTTAAGCATGGTATAGACCAAGAAGAGGTTAAGAAACATGTTTTAAAGACAAAATTGGAAAGCATAAACTCAGGGGAGCTTTGTTGAGGATCATATCAAATCCAAAGTATCATCATAGGTTGTTGAAGGAGTCAAAGAAGACCAAGATCAATCCTAGGGGGCTATTTGAGAAATTAAGTTATTTTGAGCATTGTTATCATTATGTATTGTCTTTTTCCATGTAGTTTTGTCATTATATAATTTTTCATAGATGTCAAAGGGGGAGATAAGCATCAGAAACATGGTAATGAGGTCATGTAGGTGTTTAGTCTTGTTGGTTGCCATTAATGTTTCTAAAGATGGTTTCCATCAATGACAAAGGGGAAGAGTTTTGGCCATTGTGTGTTAGTGTTTCCATTGATGTTAAATCCATTGATGGAAAAGGGTGTTATGAGGTCATAATTTTCTCCATGAGGAGTCATTTAGTGTCAAACATGAAGGTTGATTAGTATTGTCTATGTTTAGTGAGTCCTATGTAGTCCTGGAGCATGTCTAGTGATCTAAGTCATATTTTTAGTCCTCCTAAGTGGTTTTAAGGTTTTTATGAAGTCATAAATGGTCTATGAGGTGTGTTAGAGGTGTACATGAGTCTGCATGTGGTCAATGTGGTCATTTCATGGTTTTTCATGGTTCATTCAGGTCATTCCATACCTATTCCTAGCCCAAGATCATGCAGAATGGTAAGGAGGTATGATATTTGGAGCTTATTAGTAATGTTGAATCATGGTAGAAGCATGGTGGTAGTTTACATGAAGTGTATGGTGAGTTTCAATTCATTTTTCAGAGATTTGATATTGTTTCAGGGTCCTTGGGAAAAAAGCAAGTGATAACAGGCAAGAAAGCATAGGTAAATGAGATTAGATGGATAATTTGAGACCTATTTGGACTATGTGGTGAGTATGGATAGGTAGATGTTGTTTTCATGATGCTTCATGATAAGTTTTAGGTCAAAGTGAATAATATTTTACAAAATACATCAGTTTTGTTGAAACTGGGTTTTCTAGAGTTTATGCAATTTGGTCTATAATGCACTGAAGATTTTGTTTAGGGAACTCAGTCCTAAATGTTTAAAATGTCAAGAGATGAAAATATTGAAGTAAATTTCTACGCATTATAAATTTTATATACTTCATGTAAGAGATAATTTGATGTTATAAGCCCAGAAATCATCATTTTTGGTATGTTCAAAAGTTGGATGCATCAGTGTTAAGACTGCTACAATGTTCTCATGGTTAAGAATGTAAAAATAGAGTTATTTTTATAAATGTAAATTTTTCACACTTGTATAAAGAATTGATGATGACATCACTCAAGAATAAGGAAACATAATACTCTTTTCATGGATGTTGGTATGTATGGATAATGTGTATGTTCTTGCCCAGGGGGAGCTCAGTTGTTTCAAGCTATGCAAGGTGGTCAAATCATGTCAAGATGAAGAAAATAAAGTTTGCATGATAATTTTTATGATTTTGGTTGATTTTATAACCAAGATATGGCCCTATTAAGTTAAGAAAATTGAATTTCATGTAAGTACAGGTATGCTGTCATTAATGTGAAAAGGGGGAGAGGATTAGGTAGTTTTCCATCAATGACAAATGTTGTGTTCCAGTTGTTTTGGTTGATGTTAAATACCATTAATTACAAAGAGGATATTGGAGTATATTCATATCATGCTTATTAGGATGATGACATAGTGTTGCAGGTGTTGCAATAATGATATGAGGTGATTTAATAGGATTGGCTTAGTCTAGCAAGCCTAGTCAGGTGACCTAGCTAGACTAGGTGATGGAGAATGGTGGTTGGAGTTTCTTAATGGATTTATTAGCATGGTACAAGTATGGATAGCATGATTTGTGAGTTTTTATGAACTCACATGAGTTTCATTGTGTAGGTACAGATTGAAGACCCAATTTTAGGTGTTCATCTATATCTAATCTAGGTGCTTAAAGACATGAGGATAATTTGTAGAGCCATGTGAGATCATGTAATAACATAAGGGTGTAAAACATGTTATTCCACATGTTATGACCTTTTGGAGATGTTTCAGGATGATTTTTAGTGTTGGTTCAGTTTACCCTAGCCTAAACCATGTAAAACCCCAAGGGATAGTCATGTAAAAGAGATGGGTTGAGAAGATGGAGAACTATTTGATATATTATAATGATTGAATATGATTCGCATGATTATCCTATAGTTGTGATAAAAATTTGGAGTCATTCTGAAGAATATTTTTCAAGATAATTTGGTTTTAGTAAAACAGGGTCAAGAAGAAAGTGATTTCCAACTTGAATTGCACCTTTTGATGCTCATACTAAATTGTGTGCTTTGCATGGGACCTTGTGGATTTTAAGGATTTTTCTATATTTAACTAATAATTTTTCATAAAAATAATGAGTTCATTTCATCCTCACATTTTTATGAACGATTGTTAAGAAGGTAAACAAATTTTTGTGTGCTTAAATTCCTAGCTTGAAAGTGATCAGATATATTTTCTTCCTAAGTGCCCAGAATTAATTTATAGTGATATTATGATTATTTTAAGATGTATAATACTCCTTCAAGTTTATAGAAAGGCACATTAGAGTATGTGGTGATGAGTGAACCCCACTAAAATAGGAAAGTTTCTAAAGAAGTTTAGTTTGAGATAAGGTTATCCAAAGAATTTGCAAAATAAATGGACATTATTTTTAGCATGGGACTTTTAATTTATTTAAATTTTGTTTTAAGATCATTTTTTAGCTTTTATATGGAAAATTGTGCCCTATGTATGAAGACTGGTCAATTTGGGGCAGTTCTAGAGTAGTTTCAGACATTGGCTTGGTTGAAGGCCTTCCACTTGGATTTGTAAGGAGTTCTAATATGTTATGGAAATATGATTAAAATTTATTTCCAGTGGCATATGTTTTTCTCATAATTATAATACTTTTTGGGTCATTTAAGCCATAAATCCGTGACCTCCTATAGAAGGTTTGGTGGAATTCCATGATCAAGCCTGCATCATCCTTGAAATAACAAAGTGAATCAACCAAACACTCATATGCTAACTTATTTAAAGATTGGTCACACATGATTAGGATGATGCATGAATGTTATAATGGGACTAAATGTTATGTCTATCTTATGGTCTCTTATATATATTTTAGTGCATCAGTGGCAGTCAAGGATAGCCATCACCAGTTGAGTTTTTCAATGGTAATTGGTAACCATTGGGAAGCGTAATAGATTACTGATCCTTAGTGCATTGAATGTTAGAGTAATATACACAAAATGGATCTTCTCCCCCACGGTGAGCTATAAAATTCAGGGTCAAACCTTGCTTGGATTCTACAAAATGTGTTTATGCATTGTTTAGACTTTATTATTTGTTCATCTATTGTAATCATCATATGCTTTGGATGGTAATAAAAGACACAAATTTTGAAGAAAATGTACCTGCACTAAAAAATTGGTGTCATGTGGAGTCTGATGCCAATTCAAGGGTAAAATATTGGCATTTTCAGTTATGTTATGAACCCCATTTGATTGATGAATAGCTATAATAATCTTAAGAGTGAGGGATAGGTATCATAAAAGGTTATCAAGCAAGCTTTCTAGTATAGAGTAGTGATAGAGATATCCTCGGATTGAATATTGATACAAGTAAAATTGGATTAATTCATTTACGGTGATGGAGTATAGAAACATGTGTTTGTGACATGTTTGGACGTTTTCTCAATGTCCGACTCAAATATGAGGTCAGATGTAAATGGACCTAGTTAAATGTAATTGTAAGCCTAGCCTAGGCTCGATTGGAAAACAAGTCCTAACCCTCATGCAAGATCCAACCTAGAGTGATGTTCTAATTATGAGATGGGTATAGCAAAGAAATGACATTTGGAATTCAAATTTGAACCTAAGTTGCTTGAGAGGGAAAATAATCATACACCAAAATAAGAATGTGTGTAACTAGTATGAAGGTGGATTTCTAGAGATGAAATATTTCCCAAGAGGCTGAAGAATTTTTTAGGGTGTACCTAGGCCAAATAGGTTAAGGATTCGAATCAATAAACAAGTTCCATTTATGATTACACCCAAATAAAAAATAAGTGTTGGGAAGGGAATATGAATTCCTTTAATGGTTTTAATTTTTGGATTAGGGTTATGAATAAATGTATATTCATCAGTTATGGAATTAAACATTTAGATCAAAATATACATATATCCATAGAAAGTTGGTTCAAGATAGATCATTTAGAACATGTGCTGAATAGAGTAAGAAATGAGCCTCCTGAGTGTAATTAGCTATTTCACTAATCTAAATATGGGTTGATGCTAAATGTGATAGAGTTGATGAATAGGTTGTGAAGTTGGTTATTCACTATATGCTTTCGATTTGAGTAATTCCAGAAGTGCAGAACTGTGCTAGTGTGTAAAACTATTATTCCCCTATAGACCATTAAACCTACTTATATCTTGATGTTTTGTTCTCTCTACATGTTCATTGTTATATCCAAAATGCATGATGGAGCTATTGTAAATTTTTCACACCTTGAGATGAATATGTGATACACCTTGCTTGTAATGGTATTAGGTCTCAAAACAAATGTGAAACCTGATTAATGTTATGTAATCGAAATGATTCAGTCCAAAACTCTATTCCATAGGTGAAACCCCTACAAACATTGTGTCCAAAGTGTTTAAGGGTTGATGTTCAACTCCTTAAACCATCTAGAATTGGAACTATTATCTCAAATTCATGATATCAAGACACATGTAATTCTCCACCTAAATGGATCATTATATTTGTATGGATGGAACTATATTTGATAACTTGATCTACTTGATACCATGTTTAATATCAATGGCATTTCTTGTAAAAATTCTTAAACATCTAAAATTTGATGTTCCTTATGGCTTGACAATATCTTGAATCTATTTACACTCTAAATTTTGGAGCGCTTCAGCTACATGTGTGGGTTCTACATGGCCACTGGGAATTTTTGTTTCGTACTTCAGGAAATTTTAGGATAGTTGGATGCCTTTTGAGTTATATTTCCTTGAGAGCACTAGGTAATGACCCTCTTTGGTAAGAAAATGCAATTGTGTTTGACTTTCTTATATGTGGCTTATATAGGGTTTCATAGGTATCACTTTGATACTAAGGCCGGCCCATGATGATAGTAATTTCAAACCTATACATCATGATTATCAAAGTGAGAAGTAATGGTCGTTAAAAGGCCTTGTTAAAAAATTATCCCTAGCTCTAGTTTATCAATAACCATTTGGTAGTTCTGGTACCATAGAGGGGTGTGTCGTTGTAAAGTTCTATACATGATATTTCACAATTGAAATATATCTCCCACTTTGGACTAATGTGAGTTTTTACTATAAGTGACCTAAAACCTATCACATGTAAGTGGCGTCAGAATTAATAAAGTCTTGCAATAGGACTAGGGATATAGAAATTAGACTCGGAATAGGTGTTTAACCCTTATTGATTTAGAGTGATTAAACAAGATATTGACAGTGTATTAGGTAATAACTAACCCTAAATTTTAGTGTCTACATACATGCAATTACACAATCAAAGTTTTGCACATAAACCCCCTTACATACTGTATGGTATATAGAACACTTGAAGAGAAAGAAAAGGTAAATATAGATGTTGGTAGGATTTTGGTTTACAAAAATTCATCAAAATTATGAGTGTAACAAATGACCTAGCATTGATCCACCATTCCAAGGTAGAGTAACTGGTTGAAAACCATTGCAAAAAATGCCACTAAGGCATAATCTTGTAAATAAACGAAGGATTTACCAACTTGATTATGATTTATCTATGCCTTTTCCATAGAAATATTATTTTTTAAAGATTTAAACCTTCTATTGAGCTCATAATATTTGATCCATATTGACTTATGCATAGAAAGGCACATTAAGAAGGGTTCAAACATTATGGTACCCAAAATTCAAATAAAAATACAGCAAATTGAGGTCTATATTTTTCTAACCACATATTTCAATTTTAAAAAGTACATTTAGAAACCACTTATAAAATGTACCAAAACATTGAGCATGTCACATAACAACATAGTAAAATGCACAATGTTAAGGATTCCTAATACTTGTGGATAACGATAAAAAAAAAATATATATTGAAAGACATGTAAAATCCTATTATATTTTTAATAAAAAACCACCTTAGATAAGGGACAACTCAAACTTTTGATCTGTAGCTAAGACATAAGGTGAATCTCAATCTTCTAGATGTTTTTTGATTTTCAAGACTCACTCCATTACTTTTTTATACATGGAATTTCAAATGTAAATAGGTAATTTTACTCATTCCATAATATTTACAAGATACTCAATATAATTTCATTTGGGAGGGTGTTATAATCACTTGTAAGACACCTTTTAACAAAATGCATACAAAATAAAATTTAAATATTTCTAATACTGCAATGTAGTGTCTAGAGGGACTCATAAATTTTATCCGTATAAGACACAAGTCAAAAATAAATTTACCTTTTAAAATATGCATAATATTTTACACACAAACAATGAGAAACATATTATTGTCCAAGTATATCCCCTTTCCATCACAATATTCTTCATAAATTTGTAAAATTAGAACCACATTGTTGATTGTAATATTTGGATGCAATTAACATAAAATTGCACCTTAATTTGTGCCAAAAGGGTGTTGATAATCCACATAGAAACAAACAAGTTGAACCCGAAAAGCATAATAGTTTTATATTCTCTAAAAAACAATTCATTGTACTCGTAAAGACCTTGTAACATTATATATCATTTCAAAGCTGAGGAAAAACATGGTTAACAATTTTGAAAAGATGTACCCAAATTTAGCTACACTTTTTTGGCAAAGTAGATAGTCTCTCTTTGGGGGAGCTATTATAGTGAAGCCCAATACGATAGTTTGTCAATATCAATAGATCATTGAGAAATAATATATTGATGTCTCTTAAATACATTGAACAAGGAAGAGAGAAAGAAGGATATGAAATAGGGTGAGTCATCGAGTCTCTTGGGGTGATTCATCAAGTCTCTTTAATGTTTGAAACTGTCTTCCTTGACCAAAATAACTCACATGTTTATAAAATCAAGGGAATCCCCTGTATTCTTTATGTTCTTAATTTTCTATTTTCTATATTTAGGATCCTAAAAATCACCATTCCTTAGTCATCATATATGTTTACTTAGCATAATGGTGAGTTAACATGTTTTACTTAGTCAAAATCATTATGGAAATTTCTTCTAGGCATTTTTATTCAGGGAATTTTTGACTTCTGGGAAGTGTTTGAGGTTAAATATTATTTATTTAGGACCTAAAACTTGAAATGTATCATCTTAAGGGTTTTAAAAACCTAAAAAAACTTATAGGATCCTTGGTATGCTAGGAAGCTTAATATATGTATGAAATTCTAAAAACTTCCCACAAATAGAGATATTGACCAGTCTTGAATTTTGTCATGATTTTGATGCACAAAATGACCTTGGTTCACTCCAAAAAAAATTATAAACCTTTATTGGTGTCTTAAAATCATTTGGAAGAAAGGAGGGACAATGTAAGTGATTAGAAAGGAATTATTTGTATGACACCTCACTACCCTATTTTCACCTATAGCTAAATTTTTTTATTATTTCACTTTTTTCTTATAGATTCCCAATATGATTGAGTGAGGAATTTAAACTTGTAATATCATATTAGGCATCTTACAACCCTAAAAAACTTTGAGGATACTTGGAGATGCTGGGAAGATCAATAATTTTATGACAGTCATAAAAATGGTATATTTCTACCTATGAAATCTCCTTGGCCATATATGGTCTTACTAATGTGGATATACTAAATAAAGGATATATTTACCTTTAAATATTCCTATTTAAGATATTTGACATTTTTTGGGAGTCCTTTTGATCACTCTAGATGCTCCTTTGACTCTTTACAACTTTTAAATATCAACCTTGTCAAAAGTGGGTCCCCATGACATTGAAGGAACCCTTATTTGATCTTCAAACATTTAGAACATTAAAAATAACTCAAGAAATGATCAACATGGAGCCCTTTTGAGCTCCATATTTTATCATAAGAGCTTTGGATTTTATCATAGAAAAGTCAAATTTTATCATAAAAGCATCAGAGTTCTTATTACATAAGTAAAATGGGATGACTAGGTTGATCACTCAGGCATCCAGTGTGATTGCACAACATGGAAACCTCTCTCCAAGCGTGGGACTTGTGAAACTGAGAGAGGAATCTCCAGAGAAGGCTGGTTCCTGCTCCTAAACTACCTGCCACAAGCTATTCCAGTGCAGGCAAGCTAATCTAATCCTAATCTAACAATGCCAAGGAGACAGAGAGAGAGAGAGAGAAAGGAAAAGAACAAAAGCCTACACTAAAATGGTGATACACCAGAGAAGGAGAATGTTGGACATCTATCAAAACTACCATGGGACAAAGAGAGGTGAGCAATGGGAAGGATGGACAGATGCATCACAGGCCCAAGGATAGATTTCACACAGAAAATGTCCCAAAACTCCATGAACACAGCTCCAAACCTACAATGAACATTCAAACATGCACAAATACCTGCAATGAAGAGAGGCAAGAAGAGAACAAGCAAAAATGAGCAAGGATGGACAGATGCATCACAAAACACGTTTTGTTGCTCCAGAAGTTTGCACAGAACATCATTTCAATAGTAAAAGGCAAAAAACGCCATTACAGAGCAAGGGAGGAGGTTCGAACTCCATTTTCAACCCTAGAGAAGAAAAGAAGGGAGGGCAGAGCAGAAAATATGAACAACTTGTAATAAAATGAGCCAAATCTGGCTTTTTACATTGCATGGGTCGAGCCCAGGGGACAGAAACGTGGGAAAACGTGTAAGCCTATTCCTCATTGACTGCAGATGCATTAAAACGGCATGGGATACCTTACCAACCCATACCCTGCCATCTTTGACCGATTTGGAGGAGAATGCGACCCATTCTGCATTAATTTGGTCGCTGAAATGTCACTTCTGGCCGTGCTGAAGAAGAATGCGACCCATGTGCATTAAACTGGTTGTTGAAACGTCGCTTCTGGCCATGATCACGCGTCAGAGCCATTTCTCAATTTTCTCTCTCTAGACTGCACCAAAATTCAAGATTGATCCCAGAATCATGTAGAGAATTTCATAAGCTTTCCGTTGATATAAAGAACGTGCAAATCCGAGTTCTGGATCGAAAGATATGATGATCTGAAGATTTAGGGCACAGAACAGACCAAAACGGATTTTGAAATCTTTCCCGCGCTCTGCCACCTGGATGACACGTGTCAAGCGCTGATTGGTCGAGTAGTTCTCTCTCCTTCACCTTTCGGCGGGCTTTCTTTTGAAATTTCCTTGTGGGCCCCTTAAACTTGGACACGTGTCCTCTTCTGATTGGCTCGGGCTGACCCTTCAAAACTCGCCCTTTGACTTTTGGACTCTTTCCCCTGCGACACGTGTCGTGATCTGGTTGGTTCTCGGCCCTTTCGGCTCCTTCGCGCCCTTCGCGTCTTTATGTCCCGGATGTCCCAAACTGCTTGGGCCAAAAACTTCCGATCCGCCCGAAATGGGCTTCCTCGTCCCTCATTTGGCCGATGACACGTGGCGTTGTTTGATTGGCTTTCGGCTCCTTCGGCGATCCGCGTCCCGCGCGTCCCTTCGTCCCAGATGTCCCAGTATGAACTTTCTCTGTTTCGGGCGAACCGGCCGGTTCGCGTCATCACGGCCCAAATGTCCCAATTGCTTTCGGACTGTTTGTTCTCATTTCGGCCGATCCGGCCGGTTCGCGTACTTCACGTACTCTTGTCCCGAACTGTCCCGCTCAGCAGTTAGTCATTTTTCTTCCTCTTTCGGCCAGATCGGCTTCTCGCTTGCCCGCCGCTTTCGGTACTTCTGTCCTGTAGATGTCCCTTTGCTTCACGGGCCGCCTGGAGGCTTTTCGGCCGATCCGCGCCTAGATGTCCCAAATGTCCCGACTGCCCCTAGGACTAGGACTTAGTCATTTTTTATGATTTTTCCTGGATCAATCTACATGCTTGGAACTGCAAAACTCTGATGCATGTTATCGAAATTTACCCTGGGGGGGTGAAATTTTGACAACAGTTTGGCGACTCAGTGGGGTCATCTGCCTGCTAGATGAATGATCAGTAGCCTGAAGCAATCCATTGGGCATGGAGTCATAAGCAAGCCTGAAAACTGATCTGAACTTTGAAAACTTCCCTCTGAGCCACTTGAAACCCACCGGACATGGAGTTGTTCTTACCAAAATGCCATTGAAACGAACTGTGCAAGAGCAAAACCAGCACAACAAAAACTATGTACAGAACTGAAAATCATACATGCTCCAAAATGAAACATGCAGAGTGTGCACAAGCACTTCTTCTGCTGAAAGAAAACCTACCTACTCTACTCTAACTGGAGCAAAGGCAAGCTAAACAAACCCTGCAATTGGTTGTGAGAAATAGCTTCCCTTTCTCAAAAGTGGCAGCCATGCAATTGATTTGGAGCTGATCATGGCTGTTAGGATGAGTGGAAAATCAACAAGAAGCTGGTATTCCACCCAAATCATCAAGGTATCAGCTGAAGGCAAATTCAATACCTCTTTTAGTTGCTCTGCATTTGGATTGAAGAGGTATGACAGCTGATCCTTGGTACTTTGTAGCTCACCCTCATGCTCAGAAGCAAGCATGACTGGTTGTGACTTCTCCTTTGGCTCCAATGAAGCCAAATACCTGATTGGGCAAGGTCTGATCCTTTGAGTATGCCCATTTCCCTGATTTTCAACTCCAAGAATGGAGTCTTCTTGCGGACCTTCTTGAATGGATGATGTGGAAGAAATGGTGAATTCCTTCTGTCCTTTCTCTTCCTCCAATGAAGAACATGAAAGATTAAAATCTTCCAATCTTGATTCCGAAGAGCTGTTATAAGATGCAGGCTGCTGCAAATGAATGTTCTCCTTCATGACAGCAGACTCTTGTGTTTGGAATGTGGATGATGAAAGAGAGAATGGTGGAAACTCAACCGGTTCTTCTCCATCAAAACAGTCCTCCAAATCTGACAGATAAACTGCCTCATGACTGTCCTGCTGCAAATGTTCAACTTCCTCCATGGTGTCTTCTTGATCTGTAACTTGACCACCATGGTTTCCTTCATCCTCCAACATTGAGTTTGAGAGATCAAACTCCTCTTCAGCATTGGAACTTAGAGAGGATGAAGTAGAAAGAAGAACTGAAGGTTCTCCTGTAGCCTGCTTTGTGCTCAAAGCCCTTGGATCTGCACTTTTCTCCTCCACAGCTAGAATGTGCTCCTCTTCTTTTGGATTTGGAGCAGCTTCTCCTTCCTCTACTACTTGAATACAATCTTGCTCTTGATAGAACTCTTCCTCTAGCATGAAGTTTGTCAAGTCAAACTCTTCAATCTGCTGCTCTAGAGGACAAGTTGGGACTGCAAGATCTTCTTCAGGGCTTTCTTCCTCCATGGCTGATTGTGCAACTTGAATTGGATCAGCATTTCCTTCAAATAGAGTGCCAACATGGACACTACACTCTGAGCAAACTGATTGCTGATCTGCTTCTTCCTTTTGCTCTTCTTCTGCTGCAACAAAATCAGTTATGACCACCATTTGTTCAACCTTAGCCTCTTCTGTAGGCTTAACCATCAAGGGGATCTTTGTTATCCCAAATTTGGCAGCCCAAACCTTCAAGCTGTCTGTCATTTCTTTTTTTTTTGGCTCTTCCTCTTGCTGTCCTTGATGACTGATTTTTTCAATTTCTTCTTCCCCACGTGGAATTGGGGATGCAAGAGGAGGGATAGGTTAAAACTCAACTGATTTTACAATTTTTTGTAGTGGTGGAGGAGGTGAAACCTCTTGTTTCTTTGGAGTGGAAGGTATTTCATTTAGCTCTTGTGGAGGGGATGACTGTTTAGAAGGAAAAAGGAAAGAAGAATTGAGATGTGGTGGAAGACTGAGAGGTGGAGACATGGGATCAACATTTGGGACAGACGATGGAGAGTTTAAAATTTGCAAGTCCAAATGAGATGATGTTGCTTGAGTAATGGGAAGAGAAAAACCAGATGATGGTGTAGAACTTACCCATTGACAAGGTTGTTCAACACCGAATGTATAGGCCTCTATTTCTGCTGTCCATTGTGCAAGTTGGGGCAGCATCTTTATCATGAAGTCCAGCTTCTCTTGAGGGCTGAAGTGTCTTGGAAAAGGGCCTCCCCATGGACAAGGAGTCCTGCAACCAATTCTGAAAGCTCTCATCTGAGCTGTTGCTCTGGACTGCACCATCTTTGCCTCCATCTTTTGGATTTTCTCCAACAGACCAGCATCTTGGATCTGATGGTCTTCATTCTATGCATACTCTTGCTCTTGGAAAGCTCCATAGCCAAACTGACTTTGGCACTGCTGCTCATATGGGTATGCATACTGATCTTGAATCTGCTCAAAATGCTGATTTGGAGGATTTGTAAAACATGTTGGAGGTGTGATATACTGCTGTTGTTGATGTGAATTCCATGATGGAAATGAAGTCATGATTGCACAACTTCATAGAATGAAAGAAGATGAAAGAGATGGAAGGAAGAATGGATGGAAAATGAATGAAAATGAATGGAAAGGAAGGTCTGCAACTTCAGAGATGGGTTGTTGACCAGATGGAGTCGCCAGATGTGTTTGTAAGTGCCTCCAAAGGCTGAAATCTTCACAGGAACACACCAACCTGCAAAAGATGAAGTGGAAGACCTCTAAGGTCCCACCGGGCATGCCAAAACTGTTGATGGTCGCACGGTGGCTTAAGATTTTCTATTTGATAATGAGACACCTCTGAAAGATGAAACTCTAACTTCTGTGATGTCCCACCGGGCGTGCCAAAACTGTTGATGCAAAATCACAGCACCCCTGGATGCAGATCAGGCTTCTAGGTTGATCACTCAGGCATCCAGTGTGATTGCACAACATGGAAACCTCTCTCCAAGCGTGGGACTTGTGAAACTGAGAGAGGAATCTCCAGAGAAGGCTGGTTCCTACTCCTAAACTACCTGCCACAAGCTATTCCAGTGCAGGCAAGCTAATCTAATCCTAATCTAACCATGCCAAGGAGACAGAGAGAGAGAGAGAAAGGAAAAGAACAAAAGCCTACACTAAAACGGTGATACACCAGAGAAGGAGAATGTTGGACATCTATCAAAACTGCCATGGGACAAAGAGAGGTGAGCAATGGGAAGGATGGACAGATGCATCACAGGCCCAAGGATAGATTTCACACAGAAAATGTCCCAAAACTCCATGAACACAGCTCCAAACCTGCAATGAACATTCAAACATGCACAAATACCTGCAATGAAGAGAGGCAAGAAGAGAACAAGCAAAAATGAGCAAGGATGGACAGATGCATCACAAAACACGTTTTGTTGCTCCAGAAGTTTGCACAGAACATCATTTCAATAGTAAAAGGAAAAAAACACCATTACAGAGCAAGGGAGGAGGTTCGAACTCCATTTTCAACCCTAGAGAAGAAAAGAAGGGAGGGCAGAGCAGAAAAGATGAACAACTTGTAATAAAATGAGCCAAATCTGGCTTTTTACATTGCATGGGTCGAGCCCAGGGGACAGAAACGTGGGAAAACATGTAAGCCTATTCCTCATTGACTGCAGATGCATTAAAACGGCATGGGATACCTTACCAACCCATACCCTGCCATCTTTGACCGATTTGGAGGAGAATGCGACCCATTCTGCATTAATTTGGTCGCTGAAATGTCACTTCTAGCCGTGCTGAAGAAGAATGCGACCCATGTGCATTAAACTGGTTGTTGAAACGTCGCTTCTAGCCATGATCACGTGTCAGAGCTGTTTCTCAATTTTCTCTCTCCAGACTGCACCAAAATTCGAGATTGATCCCAGAATCATGTAGAGAATTTCATAAGCTTTCCGTTGATATAAAGAACGTGCAAATCCGAGTTCTGGATCGAAAGATATGATGATCTGAAGATTTAGGGCACGGAACAGACCAAAATGGATTTTGAAATCTTTCCCGCGCTCTGCCACCTGGATGACACGTGTCAAGCGCTGATTGGTCGAGCAGTTCTCTCTCCTTCACCTTTCGGTGGCTTTCTTTTGAAATTTCCTTGTGGGCCCCTTAAACTTGGACACGTGTCCTCTTCTGATTGGCTCGGGCTGACCCTTCAAAACTCACCCTTTGACTTTTGGACTCTTTCCCCTGCGACACGTGTCGTGATCTGGTTGGTTCTCGGCCCTTTCGGCTCCTTCGCGCCCTTCACGTCTTTATGTCCCGGATGTCCCAAACTGCTTGGGCCAAAAACTTCCGATCCGCCCGAAATGGGCTTCCTCGTCCCTCATTTGGCCGATGACACGTGGCGTTGTTTGATTGGCTTTCGGCTCCTTCGGCGATCCGCGTCCCGCACGTCCCTTCGTCCCGGATGTCCCAGTATGAACTTTCTCTGTTTCGGGTGAACCGACCGGTTCGCGTCATCATGGCCCAAATGTCCCAATTGCTTCCGGACTGTTTGTTATCATTTCGGCCGATCCGGCCAGTTTGCATACTTCGCGTACTCTTGTCCCGAACTGTCCTGCTCAGTAGTTAGTCATTTTTTTCTTCCTCGGCTTTCGGCCGGATCGGCTTCTCGCACCCATTTCGGCCACCGGCCGTGATTCGTACTTCTATCCTGATGTCCCTTTGCTTCACGGGCCGCCTGGAGGCTTTTCGGCCGATCCGCGCCTAGATGTCCCAAATGTCCCGACTGCCCCTAGGACTAGGACTTAGTCATTTTTTATGATTTTTCCTGGATCAATCTACATGCTTGGAACTGCAAAACTCTGATGCATGTTATCGAAATTTACCCTGGGGGGTGAAATTTTGACAATGGTAAGTCCTCCATTTTCTAGTTCAAATTCAATGCAAAATTGTCTCCTAGGAACCTATTTTGGTCAATTGTGAATTGTCATACACCATTTTCATTTGAAGCCTTTCCATAGGATGATACCAAATCTATAATGATATAAATTTTCCTAAATTATTGGATTAGGATAAGTCCTCCACTTTCTTGTTCAAAGTCAGTGCAAAATTGTCTTCTAGGAACTATATTTGGTAAATAGTGAATTAGCATTCACCATTTACATTTAATTCCTTTCCATATTATTGTACAAAATCTAGAATGATATAAAGTTACCATATATTATTATTACAAATCTTTTAAGTTATTGGATTAGGATAAGCCCTCCATTTTCTTGTTCAAATTCAGTGTAAAATTGTCTCTTAGGAACTAGTTTTGGTCAATAGTGAGTTGTCATGCAACATTTTCATTTGAATCCTTTTCAAAGTATTCCACAGACTCTAGAACGATAGAAAGGTACCTAGATTTATTATTACTAATTTTTTAAGTGATTTAATTATGTTAAGTCTTTTTTTTCTTGTTTAAAGTCAATATAAAACTATCTCCTAACAACCAATTTTTGTATATGGTTAAATGTCATGTGCCATTTGCATTTGAAGCCTTTCTAGATGGTTTTACTAAGTTTAAAATGATATAAAATCAACCAACATTATTTTTATAAATTTTAGGAAGTGATCGGATTAGGTTAAGTCCTTCATTTTCCTATTCGAATTCAATGTAATACTATCTCCTAGAAACTATTTTTGGTCAATAGTGAATTGTTATACACCATTTGAATTTGAATCCTTTACAGAGGATGACAAAAAATATGTAATGATACAAAGTTACCCAATATTATTATTAAAATTTTGGAATTGATTGGATTAGGTTAATTCTTCCATTTTCTTGTTCAAAGTCTATGCAAAATTGTCTCCTATGAACCAATTTTTCCCTATAGTGATTTGACGTGCACCATTTACATTTGAAGCATTTTCAAAGGATTCAAATAACTCTATATTTATCTAAAGGTACCAAATATCATTAGTATAAATTTTTTAAGTGATTGTATTAGGTTAAGTACTCCATTTTCTTGTTAAAATTTAGTGCAAAATTGTCTCCTAGGAACTAATTTTGGTCAATAGTGAATTATTATGCACCATTTGCATTTGAAGCCTTTCCAAAATATTCCACGAACTCTAGAATAATCTAAAGGTACCCAAAATTATTATTACCAAGTTTGTAAGTGATTGAATTATTGAAAGCTCCCCATTTCCTTGTTCAACTTCAATACAAAATTGTCTCTAAGGAACTAGTTTTGGTCAATAGTGAATTGTCATCAACCATTTGCATTTGAAGCCTTTATGCATTTTGTATCTCTTATAATACACTCAAAAACTCCTCAAATGCACTCTATAATGATGTAGGAGTGCCACATTAAAATATTTCTTGATTCAAATATCAATGAGATTATGATTGGGGGTTAAAATTGGTTTGTTGATGTGATTAAAGGTCTTTGGGAGGCTTCAAATTTTAAATTTTAAACAATATTAATTTTCCCGCTAAAAACTCATTTGATTTTTTAAGTAAGGTATTTACACCTTTTTGGAATTTTTAGATTGATGGTGTCTAGGTACGGCTCTAGGATGTCTTATAAGTATTTGAATAATTTATGTAGCCCTTCTTGTGTTCATAAACTCTTGTACTAGGTATGTAATGCCATGGTTGTCTCTTAACTCAAATGAGTTAGTAGTTTGTAAAGACTGGTTAAGGCTATAACTAAGAGAAGTTATTTATTCTGGAATGGAATTCAAATAGAGGAGTTTTGAGTCATGATGAGAGAGATAAAGGGTATTATTCATGAGAGGGGAAAGAAAATGTAAGTGGATACTATGTTTTCATGAAAAGAGGACTGTGTATGCATCAACACAGTCAAGAATATTCAAAATGAATATGAAATCCAAGTTTTTTATTATAAATGATTTATTTCAATGACTAAATATCTTTCTTTAGTGAGTGTAGAAGGTATTTTTAGTTTATTATATACTGTGGAAGAAATAAGGAATGAATGGTTAGTATAAACTTTGTACACAACCTTGTAATAGTGTGGAGAGCATGGTTTTAGAGGTAAAGTGATCTCGAGTACATTTTGAGACTTAGGGGGTTCCCTAAATCTACCTAAACTATTCCAAAGTGGTAGAAAATTTAGTGATATTTTCATCAGTACCTAGAATGTAGAAGATGGACTTCATGTGCTCAAGTTATGGATTGTCGAATTTTGGTCGCAGTTCAGACTCAATAGAGTCAACTGGATAATGTGGTAATGAAATGTGGTTGAAACATAGTGTAAGAATAGAAGAGTTAAAAAATTGTTTTGTGACGCATGTCTTTGACACTCGTATTCAGACAAGTGGACCCCTTTTTTTATGGTTGGTACACTTTTTTCATGAAGGGGTTCCTTTTCCACTGCATTTTTATTATGTCACATGGTGGGTCCTCAAGCCACCACATGGCCTACCACCACAATGACAGTGTAGTGGACCAAGAAAACTTGGTTTGGTATTGACTAGCTTAGTGAGTCAACAATACAATTTCATTGATATGGGCAAGCTCATTACATACCTTTGAAATCTCATGGATAGTTTGGTTTAATGATTTGTTTATTCACAACTTGGTGCATTTCCATATGCCTCAAGTGAGATACCTAATCATCTCAATGTTATTGCATCATGGTTTGGGCTATACTGCGTGGCATGTCAAACAATGCCACCACCAACCAATATAACTTGGTGGGCTTGAAATGATGGCATGTCAACCCCCACTGCAAAATTTATTAACAAATTAGCAGGTAATATAATGCACTGACCATGTAATGGTCAAACCTTCCACCCTGGCCACTCACGTGGCATTACAAACAATCAACGGTATCAACTATGTCACTCATGTGGTGGTCACATCATACAGCTCAATGGAATTATCTTAACAGGAGTATGTGGCATGGAAAAAGGGGATACATGGCCTGATCCACATTACACAATGGGTGGTCAAGCCCATTAAAACCCCACTACATTCCATAATGTGGTGCATGTGGGATTTGAATCCCACCGCCACAATGTAAAAGGGGTTGGATGGGGAGGATCACACCCCCAACCACCCATTTATAAAATGTAATCCCCACCATTATGTTACATAGATCATAAATCTATAAAAAGAGATCATGGGTATTTGTACACATGGGTCTGTGACAGGTCTGCATAGTGGTCTAGGCCTATTATAGGCTTTATTATAAATGCCTATTTTTTGGCACTTAGGGGCCTTTTTATAACTCAGCATCAACTAGAAAAATGTCTAGAACCCTGAGATAATATAATTATATCTCGTATATTTCCATTTTAGATTTCTTTTTGGGAGTTATGTGTTCAATCACTATCTTTGTATAATCCATGTGCTTAAGGAGCATCCTATGGAAATCATCATTTTTGGAGAACTTAGAGGAAGAATGATCCTTCGGTGTAAACTAGATATACACTTAAAATTCATATACGCTCCTAATGAAGTATTTGTTTTTTGGATTTGGAGATTTTGAGATATATTTTTACCTTGAAAAATTCATTTGAGAATTTGGAGTCCATCTGGAGCCTTTTTTAAACGTGCATCTCTTTAAAGGAATACAATTTAGGGATCTAATCTTTTGCACATTATTTAGCTCAGTTCTCAACTCTACATAGAGGTGTTTTACAACCATGTAATAAAGTAGTATCTACTGGTGGAGGAGATTACTATTCTCTATTTACCAATTCATATTCATTGTGAATCAACCGATTACGTGATCATTTTATTATCTGGTTTGGAGTCCTTATGAGCCAACTAGATATATGATCACTTGTATGTTCTAGTTTGAAGACATTGTGGATCATTCGGAGCCTTTTTATTCTTCATTTATTCAGTTTGGTTCTTCACTTTGTGTAGAGGTTGTTTGCAGTCATGGAATAGAGTGGTAGTTGTTCCTAAGAAGAATTAATACTTCAGGAGGAATGGTTCATAGTCTATTGGAGTCAACTGTTAAATGTTCTTCTAAAGGCCAATTCAGAGTCCTTGTGGAATCAAATGGTAACATATGGTTCATTATTATGCATTCATATATTTATTGTAAATTGTATTTATTTACAATCGAAAGTGTAATGATTGGGTTCAACATTTGAACCCAGAGACATAGGAATTTTCTGAACTCCGTTATAAACTTGTGTGCAATGTCTGGGTGTTCAATTTTTACATTACATTTTCATTTAAATTGATAATTTCTCTAGATTTGTTTAACAAGTGCATATAGGGGTCCATGGGTAGTTAAAAAAATTACCCCTATTTATAGATCATGTTGGTATCAGAGCAGGCTGATTTGACAATGTTTTTTGTATCTTGTGCATTTGGAGTCTAATTTTGTGAGATAGGTTGAGGGATAGGTTTATCATACTCAGTAGTTTTCTTACACTTAAATTTGGATTATTCCTCTTATATATCTTAATCAAATTTTGAGTGCATGTTAAAGCATTGGTACAAGATTGAACTCATATTATTAAGCTTGGATATTTTTCAACCATTTTTGTAGATAGTTGAGCTCATTGATGTTAGCTTGGAATGTTAGTATGTGTAGAGTTTTATGATCATGTAGAAGAATGGTATTTTATCATCATTGGCATATAACATCAGGTTAGATTGTCACTTTACAGAAAGGCATGTGGTTATATAATGGATTCGTACATGATTGTCATCGTCAACTAAAGACTTTGTACCATGTAGAAGAAATGGCCATACATCGGGGTGGAAGTCATCATTATTGAGCTAGTTGAGTATCATTTCAGATGTTCATTGTGTAGAGGTTTGAGACCATGTATTAGAATGGTAGTTGATCATTGTCACCTGGAATCATCTTCAATATTCATTTTGTGTAAAGGTTGAGGCCGTGTAATATAATGGTAGTGTATAATTGATTGACATCTGACACCAGCTCAAAGCATCACTCTTTGTGGATGTTATTTGTATTTGTGCAGTAGGGTGATACCTGATTGTCATCCTTAGTCAAGGACTTATGTCAGGTAGAGGTATAAGATATGCAATGGGGTAAAATCACGATCACAAACACTTCTCATCACTATGTAGATGTTGAGGCCATGCAGTTAGATGGACCAAAGTGTCTTCTTTAGTGGCACCAAACTTTATTCTATGTAGAGGAATATTCCATGTAAAAGGATGAAGATTACTAGGAGGTTTCATCAACATGACACAGATGTCACATGTCTTGGGATAAAGCCATCAGTTATCTGATTGTGCAATAGTATCATACTATGTATATCTCTTCTCGGCAACACTAGGTTTGAGGTTCATAAGATTTTTGTGGACAAAAACCTTTCTCACTAGAGTGGTGTGATCCAAAGGAAATTTTGGGACTTTGGGGATTCCCTAGATCTCCCTAAACTATTCCAAAGTGGTATATCATTCAGTGAGCTTTCCATCGGTACCTAGAACACAAAAGATGGACTTCATGTGCTCAAGTTATTGCTGGAAAAAGTTTGGTCATAGTTCAGGCTCAAAAAATTCAACTGGCCAATGTGGCTGAAACACATAGCAGAAGAAAAAATTAAGCACAGAGGAGAAAAAATGTTATTGTATGATGCCAGTCTTTAACACTTATATTCAGACAAGTGGACCCCACTTTTTTCTTGTTGGAGGCCCTTGGCCAGGTTCAACACACTCTTTTCATGGAGGGGTGCCCTTTTCTCCACATCATTATTACACTACATGGTTGGTCCTCAGGATACCATGTGGCCTGCCACCACGATGACATTATAGTGGACTGATCCAACTCAATTTTGTATTGACCAACTTGGTGAATCATTAGGATGAGTTTATTGATATGGGTGATCTCATTACATGCCTCAAATAGCTCATGGATAGTGTTATTCAGTGAGTTGTTTATTCACAACTCACCACATTTCCCTATGCCTTGGGTGAGCTACCTAATCAAATCAATTATATTGCATCATAGTTCGGGCTATACTACATGGCATGTCAAATAATGCAGCCACTAACCAATATAACTCAAAGGGCTCAAAACGATAGGTTGTTAACCCCCACCACCCACTTTATTAACAACTTGGTGGGTAGTATAATGCAATAACCATGCAATGGTCAAACTTACCACCCCAGCCACTCACATGGCATTACAAACAATTGGCGGTATCAACTCTGCCACACACATGGTGGTCACACCATGCAGCTTAGTGGAAGCATCTCAATGGGTGTGTGTGGTGCTAGAAAAGGGCATATGTGGCCCAAGACACATTACACAATGGGCGTTTGAGCCCATTAAAACCCCACCACATTCCATAATGTGGTTCATGTGGGATTTATATCCCACCACCATAATGTAAAAGGGTACGTTTGGGGAGGATTAAACCCCCATCCACCCATTTATAAAATTTACTCCCCACCTCTACGTTACATAACTCAGCAAGCTATAAAATGATCTTGGGGGTATTTGTACACTCAGGTCTATGAAAATTCTACATATTGGTCCAGGCCTATTATAGGATTTATTATAAATGCCCATTTTTGGGGCACTTAGGAGATTTTTTATAACTCAGCATCAGCTAGAAAACTATCTAGAACCTGAGATTCTCCTAGTAAACCTCTTATATTTCGATTTCAGCTTTCCATCTGGGAGTTATGGAGGGATTTTTGATCACCATCTATGTATAAGCCATGTGCTTAAGGAGCATCATGTTGAAATCATCATTTTTGTAGCACTTAGAGGAAGAATGAGCCTTCGGTGTAAACTAGAGATTTAGTCATAGTTATGATACACTCCTGATGATGTATTTTTTAAAAATTTAAAGGTGTTGAGATGTTTTTTTACCTTTTGGAATTCATTCAAGTACTTGGATTCCATCTAGAGCCTTCGTCAAGTGTGCATCTCTTTAAAGGAAGACAATTTAGAGATATGATCTTCTGCACATTATTCATCTTGGTGATTAACTAAAATTGATATAAAGTATGGGAAGTATAACAATCTAGTTAATATAATATAGGAGGACTAAAATGATGTAAAATAGGCTAAAGCAATATAGAATATTTGTAAATAATTATACTAATTGAAAGAAGACCCTAAATGTGGAAATATGTAAAAGGAAAGGACTTAGTTGATTACTGGAGACTATCACAGGTTGTCGCAAGTCTGACTGTAGAACCTGGAAGTAGAAAAAGACCACTCAAGGGTCCCATAAAGGTCAGGTGTGGAGGATATAAGGGGACTGCAATTCCCAAGAAGGTGGGTTCCCCGAGGTGCCCTAGTCTCTATAAATTCTCATAATCTGGTTTTGGCAGTGTCGTAAGGTGTCCTGCATTTCTCTTTGCATGTTACACTGGATCTACCAAATTGTTTCGGGTGTGTGAGATAATACAAGATGAAGGAATGACCTGTAAAAGAAAAAGAAGTATCAAAACCCTAAAAATAAAATATGTAAAATGAATGGGTCGGAATGACCTCATCTGCCACAACAGTGGGCTTACTAAACTAAGTGTTTCACTACATTTTGGACCCAAATGTAGTTCTGGTGTGTATGTGTGTGCATTTCATGCCTTAGGTGTTCTTGTTCCAATCGCTCTTCATGAAGTAGTGAGTAATAATAATTATAGAAAATGTAATAACATATGTGCATGAAATAGAATAGAATCCTCCCTTTATGTTGTGTGTGTTGATGCAGATCTCTTATCCTTGATGCATGGCATTATGTGGATGTAATTGATGCAATGGATGTAACTCTAGATCGAGTGATAGTAGTTTGTGATGCTAGGACTCTCATTATGGTCTCATAACTTTGTATTTATATTCTTCTCTTACTATGATTTCATAATTAACACCGACATGGCCAACTAGGAAAAAGATAAGGATGAAAAATGGCTAGATGGGGCACAAAAAGAGGTGGGAAAGTAGAACATGGACCGGCACACCCCATGTGGAACTAGGGCACCCTGGGGTACCCCAGTATAGGTCTGGGTGCCCCAGTTTAGGCTAAAATGATGGGAAAATTATGTTATAGGTGGGCATGTATAGGAAAATACATGGGAACAAATAAATAAAAGATAAAAATAAGAAGGCCAAAAGGTGGGATTAATCAGTACTCTCTTCACTTGAGAACCCTCTAAATAGTAGTATAAGACCAGGATAAATAATACCTAATGTGCATGATTTTGTGTCTACACTCAATTCTCAACTATGCGTAGAGCTTGTTTACGACCATGCAATAGAATAGTAGTTGATAGTGGAGGAGATTATTATTCTCTATTTACTAGTTCGGATTCATTACGAATCAACTAGTTACATGATCATTTTATTATCTATTTCAAAGTCCTTATGATTTAACTAGATATATGATCACCTGTATGCTCTTTTTTAGATCCCTTACGAATCATCTGAGGCATTTTTCTTTTACATTTATTTAGCTCAGTTCTTCACTCTATGTAGAGGTTGTTTGTGGTTTCGCAACAGAGTGGTAGATGTTCGTGAAGAAGACTTAGTACTTAAGGAGGTTTGGTTTGGAGTCCTCTGGAGTCAACTATTAAATGTTATTCTGGAGGCCAGTTCGGATTCCTTGTGGAATCAACTAGTAACATATGGTTCATTGTTATACAATCATAGGCTTCATTGTAAATTGTATATGTTTGCAATTGAAATTATAATGAATTGGTTTAACATTCGAATTGGAGAGGTAGGCATTTTATGAACTCCAATATCAACTTGTTTACATTGAGTGGGTTTTCACTTTGTACATTGCATTTTCATTTAAGTTGATAATTTCTATGGATTTTTTAACAAGTGCCTATAGGGTTTCATGGGAAGTTAATAAATTTTACCCCTGTTTACGGATAATAAAGTCTTAAATTTACTCATTTTTAGTGTTGAACTTAATATATTTTCAACCCAAGAACCTATATTTGGATTAAAAAGACGTCTTGGTGGAGTCTTGCACATATTTCTTTGTAATAATTTCTAAATTCAAATATTTACTCTACCAGGTCTATCCTTAAACCCTACCTAAGGTTTATCCCAAATTTGTGTTTTGAAGGGCTTAGACATTAAATGTTGGCTTAAAAATTTTTAAAAATAATATTGGTAACCCCCTAAACCATCTTTTTGAGGAATTATAGTTTATGTATGTCTAAAGACTCAAATATTTCTGAGAGTTTTCTCTAGGAAGGACTATCCTATAAAACATGTCTAATTGGAGAATATCAACTTAGTGAAACAAGGGCCTAAATGTTGATTTTGGTCATGAAACTTCATTTGCAACCATAACAGGATGATGGGTATCAATAAAGCCTTTAATTTTATTTTGAAACCCCTTCATCCAAAAAATATGCTTGAAAAACCTTAGTAACATGGCTATAAGCAGAGAGAGCTAGTATTTGAGAGCAAGGTGGTGGAAATTAGGTTTACATTGGGAATGGTGAAGTAAATTTTTGCATGGAGTTTATGGGGCCAAATGGGTATTGAGATATAGTCCTAATTTATTTTAGGTCACTATATATTTCTCCCAAATACAATCTTAGAAAGGTGTTGTTCTCAAAAAGTAAACAAGGCAGTTTAGAGAAATTTGATAGAGGATGAAACTATCCTTTGTTTCTAATCAATTTGAATGTAATGGTTGCATCTATAGAGAATGAAAATAGAGTAATTTAATTCCATCTCTCAGTAAAGGGTTAAAATAATAAAAATTTAATGTTTTAGATCTTATCTAGGCTAGAGAATAGCGATCCTCTTGTAGGGTGAAAGAACAGTTTTGGAGTGTTGTTATTGTTAGTTATATTTACGTGTTGACTTGGTAAGTGTCCTTGAAAGTCCTCTACATCATGAAACTCCTTAATACACTCTAGAACTCTAGGTGAAGGATTTGATGCTCTTTTGCTAGACTTTGGTGTTTTTTTCATACTCTAGTAATTTTTTCCAAACTCTAGCACTCTGCAACTATACTATGGAAATCTATAGGAAGCATCCGAATATGAATTACTAAATTCCAAATATTTTGGAACTTATCTAGATAAAAATTGAAGTTCTAAAATTTTATTTGAGATGGTTCAGTCATGTTTTGTAGAGGTTAAAAGTGTTGATTGTATCCTGAGTCAAGTATAAATCTTGAGCATGTATTATGGAAGGACTACCAAGGTAGAAAAAATTTTACAATATATTTTCTTGAGTGGAAAGTCATATCAGTATGTGTAGACACCTAAAATTCACTTCCATAATTTTAATTCTAAAGTGGTACTAGCTATCATCTATTTTCTCATTTCCATTATAATTAGTTATTTCCGCTAATTAACTAATGTTTCCCTCTATTTTGGTTAATTAAAAACACTTGGTTAATTAAATATCTCCTATCACATTCCGGATGCCAATTAATGGCACTCTGTTAGTTATAATCCTCTTCAAATCAAACAATTACCTATTATTAGCCAATTAAGCCTATTTATCCTTGTATTTAAACAATAAACACTTTTATTAGTTAAAAACTCATCTTCCAACCATTCAAAATAGATTTCATCCCCATTTGCATCCATTTCTTCAAGCTTGGTTAGTAAAAGAAGATGTAAACATGGCCTTGTAGCCAATTTATTGAGCTCTCTTCACCATCAATGAAGTAGCAACACAGTTTTGATTGCTTGTAATCTTCATAGGTTCAATTTATTTAGCAGTCATTAACATAGTAAGAATTCTTATATTTTAGATGATTAATTTCATGTATATTTCCTTATACATTCTCATAAGCTTTGATCTTGTTAGTACGATGTTAGATTTTAGTTTAGCTATTTAGACTACTATGTGTTAGTCTAAGCTAATTAACTTTACAAAGTTTAATTTATTCACATTTGGCACACCTGGTGGAACATACCTCATTGTTCTTTACATTCATTTTCAAGATTTCTAGATTAGTTTCAATATTTTGATGTAGTAACCCTTTTTTTGCATTTTTAGATAAATATGAGGTTTCTTAACTAGTCCAGTTAGGATTGCTTTGTTTTTATGCTCTTTGGAGGATCAAATCAAAAATTCTCATTTTTTCATCACCTACAGGAAATTTATGCTTGTGTTTTTTAGATGCACACTCTAGTTTGAAGTGGTGCACTGGTGTTACTCAGGTCACGTTGGTGCTACTAATATTGTGCTCATGTTACTATGGCCACACTAGTGTCTCTTGCGGCACATACACGTTGAAATTATTTTTAGCTCTCCATGTCATGGCTACACTGATGTTACCAGTGCTGCGGTGGTGTTTCTCTAGACATGCTGGTGTTAAATTGTCTGCTTTCCCATATGTGTTTTCTGTCAGAGCCACACTGCTATGTTAAAGGTTTCACTACTATTTTCAAGGATGTGTTGGTTTTGTCAGGGACACATTGCTGTTAAAAGGGGTGTGCCTATGTGATTTATTCAAATTTTATACTAACTTCAAGATTTAAAATTTTTAATTTCTGTGTTTTTTTTGTTTGCAGGTTTCCTTATCTATTTTCTATAGGTTTTAACATTTTTTATCATATTTCTAACAAATTTTCTAAAGTATTGATGAATGTTTTTGATTCCATGCTTTATGTAAGTTAGGCTAGAATTTTTTGTATGTTCTTCTTTTACACCTTAGGATGATCTTGAGAATCAAAAACAGCTTTTAGTTTTCTTTTTCTAACTTTTTGGTTAAATTAAAAACTTCATATTTCATTTTTGGCTTAAGGGAATGAACATTTACAAAGTTTGAAAAACTAGGTACAAAAGAGATGCAAGATTTTCCATAAATGGTTCATTTAATTGCAAAGAATTTATTTACTTTTTATTTGGATTATTTCTTGTGTATGCTCTTCTTTTACGTCCTTGGATGATCTTGAGAATAAAAAAAAAACACTTGACCCTCTTTCAATTAATGTGCTTTTTGGATAACTACTAACATTTGAGTTGTAGGAACTAAACGCTTGCCAAAGAATTTGGATCTTACAAAAATCTAACTACACGTGTGTTGAAGGTTCTCAATGGTGTTCTAAAACCTCATTTCTTAAATCTGAAAGATAAAAAACACACCACTTTATTCGACATGCTATATTTTTAGGTTTTGGTTAAGAGATACGGTTTGTACTCTTTAAACAATCAGAAGTGCCTTGGCATAAGCTATCAAAACCCATAAGGATGCTCCTAGGAACCCCAAAGTAGTTCACACCTTAAGAGAATGAGTGAAATAAATGGGAAGTGCTTCGCTACCCAACTAAATAGTACACCTTTTGTGAGATTAACATCAAAATTATCTTCACGCAACCCTAGTGGGATACAACTGAACATAATTTATTGTTCATTATATTAAAGGGGGTAAAATAAAGCCAATATACTCCAAGATTTAGGCATTGCAACTTTCTTGGGAAACTGTACTTACATAGATAGTTTGTGACATCTAGAGAGTGAAATAATTTAGGAAGCTTGCTTCGTGAATCCACAAGGTTATGACTTTATCTACCACATTCTATACATATCTCACGAAGAAAAAATATTTTTGGATTCATAACCTTGTCATTCGAACAAGGGGAGATTTCATTGAATTTGAGGCCTAGTGTTATTCATCACGAAATTTGTGAAGTGTTACTTTTTCCTAGTTTTTCACTTGTCCTAAGACAAGGCAAAACTCTGCCAAAGTTGCACCTAGTATTTTTCATCACCACTTGGTCTACTCCTTTGTTATCTTGTTACCCATTTTGGGAAAAAACATAACATCATGTGTAGTGCTATCAAATATTGTGGCCACCACTTTTGCACCCACTTACATCGTTCCTTATTGTGACTGTGATAGTAAGCGTTGAACGTGTGTTGGTACATATTTATATCTTGATAGCTATTATATTAATACTCATGTCAATATTATGATTTTGGTTAGGTTGTCTCATTATTTACTTCCTTTGATTTTTTACGCTACTCACATTATAGCCATACAATTTTGATACTTATGGCTTGTTTCCTTTGTGAAAATTTATCTAAGTCTCTAAGTTGTATTGTTATGCTGCTCACATAAATAACAACATCTTGCTAAACTTAGACTTGGTTTTTTATCCCAACATTACCTTGAGTTTTGAAAAGTTTTGTTACTTTTCTCATGTTGTGGTGACATCATTTTGATACTAAAATTTTGCTTTCTCCATAAATCTTGATTAATGTTTCCAAATATTGTTGTTACATTTCTTGCATTTGTAGCCTCCTTTTTCATAACTTGGACTTTATTTGTTTCTAAAACTAGTTTTAGGATACCTTTTTGGGAGATCACGTCAACACCTTTTTAGTATTTAGGTCTTGTTTATTTTAAACTTGACCTAAGTGGTGATATTGTTTTGTCACTATTTACATCAAAGGTTATACTTGAAAAATGTAGGGAGTAACTATTTTGTTCTTGAATCAAAGTATTGTACTTTATCATTGTGTCCTAGATACTTTTTCGTACACATACCTTTTCATAGTTTTTCATTTTTTATTCATCAGTGTCCTTAGTGCATATTTCATTTTGACTTGTTACCATTATTTATTCGTCATTATTTGTGACAAATTTCATGTCATTACATTTTTTGGTTTTACCTAGGGTCCATTTTAATCAACCTTAGCAAAACTTTACTCATCATTCCTCATACAACCAAAATGGGGCATCGTAAAATAGGGTCAACTCCCTTTACAGATGAAAAATTAAATCCACTTTTAGAGGACAATGTTTTGATTGATCATATTAGTGGTGAGGAGAATTCTCCTCAAGCATATTTTCAATTCAACCCTACCCAAATATATAATTTCTTGTTTCACAACAAAGATGAAGTTCTTATGCACATTGTAGAGTTGAGGGACTGGTTTCCTTCCATGGTTAATACTTCTCTTCTTGCCAACATGGTTTAAGGAGAAGAAGAATTAGATCATACACTTTGTAACGTTGATGAAATCTTAAACTCTGGACATGGTTTTACTTCCAGCCCAAGGAATGACGAAGAAGTGCCATCATAAAATGATGGTGGATATCACATCCCCATTTTTAAGATACATTGTTAGGATCATGAAGAGCATGTCAATCATGAAAAACCTCCTTCTCAAAAATCTCGTAAAGAGATACCATCCCAAGAACTAACCTTAGAATAAAAAATGCAATCCCTTTCTCACCAATTAGTAAGTCTGACTTCGCACATTACTAAGGAATCCACAAAGACTCATATGCAAGAAAAACCTAGATATTCTTATTTAGAGTTCTAAACAAAGACTCCTAGGAAATAAAAACTAAAAGCTTCGTGCTACGAGTCTTATACCAAAATTCCTAAACAAAAGAAACCTACAAGGGGTTACGAAAGGTTATATACAGATAACCAAGATGAAGAAACATCTAGGCTTAACAGCTTGTATAGGCCTAACCCATTAACACAAGACCAAATCTTCAATCAAGAGTTCTTATCAATGAAGAACATCCTTACTACCTTACAAGAAGGTAAGTTAGGACCCAATAAGAAATATCAATTTGAAGATTTATGTATGTATCCTTTTAATAGGGATATGTTAAAATTTCATTTCCCTAGACACTTTGATTGTCCAAAATTGGACAATTACAATGGCAAGGGTGATCCAAGGAATCATGTCAAATAATTCTTCATGGATTTCCAAGAGGTCCCCTTCAGTGATAACTATCTTATATTCCTTTTCCCATGTAGTTTAGGGGGACAAACACTCGAGTGGTTTTTGTATATACCATAGGGATCTATTTCTACATGGCCAAAATTGGAATAAATATTTTTACACCACTTCTCCTTCAATATGGAGAATGATGTCACTATGATTGACATGTACAACACAAAACAACATTATGAGAACTTCATTGGTTTCTTACAACAATGGCTGGGGTTAGCCAGTCGCTTCCCTTGCTCTATACCAGAGAAATAGTTATTTGAAATCCTCATACCTAACTTACACCCCAATATTTCTTTCCAATTGCAAATGCATTGTGGTAATACAATTGAGGAGGTTATAGAACAAGGTAGAAAAATAGAAAAAGCATTGTTGAAAAAAGGAACGTTAAAACCCTTATCGCGAGAGAGACATGATTTGAAACCTAATAACGATTCAAAACCTACTAAAAAAATCCAAGTTTGTTCCAAACAAAAACAAAAACCTCATAGGTGAAAAAATTACATATTCTATATAGGTGCAGGTGATTCAAAATCATGCTCTCTTAAAACTAGCTAAGGGACCTCCGGTCCCTGAGTATAAACATCATACATTTACTCCTCTATCTGACTCTATGCCATCAATACTTAAATTGTTAGAGGTGGTTAACATGGTAAAATACCCAGAAACAAATCCTTATCTCGATGATGCACCTAAACCATCTTGGTTTAGATAAAATGAGTATTGCAACTTTAATCATGTTAATGGTAACAAAACTGATAAAATCTGAAAACTAAAGCACTATATCCAGGACGTAATTGAAATCGGTGACATGGAAATGGATTCCTTGGGAACTAAAAAGTCTCCCAATGTTGACATGGGAATTTATAAAGAACCTTTCCCTAAACATAACAAAGAAAAGGAAAATTTGGATCAAGGATAAACGTCCCCAAATAAAGGTATTGGCTATGTTTATAAAGAAATATAAACTATGTGGCCAAAAACAAAAATTCTTATGATGTAGTAATTGGTTGCATAAAACCATTCATTTAGCATAAAAACACAATAAATGTAAAATAAAAGAATTTTTCTATGCTAATGCAATGTTCTCACCTTTTTATTTCAAAACCTACTTCTTCTATCTCTTAGGATAGTCACTATGATGTCTTGGAGCAACTTGAGAAGACTATCCCTAAGATATTGATATTAGATCTTCTTAAGATCTCTAACATACACAAGGACATACTTTGTAATACATTACAAGGATTAGGAGTGTAAGTTTATATAGATCCTACCCACTTCCAAGAAATGGTGGCACGGGTTTCTCTAATGGAGTATATAACCTTTAGTCAAGAGGAAAGTCCTAGAGAAGATCCTTCACACAATTTTCCCTTACACATTGAGGTTATTATCAATCACAATAAAATTAAATGGTGCTTGTGGATGGAAGATCAGGCCTAGACATTCGTACCTTGAAGCTTTCTCGAAAATCGGTTCATATTGAAATAGATCTAGAAACAAAGGTCATCACAATCAAGGCATATGATAATGAAGAGTGACAGTCAACCGACATGATAACATTCTCACTGGGAGTAGGGCCTACTACTCATGATACAAATTTCCATGTTTTAGACTTGGAGTTACCTTATAACATACTTCTAATCCACCCATGGATTCATGTCATGCAGTCCATGCCATTTATGTATCACCAGCGTCTGAAGCTATACTATGAAGGGAAAATTATAACTATTCCACGGGATCCTTAACCTTTTGCTCATTGTAGAGCATTATCATGTTACTTCCCTAATTCCATTGATTACCCTTCCATAGAGATGTTTGTTCCAATTCAATATAAGGATATTTCCTCCCGAGTTGATCCATATGCCTTGACCCCTAATGAAAATGTTGTTTTAATGTCATTTGTTCCCTTTTCTACATGGGAGATGAATACCCTTTCAACTGGTTATGAGGAGCATAATCTCCAACATGACCTTCTGGTTTCAAACCTTCTCCTATCACCCAAATCATAGGGTAGGCCTTGTCACAAATGTCAACATCCTAGAGGCAATTTTCCCTTCACATATTTCACTCTTGGTGGTTTAATAGATGATGAACAACTTCTATGTAACTCTATGATACCACCTCCAACTGATGAGATGGCATCGTGCTACCAGGATCCTATATATGCAATTCTGAAAAAAAAAATGATGTACGCCAAGGGCTACCAAGGGTATGGTTATGACACACATGAACGAGGAGTGTGGGAACCTCTTCCAGAACCCCACAAAAAAATGTGCTAGAATGGTATTGGTTGTCGACCATATGGGTCTATTCAACATGTTTGTAATTTCACTACCTCCACACGCATAGATAGTGTATCAGGTTATGAAAGAGAAACAAATTCCTAGTGTAGTATTTACAAATATCTTGCCTCTACCAATTTATTTACTGATACGGCTATATTAACTATATCCCCTACCTTACATATCCTCATTCTTGAATTAAAATTTGTTTATCCTTCCTTGAATTGGGACCAATAACAACATGTACCGATTGACTTGTTTTCCAATGATGAGGTTATTTGTGATTTTATGGGTATCCGAGATGACATCCTAGTAGGTGATCATAAAAAAGGATTCTCCAATAACCTGAAGATATGTGCGTATTTTAGGGAGGAGGCTGAGTTTTTTATCATCAAAATAAAATAAAAATGAAGGGAAAAAGTTCCATAGAAAATCCTTGCAAAAAGAACAAGTCCAAGTATTACCATGAAAACCTTTTTGAGGCACTGGTAGCGAAACAAAAAGAAAAATTACATGACAAAGAAATTGACTTATCTAAGGGTAAAAATATCATCAAGACACCCTTAGAGGAAAATATCAATCTCCCCCTTAATCCTACATGCATGGAAGAAGAATCTAAGCTTCTTGTGGAGGAGACCATTGAGATTAACTTCGGAACAGAGGAGTTACCTAGGATGGTTAAGTTAGGAGCTTCCCTCTCACCTCAAGAATGGAATGACATTTTTCTTTCTTTTGTGTTAATTATCAGACATATTTTCTTGGTCCTACACATATATGTCAGGACTTGATCCTACATTATTAGTGCATAATCTTGTTGTACTCCTAGACGTAAAGCCTATTAAGCAAAATATCAGGAAAATGCATCCTTGTGTTGCCTTGTTGGTTAAAGAGGAGATGGAAAAATTATTGGTAGTAGGATTCATTCGGCATATTGATTACTTAGAATGGATTTCAAATGTTGTACCTGTACAGAAAAATCCCATAGGTATCAGAATTTGTATAGATTTTAGAGACATAAACAACTATTTTCCAAAGGACACCTTTCCTCTCCCCAACATTGACATGATTTTCAATTCTATGGCTGGTTATGAAATTCTATCACTCATGGATGGATTTTTAGGCTATGATCATATTAATATTGTGGAGGAGGACCAACATAAGACAACTTTTACAACCCCTTGGGGAATATTCTATTACCGAGTTATACCCTTTGGCCTCAAGATTACAAGCGCAACTTATCAGCGGGCTATGACCATCATCTTTCATGATATAACAAGTGACATAATGGAAGATTATGTGGATGAAATCCTGGGAAAGTCCAGAATTAGAGAAGACCATCTAACTATTCTATGGCACATCTTTCAGTGTCTAAGGGACTACAAGGTCCATCTCAATTCAAAGAAATATGTCTTTAGTGTGTTATAAGGGAAATTACTAGGCTTTATCATATAACGAAGGGGAATTCAATTAGATCCGGCTAAGGTCTCGGCTATCAAAAAGATGCCTCCTCCTATAAACATCAAACAATTACGCAGCTTACAGGGGAAAATATAAGAAATCAGGAGATTCATATCCTAGCTTGCAAACAAGAGTCATTCATTTACGCATCTTCTCAAGAAGGATGTAGAATTTTTATGGGGTCCATAAAAAAAACAAGCATTTTCTTTGCTTAAAGAATATCTGTCAAAACCCCTTGTTCTAATGCCACCTACTGCAGGTGAACCACTATTGATGTATATTTCTACTACACAATTTGCAATTGGAGCACTCTTGGCCCAATATGAAAAGGAGCAGAAGGAAAAAGCTTTGTATTACCTAAGTCAGACATCTATTTCTTATGAGCTCAATTATCCATAGATCAAAAAGGCTTTCTTGGCCGTAGTTTTTTTATTTCAAAAAATACATCATTATTTGCTAAACAACAAAGTCAAGCTAATATCAAAGGTGGACCCACTTAAATATTTTTTTATCAAATCCATCACTTATAGGAAAGATGGCTAATTGGATCATCTTACTCAGTGAATTTGATATCAAGTATGTTAACCAAAAATCAATCAAGGGGTAGGTACTGGTAGATCAATTAGCTGAAGCCCCTTTACCAGGTACAAAACCATTGAATTTGGAACTTCCAGATGCTTCACTCATGTATATCAAGGAATCCATAACATGGAACATGTATTTTGATGGATCCTTCACATTCCATGGTTTAGGAGTAGGAGTGGTGCTTATAACTCCTTTAGGGGACTTGATCCCATAAGCTTTCAAAATAGGATTCCCATGCACAAACAACATAGCAGAATATGAAGCTCTCATTGTAGGCTGAAGATAGCTATACATGCTGGGACATCAGGAAGCTCAATGTAACTGGAGATTATATGTTGATTATCAAACATGTTACAATATGAGTACAAATTTAAGGATGAAAAACTCATTCCTTATAAAAATGGTTGATACATTAAAAGAGTACTTTGTGCAGATCACATTTGAATAGATTCCTAGAGTGTGGAATTGAGTGGCAGACACCATGGCTATGATGGGTTCTTTTTTACGCATCCCACCTGGACAGAATGATATACCTTTCTTTGTGGATCACTTACTAACGTCAACATATGACATGTCAGAGTCTTGTCTAATATGTTAAGTTGTTGGTCCCTATTCACCATGGTACCTTGATATTTTCAACTACCTTCATGATGGAACCTTCCCTCTAGACATTTCCCATTCTGATAAAAGAAACCTTATCCAGCATATATCCCACTACACCTTACTTTGGGGAACTCTCTATCATAGAGGGTATGATGGGAATCTATTGTGTTGTCTTAAAATTGACGAATCCATCTTAGTAATTAAGGAGGTTCACGAAGGTATATGTGGGGCTCATAAAAATAAGATAGTTTTGGCCAAGAATATACTAAGAGTAGGATATTATTGGCCTACCATGAAAAATGATTTCTGCAAGTATGTAAATAAGTGTTTGTTGTGTCAGAAATATGGCAATTTGATTTATGTGCCAATGTAATCCTTGTACCCTATTACAATGTTGTGGTTATTTTCAAAGTAGGGGATCAACCTCATAAGAAATCTTACCCTAACATCCTCTAATGGCCACATTTTCATTATCACTGCCACTAAGTACTTGACAGAGTAGGTAGAGGCTTTTCCTTTCAAATATATCATGGGTGCACAGATATCTAAGTTTATGATGAACCATATCATTTGTCACTATGACATCCCTTCGACCCTTATCACAAACAATGGAAAATCCTTTAAAAATAAAACCGTGAAGGTGTTATGTAAATGCTTTCAATTCAATCTCAAGTACTCAACCCCTATTACCCTCAAGGTAATGGGAAGGTTGAGCCCACAAATAAAACCCTTGTCCATATTATAGAGAAATATGGTGAAAAAAACTAGCCACAACTGGCATCTACATATTCACCCAACCCTCTGGGCATATAGAACATCCATCTACACCCCTACTAGTGCAACTCCATATTCCCTAGTATTCAGAACTAAAGCCACTTTTACCTCTTGAGATTGATCTCCCCTCTTTTCATATAGAATTGAGAGAGTACCTAAATAAAGAGGAGGATTACAGAGTGGATCAGCTAACAAAGATGGAGCTATTGGATGAGAAAATAATTCATGCCCTTGATCACCTCAAAGTGTATCAGAATTAAATGCATAGAAGTTATAACAAGAGAGTATTGACTCACCAATTTGAGGTAGGAGACCTTGTGATGAAGGAAAATCATATCAAAACCACCAAGGACCATGAAAAGAAAGGAAAGTTGAAGCCAAACTGGTTAGGGCCATATGTTGTGGTCACAAAATATGGTTCAGGTGCATACAAACTTTCTCACTCATATGGTGATGAACTAAAGGAACCCATGAATGCCATGCATCTCAAGTGGTTCTATGCTTGAGTATGGGGTTCCTCAAAAAATAGAAAAATCAAACAAAAAAGTATAAAAAATAGAAAAAAGAAAAGAGAAAATCAATGTGTCTAAGTGTGAAAACCATGTAATTGTGGCACTTTGAACAAGTCCTTTGGTGAAAACCAGTTTCCAGTGCCATTGGAGGGTCTTTTGTTCACAAGCATCTCAAAATGTAGGATTATGATGGCTTTATCCTAAGCTAGTCCTTTCCTGTGTTTGAGATACTTTTGAGCCTATCCCTCTTGGCCTTGATCCAGCTGATCCAACTTTTGTGTGCAAAGAGTTTTCCTTTGTATATTCCCATCTCATGCTTGGGGGTAACTTTGCATATTCAATTCTGAACATACGCATGGCATTCTTCCCTTGTACATCCCATCTAACACTGGGGGCATCCATGTTTCTTTCGTTTCCTTGCACATAGCTTCAGAAAAATCTATGAAAAACACAAAAACATTTTTATAAAAAAATCCCAAAACATTCACATATGGTAGTTCGAAAAATCAAAACATTCAAATGTGCTTCATAGAAAACTAAAAAATAATAGAACATTGTCTCGAGATAATACCAAAAACAATGTAAAACGTCTCAAAATTGTCCCACAAAAACAAAGTAGTAGTTTGCTTACTTTAGTTGTTTGATTATACATAGTTTTGATTGCATTACTTCTTCGTGTTGTGTGTTATAATTTGATTCATTTATTTACTTAGATTGAATGTTACTTTAATCTATTGTAAATTACATTGAGTTCATTTTATCTTGCATATTTGTACATAGTTGTGTTGTTTTGATTAGATTTGATTAACTTTTGCCTATGCTTGTTTTCTTATACATTTTGTTATCATTTCATCATCATATCATCTATCATCACATCTATACATGATATATCAATAAATGATAAGCTACATCATCATGAAACTGAAAATTAAACATGTATGCTAAGCTAACATCATATGATATCACCAAGAGGGGAAAGAGGGATCACCTTCTATCCCCCCCTCAAACATAGACCATAATAAAAATGTGGATTAAAAATGTTATCTCAGAAACAAAATGCAATAAGTAAAAAATGGTCCATCATCATATATCATCATAATTTAAAATTACCAAGTAAAAAATCAATGTGTCTCGATACATATCAGATACAATAATGCCATCATGGGCATGGATAAAAATGTGCCTTCATCAAGAGGCATAATAAAAAATAGTACATAAGTACATCCATACAAAAATGTGCCTTCATATCGAGGCATGTACATCAAAAATACATACATAAAAAATGTATATGTCAATATAAAAAGTCAACCATGACTCTCTCTACCTCTAGACTGTCTGGCCTATGTCCAGGTGGTGGCATCTACTATGGGCCCTATGGTGGTGGAATTTTTTGTTATGAGCCCTGTGATGGTGCAACATATTGTGAACCATGTGGTGGTGGTACCTACTATGTTAAAGGCATCTATACTGATCTCACAGATTGACATGGTCTCTACGATCTAGATCTAGATATACTACCAGAAAGCTGACAGTAATCTAGAGACATATAACCTATCAGGACAGTTACATGGTATAACACTCTGTAGTACGCAGCCTCACTAGTGATTGAAGCACACTCAAACACTAGATATGGGACTCTTGTAGTTATCCCTTCCTACTGAAGCACATCGTGCTCTACTCTAACATTGGCCAAATCTTCCTCAATTGGGACCTCTATGATATAACATGAATCTCTCTCTAGCCTATATGCTATGGTCTCTCTCATAGCTAACAGAGACCTCTCTGTAATGATCTAGTCATCTCTCAGTAGTGAGTACCTGAAATGTATTGCCACAACCTACTAAAACTCTACTGGAAGGTAGTTAACTCCCCTGCACCCTATGTATCTATCTACATCCCCCACCTATGAGGACTCTGTGGTGGGGTCCCCATCTATATCCTCTATCTCCTCCATCTAACTCATTCCATCCCCTCCACCCCATCCACCTCCCCCATCATGGGGCAGACTACTACGTGAGGTGGTGAAGGGCTCTGGTGGTAACTACTATGTGTTCTATAAAGCACCTACTACTGTACCAGTACCTGTTTGTTGTATCGAATGGGGCATCTATGGAGATTTAACATGTGGCTGTGTAAGCATCTGACCCTGAACCGGTATATCAGTACCCAATCTACCCTAGCCCCCTTCCTGTGGATATTCCTACTTCTTAGAGATCCTTTAGCCCTGTAGGCCTTGTGCATGAAGATCTGCCCTGTAATGTGTTGCCTGAATAGCCACCTCTAGTATGGTGAAATATCTGCACAAAAATTGTCATACCATGCTAGATAATATTAGGTCTCCCTTGGATCCACTATTTGTGGCCACTAGACCCAAGGTTATGGGACCACTTGTGAGAATTTATCATGTTCTCATCATAACCTAATATGAGTCCCAATGTCAAAATTCTCTCTAGATCAGTGTTTGTAAGACATCTCATCTCCAAGAATCCCTTAGATGAGGCCAAATTTATGATAGAATTTTTCCACTTAGTACCGCTCAATGATATTGTCCCTGCTCCCAATGATAAAATGATCAACCCCTGTGGTGCTAAGCTCTATTGCATCCTTAGGCCACTGAAATAATCTATATGGCCATCATGTAATCATGTGAAGCTAAATCTCATCAAAGGCCTGCACTTGTATTAAGGTGTGTCTCCTAGTGTGCCCACGTATGTCCTCCACCAACTAGTACCCAACCCATAATGGATGGCTTGCCAAGAGCCACTCACAACACTTCTAGTAGATTTGCCCTATGACGATATGATCCCAGGCCCATATCTAAAGTAATGTCATTGGACCCATGGTCTTCTGACCATGGTATTTTATAAAATGTAAATATGTATACAAATGGGCTAGTAAGCACTGCCCCCAGCAATAAATCTCTCCGCTGATAAGACCATGTATAACTCTAATCAATCCTAAAGAAAAATGAGCACCAGTCTTGTGAGGAAGCAAGTATGCTACTGATAAGAGCCATCAAATATACTGAACCCATATGCAAGTCCGGTGGTCAACAGAAACATCTGGTAATGTCAACTGACATACCCTAACGAGGTATGTCCCCTATACTGAACATCTCAATAATACTTTGAAGAATATGGCTTTGGTCACCATCATAATATCAACTGGCCCTAGATTGACACTCTCAAAATACACCACACATCCTATAAAGTAACACTTATCTCATCCATTCCAAAGTGAAACTTTTGACTCTCGCTTCACCATCTCTTAGCTAAGGTTATCAGAAGGTTGTGGTCCAGAGTAATCTACAGCATGCAGGCCACATGTGAAAGACCCATAACATCTAAAGTCATCTCCAAGAAGATGTGATCATAGTGCCATGAGAAGGTAGCCTCATAGGCCCTGTAACCACCCATGTTGCTCCGCATCTCCAATCTAGGTAGACCAATCTGTAAAAATGGGGAAAAACACTTGTTAACATCAATTTCTTCTAGGAAACATTATCTAATTTATATTCTTCCTAATTATCCTAAAATTATTCTAAGGCCATAATTTTGCACCAAGTACTTGCCATTTGTACACAGTGCACTAATTTTAGTTCATCACTCCCTAGTAGCACTAGTGCCCCCTTTCCCACACCAGTGCCTTTGTTTTAACATAGGCACATCCCTATTCCCCCCAAATACCTAGTTCAATTTGCCAATGCTATTTTGCTCGCACGCCCATTTAGTGCACATGTATCCCACACTTGTGTAGACCACATATTATTCACACCAGTTCACCTATTTGTACATGCATACAGCCCTGTATTATTTTCTTCACGCCAGTGCACCCTATGATCATGCATGTGCACTTCAGGGGCCACGCACTTTAACCATGCCATTTTATAACTATAATAAATGTACTTAAATGAAGTCAAAAATGAAATTTTTTCTTTGTGTATCTTTGGGCCGTCCCTAGGAAGCCTCATGTAGTCTCGAACTCGGTTGGTGCACGGTGTCTATGGTTCTGAATCCTTTCCATTCCTCTCACAAGTCAGAGAAAAATCACTCATAAAAATTGGTAAGGGTAACTATTCAAATAACTCGCCGCGATGGTTTTAACCCCCCATGGCTTGGTATTTATACCCGTTGTGACCCCCCGTGTCATGTCTCTCACCCTCAAAGCACTATGGGACCTTCGTGATCATTAAAAATTCTTCTACCACTCGCTATGATGATTATTTTTAATAAATAATCATTTTTCACCCATTTTGCTACACTGGGACATGTTTTTCACTTCTTGGTGACCCTTTCTGCTACCTAGGGCATATTTTTTCCTTCCAGTGATTTTTAATGATATCCCATGATATTTCATTCTTCTAAATCATTTTCTTCTATAAAATTAAAAAAAAAAAAAAAATTCAAAAAACACCAAAAAAACATGGTAAAAATTCACAAAAATCCAAAAATTTTTGTAAAAAATTAAAAAAAAATCAAAATTTGGTAAATGACATGCATGTAGCTGAATCCTATATCAAATTCATTGTCCTCAAACATCAAAATTTTCCTACAAAACATCTTTCTTAGGTTCTCACTTTTTCTCGCACAACGACTCGCGATTCATTTTGATCTACCTTCATCAACAAAGTTGGTCATGCTTGCTATGTCTATACTCCTTTGGCAACAATGAGTTGTTGGGTACTGTTTCATAGATCGCGAATGATTTTTCATAGGACCCAAGTGTCCTATGTTATTCCCCTTGCATGTATCCTTTCTTAGGGCACCATTTTCAACCCTAGTCGTTAAACATGAACATTCGTGAACTGAAGCTTGATAACAAAAACATTGGTGTAACTGTCTTGAACGTTGTTTGTTTGAGTATGTGTGTTTGTACTTGTTTCCCTTTTAGGTTAGTTTGTTTACTTTCTTTTATTGCATTGCATTATGTATGTTGCATGGAGTTAAGCATATTTAGCAATGAACAAATATTAGTATTATAGCTTTTCATGTTATTTTACACTTTTGTTGTATGCGTACATTTTTAATAAGGGCCGGTGACATTGGTTCTATAAGAAAAGTGATGAAACAATTTTTTTATTGAACAAACTGGATGGAAAGGCTATTTCCATATTCTTCATTATCATTTCTTCTCACTATCAAAGTTTCAACCACCTGGATTCTTCTATCTGTTTCCTTCCTATTTTTGATCGTCGATTGACTTCTTCTATCACCACATCAACACTCGAGGGGGCATCCTACATTCTACTAATTTTTCTTCTAAAAATTCTTGTTTATGTTTGTCTACTTTCTTTGTAGTGGCGTCACTTATGCCACCCCAAAGAGGGGAAATGTAGACACCTAAAATCTTCTTCCACAGTTTTAATGCTAAAGTGGTACCATTATCCTCTATTTCTATCATTTCCATTATAATTAGTGATTTCCGAATTAAATAATGTTTCCCTCTATTTCGGTCAATTAACAACACTTTCATTAATTAACTAGCTTCTATCACATTCCAGATGCTAATTAACGACACTCCATTAGTTATAATCCTCTTCAAATCAAACAATTAGCTATTATTAGCCAATTAAGCCTATTTACCCTTGTATTTAATCAATAAACCCTTTTATTGGTTAAAAACTCCTCTTCCAACCATTCAAAATCACCCCAATCACTTCAAATAGCCTAAAAGCTTATTCTAGCCTATTAATTAGTCTTATTTGATTAATTAATACCATTTCCAACTCCCATGAGTTGCACATCCTTTGTTAATTATTATTAACAATCTTATCCTATGTATTTATACTTTGGGCTTTGTCCCACATGTAGCAAGATTCAAGAATCTCTCCAAATAGAAAGCTATAAAAAGTACCAAGCTCCTACCTTCACACCTTACACCATACTTTGAATAGTATCTCATATAAAACATATGATCTTAGAGCCTTACTCCATTGTTGGAATAGCTTGCATCCCCATTTGCATCCATTTCTTCAAGCTTGGTTAGTAAGAGAAGATATAAACATGGCCTTGTAGCCATTTTATTGAGATCTCTTCACCATCAATGAAGTAACAACACAGTATTTGATTGCTTGTAATCTTCATAGGTTCAATTTATTTAGAAATCATTAACATAGTAAGAATGCTTGTAGTTTAGATGATTAATTTCATGTATATTTCCTTATGCATTCTCATAAGCTTTGATCTTGATGGTACTATGTTAGATTTTAGTTTAGCTATTTAGACTACTAGGTGTTAGTCTAAGCTAATTAGCACTTCATTTAGGTTTTACTTGAATAATGGACTCTGGAACTCTATAGGAAGTCTCCAAAGATGACTAACTCAATTCCAAATTATTGGAACTTATCTAAAGTAAAATTAAAGTGCCAAAATGGTGTTTGAGGTGGTTCAGACATCTTTTATGGAGGTTAAAAGTGTTGATTGTAGCCTTAGTCGAGTATAAATGTTGAGCATGTATTATGAGAGGAATACCAAGGTAAAAAAAAAGTTTACAAGATCTTTTCTTGAGTGTAAAATCATATCAATCTAATTTATAAGAAAATGTTAATAAATTAGTATGTTTGATATCTGAAATCCAATGTCAAAGGTCTCCCATTTGGATCTAGAGTTTAAAGATTATATTTAAAACATGATCTGTTATATCAGTTAAGAGCTAAAATACACTTCAGTGCTCCTCTAATGCACTTTGGTGCTCCTCAAATGGACTTTGGCACTCCTCAAATGTACTCTAATATTCTGTACAAATGATCCCATATTCTTTTTATAGACTCCGAAAACTATTTTTCTATATTTTGACACTCTTTTTCTAGACTTCTGACGCTTTGTTGTTAGACTCTGATGCTCTATAGGAAGTATCCAAAGATGAATAACTAAATTCCAAAGTTTTTGGAGCTTATCTATAGAAAAATTCAAGTGAAAAAATGGTGTTTGAGGTAGTTCAGTCATGTTTTTTGGAGGTTAAAAGTGTTGATTGCAGTCGAGTCGAGTATAAATGTTGAGCATGTATTATGGGAGGACTACCAAGGAAAAATAAATTTTACAAGCTCGTTTTCGTTGAGTAAGCATGCGCAATCATATTAATCTGGTCTCCAACAAAATGTAAACCAACAATTCTTGATTGATATCAAAAATCTAATGCCAAAAGCCATCCCATTTGGATCTAGAGTTTAAAGATCATAATCAGAGCATGATCCATCATATCAGTTAAGAGTCAAAATGTACTCTGATGCTTCTCTAATACACTTCAACGCTCCTCTAATAAACTTTAGTGCTCCTCTAATGGACTCTGACACTCCTCAAGTTCACTTTGAAACTCTGCAGGAAGACTCCAATGAATACTTTGATAGTATTTTTTCTAAACTCTTGTGCTCATTTTCCATACTTCTGAAACTCTTTTTTTAGACTCCAATGAATCTCTGGAACTAGACACTAGTGCACTTGACTAATGGACTTCGATGCTTTATAAGAAGTATTTATAGATGAATAACTCAATTCCAAAGTTGTTGGAACTTGTCTAAAGTAAAAATCAAGTGCCAAAATGGTTTTCAAGGTGGTTCAATCATGTTTTATGGAGGTTAAAAATGCTAATTACATTCTGAGTCGACTATAAATGTTGAGCATGTATTATGAGAGGACTGCCAAGGTAAAACAAAGTTTACAAGATCTTTTCTTTACTGTAAAATAATATCAGTACAATCTTCAATAAAGTGTGAACCAATCAGATCTGCTTAATACCATAAATCCAGTGTCAAAGGCCTCCCTATTTGGGTCTAGAATTTTAAAGATTAGATTCAGAGCATGATCTGTTATATTAGTTAAGAGCCAAAATGTACTTTCAACACTCCTCAAATGGACTTTATAACTCCTCAAATGCACTCCAAAGCTCTATACAAATGCTACTCCAACACTCTATATCTAAGGCTTCAATGCTCTTTTTTCAGACTCCAACACTCTTTTTCATACTCTAATGTTCCTCAAATGGATTCTAACACTCCTCAAATACACTTCGACACTTTACAGGTATATACGTCAGAGACCTCTTATTGCTAGACTTTGGTGATATAGTTTTATAGAATATTAATGTTATTTATCCAAACCGTGGACATCATTTGGCGATGTGTATGAAGGTTTGTTAGAACATCAAGGGGGAATTGTTTTTGAAGTGGAGGCTCCAGGTGAAGAAAAAAACCACTCAGCAGGGTTTAGAGGCAAATAAATAAATGTTTTTTGAAGGTAGATTAATCAAAAAAAATCATTCCAGGACTAAATAAATATGTTATGAATCATAAAAATACCTATAAGAGTTCATTAATTCCATGTATCAATTATATCTCAACTTGTAAGCATTTTATTCTTATGAAAGAAAAAGAAAAAAATAAAATTAATGTTTTTAATTGCTCCTTTAAGAAACCTATTGTGGTTTAGTAAAAAAACTTATTTTTTATGTGTGTTAGTGATATTATAATGATTCAATGATATTTGGTGACAAACCATAAGGTGGTTATAATACTTCCATATGCATGTTAACAGAGTCATTTGAAGGTATTGAGGTCAAGTTAAGAGCCTAAAACCCCAATTTTATGATAGTCTTAGACCCCCTTTCGGGAATATCATGCACCATTTTTCATTTGAATATATTACAAAAAGGATTAAAAGAAGTATATAATCTATATAAATGTACCCAAATATTATTATTTACCAAGTTTTAAAAGTGATTGGACTATGGTAAGTCCTCCATTTTCTTGTTCAAAGTCAATGTAAAATTGTCTCCTAGGAACCAATTTTAATGAATAGTGAACTGTCATGCACCATTTGCATTTGAATCCTTTATAGAGGATTCCAAAAACTCTATAATGATATAAAGGTACCCAATATTATTAGTACCAAGTTTGGAATTTATTGAATTAGGGTAAATCCTCCATTTTCTTGTTCAAAGCTCCAGTACAAAATTGTCTCATAGGAACCTGTTTTTGGTCAATAATGAACTGTCATGCACCATTTATATTTGAATTCTTTACGTAAGATTCCACCAAATCTATAATGATATAAAGGTAACTAATATTATTATTACCAAGTTTGTAAGTGATTAGATTAGAATAAGTCCTCTATTTTATTATTCAAATACAGTGCAAAATTGTCTCCTAGGAATCAGTTTTGGTCAATAGTGAAATTGTCATACACCATTTACGTTTGAAACCTTTCTAGAGGATTCCACCAAGCTATATATTGACCAAGTTACTTTTATTAGTACCAATTTTAAGTTATCTAAAGGTACCTCCAGATATTATTATTACCAAGTTTTTCAATAGTGAAATGGCATTATTTGTATTATGGTAATGATCTAAAGGTACCATTTTCTTGTGATTGGACAGGCTAAGTCCTGGTCATTTTCCCTAAAATTCAGTGCAAAAGAGTCTCCTCGAAACTAGTTTTGGTCAATAATGAACTGTCATGCACCATTTGCATTTGAACCCTTTACAGAGGATTCCACCAACTCTAGAATGATATAAAGGTACCTAAAAATATTATTACCAATTTTTAAAGTGATTTTATTAGATTAATTCCTCCATTTTTCTTGTTCAAAGGTAGTGCAAAATTATCTCCTAGAAATCAGTTTTGGTCAATATAGTGAACTAAGGTCATGTTTATATAGAGTTGAGAACATTTGATATTTAGGAACCCCTAATCATTAGAGATATCTCCACCAACTATAGAATGATCCCTTAAAGGTACCCAAAATTATGTGTGGTAGTACATCAATTTTGGAAGTGATTGTATTAGGTTAAGTACCTCCTTTTTCCCATTCAAAATCTATTGCAAAATTGGTCATCCTAAGTCAAACCAATTTTGGTCAATAGTGATGCACCAAGGCCTAATTTGAGTTTTATATAGGGTTTTGTTGGATAGGGTCATAGGAACCCCTATGATTGTAAAAATCTTGAACCAATAGTACACATGAATAGTTCCATATCCCTTCAAGAAAATCCCAAAATAGGTGTTTTGTGTCCAAACAAGAAATCATTTGGATGATCATGAACACATCATTTTATTAATTTGAAGGAAAAATAATACCCAACCCCCAATATAAACTAAAATTTGTTTTCAAGGTCCCAAGCTTCAGTTGTGTAGGTTTCATCACAAAGAAAGGGATCATTAATAATACATTGGGAATATAATTGTTGGTCCTTTAAGTACAATATTTTAACTTAGGATACATAGTAATTTTCTTCACTGAAAATGAAATATAATATTTGTTTTTGTTTTCTTCCTTTAGTGTCCACTACAAAACATATATTTTTCCTATGATTTGAAATAATTAATATTTAAAACATATATTATTGATTTTTGATGATCTGAGATGCCATGCAACAACATCCAATGTATAGATGAGAGAAAAATGTGCTAGCATGAGAAAGAAATACCAACTTGGAGGTGTAACATGATGTGGTTCTCTATACACCTGACTATGCTAGAAAGAATCACACCTATGTCTTATGAATGTGGTTCTTAGTCCTAAAACCTTAGGGCATAAATAAATACCCACAAATAGAGATGGCTGAGAAGTAAAACTCCAAGTGCAAATCCAAGGATAAGACATGCTTAACATTAAGTGGGAAATAATGGCCTACATGTTAATAATTGATAGTAAATTTGATGGGAAAAGCAATGCTAAAAATGTAACACTAAATAAACCCATCAAAGTTTATTAGTCATATGAAAAATAGGTTTTCAGATCAAAAGTTTTAGACTAAGAATCAATATGATTTCTAACATTTTTATGATTTGGAAACACTTTCATTATTAAAAACACAAAGATTACCTATAAAAAAATTTAACACTCAAGTTGGTCCTTTTGTTTTTTATTATCTTCTTAGGCATTCTATTCTGGCTTCTGAGCCCTTGTTGTACAAGGGTAGTCCCTTTCAAAAAACTATTTGCCAATAATAAAAAAAAAATTTAACACTCAAGTTTTTTTAATAAATTCTTAGGAATTTGCGTGTAGGTAGACTTAGCCAATAATATAATAAAATTTTTAAAGTGCAGAGATGTCAAATTTCTTTCTTCATGCAAATAACATGAATGTTAAAAAAGGCAAGTGAAATCTCTTGTCTATGATGCTAAATTTTGATCTCATCATTTTCTCCCCAATTGGACAACTTGACAAGTTTGGAAGCCCCATGTTGGAAATTAAAACTGCTAAATATGGATGTGGAAAATGTATTCAAGTGGGGTAGTTTCTTATTCACCATAGCCAAAGGGACTCATGCACTGAAATAGGGGAGTTATTAGAATTTTTAAATATTTAAAGTTGAAAAATATAAAACTAACTCAATGCATTAAAGTATATCAGTCATATGAGTAATATGCTACTGAATCGAAAAATCATAGACTGAGACTCAATATGATTTTTTATGTTGTTATGATTTTGAGAGACTTTCATTATTAAAAACACGTAGACTTTCAATATGACCACCCATAAATAGATTCAGCACTAAAATTGGGTTAAATGATATACCTTTCACCTGTCATTTATCTCCTCTCGTTAGAATCCACTACCTCCCATCTCTTCACAAGTTTTAGGATTTTCCAAAGCAAAACTGATTTGGGGAAAATGATCGAGTTCAATGTTAGGTGATTTGCATCCTTGATCAGGATCTCCAAGAGCTTGGCATCTAGTGAATCCCTTTTCTCTAGGTAGACCACTCAACGATGTTTTCAAATAACCCACAACTTTGATACAAATTTTGGGTGGAGGGAAAAATATTGCAAAGGTTTGGTGGAAAAGTTTTTCTTTTTCAAATGACCATTGCATTGTAATGTTCCAAAGTGAAACAAAGTTGAACCTAACCCTAAACCTATAAGGTATGAATTATTTTTTGAACAATAATCACATGAGTTTAAAATATAAAATTAAACCTTTGGATTCAATGGCTAAGCCTCTTAATATCATGCATGATGGATGTTTTCTATTAGGATCTTGAAACCCCTCTCCCATACTACCTAATTCAACATTATTAAAAAATTCCTTTTTTAATTTTTTTTAATTTTGTTATAAATGTAGAAGAGTAGATTTTACAAGAGGTATTTAATTATGATGACATTTTTGGTAAAAAAATGGGGGCAAATTTTTTTATCCTAAAAAGTGGTAGTTTAACTGTTCAAAAATTGATTTTTCAGCCATTTTTTGTTGCCCCTTGACCCTGGTTGGGGATTCCACCCCCAAACCACCAATATTGTGTAGTAAGGTACCCTCTCTAATTTGAGGCATATTACTATCATGTGTCCAATATCGGAGGGTGAGGCCCAGTTTGACAGGTGATCAAACCCCTTCACAAGAATACACTCTTGCTTCCTACGTGCTCCTTTTCTCACCCCACATTACTTTGGATACTTTTTTGGTTGAACCTCAAAATGCACTTGGACAACAAATTTGTCCTGAGATGTTTGGTGAGATATTAGCAACTTAATTCACCACTTTAGAGTAGGGAAGGGATTCGACAATGGTAAACCATCTTGTCAAGGAAAAATTGAACACTTTCTGACCATGCGTGACAGGGAAATACACTACATTAATATAAAGATCATGAGACCCTCACAGGATTGCAGAGGTTGAGTAAATGTTAAAGAAGCCATGAAAATAACTAAGAAGATGGTGGAAGGATCAATAATCCTTGAGGACTGAGTTTTCTTACCTTAACCCAGGGGTCAAATTTGATGGTTGTTTAGACATTTTTATTATTGTTTTTATTGCCATAAAATACTTGCACATCATTTGAAATAAATATTATATGTAGCTTGTATATATAAATATATGACCGTTATTTTTTATACAAATATGTATGTGTAGACTATATATTAAATATAGTTGAATATATAAATTAGTATTTTTAAATTTAATTAATATTGTATAAAAACATGAACTTTTTTGACATTTTTGAAGGTCAATATGTGAAAATTATTATCATCTTAAAATTGTGTGACACAGCAATATAGGTGGCTCGTTAAATTTAACCCATACAGCTTGACTTGTAAAAGTGTATTATATATACGAAATTTACATCATTATAATCAATACTAACAACGTCCTCAATACCTAATGAAGATAAATGTTATACTTTATTAAAATAATGATAAAATAATCCAATAAATATACCATGGGATGAAAGATATGAAACCCTAAGTAAAAATCCCATATTTACATTTAATTAACACAAAAAATAAATTCACACGTTTAACACAAGATGAATAACCTATTAAAAAATTCCTTATTTTCCTTTCACAAACACATTTGGATGATAGTAATAATTACCTAAACTACTATTAATGTATATTAAAATTAGTTTTTGATGGAAAAATGAAAAACACTAACTACTATCAGTTTTTTATCTCATTAAAGAAAAACACTACCATATATTAGTGTTAATGTTAAGATACTATAAATTCACTAGTAAATTATAAGAAGAAAATTTGACCACCAAAATATAACACCAATTTTATATCATCTTAAAAATAAACACAGGTATATTGGTTTTAAATTATAATATGATACTAAATGGGTGTTATATTACAAAAATATATATACGAACAACAAACATTTTCGTTTCCTAGTATTAAATTTAAAGGATGATACGAAATTGGTGTTATATTAAAAAATATATATATGAATACCAATAAATTTGGTTTCATGGTGTTAAATGTGTAAAAATATTGTATTGATGGGGAGCCACATGATAATAATGATTAACAATTGCCTTAGATGTAGCCTTTTCATGTTTGTAGGTTTAGGCATGGTAGGCTAAACCCATTCAATTTCATTAGAATTGATTAAGTATTGAGTCACATTTTTGAGATTGAAGTGTTGATTGATAGAGTTCCCACTACATCGGTGATATTCATAATATGATTTTTCATCAAATTTCTTTCCTTGAGGATGATTAGAGTCAAACTTGAGCGGTGGAGGAAGAGAGATAATGTTGTTGTCAATTAGTTATTGTAACATCACCCAAGATGTCATGGGAAATTTAGTAAAATGTCATCAAGGAGTCTGAAGTTTGAGCTTCATTAGTTGGGACACTATATTAATAGTTATATTAGCCTCATCTCATACCTTAGTAGGTTTACTCTTGAAAGTAGATTTACTTTGGAATTTAGCATTAAAATGGCTAAGAGTTTATTCATTATATTTGAGTTTACCCATAGAAATTATCTTTCCTTCATGGTCCTTAAGGATATGACATAAGTGATCAAAGGAATGAAAGGTATCAAAAATTATTGACTCTTATACAGAAGGAAAAAGGCTTGTAAAATAAGTCTTTCAATTTAGAATCAGCTAAGACATTGTTCATTTTAGTAATATTAACCTTATAATGCATAACATTATTATCAAAGTGATCATTAGATCCTTGTTTCATTTTATCCATTTTTGCATAGGTATATTTTAGTACCAATATTAATAGAAAAATGTTCCAAAAACTAATTTGATAATGGAGTAAAGATCGTACAAAATGAACAAGAAAATCATAGAACCATTGTAACACATAATCTTGTAAAATTTTAGGAAACAATTTTGTTAATAATGTATCATCAGAAGCATAATCTAAGCAAGCAACATGAAATTATGCAAGATGTTCTTGTGGATCTTCCTTACCATTTAAAAGAGGAAGTTTATGTGAAAAACATTGGAGGAAGAGGATAATATACAACCTCAAGTGTGATAGGAATGTGTAGAAGATGTGATGAATTCACATAAGAAGAAGAGGTAGTGGTACCTCGTTGTAATTGAAGGACTTGGACTTGTAGTCACACACTAAGTAATATAAAGCATGGGTGAAAAAATAATAATTAGGTTGACTATGAGAGATAAGAGGAGAAGAAAAATGAGTAGCAAGCATAACAAGGGATACATTAAGACTAGATTCCCCTATGGTGGTGTTGAAGAAGAAGTTGGAATCGAACATGTGAGAACTGTAGTGATGATATTATTAGAAATGAGAGCAATAGAATCTTGGGTCCATTTTTATTTCTCATGAGATGCATATAAGAAAAGATCCAGGTTATGAGGGTTGGTAGCTATGTATGCATTTATATCGTTTGAATGTTCAGTATTAAATTCCTCAAAAGGAGATTCATCTATGATGCAAAAGAATAAAGGATCATTATAAACCTTATGACCCTATAATGTATAAAAATAACTCAAGAGAGAGATGTCTAATGCACAACATACAATAATCAGGTTCACCAAATTATTTAACCTAAATGGTTACATTTAAAGGAGTAATAACTGATGGTATACTATCATAATCAACTAGTTTCTAAAGCTTATTGTGGAAACATCATGATAATCCATGAAAAGGGATGAATAGTGATAGACAAATGAAATAAAGTACTAGTAATAGGAGGGAGGAGAATAATTAGTTGATATTCAAGATTGTGTGTTTATATGGGCTGACATGATAGCTAGAAAGGGCTAGAAATGGTCTCATAAAGCTTCTTCTATTAAATTGTATGCTGAAAATTTTCCCAAACTAATGTGTATGACATGTCCTGAAGCATACAGCTATTATGGAATTTTTTATATGCACTTTTCCCTTTATACTTTCAACTCCTATAACTTTCTGGGTCTATACACTACTTCCTAATCTTCTCTTTTCTACAATTTTGACCGTATACATTGTGTGAAGCTCATTTTATAACTGATTGAATCTTCAAAACTCTATATGGTGAGAAAGTCTTGCAAAACAAACTTTAGTTGGGTTCCGAGAACTCTTGTGCACCTCAAACATTACCACTACTCTGAAGAGGGCTCAATCTTCATAATGTTATTTCCTAGTATGTGATATATAGAATATATGCAACCATATTGATAAGTGCAACAATGTAATTATACTTAAACTTTTTCCCTAGCTTGACTTGTCTTTAATAATGCACCTTTTGTGTTTTCTAATATGACTCGATGACTTCCATAAATGAGTATGCATAGTATATGAATCTCAATGGATTCTTGGAGTATCTTTGTTTGTGATTTCTCTTAGTAATTTATCATTGGATTGTTAGGTTCCCAGTAGATAGAATGCACTCCTTAATGAGAAATGAATAATTTCTTTATATATGTGTTTTAGATCTAGAAAACTTGGATAAAGTTGACTAGAAGTATACCAAAAAATTTCAAATTAAGAAAAATACCATTGGAGGTAAAGGGACCAAAGTGGTTAGGTTGGCCCATAGTGTATGGACATTATGGCCCTTTATAGGTGTTATTCTCCCATATACATATGCAAGGGTATTCTTGTTGGCATGTGATTTTTTACAATTTTTTCATTGATGAAAAATGAGTATACTCATTAATGAAAAATGTGTATGAGGTCTAGTAGATTCTAGATATGATGATGTCTTGGATAAATAAGATGTGACAGTGGCATTGGCTTGGTCTAGTATGCCTAATCCTTAGACTCGGTCACTAGAATGACTGGGTATGGTGTACTGACGGCATGAGACAACTAGATAATCATGGTCAAGGCTTGTAAAACATGAATTGGACATGTTAATACATGTTCATGAAGAAAATAGGGCAATTTCATTAAGCATGAGTTGGAAATAGGCTTGACTAGGCCTAATTTTGAGACCTAGTGTAAGAATAGCATGGAGTATGAAGAAAAGTAAGCTAAAACAGATTAGTGAAAGCATGAAGAGTGTGTTTTATCATGGTATATCACATTTGGAAGGTGTTATAGGTCACAATTCAGCTGGTAAAGACAAGTATAAGGCATTTTGAAGACATTTCCTTAAGAACAAGCGAAGAGAGCATGTACAAACCATGGTGGATGATGAATTTTAGGAAATTTCAGACTAAAATGAGCTATGAAACATGTGAAGGAGGTCAATATAGTGTTGTGGCCAAAATTTTGAGTCAAAATTCAAAGGGAGAGCCAAGAAAAGTGATTTTTGGTGATAACAAGCTCTTGAAATGAGCATTTCTAGCTCAAGGGTGAAGTTTGAGATGCTCGTTGGAACATTAAAATTTTGCATGGTAATCTGGTGCTTTCATCAATGTTGGAGCATTGATTCTAGATAATTTTTTAAGAATAATGAGTTAGATTGATGGCCTATACTTTATGAACGATTTTTAAGAAGCTTAGAGGGTTTCAAATCCTCCTAAAACCCTCATGTGAAATTGATGGAGAATAACTAAATAGTTGGGCAATGAAATCACTTCATAAATTATATGTAATGATTTGGGTATGTAGAGGAATCATTCTACTTTATTTTGTTTGTGGTCTTATTCTCCAAGTGTTAGTATAAGGCACTGAAATATGTTTTTTTTGGAGAAATTTGATGGTGCATTCAAGTGATGGAAGTTTCATGTTGAAATTTATGATGTGGGAGAAATCTTGGGATGTTATTCAAGTTTCCATGAATGTTTTTAGGGGTGTTCTATATAAAATTTTGATGACCCATGTCATACAAGGTTACCTACTTCTTAAGTGATAGAAGAGCCAAAACAAGTCAAGTTCGATTGAAGGGATGATGATGCAAATACAAGCTGTTTAAGCAATTTGTCAGCGTGAAAAGTTGATATAGGTTCAATACAACGTGTTTTAGCCATTGACTTGATATGGTTAAGTGCTTTTATGATTAAGCTCCAATGGTGGAAACTTCCCCTTTTATGCCTATCAAGTAAGTCTAATAAATGAGAGTGAAAGTGTGATTTTATCCACACAAACTCTTTAAGTAAGTGTGTTAAATTTAAGTAGAGGAATCTTATTAAGTTTTTCATGCATTGGATTGGGACAAAACTGTTTTTTAGTGTTTTTGAAGTCTACTTGAGTAAGAGTGGTTTTTAGGTCCTGAAAATTAGATTGAGTGGTATCAGAAATGTATGAATATTAAACATTTATACCTTGAAATAAATCTTGTTGGTAATATTTGTAGAAACAAAATCATGGACTTTGGGTAATTTTTTTTCCCAGTTATATACTACTATTCATATGATTCCTAAGTACAAAAATTAATTATTAACCATTTTCTTTGGCTACCTTTCTTTGCTTTATACTTCTAGTTTCATTCTTGCACTTGTACTTTCACAGTCTATATTTTCACCTTCCATCATTTATCATTCTGGAGTGGAATGTCTAGCCAAGACACAAGTGCCCAAGAACTCCTATCCCTGTTGGGTGCCCATGTTCTCTCTTTACTTACTTGCACTTTTTCGTGTCCTTTCTAGTCAGTTGAGAAATTTATCTTTTTGGTAGTCAACCTTTTCGGGGTTAACTATGAAATTCAAACAAGGGAATCATATAAATATAAAGTTATATGATCATAATGAGGGACCAAGCACTAAGCATTACTATCACCACTTAAGGTTGCATCCATCAAAGGCATCTAGAGCTCCATTTTCATCCATATAGCTCCATAAAAAGGGACAAAAGTTTGGTTTTATGCATACGCTTTATAGGAGGGGAGTCTATTCTATTCCATGCACACATTTTTTACCCTCTTCATCTAGTTATTGCTTGCTACTCTTAAAATGTGACAAGCACAAGAGAACCTAGGGCATAATTCTACATACATGCACATAGACCTACATTAGGTCTTAGATGTAGTGCAGTGCTTAGTTAGTAATTCCACCATTGTGGTGGCTGAGGAAAGTCTGACCCTTTATTTACATCTTTATTTTTTTTGGTTTTTGATGCGTTTTCTGGGGTTTTGCAGGTGATTCTTTTATTGTAGGTTTACCAGTGCTTCAGTGATCACATAAGTGAACATTCAACAACACCTTAGAGGAGGTTTCTTTTTCATTTCCACATACCAGGGTGCACAGAATTCTAACTAGGGTGCCCCAAGTTGCCCCATCCTTCTCTAGGTACCCCAGTCTAGTCAAACAATCGAGATCTATATTTTCTCAATATTTTGTGCCATGGTTTCCTCCTCATGTTTATTTGATCTCCACTACGAAATATTCTAGAAACCTCAAAGAATTATCTAAGGATTTTCCTAACCTTGTTTGTGTTAAGGGTTTCATATTTTACTTGCTTAGTTGTTTGGGTACTTTCGACATTCCATTTATTTATTTATTTACAACTCCTATAGCATCAGATTAATCTATAATAATATATATTTTAGCATAATCATTTTGGTGAACCCGCATTCGAATAATATTATATTTTTTTTTCTTCCATCATGGCTCCTAAGGTCTATCAAGTCTCTTTGTTTCAATTGATTCAAATACACCCATCTTCTAAAGATGCTCTCCAAAAAAAAACCTAGAGACTATGTATCTTCCAATCAACATGTTTTCTGCTCAAGTCAATGTTATTTTTTATCATCTTTCTGATGACTCTCTTGATTTCAAATCCAATCAATCTATTTGCAAACCCATTCAATCTCTTCATTATTTTTTTTAAGATAAATTTTAGGCTATGGAATCCATAATCACATCTCTTAAATCTGAAATCCAACAACTTAAAGACACTTCTTAGGCTCATGATAGTTCTTATCATGTTCATCAGGTATGTCTTCTACATGTACTCATATTAGTTAACCCCAAGTATTACCACTCCCTACACCTCTCAATTTTAATCTCAATGTTAAGCAACAATATATTCTTTCACATCTCATAACTCATCAATTAATTAGCTTTCCATCTACTCATGGTTATCCTCCTTATAAGCTTTCCAAGTATCAAGGTCTTCCATATTATAACTATCATCGAATAGATAGATATAATGACAATTATTTCTATAATTTACAACAAATTATTGTCACCCCCAGCTATTTTTGATATCTTTGTCACAAACGATCTTCGATATAGAACAGCTCGTGGACACAGGAACCAGTTTCGATACGTTTTCGTTTGCATGGCAACATATTGGCACTTGTATCTATGATCTGCAAGCTTCTAGATACCATAACCCACTTACTATAAATTTGAAATTACGAGTAATCATCTTGTTGGAAATGAAGGGATGAACTGAAAACATACTTGTGTATTTTTCCTAGGTCTTAATCTTAGTTATGAATCGCAAGTAAAATTGATTTTATTATTGAAGTATGCTTACATCAATGAGCCTAGTACATTAACTATTAAACATGCTTATGTAGCATTTTTGTGTTGAAACTATTTTCTTTTATTACGTGACTAAGTTAATGAACTTGGTATAACAAGTTCCTAGGTATTGGCTTACATCTGGGTATGGCAACACTATTTTTTCTATATCAGTTTGATCCACTAACACAAAATTAATTCATAGCTAATGTATAAGGTGAGAGTTATACTAGTAATGGAATAAGGACCCTATTAATGTTAATAAGTACTCGTTTAGAGCCTTGGCTATGTGAAAAACACTATGTTTGTTTAATCCTTAATTGCAGGGTCTAGTAAGTTGATTTCCCACAGACCCGAGCTTATTAAGATGTGGGAAATTATATCAAGGCCACTGTGGGTTAAGCTTAAGTTTATGATATTTATGATCACCAACCCCAAGGAGGATAATAGTAAATTGAATTAAATGATCACCACCATGCAAAGTGGGAAATAGATAAATTTGGAGACATGGCTATCTTATTGCTAATTGAGTGGCATAAATTTGTTTCATGAATTATGAGGGGAGTGCTAAATTTAAATGGTATGGTTTTAAGCTATGATTTTAGAGGGAACTGCATGGTGTCCTCTAATACATTAATGGCATTGAAATTACTCCACGGATCTTGGGGGCATTCGAATTCTCAGGGAATACATTGAATTTTTGGGTGTTTTAGCTAGTTTTTTTATCATTTTGATTTTTCTGGAGCTCTGCATGGTATGGAGTCATTTCCTATTTTTTTGTTCATTTTATATTTTATGAACTATTGCATGCATATTTCCAAATGTGGTTGAGATATTTTTGGGAAATAATGATGACTATTATCAATAAATAAAGAGGAAAGAATTTGGGATTTTTTGCTTTCTCAGTGATTTGAAGTTGAATTTGGGCTCAAGCCGTTTGAAGGAAGTGGGAAAAATAAGAAGAAGGTTTCATTATTTCACCTATAGGCATGAATCATTCTATTTTCTTCCTAATATCTTATTTTATTTTATATTTTCATAATTAAGCTTCTACAAAATAATAATCTTAATTGAACCAAGTTTAAGTGTGAGTATGTTACTGGATTTTTTTGTTTTATTACGAAGTTGAAATATGATGAAGAATAGGTAAATTGTGGGTTGTGTAATGACTGGAAATGTTTGTGTTTGTTATACTATTGTTTAGAGGCAAACCCTTCTTCTAGGTTTTGTAATCTTTTATAGAAGAAACTTATCGTTGAATATGGGTTATAGCCGGATGCTAGAGAAATTAAATGACTTTAATTTTTACCATTTAGTGGTATGCAATGAAATATTGTCAAAAATAATGGGAATATCTTTCTGGGTATCATTTGCATGACCTGTTTTGGGTCAAATCACGGTATATAGTCTTGAAGTTGTTTATTTCATAAACCCATTTGGATTTTTTATTATTAAAAATGACCGCCTCCGTCCCGTCAAATTTATTTTTTGTATATGCTTACATGTATACCTTGGAAGCTCACCTTCCTACTCATCGAGCAGTTTCAAGTTTGGATCCTTGATATATCATTTGGGAAAACTTTCCTTGTTATTTTATAGTTTTTTAATGAGATAATATTTTTATTTGCTGATACGTATTGGTGGATGAATCCGGGACACCCTATATGTGTAGACACAATTTCAGATAGATGATATCAGTTTACTGTATTCGTATAAATAGAGGTGATCTCCAGGCATATGTTTGGGTTTGTAATATGTTATTCCATTTTGGGTATCAAGTCAACAACCACAGCAGAAGTTATGTGGACTTTGTTTGAATAGGTAGTTCGTAGGTAGATTTTGAGGTCTTTGACATGATTAAGGTAATGACCCTTATCTTAATATTCTCAAATAGTGATGATGCTTCTGGTTGGGATGACGTTTCTTCTTTGGAAATTATTTGGCCTCTCCTGTGTCAATATGGAAAAATGTATGGATGGAACAAATCATAGGAATAAAGTATTGTTCCATGTATTATCTTTAAAAGGGAAAACTCGGGAGATTCATTCAGGACTATATCATGTCATTCCTTTTTGGCATTTGATTCATAACTACATTAGTGGTTGTGGTCTTTGAAATGATTAAGAAAATTTGTTTACACTTTTGTGTTCTTTGATACGTTTAAGGTAAAATATACTTACCTTAACCTTGTCGAACATATTTTATAATTATCATTGGATGATCTTATTTCTATTATGATAATTGTTTGACTCTATTATTGTGGATAGGTCCATGTGTATATGTTTTGTGATATTACTTGAGATATGAAATAATGTTTCTATCTTATTATTTGACTTAATTATAATAATGTTGAAGGATTTTTTTGTGGAAAAATAGATTGATGACTGTTGAATTAGGGAATCTTAGGGAATTACCTTAATTTGAGTCTTAACCAACATTAAGTAAAGGTAGCAGTCACCTTAAAGGAAACATGCATGGTGTGTATAAGTTGATTTGAGTTAAATATTTTTAATCTATTTCACTATTATAAAGTGTGTTGGATGATATGATTACTTTTGTTGTTCGTTGTTCTGAATTATGTTTTTGTGAATTACCATTAAGGAACTAGGTATAAAATGCAGTGAATAGTTCTTATGTGGATGCAAAGTAAATTGTTTTAAGTATACAATAATTTGGTTCCCTATACTATTATGTTGTTAATATAATTTCAATATTGCAGTATTTCATTTATTCAAATATTATATAGCATAAGTTGTTAAGCATGTAAGAGGACCCTTCATGCCATTTCAATCAAATTGGCCTTTTCTAACAGTTTTCAGATGGCGGAGTTTAATTTTTCTTGACAAAGTTTGTTTAAAGATATTGTCTATTTTGAATTGTTTTATTAAATGTTACATTGTATTAATTATTATGATTGTAAGCAAGTGTATTCTCATTGTTCTGTTTTATTAATAAAAGGCTAGTTAGCCTAATTTTATTATGGAGCTATCTCGAAATGGAAATATATCAGTTGTATTTATTATGTAATGATGGATTAATTTTTTTTGGAAAATGTTACTCTACTTAATTGATGTAATATATGAGACCTATGTTTAATTAATATGGTATAATGCTAAATGATAAAATAAAACATATTTAATGGTTAGTATATAAATATGTTATAATTAAATATGCATGGGTTAAGTACAATATTGATTGTTGTAAATATTCATTTTGATAGTTAGTTCAAGTAAGTCATTATCCTTGGAATGGTACTATACTAATGTATCAGACAAATTAAGGGCGGTTTTTAAAATGCAGTAAGAAAATTAAAAATTACTACCAGGATGTGGAAGAAGGTAAATGTATAGCTTAAATCTGCATTCAACTTACTCAAATTTTATGACTTAGGACCTATGGAATGTATACAAAGGTGATAAGGGTATCATAGTGACCTAAGGATAACCTATCATAATTTAATTAAATTACTTAAAACTAACTAAGTTACGTTGTTCCCAAAAAATGAAACTTAGCATGCCTACTCATAATGGGTGTTGTAAAGTAGTAACAAGATAGTGATGTAGGTCATTAATTGGATATTGTTGCATAGCAAATATTCTGAGTCGTCCTATCTAGTTCCACTTATTGAGATATTCATAATTCCTGTAAGATTTGAGTTGTTTTAGAGTTACAAAGGTTAATTACTTTGCACAAACAAGTACCCTGATGTTAATTTATGTTGGCTATGGGAAATCGATTGGATTCATGATGATGCAAGTCATTATGGAGACATTTTCTCTCTCTTAGACATCCTAAGTTGGTATAGTGGTACTTATTCATAAAGGTTGATCTAGTTTTGTACCTTGTACATAGCTTGAAACTAATTATAACTCCACTATCTAATCTTAATCTAGATAATATAAATTAAGTGACATCGTGAAATACAATTTCCAATTAACGAGTGTGTCATCACAAAGCTAAGCATGGAAAACATGTCTTGAAACTTTGGCCGAAGTAGTTTAAATTGTTGATTACACTGTCTTGATTTCACCATGATCTAAAGTTGAAGGATACCTGATGGGATTCAATAACGGATACCCAGGTATACACTTAGAATGTAATGCTTAATTATCCTTGAATTAAAAAGGATACCACTAGTATACTTGGTATAATTACTCTAACGCTAAATTTTTAAGGGATCAGAATTCAACTGACTCATTTAGTTGCATATGGTTTAATTGTTATAGGATGGATTGATTTAGACTAATGTTAGTTCTAAATTCTATAAATTTATAACATGGAAGCATGAGTCTATTTATAAATATATGATATATATCCCTTGAATTGAAGTATTAAAAAGTGGTTGTTACAAGTATCAAGTACCTTGCATGTCAGGGTTTTATCTTATTTTTTTACACAACATTATAATATGATCCCATCTCCAAATGATAAATATCATTGGGTTCCTAAATCTGACTCATCTATATCTCATGGGCATCAGGCCAATGTTACTCAGGTTCCTTATACAATAAGTCAAGCACCTGTTAAATAACCACCTCTCAAGATCAATCTCACTCCTCCTCTCAAGTCATCTACGGAATTACCAAGTCAACCTATGCAACCACCTCTTAAAATCATATCACCCTTTTCTCATATCAAGGCTTCTATATCATCTTCAATCCAACATAATCTCCAACCAATCACTTTTGTCTAAGAAACTACTCTTACTGATGAGCAGACCACATTTCAAAATATTTCACTGTTGCATGGTCATAATATTTCTTTGTCCTACCATTGTGTTTCCCCTTTCTCTTATCATGGTACAAACAATGCTCTCCCATAATGGCATGGCACCTCTCATGTCATTGTATAGATCTCCATCAACACATTATACATGGGGCATCACACTTGTTTCTCCCCCTAGCATTGGCACGCATCTTATATTCTCATTACATCACATCTAGATCTTTACACACCCTAGTATCAAATCATTTCACACCTAGAATTTAGCACATACAACTTCACACATGATAGTACTCATTACCACTAGATGAAGCACTCTTGTGCTTTGGTTCACTCTCAACTTTTGAGGGCATCCTATACACATGAACCTCACACAGTGCACCATAAACATTGCATCTCTTCACGCATATTACACTTTTCTACATACACATCACCATACATATTACATTGTGTATCTTACATAGTACATCCTACATCTTACATTTTACATCTCCCTTTTTTTTTTTCGTACATCATACATATTCTACACTTATATCATCTACACATCCTATAGATTATACACACTAAAAAGTGCACAATTCACATTCCTATATCATTTATACATCTCACATTATATACTACACATTATGCACTACACGCTCTACACATCACATAGAATTTTCTCATCATCGCATATACTACACCCATTGTGTATTGTATTCATCTCCTCTTACACGCTGCACTCATTACCCTATGATGCACTCTAGTCTCACGATCCATACTGGACTATTGAGGGTATACATCACCAATGGACACCATCAATTCACACTTTCATCATTCCAACTTTTACCATGCGAAATTCCTAAATTAGTGATATATGTTATAGGTTAAATCATCACTCTTGTTACCATCTCATAGTGACATACGCTATAGGCTAAATCGACATCTCGTCTATCATCTTATAGTGATATACACCATAGGCTACATCATCACTTTTGTTATCATCATGTTGTAATATATGCTTTACGCTAAACCATCACGCATTTTCTATACATCATCTCTAGGTCACACATGATCACTACGCATTCACCACATTGTGCAACATACAACACATAGTTTGAACCATTTCCTAATGATGCAATCTCATTTATGGTTCATTCTTGACTACTGAGGGAGCATAAACAAATGAACTTCACTACATACAACTCCATCCACTCAAGTGGAATGTGGCCCTTATCATTCATTTTTCATTCCATTCCACCTCATCCACAACATATTTTATATCTTGGTTACATGTACTCTTACTCACATTTACTTGTTCATTTTCATCTTATTACACATGCTAGATAGATATCTTGTATGTCATTATCTTAACCATACACAAATGTGTGTTCACTTTCCATTCTAGTTGTGATTCCAAATACAGATCCATTACACATAGCATGGATACTTGGCATACTACCAGTCCCATTGTGGCTCCTGGGGCATGCACTTTCGTAAATTACAGGTGTTATTGTTTCATTTTTTCATAACACACTAATTTATTGGATTATGCATGCTTTGACATACATTTTATCTTTCTAACATACTAACGGTCATGTGCAGCATTTTTTTAAGGATTATTTTCCACCATGGTTATCTGTTACTTTGTTTGTCTTTATTTTCTAATCTTCTCCTTTGTTTTGTTTGCACACTTTATTGTTTGTATGTGTCCACTACGGCCTTGAGTGTCTTACGAGACCGTGAGTGGTGTCCCATATTTACAACCCACTTTTAATGGCCTGCATTGTCTCATTGTTTGTTTATCTTACATATTTTCTACATATCTTACATTTCATTTTATACATGCATGTATGTCTTTGCTCATACTAAAACTTGTTTTTTAGCCACTTGTGTACATGTTCCTTAGTCTTTACTAAGCACATCCCTTTCCCCCTGCAGGGCATAGTTTCAGTGTTCGAGCCTCTTTTGGGCCGCATTCTCCTACAACAATGTTACATGTGCCCCCAAAGAGGGGGGGAATCATTACATAGTATACACAACACAGTACCGGTACAATCAACATAGTTGAGGGCTCACAATTAGAATTAGGTCCTTAGTAAAGAGATGCCTTACTTGGAGCATCTATAACTAAGGGGTAGTTATATAGTGAGTGGGTTCAACACAGTCCACAGAACTCCATACACATTGGCTTTTACAGGACAGGTTTTCCTTAGCATTCCAAGGACTAATTAAAGGTTAGAGGATAACATTGGACCTTCCTCTCTACACTACTTCTGTTGTGGCATAGGATCACCCAAAAAACCTCGATAGTACAGATATATCTTATATTATTGGGAAGTGGTTAAAGGTTAGAGGATAAATCAAAATTTCCTCCCTATACTTCTTCAGTCAGTGGTGTGAGATCACCCAAAAAACTCACACGACATCGACATGATCCTTTCTACACCCTCTTTTCTCATCACATATCGGGTGCAGATGTTCCTTTTTCATTTTCTTACTTTTCATTCTATGATTTTTACATACATACGTACATACATCTTTACACATGTTTTTACACATATACATGTGTATTTGACTGCTTGATTGTCTTCTCTTTTACAGGTTCATCCATATGGGAAGAAAGAAGTCAACACCAACACAACATCATCAACATTACACACATCGATACTAACATGTAGGTACATCACACACGTCGGCATCTACACATGCATTTCAACCCTAGGTTCACTCTCATCCTATTTTACACTTTTTCATCTTTATTCTTCACGCTCCACTATTTTCTCATTCCTCTCTTTTCCTAGTCCTTTAGCACACCTTCCACATCACTATGCATGTTTTATCAGGTATGCATATTTATCTACTGTATATTACCGAGAATTCTTATCACCAACATAAAGTGGGGGAAAATGTAGACACAAAATCAAGCACTTTCGGTAATTATTTGGTCCCAATTACATACTATTATTCATATGATTCCTAAGTATGAAAAGTAATTACTAACCCTTGTCTTTTTCCATCTTTATTTTGTTTATGCTTTTGCTTTTAGTCTTGCACTTGTACTTGTTCATTCTATATTTTCACCTTTCTTCATTTATCATTCTGGACTAGAGCATTGAGCCAGGACAGAAGCACCCAGGCACTCCTTTCCCCTGTGGGTGCCCTATCCTCTATTTACTTGTACTTTTTAGTTCCTTTAAAGTTGTTTGAGAAATTTATATTTTTATTAGTCATCCTTTTCGGGGTTAGTTATGAAAAAAATAAGTGAATCATATAAATATATAATTATGTGATCCTAACAAGGGACCAAGCACTAAGAATTACTATCACCACTTAAGATTGCATCCATCAAAGGTATCTACAGCTCCATTTACATCCATATAGCTCCATCACAAGGGACACAAATCAGTTTTTCTACATAAAATTCATATGAGGGAAGTCTATTCTATTCCATGCACACATTATTTACATTCTACATTTAGCTATTGCTCACTACTCACAAAGTGTGACATGCACAATAGAACCTAGGGCACAATTCTACACACATGCACATAGAACTACATTAGTTTTGAGATGTACTACAATGCTTAGTTAGTAATTCCACCATTGTGGTGACTAAGGATAATCTTTCCCCTTAATTTGCATCTTTCTTTTTTAGGGTTTGATGTTTTGTCTAGGGTTTTATAGATGAATATTTCATTGCAATTTTACTAGTGCTTTGGTGATCACTCAAGAAAACATTTGGTGACACCTTAGAGGAGGTTTTTTTGTTGTTTCTGCATACCAGGGTGCCCCATGTGCCCCCATCCTTATCCAAGTGCCCTGGTCTAGTCATACAATCCAAATCTACATTTTCTCAAGCTCATGTGTAACTGTTTCCTCCTCCTATTCAGCCAATCTCCATTGCGACGTAGTTTAACAACCTCGATGAATCAAATATGTATTATCCTAACCCTCTTTTTGTTTAGGGTTTCATATTTTACTTGTTTAGTTGTTTGGGTACTTTAAGTATTCCATTTATTTATTTATTTACTACTCCTATAGCATCAAATTATTCTAGAATAAGATCCATGTTAGCATAATCAAGATTAAAAGTTGCATAAGGATGAGATAGTTATATAAAGGTTCCCGATGATCCATGAACAAGTGTTTAAATGAATATCTAACTCATTTTGTAAGGAATGATTTTTTAGGTTTGCAACTCCATTAGGACCTTGTCCTAATCAATGTGTCTTGGTGATAATGAAGGTGTTTTAATTGCTCCAATTTTTTGAAGGTGAACTAGACACCCATAAAATCATTCTCAAAGCATAAAGAAGTTTTGAAATATCATACATTGATGTTGGTGAAGCAATCTTCATGACTGTGTTTTGGAGTTTTCATGGCTATCCATACTAGGATAAGAATAAGTGATGGAATGGACTCTTGGGATTTGACCTGCAGTGTTCCAAGTATATGATGATTTTTTTTACATCTTTAATTTCTTATCCTCATGATTTCATGACATGATAATATCTATAAATGGGTTTCGTGTACTCAAGATGAAGACCATTTTTAAAACCATGCACCTAGTGAATTATATGAGTGCCAATGAATATTTTTGATGAAATTGAAAGTTGAAGAGGTTATCCAAGATATAGAATGCTATGAAAAGTCCCTTATAATGTGTACACTTCACCATAACACTTGGCACATGCATATAAGAGCTAGAAATAAAAATATTGTTTAGAAGAAGACAAAAAGAAAATGGCAGTTAAAATGTCAGTATTGTTGGTCTGAAAATCTGTTGCCTGGACAGATCTATGGATAGATGAGCCAACAGTGTGCAGGGCTTAGCCCCTCTTTGAGTCAGCAAAGCGAAACTGGTTTATTGTTATTCTACCAGCAGGAATCTATGTAAGTCTCATAGATTCTGCCTTCGGGGGTTTGGGATCTCATCCCAGTAGAGTGTTTCAGGCTGCGAAAAGAAAGGAATGAAAGAGGAAAAAGAGAAAGAATAGATCCAAAGGAAGAAAAGAAATGAATTCCAAAGCAGAAAGATCAGAAGATTTATGTTTTTGGGTTGGTAGTAAACAGAGCCAAACCTACTTGCATAAATAAACAAAGCAATACTGATGAGCAAACGACAGAAAAGTAGATATGAATCCAACAGATTAAACACATGCAGATCTAACGTAAGGAAGATCTAATGCATAACACAGCTATTGAGCACAAAGTCTTAATATTTGTATTACTATTTTCTTCTGTTACAAGAAATCTCAAAGTCTTTCTCTCCTCACTTCTATTTTCATCTAAAAAATGTTCACCCCGAATACAACAAGTATTCTAGTATTTATAGAAGAGAGGGGAAGGAAAGAAGGCAAAAAGGAGCCAACCACCTATTTACAAAGATATTTACAAAATATCTAAAAGTCATGTTGACTTTTGACAACTTGATGGATGACATCATCCCATGATGCAACATGGATGATGACATCATTTGTGCCAACACACTTTAGACATTTCAACAAGAAAGTCGGAGAATAGAGAGAAGAAGAAGAAGAAGAAGAAGAAGCAGCAGCTACTCGTCATCGTCATCCTGCAGCCGAAAGGGGGTTTCCTGCTTCTAATTTTGCTCAGGAGATGATATGTGGAACTGAGCGCGGTATTCCAAAAACTTGTTAATCATGGGCCCAAATTGATCCTGTGATGGATCCTTGTGCCGTTCGCTGATTGCTTCGCAAGTCTCCCGCTCGCTTATGAGCTTTTCTGGGAGTTTAGAATAATCTTTCTCCGCCTCGATGAGGAACCCGATGAAGTCCCTACAGGCCAGCAGGTTGTTGATAGATTCAGTGTCAAATGTGACCTCTGGCCCCGTTCCTTGAGAAGCGATCTCCTTGAAGATCCGGATAGTTTCATCAGCTGATCTCATGATAAAGGAAGGAGTGAGCAGCCCTGGAGACATGTTAAGAACAATTCGCTCCATTTGATGCATCGCATCCAGGGCCTCTTCCTTCACCTTGTCTATCTTTTCCAGAACAAATTCCAGCTGATCTATCCGATAGTCCAGAGTGGACATGGTTTTGTTGAGGGCCCTTGGATGGCCGAAAACTCTAAACTTGACCAGATCTTCGACTGAACAGTCGAACATTTGTTGAAAGGTCTCATGTTGGAGTCTAGCATGTTCTAGCTCTTCTGATATGGGACCTGCTAATGCTTGGAGTTCCTTGTTCACCTTTCTGATGTTTAGATATGAATTGACATACTCGGCGATCACTCTTTCACTGTCCTTGAGGATCTGGCTCCTCCAAGCAGAAACGGCCATACCCTGCTCGCCGATCTTTGAATATTCATTGATTTTCTCCTGGCTGAGAAGCTCAGAAGTCTCGGCGGTAGTCGTGGGAGGTGTACTACCCATCTTCTGTAAGGCTTGAAGTAGATATTTGTTCTGCTCCTTCAGTAGCCTTTTCTCTTCTTTTATTTCTTGAAGCTTTTTGCAGAGGGCATCGACTGCGGAAAGAGCTTCCCCTGGAGACTTTCAGAAGACGTCCCCATTGTGACTTGAGTCACAGTAAAATCTGTTGGAGATAGATCTTTTTTCTCCTTGAGGGAATCAGGGTATGCTATTTCCATAACTCTCTCACCTGCAGCACTTTGAGAGAAGCGTGTTACAGGCTTTTGCTTCTTTGCCCCTTTGGTTGGAATTACTGAAAAGTCCATCGGAGCGATGGGAACTTTCCTCTTTTGCTGGCCCAGCTGCTGAGAGATCCATGCTGGTCCCATAGAAGAAGGACCAGAGACAGAGGAGGGGGCAGCTGCAGTAGAAGAGGGGAAAAACGTGGAGACACGCGGCATGCGGCATTGAAAGCATAGCCAAAGAAGTGTCCACGGGAGGAAGGGAAACCGTAGCTGCAGAAGACATAGGAAGGGAAGGGAGCCCGGAAATGAGGGAAGAAATGGAAGAAGATAAATCAGCGAGGGAGGAGAAGATAGATGAAGAGGTGGGGGAAAGAGTAGAAGAAGGGACAGAGGACGCGACCAAAGGGGTGGTCGTGTGAGTCACTTGAGGAGGGGAAGGAAGAGAAAAGAAGGGATAGAAGGGACTTTTGTGGTTGTAGCAATGCCGACATCCTGAGTGGATGGGCGTATGGGACTATCCTCCGCTGCTTCTTTCTCTGGCGAATCCAGAGTTATTACCTGTTCTGGCGCTGTGGAAAGAGGACATTCAGGGGCTTCTTCCTAAATGGTGCTAGATTCACCTTCTACACCTTTGCCTTTTAGCTACTTCTTGGACCTTGGAGGTGCATTGCCCAATGGGGAGGTTGTGAAATCTACCCCGAGGTAGATCAGCCCGTTCATGCGGCACCAGTGCTCTGTTCTGCGCATTGTCTCCTTGACCCTCTCCTCAATTGTTTGAGGAGCCTTACTTCTGTCAATGGCCGGGAAGGGCCAATCATCCCCTTCTGTGTCATTATACACCTTGTCTACTTCATCTTCCGTAGTTTGGAAGCCTTTGGGGACAATGGCCACTCCGTATTGGATAATTTCCGCCAGTGCTAAGTGAGAATGATCCTTTCTTCTGAGTTCCACCTCGTGGATGACGTCAATGTAGATATCCTCAATTTGAGGGACATGGATCGGATCAAGCTTAGCTCTTGGCAGGCAGCCCCTTGGGTCAAAGGTAGGCCTGGCTAGGAAGTCATGTTTCAAATTGAGCAACTCCAGCTCTGCGAACATTTCCTTCACCTTGTGATGGGTGGAGCATGTGTATCGGCCCACTGTGAGGGGGAAAGGAGTTTCGCCCTTCTTTCTTTTGAGGCATTTTTCATGGAATGTGACCAGCTGCCTTGATAGCTCTAGTAGAATCAGCTTAGGTCCAGCATACCTCGGTAGCCTGGTTGGCTCAACCAAGAAGTTAACCACCCTCAGATAGGTAAATGTGGGAAACTGGGTGAACAGGGCCCCCCACTTCTCCACGGTTGACACAATGTTTTTGGTCGTGCGACCATGAGTTAGATTTGGCCTCAACAGGAAAATGATGTGATAGAAGAAAGCATCATTAATTTTGGCGAATTGAGGGATGCTATTCTCCAGCCTCAGTTCTGGATAATATTCATATATTTTGACCTGAGGCCAAATTCCACTTCGGTTTAGCCCTAGATAATCCCTCTCCGACGCTGCAGCGTAGACTACGTAGGAGTTCATATGGAACACTCCCGTTGTGGCGAATTGTTGTAGCTGCTTGGAAATGGTGCTGCTTATAATCTCCCCCCAGCAAAATCGTTGCTCAGGCACATTCTTATTCATCGTTTCCAAGTAGCGTAGCATCCATTTATGGAAGTAATGGGTGTCAGAGAGCCCGAAGACCCTGCTCAGGAAGGTAATGGTATCGCTGAGCTCTTCTGAGAAGTCACTGCGGTGGATGATTTGGGGCCACCGGGTTACCACCTTCTTGTTTTTCAAGTAGACTTCGTTCATTAGTTGCATGCATTGGTCTTCATTGTCTTCCCAGGCCTTGATGCACTCTTCTTGGCTGACGGCCACAAAGTGCCGGTGGTGAGGGATGCCGAGCATTATCTCAAAATGACGGGCAGTGAGGTTTATGACTACCTCGCCCTTGCTGTTTTCGACACATCTTGTGTCCTTGTTGTAAGATTGTGCAATCACCATCATGAATTCATTGTTGACGGCACTGACGGGGATTCCTCTGGCGAAGTGCAGGGCACTGCCTATTAATTTGTCCATCCATGGACTTCTTGTAACCTTCTGAGTTCTAACCCAGAATTCTTCCATGTCAATGTGACCCAATTCTGAGTCTCTGACATCCATACTGCATTCAGCCTGTGATTCGGGCATCCTGACCCTTTGATATTTGTACTTCATCTCTTCCTCTGTAAGCTTAGCCTTTCCTCTTGGTTTGGTGGGTCTCTTGCTGGATGTAGACATATGTTCTTTCGAACTCAGTTGCTGATCTGCATGAAGAAGAAGTGAGACCCAATCCAAAAAGGTTGAATTAGCCATTTGATCTTCCATTGGAAAGGTCAGCAAAAGAAAGAGTTAGAGATTTTAAGGCTCAGGGCGCAGGGCGCATGAAAATTGCAACTTGCAGGCCAAATAGATAAGGCGCATGGCGCATGGATGTTGCAGATTACATTTTATAAAGGGCGCATGGAATTTTCATGTTGCATTGGGATTTGGTGCGCCCTTCGGCACATGGATGGATCGTGTAACATTGACTTTTCGTGCGCCAAAGGGATATGGCGCGGCGCACGAAGAGTTTACACAACATAATGTTATTGCAATCGGGGATGCGCCTGCGCCTTTATAGCTTCATACTTGCGCAGATAAAGCTTGTGTTGCATGGAAGCTGGGTGCACCATGGGCGCATGGAAACGTGATGCAGCACAAAAGGATGGCGTGCCAAAGGGGCACGAGATTTGACATTTGTATCATGTGAAAGAGGCGCGCTAAAGGGCGCAGGGCGTAATGATGTAACAAGCAGGCTGGGTGTGCATCTGGCGCAGGGATGTTACAGATTACAAGGCGGTCAGATGCGCCAAAGGGGCACAAATGTTCATGATGTTGCAGGGGTGACAGATGCGCCAAGGAGGAAAACAGAGAACTAAACTCTCAAAGGGGGTTTTTTACATGATGTAGGTTCCTCTACTCTTTCGTTCCTATTTGAAAGGCTCAGTGGGGTAGATAAAATGATCTAGATCAGGAGGGCCACAACCACTGTTTCAAGAAAACGTCCTTCTCCAGCAGATCTGGAAAGAGGAAGGATAGCATGGGGGGGGCAGACAGCAAACGGAGGAGGCTAGGCCAACACATTTATATTTCAAAACCAACTAGCAAGCTAAAACCAGACCAAGAACACACCAAGAACTGAAAACACAAAACGCATGAGAGAGAAAGACACCTCATACCTGGATAAATAGCAAAAGCTCGGGAACGGGTCCACAAGGCGATGAAAACGACGAGGCAGGGGCTGACAGGCTCAAAAAAATCACGTGCTCAGTGAAAAGTGAAAATGACATTTGGGTGCGCGCAAAACACATATATATATACAAGCTGGTCATAAATGCGCCACCCACTTTTAAAAGGCGCATGAGAGTTGCTGTCGACAGGAGAAAGCGTGCGCCCTTTGGCGCACGAAAGTATTTGACAACAGGAGACAAAGCGCGCCTTTGGCGCACCAAAAGCATTGTCGACATAAAGTTATGTGCGCCCTTTGGCGCACCAAAACTTTTTGTTGCACTAAGATTATGTGCACCAAAGGCGTGCACCAAAGAGTGGCGCAACAAAAGTTGTACCAACACAAGCGCATGCGCCTTGGCACACGCAGGGAAGGTTCAACATTCTTTGGCGCATGAAAAGTTGTGTTGACATTGAAAACCATGCGCCAAAGGCTTTTAAGGGGGCGCATCAAAAGTTAGTGTTGCAAAGCAATTTCATGCGCCCAGCCAAAAAAGGCTCGAAAAGACTAAGTTCGAAAACTAGATTTCCCGGGAAGGGATTTTACAACATTTCGAACACAAGGGATCCCTAACGAGGGATTGGAACAAAATTTTCGGTATGGTCATCGGTAAAATTTCCCTTGTCAATTTTACGGGATAACAGCTGGCTCTTTCTGGGGACTATCCCTGAGTAAAATCAGGGGTAGAGAATCCCAGATCACTTGTGCCTATCCATTGGGTAACAGAGTCAAAAACAAGGGCGACCGGAGGGGGAGCAAAAGAAAACACACAACAAACCAAAAGCAAACACACGACGAAAGCAAACACACAACAAAAAGCAAACTGTACAAAGAAGAGAGCAAGCTCTACTTCCTGAAGATCTTCAGATGCTGCCCGCTATAAGGAAGCGGGAGTTCGGTTCCATCCAGATATGAGAGATAGAAGCTATTCTCTCCCGTTGAGCTGCTTGATCTTGAAGGGCCCTCTCCACAGGGAATCAAACTTTCCGTGCATGCCCTTTGGCTCTCTTCGCTTGTCCCACAAAAGGACGAGATCTCCCATTTGAAAATCTCTCTGCTTGGCCTTCTTATCAAAAAGCCTCTTAACTTGATTCTGATGTTCAGTGATTCTGTCGACCACTCTTACCCTCTTTTCTTCAAGTTCTTGCCAGATACATGATTCTCTTTTCAAGAGAATTTTGGAAAGTTTCATCTTCTAATGGCTCGTGCCAAGCGCAGAGCAGGAAGTTCCGCCAGAAATGGGAAGCTCGGCATCAGTGCCATATAACACTTGAAAAGGTGACATGCCGAGAGATCTCTTGGGAGTAATACGATCGGCCCACAAAGCGTCGTACAAAGACTTGTGCCACATTCGCTGATTCTCCTCTACTAACTTCCGTATGATGGTCACCAAGTTCTTGTTACTGGATTCCGCCTGACCATTTCCCTGAGGGTAATAATCTGAGGCATGAGCCAAAGTTATACCATATTCATAGCAAAAACTAATAACCTCTCATGAAGAGAAGTTAGAAGCATTATCAGCAACGATTTTGTTTGGAACGCCGAACCTGACAATGATATTTTCTTTAATGAAATTGCAAACCACCTCAGAAGTGGCATGCTTGACAGGTATGGCTTCCACCCACTTGGTAAAGTAATCCATTGCTGTAAGGACATAGCTATGTCCAAGCACTCGATTGAGGATTGAGTGCGCCAATAAAATCAATTCCCCATTGCCTGAATGGTTCATTGATAATGACCGGCCTTAGGGGAAAGGCAGCCAACTTGGGCTTGCCGTACGAATTGTTGGCAGGGTTCACATTTCGCCACCCAGGTGGCTGTATCTTGAAAGAGCGTCGGCCAATAGTACCTGGCTCGAATGATCTTGTGTGCAGTTACGGAGGAAGAGAAATGCCCTCCACAGGCTGAATTGTGAAAACTTTCCAGTAGTTTTACTTGCTGGGGTTTGTCAACACATCGCAAAAAGATGCCATCTATCCCACGTTTATATAAGCCGTCATCCCAGATGACATATTTATCCGCTCTGAGCTTTATAGTACGCTTCTCCTTTTTAGTTAGGTGCATCAGGCATTCGCCATAGGTAAGGAAGAAAGCGATGTCGGAGTACCACTCATCACTAGTTGCAACAAATAGAACCAGAGGCAGAGAATCAGGCCCTTCTTGCTGGTCCTGTGTTTCATCGGTGTAGTCACCCCTTTCATCAGATTTTTCTAAATCTTTGTTTTCAGCCATTAGCTAACACAGGCCCTTGCCCCTTACCAGCTTGGTTGGTTTAATATCCAAGTCATACTCCTGGACCTTTGCAATCCAATTCCCTCGCAAGCTTCCTAACTCCTGCTGAGTTAGAATTGATTTCACCGCCGTGTCAGGGACCAGCACCACCGTATGCGAGTTTAGAATGTAATACCTGAAATTCTTCACTGCTTTGACAATGGCAAAGGCATGCTTTTCCAGTTGAGTCATCTTTAGTTCGTGAGGCTTGAGGGGAGAACTCATGAATGCAATCGGGGATTCAATGTCTTCTGAATTCTTTTGCATTAAGATTGCAGACACAGTATGCTCAGATGCATAACTATACATGATGAAGTCCTTGGAGAAATCTGGACATACCAGGACTGGCGCATGAGCAACGGAAGCTTTTATTTCTTCAAATGACCTTTTCCCCTCTTCACTCCATCTGAAATTTGGTGATCCTTTCATCATGTTCAATATGTGACGGGTCTTTTCAGCAAAGTCAGGAACAAAACGCCTAAGAAAGTTCACCTTTCTGAAGAAAGAATGAACACCAGTCTTGCTTGTAGGGAGAGTAAGGCTATGAATAGCCTTAACTCTTTCGGCATCTATCTTTGTTCCTTCTTTGTTGACCACATGGCCTAGCAACTTCCCTTCCGTGACTCCAAAAACAGAATTTTTTGGGTTTAGGGAAATCCCATGTTCTCGGCACCTGGCCAACACTTGCTCCAAGTGATCACAGTGATCACTTCGTTGTTTAGAGAACACAGTCAAGTCATCTAGATAAACCACAATGACTTTTCCCATCATACCTTTGAATGCAAAGTCCATGGCCCACTGAAAAGTGGCACCAGCATTAGTTAGGCCGAAAGGCATCCTGCTGTAGGCAAATGTACCCCAGGGAGTAGTGAATGCTGTTTTAAACTGATCTTCAGGTGAAACTTCAATCTGATTGTAACCTGAAAAACCGTCAAGCATGGACAGCATTTCTGATCCAGTTACTGCTTGCAGAACTTGATCCATTATCGGAAGAGGGTAGTTGTCTTTCAGCGAAGCTTGATTCAAATTTCGAAAGTCTACGCATATGCGTATCTCACTATTTTTCTTGCGTACTGGCACAATATTTGCTACCCAAGTGCTGTGATGGATAGGGAAGATGATTCTTGCATCTAGCATCTTCTGAATTTCGGCCTGGATGGTGCCCGAAATCTTCGGATTATAGTGCCTCTGCTTCTGGTGGAAGGCTTTGACATCGTCTTTCAACGGAATATCGTGCTGAACGTCCTTTGGCTTGAAGGACTTTAAATCGGCATAGGGACCATGCCAATACATCCATATATTTTTTCAGCAACTTGACAAATTTTCGCTTCTCTTCAGGCATGCAACATTTGCCAATGTTCACAAATTGCGGGTGTTCTATCGAACCTATATTGACCGGTTCGGTTTTTGGGGACGAGCTAGGGTCGTCCCGCTTCTTCTTTTTTACAAAACGGTCATGCCTGTCGAACAGGCGTTCCAGAGAAACCAGGCCCTTTGGAATTTTATTTCCCTTGAGCTGACATATGCCATCGTTACCTTCAGATTCATTGCCTTGGTCGGTGACTGACTCACGGCAAGTGGAAGTAGACCCTTCAAAGTGTAATTCTTTAAAATTTTCTGCCTTCTCCAGAAAGCAATGAGTTGATTATCGTCGTTGAACACCTACCAATGCTGAGAATTTTCTGGCACGCTCGGGCAGAAAACCACCTCAATGGTGTACTTGTTCGTTTTCAAACCTGGATGTGGGAGCATGAGAGATGCTGAAACGGCCAATGAATCAGCCATGTCATTTTGGGCTCTTGGAATCGCCTCTATTGAAAAAGCATCAAATTCTTCGATGCTGTCCCATACTGCATTACGGTAATGTCTGAGCCTTTCATTCTTCACTTGGTAAATCCTTTTGACCTGATTTACAACTAGCTCAGCATCACCCTGTACTTTTAAATTTTTAATTCATCTTTCTTTTGCGGATTGCATACCGAGTAAGAGAGGTTCATACTCAGCAGTATTATTAGTGTTGAAAAACTGCAATTTGAAAGAGAGAGGAATGACTTTTTCCTCTTCAGGAGAAATCAGCACGGCCCCAGCGCCACATCCACTAGTTGCTACAGCTGCCATCGAATTGTAATGTCCAGATTTTATTAAGATCTCCTTCCTAAACGAGGACACCCGTTTTATCCGTCTCGGTAGATAAGAAGTAATTCCCCATCCCTGATGATTCAAAAAGGATTTGAGCTTTGGGGTCTTCAGAGCTGGTAACCAAGTATTTCTTTTGTGATTCTGGCTCCAAAGTTTACATTACGCCTTTGACTGGAATTCTAGCTTTGGACCAGTCCATATGAATTTCTCCACCAACTTCGCTGCAAAAACTTCTTCCCAGCAATATTCCATATGCTGCCGGAATGTCAGCAACGAGGACTGTCATTTTTACTCTTTTATCTGGGAAAGCCGCAAATGTAAATTGCGCGTCCTTGATTTGGCCAACCAACGGAACTTGCTTAGTTTCCAAAGAATAACATCTACCGAAAGGCTTGGTAAGAGTGAGGCCCAAAGCATGGGCGACTTTTGCCGGCATGACGTTGTCAGAAGCCCCGGAATCAATTATGCAGTTACTCAGCTTGTGTCCATTGATCAGCAGAGAGAGATAGAAAGGCTCTATCTTGCCTGACGCAGATGTTGAAGCAACATTTATATGAGATTCAGGGGGAGTGGATAGGATTCCTTTTGGGGAAACCTGATTAGATATAACAGCTTGACTTTGGATATACTTAGTCAATCTTACAAGCTGTTCGGGGTTTGACTGAAGATACTCAGCTTCAGACATTTGGATCTTGGTCTTTTTTGCATGATCTATAATATCAAACGTGGCCAAGGGTTTGCATTGGTAAAGGAATGAGTCCCTCACCTCGCGATGATGGAATAGGATTGGTGGTCTTAGTAGGAATGTGAGAGGACTGATTTGGAGGAGAGATAGGGGGAAAAGATTTCTTTGTAAAAGATTTGCCAGGGAGTTGAGTAGGAAGAGGATTACCTCTTTTAGCAATGATCGGAGGCGCGTTTGACACGGCCTTCTCCTGCTGGACATGGGTAGCAACTTCCGCTTCTTTTCCTTGTGAGCGAGTAAAAACAGCATATGACTGCCCGCTTGCGTAGCCCTGAGTACCCTCTTCTTCATCAGATTCTTCCTCATCGAATTCCATATACCCGATAGTAGAGTCGCCAGTCGGTTCACCGACATCTTGATCATCTTCGCCTTGAGACGAAGGTTCTTCATAATACTGCTCTTCTTCTTCAATCTCGGCCAGAGCATTGACCGGAGGAGCTTCAAGCGCCAACCGCGGAGCAGCTGTAGGTAAGCGCGGTCTTTGTGAAACATTGTTAGGAATGAAATTCCTCCGCGGAATATCCCGGTATGAGGAACTGGGAGAGGCCTGGGGCCAACTACTTCTTTCATGCAAGTAAATCATTCGCCATCTTTTGGAATGCTGGATCAGACGAAGTGGTGGGTGAAGGGCCCAAAGATTTAGGCTTGGCTGATTCCTTTTTTAATTCGCTGGATATTATCAGATTATCCTCTATGCGAATGGCAGCGGCTTGGGCGAGAACCAAGGTGGCAACTCGTTCCTGAAGGAGCAAGAAACTAACTTTCGAGCTCATAGCATTTACGAAGAAACACTTTTGATTTTTCCGGCGTTGGAAGCATGACAACAGGGACACGGTTGATTAGCGCATTGAACTGGGTGACAAAATCGCGCGATGGTCTCATTCGCCTCCTTCTTTAGGTGAGTGATCTATGATAATACATGCAAATGCATCCTCTGAAGGCTTGTATCTATCTTCGAAAGCATCCCGTAAGGTGGCCCAACTGGTAATAGACCCAGCCGACAAATGCTGAAACCATTCAGCTGCAGGTCCTTGTAGGGTTTCTAGAAAAGGTGAACTGACACATCTTCGTGGGTCACATCCAAAATACTGCATGACATGATGAATGTAGATATGTGAGAAATCCGTGCTTTGATTTCCACTCCCGTCGAATTTGGGAAAATTCTTTCGATTTCCGTGAGGGAGAGCGTGAACTGGATGTGGTAAAGCCAAAGGACCCATCGCATGTTTCCCCATTGGTACCGCCATCTGGAAAGCCAGAAGAGAGAACAAGAGCTGGAACTGTAGTTCCGATGAGTAGCAAGGAACTACAAAGGGATGTGGATGCTCCCCTGCAAAAAGACTTTTCCTTCGTGAAGGTGAGACACTTCTGGATGACTCGGCTAGCCGAGCTTAGTCGCTGAAAAACGCGCGTCGGTGTTACGCTGAAATTGTGCCTTTGAAGCAGATCGAAAGTAGGATCAGCTTCTCCACGGGCTCTCTTTCTGCTGTGCGTTAAAAGGTTCACTCGCCAGTGTTCCTTCCAGATCTGCAATGTTATGGCGCAGATTCAAACTTTCTTTTTGGTTGTACTTGCTGATTTTCTGGTTTTTCTGACAAAAACCAGCAGCAAATACTTTTCTAAATATTTAAAACTATCCTCTTCAAAAATTTGATTGCGGTTAATGACAAATAACAGTGAGGATAAGATGGCAGGGAAGAATAGCAAGCTGATTTTCAGATCTGATTTTTACTTTTTCAGAGGGTTTCAAACTTTTTAGAAAACAGTCAAAAATCCAGATCTACGGCAAAATACTGATTTTTTGTAAAAACTCAACGAACTAAAGATCTTTAACTGGACCAGATCTATGACTCTCAGAAGAAATTTTTTTAATTTGAGCACTTTTGCAAATTTTTGGATTTTTAACAAAAATTTCAGATTTGCAAACAGGCAGCAATCTTCTGATTTTTTCTGAATTTTTATCTTACTACCATCGTAGATCTGACAGATCTATTCGATCCCCAGCGGAGTCGCCCAAAACTGTTGGTCCGAAAATCTGTCACCTAGACAGATCTATGGATAGACGAGCCAACAGTGTGCATGGCTTAGCCCCTCTTTGAGTCATCAAAGCGAAACCGGTTTATTGCTATTCGACCAGCAGGAATATATGCAAGTCTCACAAATTCTGCCTTCGGGGGTTTGGGATCTCATCCCAGTAGAGTGTTTCAGGCTGCGAAAAGAAAGGAATGAAAGAGGGAAAAGAGAAAGAACAGATCCGAAGGAAGAAAAGAAATGAATTCCAAAGCAGAAAGGTCAGAAGATTTATGTTTTTGGGTTGGTAGTAAACAGAGCCAAACCTACTTGCATAAATAAACAAAGCAATACTGATGAGGAAATGACAAAAAAGTAGATATGAATCCAACAGATTAAACACATACAGATCTAACGTAAGGAAGATCTAATGCATAACACAGCTATTGAGCACAAAGTCTTAATATTTTTATTACTGTTTTCTTCTGTTACAAGAAAGCTCAAAGTCTTTCTCTCCTCACTTCTATTTTCATCTAAAAAATGTTCACCCCGAATACAACAAGTATTCCAGTATTTATAGAAGAGAGGAGAAGGAAAGAAGGCAAAAAGGAGCCAACCACCTATTTACAAAGATATTTACAAAATATCTAAAAGTCATGTTGACTTTTGACAACTTGATGGATGACATCATCCCATGATGCAACATGGATGATGTCATCATTTATGCCAACACACTTTAGACATTTCAACAAGAAAGTCAGAGAAAAGAGAGAAGAAGAAGAAGAAGAAGAAATAGCTACTCGTCATCTTCATCCTGCGCGCCGAAAGGGGGTTACCTGCTTCTGATGCTGCTTAGGAGATGATATGTGGAACTGAGCGCAGTATTCTAAACACTTGTTAATCATGAGCCCAAATTGATCCTGTGATGGATCCTTGTGCCGTTCGCTGATTGCTTCACAAGTCTCCCGCTCGCTTATGAGCTTTTCTGGAGTTTAGAATAATCTTTCTCCGCCTCGATGAGGAACCCAATGAAGTCCCTATAGGCTAGCAGGTTGTTGATAGATTTAGTGTCAAATGTGACCTCTGGCCCCGTTCCTTGAGAAGTGATCTCCTTGAAGATCCGGATAGTTTCATCAGCTAATCTCATGGTAAAGGAAGGAGTGAGCAGCCCTGGAGACATGTTAAGAACAATTCGCTCCATTTGATGCATCGCATCCAAGGCCTCTTCCTTCACCTTGTCTATTTTTTCCAGAACAAATTCCAGCTGATCTATCCGATAGTCCAGAGTGGACATGGTTTTGTTGAGGGCCCTTGGATGGCCGAAAACTCCAAACTTGACCAGATCTTCGACTAAACAGTCGAACATTTGTTGAAAGGTCTCATGTTGGAGTCTAGCATGTTCTAGCTCTTCTGATATGGGACCCGCTAATGCTTGGAGTTCCTTGTTCGCCTTTCTGATGTTTAGATATGAATTGACATACTCGGCGATCACTCTTTCACTGTCCTTGAGGATCTGGCTCCTCCAAGCAGAAACGGCCATACCCTGCTCGCCGATCTTTGAATATTCATTGATTTTCTCCTGGCTGAGAAGCTCAGAAGTCTCGGTGGCAGTCGTGAGAGGTGCACTACCCATCTTCTGTAAGGCTTGAAGCAGATATTTCTTCTGCTCCTTCAGTAGCCTTTTCTCTTCTTTTATTTCTTGAAGCTTTTTGCAGAGGGCATCGACTGCGGAAAGAGCTTCCCCCTGGAGACTTTCAGAAGACGTCCCCATTGTGACTTGAGTCACAGTAAAATCTGTCGGAGACAGATCTTCTTTCTCCTTGAGGGGATCAGGGTATGCTATTTCCATAACTCTCTCACCTGCAGCACTTTGAGAGAAGCGTGTTACAGGCTTTTACTTCTTTGCCCCTTTGGCTGGAATTACTGAAAAGTCCATCGGAGCGATGGGAACTTTCCTCTTTTGCTGGCCCAGCTGCTGAGAGATCCAGGCTGGTCCCATAGAAGAAGGACCAGAGACAGAGGAGTAGGGAGCAATAGTAGAAGAGGGGAAAAACGTGGAGACACGCGGCGGCGGCATTGAAAGCATAGCCGAAGAAGTGTCCACGGGAGGAAGGGAAACCGTAGCTGCAGAAGACATAGGAATGGAAGGGATCCCGGAAATGAGGGAAGAAATGGAAGAAGATAAATCAGTGAGGGAGGAGAAGATAGACGAAGAGGTGGGGGAAAGAGTAGAAGAAGGGACAGAGGACGCGACCAAAGGGGGTGGTCATGTGAGTCACTTGAGGAGGGGAAGGAAGAGAAGAAGAAGGGATAGAAGGGACTTCTGTGGTTGTAGCAATGCCGACATCCTGAGTGGATGGGCGTATGGGACTATCCTCCGCTGCTTCTTTCTCTGGCGAATCCAGAGTTATTACCTGTTCTGGCGCTGTGGAAAGAGGACATTCAGGGGCTTCTTCCTGAATGGTGCTAGATTCACCTTCTACACCTTTGCCTTTTAGCTGCTTCTTGGACCTTGGAGGTGCATTTCCTGTAGTTTGGAAGCCTTTGGGGACAATGGCCACTCCGTATTGGATAATTTCCACCAATGCTAAGTGAGAATGATCCTTTCTTCTGAATTCCACCTCGTGGATGACGTCAATGTAGATATCCTCAATTTGAGGGACATGGATCTGATCAAGCTTAGCTCTTGGCAGGCAGCCCCTTGGGTCAAAGGTAGGCCTGGCTGGGAAGTCATGTTTCAAATTGAGCAACTCCAGCTTTGCAAACATTTCCTTCACCTTGTCATGGGTGGAGCATGTGTATCGGCCCACTGTGAGGGGGAAAGGAGTTCCGCCCTTCTTTCTTTTGAGGCATTTCTCATGGTATGTGACCAGCTGCCTTGATAGCTCTAGTAGAATCAGCTTAGGTCCAACATACCTCGGTAGCCTGGTTGGCTCGCCCAAGAAGTTAACCGCCCTCAGATAGGTAAATGTGGGAAACTGGGTGAACAGGGCTCCCCACTTCTCCACGGTTGACACAATGTTTTTGGTCGTGTGACCATGAGTTAGATTTGGCCTCAATAGGCAAATGATGTGATAGAAGAAAGCATCATTAATTTTGGTGAATTAAGGGATGCTATTCTCTAGCCTCAGTTCTGGATAATATTCATATATCTTGACCTGAGGCCAAATTCCACTTCGGTTTAGCCCTGGATAATCCCTCTCCGACGCTGCAGCGTAGACTACGTAGGAGTTCATATGGAACACTCCCGTTGTGGCGAATTGTTGTAGCTACTCGGAGATGGTGCTGCTTATTATCTTCCCCCAGCAAAAGCGCTGATCGGGCAAACTTCTTATTCATTGTCTCCAAGTACCTCAGCATCCATTTATGGAAGTAGTGGGCGTCAGAAAGTCCGAAGACTCTGCTCAGGATAGGTAATAGTATCACTGAGCTCTTCTGAGAAATCACTGCGGTGGATAATCTGGGGCCACCGGGTTACCACCTTCTTGTTTTTCAAGTATCCCTCGTTCATCAATTGCATGCATTGGTCTTCATCGTCTTCCCAGGCCTTGATGCACTCTTCTTGGCTGACGGCCACAAAGTGCCGGTGGTGAGGGATGCCGAGCATTATCTCAAAATGACGGGCAGTGAGGTTTATGACTACCTCGCCCTTGCTGTTTTCGACACATCTTGTGTCCTTGTTGTAAGATTGTGCAATGATCATCATGAATTCATTGTTGACGGCACTGACGGGGATTCCTCCGGCGAAGTGCAGGGCACTGCCTATTAATTTGTCCATCCACGGACTTCTTGTAACCTTCTGGGTTCTAACCCAGAATTCTTCCATGTCAATGTGACCCAATTCTAAGTCTCTGACATCCATACTGCATTCAGCCTGTGATTCGGGCATCCTGACCCTTTGATATTTGTACTTCATCTCTTCCTCTGTAAGCTTAGCTTTTCCTCTTGGTTTGGTGGGTCTCTTGCTGGATGTAGACATATGTTCTTTCGAACTCAGTTGCTGATCTGCATGAAGAAGAAGTGAGACCCAATCCAAAAAGGTTGAATTAGCCATTTGATCTTCCATTGGAAAGTCAGCAGAAGAAAGAGTTAGAGATTTTAAGGCTCAGGGCGCAGGGCGCATGAAAATTGCAACTTGCAGGCCAAATAGATAAGGCACATGGTGCATGGATGTTGCAGATTGCATTTTATAAAGGGTGCATGGAATTTTCATGTTGCATTGGGATTTGGTGTGCCCTTCGGTGCATGGATGGATCGTGTAACAATGACTTTTCGTGCGCCAAAGGGATATGGCACGGCGCACGAAGAGTTTACACAACATAATGTTATTGCAATTGGGGATGCGCCTGCGCCTTTATAGCTTCATACTTGCGCAGATAAAGCTTGTGTTGTATGGAAGCTAGGTGCGCCATGGGTGCATGGAAACATGATGCAGCACAAAAGGATGGCGCGCCAAAGGGGGGTGAGATTTGACATTTGTAGCATGTGAAAGAGGCACGCCAAAGGGCGCAGGGCGTAATGATGCAACAAGCAGGCTGGGTGCGCATCTGGCGCAGGGATGTTGCAGATTACAAGGCGGTCAGATGCGCCAAAGGGGCACAAATGTTCATGATGTTGCAGGGGTGACAGATGCGCCAAGGAGGAAAACAGAGAACTAAACTCTCAAAGGGGGTTTTTTACATGATGTAGGTTCCTCTACTCTTTCGTTCCTATTTGAAAGGCTCAGTGGGGTAGATAAAATGATCTAGATCAGGAGGGCCACAACCACTGTTTCAAGAAAACGTCCTTCTCCAGCAGATCTGGAAAGAGGAAGGATAGCATGGGGGGGGCAGACAGGAAACAGAGGAGGCTAGGCCAATACATTTATATTTCAAAACCAACTAGCAAGCTAAAACCAGACCAAGAACATACCAAGACCTGAAAACACAAAACGCATGATAGAGAAAGACACCTCATACCTGGATAAATAGCAAAAGCTCGGGAACGGGTCCACAAGGCGATGAAAACGACGAGGCAGGGGCTGACAGGCTCAGAAAAATCATGTGCTCAGTGAAAAGTGAAAATGACATTTGGTCGCGCAAAACACATATATATAGACAAGCTGGTCATAAATTCGCCACCCACTTTTTAAAAGGTGCATGAGAGTTGCTTTCGACAGGAGAAAGCGTGCCCCCTTTGGCGCACGAAAGTATTTGACAACAGGAGACAAAGTGCGCCTTTGGTGCACCAAAAGCATTGTCGACATAAAGTTATGTGTGCCCTTTGGCGCACCAAAACGTTTTGTTGCACTAAGATTATGTGCGCCAAAGGCGTGCCAAAGAGTGGCGCAACAAAAGTTGTACCAACACAAGCGCATGCGCCTTGGCACACGCAGGGAAGGTTCAACATTCTTTGGCACATGAAAAGTTGTGTTGACATTGAAAACCATGCGTCAAAGGCTTTTAAGGGGGCGCATCAAAAGTTAGTGTTGCAAAGCAATTTAATGCGCCCAGCCAAAAAAGGCTCGAAAAGACTAAGTTCGAAAACTAGATTTCCTAGGAAGGGATTTTACAACGTTTCGAACGCAAGGGATCCCTAACGAGGGATTGGGAAAAAATTTCGGTATGGTTATCAGTAAAATTGCCCTTGTCAATTTTACGGGATAACAAGTATGTCAAACTTAAAAAAATATTTTTCAATGGTTTTATATGTGCAATGAATTAGGTGGTATTTTATGATCCTTTTCGGTGTAATAATTTCCATGATAGGTCGATGACAACATGGTTCTTGTAGCTAGCACACTTACAGAGGTAATGATGACTTTGCATCAATTTTATATGATGTCATATACACTCTTGTATGAGTTGAATGGTCAAGAATATGAAGGGGTGAATGTGTAAGGAAGGTGAAGAGTAATAGTTTTAATATTCATCTATTTTCATGTATAATTATGCATGGAAAATATATTTTGGAGGAATGAAAAGATAGAGGTCTATACTTGTGTGTGTGTGGAAAAAATGAGTTTGTAAAAAGAGATGTCTTGAAGGAAGTATGAGGTGAGGCATGAGCCGATGAGTTTCATGAACTGAGAGAGGAGAAATATGAGCCTATTATGTGTGAATGAGGTAAAAATAGTTGTTTGTACGAGAGGATTAAATACTATGGTTGCAGTAGTGTGTAGTGATGAGAATATAGGTGAGTCAAGATGAGTGAAGAAGGGAGATGAAGAGATAATAGGAGTTGAATAAGTGATCACAATTTTTTGTATCATATAACAAGATGAAGGTGATTAAAAATCTGATAATTCTAACATATTTCTTATCAAAATAGGGATTCATAGCTTCCTTGTAAGATGTAGCTTGTAAAAGGTTAAGTTGGGGCTTGACTAAATTATTGGGAGTTGTTGCTTCCATGCCAATAGGAGCTTGTTAAAGGTCAAGTGGGTGCTTGACTAAATTATTGGAGTAGGTGCTTCAAGCTAAGTGGTTACTTAGCAAAATTTTAAATACTTGTAATCTCTTATAGATCAATTTTCCAAGTAGTGTGTTGATTTCAGTGGGTTTTTCTCCCTTTAAGGGTTTCCCACATAAAACACAGTATTCATGTGTTGTTGACTATTGTTTTCTCAAAATGTTGTTGTTTACACATGATTAAGTTTGATTAAGATTGAATGGATTTTTAATATTTGATATTGGTTTCAAAATTTTAAGAAGAACTAATTCACCCCTCCCCTCTCAATGTTTTTTTTCCAATAATATCTTGGTTTGATGAATCAATATGACTATTATGCAAACAAATAGATTGTGTGTCAAAGCAAGAATGAGTGAGATATACCTAGGGATGGCGTAATTAGCCAAATTGATAAACTATATGGTAATGCAAACAAAATAACAATTTATGTTATTACAAGACATGAATTACTAAAATGAGTGTCTCCATATCCATTAATAGAGGAATCAAAGCAACTTGTTTTCTTTGGGCTAAGATCTTCTTGATTATATTCAGGTGGTCTCACACATTAATATTTTATGTTGCAACTATACCTATATATGTTGAAGGAATGTGCATGACCCCACCTCATTTTTATGATGAAACCTCATTATCCTTTCTATCCTCATCTTCGTTATGCACAGTAAATTTATTCTTGATTTTTTCTTCTTTTATTTTTTTCTAATCCATGACTTCATCAGATTTCTCTTGTATTATTTTATCTTCCACATCCTCATTTTGTGTGCATTTATCCTATGTGGTATTCTTCATTTTTTATATTATTTTCTTCCACATCTTTATCGTCCTTTTTGGTTATTTATGCATTCTCCTCCTCTTGTTTACTTTCTTCTTCCTTCTAGTATTTTTCCACCTATGTCTTGACCTCCTCAAATTACTATTCTATTACTCTCCATTTTATGTATTCTTATTATTTAAATTTTATATCTTTCTCTACCTATTTTTGGGCTCATAAAGTAGCCTTTTTTATCTTTTCCTTAGTTTTCTCCTCTCATTATTAAATAAATTTTTCTAATGGCTCTAATTTTTCTTGGCATCTTTCTTAGCATGTTTTAGTTATTCTAGTTCCTACTATAGGTCGGGATGTTTTCTCACTACTTCATGGTGATGTTGGATGTGTATTTTTTTTTTCTTATAGCTCATTTTCCTTCACAAATTTCTCAAGTTTCAAATACATTTTAGTTTTTAACTTGGCTATTTTAGCATCTTGCTTTTATTGGGGGTGCCTTAGCAGCATCTTGTTGTATTTCCCTTATTATTTTTAAAACAGTTGGTGGTAAATATGCCCATATATATTCCATATCAAAAGTGTATTATTTTATATATGGTAGTATTTCCTCAAATATCTCCATTTTCTTCAAGGGTAATTATCATGTCTATAGCTATTGAAAAAAATCTAACTAGTTGTCTATGTTTTCTAATAGAAAATCTATTTTTTGAATGGTTCTTCTATATTTTATTTCTTCATTATCCTTTGGCTACCATTTATCTCTTGATAATCCCTTGTTTTCTGATATTTATTTGTCTTTCGTAGTTTTATGGATGGTATCCAATTTTGACTCTCATTATTTAACCCTTGGTCTTCATTTTGATACATGAAATGATTATTAGTTCACACATCCTCTACTTTATAGTTTTTTTTAAGTTCCTTTAATATTTATCTTTCTATTTTTTATATCTAACACACACATAAATTCCTAACCATGGTCATCATTTCTTTCCCATTATTCACACATGGATGAGTTTTAATTTCTTACATTTACTCTTCCTCCATTTTTTCTAGGTAAATGACGGTCACACTTCAAACAATGTTTCATATACAACATGAATGATCCCCAAACTTTTTTGTTACCTATTTTAGACTCCATTGAATTTTGGTGTATGAGACTCTCAACTTTCATTGGACTAAAGGGTATGTGGCCTATTTTTCTTATCTCTTCTCCTTCTTCTGAGGTCATTTCCTTTAAGGGATGACATTCAAACTATTTTCATGTCTCCTCAATATGTTTAATATTATGGGGCCTTATATTAATTAGATCAATTAGAGAGGTTTAGATAGCCATCACCATGTTATCAATATAATCATTAGTCACTTCAAAGGATACGACACTACTATCATGGTCTATGTAATGAAGGGTTGAATATAAAAAACATTGTATGAACAATGAAATCTACCTTAATCTCATAAAGGGAAACTACATGTGCTCAAATGTTGGTCCTTCGTACAGCCATAGTTGTTATTCATTCTCCCCATTGGATAAAATATGGCACACCCACCACTCTATTCATTTAATTTATGTGTGTTTTACATTTTGGACCCTATTGACTCCCTATCATCTCATAGCACCTTTCTTGAGTTCTTCAAAATCTGTTTGTAAAGTACATAGTGAAATAGATAAGAAAGGATCCATAACATAATGTTTGTTTACCAGCCTTCATCTATAGTATATCCTCATTGAATTATTTGATCATAACCTTGCATAAGTTTTATTTAAATGTTGTTACCACTATTTTATATACTATTATAGTGCTTCGAGAATGGAATACATCATCTTTATTCATACATATTTTTTTACAATGGATAAAGCCCTCTTGTTCATTATGGATCATAGTAATCTTGCAATCATTTTTATAGTCATGACTCCTTTCTAATTTAATTGGTGTAAACTATAGACTTCCTTCATCAATAATGTTTCTCTCTCTAATGCATATTTTATCATTTAGTTATTTTTTCTAAATATAACATGTTTTTATGTATCATTCTTGATAGGAATTTGACTGGATTCTCTTTGAGCATAAAGAATGGGAATTTATGTCAAACATCAAACTTCATCCATGGAATAGATGTGGCATGATCTTTCCACTCCTCTTTTTGTGTACCTAAATCTATATATATCCAATAGTTGAGATATACTTCCATTTGTGTATGATAAATTTATGTAAATTTTGAGTGGATTTATTTCTATGTGTCGAATTCCTTTATTACCTATAATGAAATATGTGAAGAATTCCTGAAAAAAACCAGAAAGAATTGTTTTTGGGTTTGTTTCTTTATCATTGGTATATCTAGTTCATGTTCTTGTACTACTCTTTTTGTGGTATTTTATAATAAATTTTCTCTTAACACCTATTTGTTTATAATGTGACTCCCTAAACATCTTTTTGCAGCTATGTGATCTCATAAAAAATCTAAGTCTCAATCGCATTTTGATTTTCCTTAATGGCATGTTATGTATTTATAAGAATTAGTAAAATGTATTATTTTCCTAGAATTAATTGCCTCTATTTTTTTCAAATGAATCAATAATAAATTCACCTATTTAGACCCCCTTTTTTCTTTCCTTTATTAACTTGCACTTTTTCCTACTTATCCCAATACATTATTATTGTATTTACTAAGTATACATGTTAACCACATTATTTCATCATTTACTCTAAGAATGTACCCTTTAATTATTGGATCAAGGGTAAAGAAGGGTTAAGGGGACCATACCACGTACAATCAAGAAAGTTCAAACATTAATATCGTGGCCAAGGGTATACCCATTGAAGCCAGCTAAAACACAACTAGAAACTAAATAATAGTAAAATACACCAAACTAACATTATCAAAAGTCTAGGAAGCCAAACTAGTAGAAAAGCGTAAAAAGGTCATATTGCCCCTAAAAAGGCCAAAATTAAACATCATAGTTTTAATCCTTGACTATTTCTCCCATGGAATGCATGCAATCATTCCATTCTTTGACCATATCTATAATCACCACCCTCAATTTTTTCATAATTTGGTTCTATCATCTCTTTTTTGGCATAACCCCTTATTTCTCCAACTGCTTGGCCCTCTGCATTGTATATACCCAAGAACCCATAATTTTTTAGATGTTGAATCGTACTCTTCATGTTCAGAAGATGCATTTATTTGATGTGCATCAAAGTCTCCTTCATTTTCAACATATCCTTTTCCATAGCTAGGAATATTTTTTTTACATTTTGAATATTCTCATTAACCATGATGGAGGTGATTTTTTTCCATTTTCTTTTGTACCTCCCTTAGTTTAATGGTGACCATACTGATCTTTTGCCTTTTTATATCAGTATCAATCCTACAGTTTTTGAAATCCTACAAAAAGGCATTGGCCTTGACCACTGAGTCCTTAATAGTAAATAGATCTTTTTGTGCTACCTTTATATCCTTATGACTGGAAACTTCTTCCTCAGTAATTTGAGTATGTGTTTCAAATATCTCTTCCTTTTCCACCATTTTTGGGGGATTTCATTATGTTTTTCCTCCTCTTTCAAATCAGGCTCCATTTTTTCCTTTTGGAAAGCACTGTCACTATCGCCTTGTTCATTCTCCTTTACTTCCTTCTCCTATGACCCCGAAATTATTTTAATTTTGTCTTTTTTCCCTTCTAAGCATTCCAATATAATTTCATAATACCACCTTGCCAAACTTTTAAATATTACCAGTTTTCAATTTGGTAACACTTGTTTTTATCTATTTTCTTCTTTTTCCATTTTTTCAAATTTCTAGGTTTCCCTATTATTATTTTATTTAAATTGATTTCTTTTTCTCCCAAAATATTTTTTATATTTTTTCCAAAATTATTTTATTAGGTTTTAAAAAAAATCAATGTTTTGGACATATTCAATTTTTTTCCTTATTGTAAATCTATTTTTCTTTTTTATTTGTTTTTTTATTTATTTATTTTCCTTTTTTAGTTTGTGGTTATATAAGCATTAATCTTTAGTGGGATGGATCGAGAGCGGGAGCATGATTTTTCAAAATTTGAAAGTGAGCGGGAATGTCTGGAGTCAAATCTGCAGGGAGAACGGGAGCAAAAACTTATGAAGGAACACGTGATCGTGGAACCCATTGGAAACAGGGGAAAGGATGGGAGACCAAGCATGTGGGTAGAATTTTTGGGGGGTAAAAATCAAGATCCAGGTGTCTCAGAGAATCTGGAACTGGTTAAAGAAAAAGGTAATCTATCCCTCAAAATTCCTATCTCTTTTTTGGCTAGAACAAAAGTTTCCATGGAAGGGGCACTCTTTGTTAAATGTATGGGTTCTAGACCAAATATAGATTATTTTAGAGGCTGGGAAAAGATACATTAGGTGGCTCATGGTACCACTGAGGTCTCATCTTATGTTAATGGGTACTTCTTAGCTATTCTACCTGGTAAGGATCATGTGGCGAAAATTTTGGTAGGACCATGGTTCATTGGAAAATCTCATATAACTGTTTAGAAATGGGAGCTAGATTTCAATCCTTATGGGAATCCTATTACAAAGTTTCCAATATGGTTCAACCTTCTGGGCTTACCATTGGAATTTTGGGAACTGGAGGTACTTTTTGGTATTGCGAAAAGTCTAAGCAAACCTATTGCTCTGGATCCGGTAACTAAAGCAAAAACTAGACTCGCTCATGTCATATTTTGTGTGAATATGCATCAAGAGTTTTGTTTGGAAAGTAATATTAATCTTATGACCCTTGAGGGTGATTAGGTGCAGCATTTTGATTATGATCCTACCCCCTTTGCTTGTATAAATTGCAAGTTGGTGGGTCATGAACAACGCTCTTGTCCAGATCTCAAAAAGAAGAAGCTTGAAGTAAAAGTCATGCCTCAAAATATGGTGACTGAAAAAGAGGTGAAGGAATGGAAAAGGATTGGGAAGAATGGAAGGGTTTTTGATATCAAGGAATAGGATGTTCTTCAGATAAACCCTGAAGTAGAGCCCTTGAATCTACTTATCAAAACTTGAGAGGCAGGAGTGGGGACTAGTATTCAACAACAAAGAAGTATCAATAAAGAAACTAAAGAAAAGGATGATGAGCTTGTTTATCAGGTGTTGGAAGAAGAAATCCAAGATTCTAAGGACATGGAAAGCAAAGACATGGAAGGAAATAAACTTTCTCTGAAATTTGTTGATGGATTATCGCTGGACAAAGTATCGTCTATAGGTCAGAGCTCCTTTGGAAAAAGAAAAGAAGAATATTTAACAATGTCAAATGGGTTTGGGATCCTAATAGATTTTGTAACTGACACCTATGAGGTGATAGGATCACTAAATACACCGGTGAGTAAATCCAAACCTGTCACTCATAGTAGCTCAAGAGCTGAATTTGGTAAAGATTCTAGCCAAAAGGGCGGGAAAAGTAATAAGGAAGTAAGCAAGACAAGTTCAAGAAAGGAAGTGGATGTAGGTATTCAGAAAACTCTAGGAAAAATTTTCCCCCATAATAAGAAATTTTAAATGATTCTTCTCTCTTGGAACATTAGGGGGTTGAATAACCCCAGCAAACACAAAATAGCAAACTATCTTAGATTGAAAAATAAACCGGATATTTTCATGATTCAAGAAACTAAAATGAGTATGGAAAGATTTAAAGAAGTGGGAAGGTCTATTTCGAAATATAATTGTTAGGAAGGGTGCAGTTCATTAGGAGCCTCTAGAGGAGTAGTCACGCTTTGGGATCCCAGCATTGTGCAAGGTATTCCTATCCTTGCAGTTCCAGGGCATGTGTCAATGTGTTTTATGAATCTGACCTCAAAGAAATCCTGGTATGTCTCCAACATATATGCTCCTAATCTAGTAAGTGAGAGAAGAAAATTGTGGCAAGATCTCTCTAATTTCAGGAATTTATTCAAATATAAAGACTGGATTATTGGAGGAGATTTCAACTCCCCCCTTTCTCTGGGGGGGAAAGGGAGCATCACTTCCTTTACTAAGAGTATGGAGGATCTTGCTGATTTCCTTAACAATAATGGTTTGGTGGATTTGGATTTGGAAGGTTCTAAGTTCACTTGGGCTAATCAGAGAGTTGGGACAGATCTTATCCAAATCAGACTTGATAGGTTTGTTTTAAGTCATATTTGTATGATCAATCAACTTTACTCTTTGAATACTCTCCCCAGAATTGGTTCTGATCATAACCCTATCCTCCTTAATCTAGGTTTAAATCTAGTCAAGAAAGATAGACCCTTCAGATTTTAAAAGATTTGGTTAGACCACCCTGACCTCTTCAATAAAATACAAGAGTGGTGGAATATTAGGGTCTTTGGGGTGGTCAGTTATCAACTCAATTACAAATTAAAACATCTCAAAGGTTGTCTCAAAAAGTTAAACAAAGAGGTCTTAGGTAATATTTTCCAGGAAAAAAGTAGAGTGGCTGAATATTTAAGGAATATTGAGGAACTTATCAATCTTGATGGTCTTAATCCGATTCTAAAGGAGTAGGAACAAAATATATTGGTTGAGTATCATGACATCCTAGCTAAGGAAGAAGTCTATTGGAAGCAAAAGTCTAGGGTGAAATGGCTAAAGGAGGGGGATAGGAATACCAATTTCTTCCACTTCTCAGTCACCTCCCGGAAAAACCTCCTCAAGATAAATGAAATTAAGAATTAGAATGGTGAGATCCTTTTGGAGAGAAAGGAAATAAATCAAGTCATAAACTATTTCAAGGATCTTTTTCAGAAAGGTCAGGGGATTGAGGAGCAAAATCAAAACAATATCCTGAACCTGTTCTATAAATTCATCTCCCATGAAGAAAATTGTGAGCTCTTAAGGATCCCTTCTGAGGAGGAAATCAGATTTGTGGTCTTTGATATGGAACCTGACAAGTCACCTAGGCCTGATGGTTTTCAGGCTTTCTTTTACCAGAAATTTTGGGAGCTAATAAAGAAAGAAGTCATTGAAATGGTCCAAGATTTATTCAATAATGGGAAGCTTCTCGGCTAGCTTAATAATAATTTCTTGGTCCTTATTCCAAAAATTACAGGGGCTAATGAATTCAAATATTTTAGACCAATCATTCTTTGTAACATGAGTTATAAAATATTGACTACAATCTTAGCTGATAGAATCAGCTTGGTTCTCTCCCATTTTATCTCTGAAAATCAAGGTGCTTTTATCCTGGGTAGGTATATTACTGACAGTATTGTGGTGATTCAGGAATTCATCCACTCCATTTTTAATTCTGATAGACCGTTTATGTTCCTTAAGTTAGATATGCACAAGGCCTATGATAGGATTACTTGGTCTTTCCTTGGTGCCATCCTGAATAAAGTGGGATTTGATAATACTCTGGTTAGAATGATTATGACCTACATATCTATTACTAGTTATTTGGTCTTGGTTAATGGAATCTTAGAGGGACTCTTCAAAGCTGGTAGAGGCTTGAGACAAGGTGACCCCCTATCTCCTTTCCTCTATGTTATAATGGTTGAATCTTTGTGTAGAATTTGTAAGTAGGCTTTTCTTTCTAGGAGTATTTAGGGAATCAATATTTCTAATGGTATCCCTTTGATCTACCTCAACCAATTTGTTGATGATAACTTCTTGATGGGAAAGGCCTCTATCTAAGAAGCCACCAACTTCAAACTATCTCTCAAGGACTATGAGTCGATCTCGAGGTAGATGGTTAGTTTTCTCAAAAGTTTTGTTTACTTTATTAATGTGGATAAACAAGTCCAATTAAGGCTATCTCGGATTTTGGGTTGCAAAATCAAGTGTTTTCTAGACTCTTACTTAGGAATGCCTCTTATCTACAAAAGGCCTAACATCTCTGTTTGGAATTCCCTATTGGAAAGATTTAACAAGAAACTTTCATCTTAGAAAGGTCTCCTTCTCTCACAAGATAGAAATATTCAAATTCTTATGAACTCTCTTCAAGGTTTCCCCATTTACATTATGTCTCTCTTTAAACTCCGAGCCAAAATAATTGACACTCTGGAAAAAAATTCAAAAGAGATTTCTCTAGGCTAGGGCATCGGAAAATTTTAAATTCCCTTTGGTGGCCTAGGAGAAGGTCACTAGGCCAAAGATGTGTGGAGGCCTGGGTTTGAAAAGTATACCTATCACGAACAAATCTTTGGTTGCTAAAGATGGTTGGATAATTGCTAGAGAGGAAGGCCTATGGATTGATATAATAAATAAGAAATACCTGCGGAATTTAGGTAGAATTGACTCGTTCTTCTTTCATGAAAATCTCCCTAGAGGATCCTTCTTCTGGAATTCTCTATTGGAATTGAAATATATCCTCTCAAAGGGATCCTTATGGGATATTGGAAAGGGTAATATGATCATATTTTGGTGGGAAAATTGGATTGAAGATTCACCTTTAGCAGATCAGGATATATGGAAGGAGGTTACTCAATTCTATGAGGAGAATGGTAAAATCTAGATAAGTTATTTATGGAGTTATGATGATAAGTTCTAATGGGAAACCATTTCCCCTCCTTCTAATTATTATGGTGATATCAAACCTTTTCAAGATCTCAATAAGAAACTAAGGGAATTCCACATCCCCATCTTCCAAACTAAGGAGGATTCCATCATTTAGAAAGAGGAAGACTCTGGAAACTATTATGTTAAATCTGCCTATAGTTTACACTTCAAGAAAGATTTTCAAAAAGAGTATTGGGGTAAGTTACGGATCAAGGACTTGATCCCTAAGATCAATATTTTTTATTGGCTAGCTGTTCAAAATAGAATCATGTCGGTTGAAAATCTTATAAAAAGAGGAATGCAGATCCCAAATAGATGCTCTCTTTTTCAGAGAGGGGAAGAGAATGTGAATCACCTTTTTTTACATTTCCCTTTCTCTAAAGGTGTCTTCTCACTGATTTCGGAACTTTTCAACATGCAATGGATTATGCCCTTGAATATGGAAGATTGTTGTACTTAATGGGAGAGCCCTTTTAGGTTCCCTTACATGGCTTGGGCCTAGAAGATTACTCTACCTCATCTCTTATGGGGTTTATGGAAAATAAGGAATGATAGTGTTTTTAGAGATCAAAAACCTCTTATTGTGTTGGCTAAAAGTAAAATCATTGCTGTCATAAAGGAAAATCTCAAACTGTTTAAAGGTAAAACAAAAAATCCTTGCCTGAAATGGGAGAAGGAATTGTTAGATAAGTTCACCTATAGTCCGGTCAAGATCAAAAGCCCTAGTAAGAATGTTTACTAGATTAGACCTATGGGAAATACGATCAAGATCAATTTTGATGGGGCTTCAAAGGGGAATCCTAGACAAGCTGGGGGAGGGGGTATCTTAAGGAATAGTGAGGTTGATTGGTTATTTGTCTATGTGGGTCCCTTGGGAAAGCAAACTAATAACATGGCTGAAGCTAGAGCCCTCCTATGGGGTATTTTGGTTGCTAAGGAAAAATGCCTTAAGGACATCCAGATTGAAGGTGACTCCTTAATTATTATAAATACTCTCCTCAATAGGAGTAAGGTCAATCGGTCATTAAAAAACATCATTCAAGATATCAAGGAATTGCTAAAGTATTTTGATAAGATATCTATTAATCATACCTTGAGGAAGGCAAATAAATGTGCAGACAAGATGGCCAATGTGGGAGTCCTTAGTAATGAGTACAAAATTTGGTGCAAAGGAGAGAGATTACCCTGTAATATTAATGATGAAATCATTAAAGATAGAAGGCGCGAGGATAAGTGATGCCAGCACGAGAGGGGTTAAGTATTCTAGGTACCATGCTATCTTTTACAAAAATCATTGTTTCGTTTCGACCTTTGATAGGGTGAACAGCTTGTTGGTTGTGGAAATATTTTGTTGGGACGATAACTTTGGCAAAGTGTAAATGGGTGGAGACAGGATTTGAGTGGAACTTGCTAGTCAGAACATGGAGGAGAGTAACCAGGACCTTTGGAACAAGCTTAAAGTTGGAGGATTTATCAATTATATTTCTAAATTACATGGTCATGACCCATCTCTGTCAAAGGACTTCGGAAAATCCTAGAAAGAGGGGGTTTTTATTGTCCGCAGTGTGGAGGTTGAGGTTTTAGAGTTCAATATTGCCAGTGTGACTGATATAAAGATGGAAAGGTTAAATATCTACAAGAATAGAACCCATAGAGACCTCAAGATTGATCTATTTTTTGTTGGCAAGGAGAAATACTACTTCACAAATGGCATTGTGCGTTCATGCATTCCTGGGGTCTAGAAGGATGTTTTCCTTCAAGTTATGAAATATATTACACTGGAGGGTAAGTATAGAAAAATTTATACCCATCACATGACCTTCCTCAACATGTTCCATCACAAGTTTATGGCTAGTATTTCCATTTTTCTTTCCACCTCTCTTTCGAATTCGCTGATGGATTTCTAGAATGAGAAAGTTGAGCTACCCCTCCATGAGGGCCTAATTCTTCTTATGGTTGAGAATGGCAAGCCGGTTCTAGATTATCCTTTGACAACGGTCCTGGAGGAGCAAGCTGAGGAAGATGATATTACTCTTGCGGAGTATCTAACTAAAATGAAATCAGTTAAGGGTATCCTCCGGGGGAATGAGAAAGATAAAGACAAAAATCAGGGTGGAGATGGGGAAGCCAGTGCTTCAAGGAAGAATGAATATGTGGGAGATCCCAATGTTTTTGAAGAATGGAGCAGGAAGATGTTGTAAATAGAAGGGGTCCTAAAAGCCATGGAGGACATGAACGAGGGGAAAAGGGATTCCATTCTAAACATCATCAACATTTCAAAGAAGATGGTCGCGGATCAGGTCCAAATAAAACACAAAATGAAGGAGATGGAGATTCAGGTTAAAGTTATTATTGATAGAGTGGAGGTGATTAAAGGGGAAAAGAAAAGGAGGAGATTCAACCTTCACATAAGTAGCTCAGAGGAGGAGTAGGTGATGGATGGTTCTGGAATCCAGGATGGCTGCTACTGGCCTGGGGCTTCCAGAGATTTTTTGTGTAGGTTTTTTGTTCTCTGAACTGTGTACGGACTGCTAGCAAACTCTGGTGTCCTATTGCTTTTTGGTATTTTTTTTCCTCTCTGGGGTCCAAATCCTACAATGTAAGAGTTAAGCCTATTTAACTCATCTTTCTAGGACCCCTTTCTGGTGTTTTTTTTCCTGTTTTGTTTCTGGTTGCGTTCCTCTCTTTTGTTCTGGCCCCTGGGAGCCAATCCCTATAGTTTCCTAATCTAATAAAAAAATATAAGCATTAATCCTAACATCATTCACATTTTTTCCTCTTCAATCCTAATGATTTTTTTATATTAATAACTCCATATGATAAAATATCCTTAATTATGTATGTCGCTAGCCATCTAATCTTTAGTTTTCTTATATTTTTGTATTTTCTCTCACATAAAATTACTTTGTCTCCTTTCTCAATTTCCTTAATATTGTAATGGCATTCATGTCATGCCTTATAAATTTTTCCTTCTCTTCTTGTGTGTTTGATTATATGTGGCTATGAACCTATTGGATCTCAAATGTGCACCCATCCCCGAATCATAGACAAGTCAGGATTTGAGACAACATGGGACTATCTCAAATTTGTGGGACTTGAACTAAGACAAACCTCTGGAGAAGGTCAGATTCCTCTATCTATTCCTAATACCAAAAATACTCCTAATAATTGAAATGCAACTACCATAACACTGATCTAAAATTATAAGGGACCAAGGAAGAGAAAGATAAATAAATGAAAGTCCTAAATTAAGGGAGGCGATAGCACCAAGAACAGAGTGGAGATATTCATAGTGAGTGAAAATGGGATGAGAATAGAGTAGAAAAGGGTAGACAAATGTGTCACAATCCAAAATCACATTCAAACCTCCAATTTCATTGAGCACTACAACTTTAAATCCTGTAAGAAAGAAAAAGTATACGTAATGTACCTTTGAATGCAATGAAAGGAAAGAAATACAAGAAAACATAAGCTAGGGAAGAAAAAGAAACAAAACATGAATTTTATTGCTTAAAAGTGTGCACAGTCCATTACAAATAGATACAAGGAAAAAATATCCTTGCAGAACACAAAAATTTGAGGCCTACAACTCACAAAGTATTATGGAATAATTTTTGAAGAGTTTCTCTACATTTTCAGAATGTCTCCCTTCAAAATGAGGTGAATTTTATAGTATATAGAAGAATATCCTCAAAATTACCTCACCAACCAACATATTTCATTAAATATGTATGGGAGGCCATACAATTTGGTATTTTTCTTGCATGGGTAGTCATGGGTGCCATACATCATTAAGCTGGTAGTTGAACAACTTCTACTGCTCCCATTAATGTTTGGTTCATTCCTACACTCAGTTAGTTGCATATATTTTTATGCTCCCATATGGTTGCATTTTCTTCTTAGTTTCAGTTGGTTACATAAATGAAACTGGATAGTAACATGCTTTCACCACTTCTAACCAGTAGCTGAAAATCTACTGTTGGCTAGTAGCATCCGTATAAATGTTATCTGATTGTAAGGATTTTTTATGAGTAGGCAAGGAGAGAGAGAGGATGGCTAAAATTTTGTCCAAATCAATAGCAATGCCATCTTTTGAAATAATGGACCCAAAAATCTTACCCCTAGGAACAATAAAATTACACTTTTTGGGGTTAAGAGACTCCCCGAATTCTCTACATCTCTCAAAAACCTTCTCCAAATTGTTGATGTGATCCTTGCTCTATTTTGAAAAGATAGTTTTATCATCCAAGTACACAAGGATGAAGTCATTGATGTAACCTTTGAAATCAATATTCATTTCTCTCTTAAATATGGCACCTACATTCGACAACCCAAAAGGCATCTTCTGATAGGAAAATGTACCCCACTTTGTTGTAAATGTAGTTTTAAATTGATCTCCTTCCCTAACCTTAATTTGATTAAAACTTGAATACCTGTCTAGCATGGAACCCTTTCAGCCCCTACAACATTTTGCAAAATTTTCTCCATATAAGGTAAAGGGTAGTGGTCTTAAAGGGAAGCCTTGTTCAAATCACAGAAATTGACGTAAAGTCTAATTTCCCCATTTTTCTTTCTAACCAGGACCAAATTGGCCACCCAAGTAGATTACTTAATTATAAAAAATATTTTTTCCTATATGAGGTTAGATAACTCCTTCCTCATGATGGGCTCTATTTTTGGGTTAACCGACCTTTTTTTTTTCTTAATCGGTTTGACATTGTGATCTAGATCTATGGAATGTTGCATGATTTCTAGATTAAACCCTCTTAGATCTTCATAATCCCAAGAAAAGATATCACTGAAACTTTTACATAAAGAAATGAATGCTTGTTTCTCATTTTCATCACATACCTATCCTAATAGAAGTTGTTTTCCCTATGCTAACAAATGGTTGGATATATTCTTGTTTGGTTGTCATGTTCTTCTCTTCACCCTTGAACTCATCATCTGGGATAAATGTATGCTATAAGGTGACTAGTCCCTTTAGCAACTTATTCAACTTCAGTTGATTAATTTGATCACCATAGATGTTCTCCAAATGAGATTGCATATTTGAAGAAAACTCAGCCCCGTTTTGGATAAATTTAATGATTTGTTCATCATTGTCAAAAATTTGCCAGTTGGTTTTATTTTTCGGAATGGATGGCCTTACCACCATTCTAATGTGTTGCACATTTCCTTTAATCAAATCCTCAGCATGTGATAATTATGATCCAAGGGATTTCCATATGATCTTTCTCTTTGTTTAACTTTCTTGGTATCACCTAAAAAATTGAGAGCATCAAAACCTTCCAAAAAAATCCAAAACTCTATGCTTATAATCTTTCAATAGCTTATTTTTTGTAGCACACTTTCTTGTGACCTGATGAATTACCAATTCTATGTCCCCAAAAATCTATAGCATTTTAATATTTTTCTTTTCTAAAATCAGCAGGCCATGGACCAATGCTTCATACTCTTCCACATTATTGGAACATGTAAATTGTAATATGTGGGCAAAGATCAACTTGTCCTCCTTAGGAGAAATCATAACAACACCTACTCCAGCTCCATTCCTACTCCAAGAACCATCAAAAAATATTTTCCATAATCCTGAAGCATCTTCGTCTCTTTGTTCAATCATGCTAAGAAGTATATATTCTTCTTCAAGAACACAATAAGTACCTAGACCAGTTTCATAGGATTTAAGTTCTTCAGCATAGGGATCAAATTTATTATCTCTTTCATCCCATTCATCTAGCAATAAATCAGGCATAGGAGGAGAGATATGGTGCTTCTTTGAAATTGAATCTTGTTCTTGAATTTCTTGGATTATGTAGTTTACTTGGAGAGGGGAGGGTTCATATGACTCGATATGATAGGAAAATATAGTCTTGGCTTATATGGTAAATTTGGTACCATACCTAGTTTTTAGAAGCATATGAGTCCAATCTATAGACAAATAACCACCCACTTTGGTAGTAAAATCCCTTGACAAACAAATGGAAAACATAGGAGGAAAGTCAATGACTGATATATCATGGGTTATGGTTAGGCTTGGGTAGGCATGAAGGGTTAATTTCATAACTTTTATGACTCCCAATACACTAACTATTAAACCATCAAGTTGTAAGACACTTTTTGTAATAGGTTATACTCTAGTCCTAGGACATCAGCAATTTTCTTTGGCATAACCGAGATACTAGCACCTGAATCCATCATGAAATTATGAACCAAATGTTTTCCCACAATCAATGACATATAAAAATGTGGGATTTTGAAAACTTTACTTATTTTCTCCTCCTTTGTATGGAAAACATTAACACCAGTAAGGTTAGTTTTAATCACTAGATCAACTAGGAGAAGTTGTTTGAGAGCTTCACACAAGAGGTCCCTTTGTGATAGGATAGCCAAAGCATCCCACATTATCACATTGACATTCATCTTCTTCATTTGTTCCACAATGTTAAAGGGAAGGTCCATATATTTCTGCAGTTGTGGTACAGGATTCTCCTTTCTTTGTTGTTGTAATGTTAGAGCAGGCATTTTTTATTGTGGAGAAACTTCTTTGGTATGAACTTCAAGTTCTTTTCTCTTTCTCCCACTAACCTACTTTTCCTTGTTAACAATATTTCCTTGATTATAAGAGGATGCATGTTATGATTCCAACATTCTTTTCTTAGACTTGGTATTATCAGCAACTATCTTATTTAAGGCACAAAAATCTTCAGCTCCAAAGAACATGAGATTTACATCCTGATTGGCCTCCTGAGCTCCTTCCACATTAGAATTGGGTGCTTCCACCAATGGCTCCTAGTGAATAGAGTAAATCTAAATCATGAAACCTTGGACATGTAATTCCCTCTTATAAATAAGTTGATTATGTGGTTGATTGCAAGGAAAACACCACTTTGTTTCCTAAATCACATTATTTTATACTAGAACAATTGTTTGACTAGAGCTAATAGCAAGAGATGGCTGAGCAAGGGAAACTGGCACAAGTGGAAGAGAGGCATTTTAATCCTACCACCTATTATTTTTCTAATTTTTTTTGTATGTTTGATTAGATTGGTTCCTATATGGTTGATAAACTTGATTAGAACCCTGGTTAGAAGAATGCCCCTGATTTGTATAATTCTTGTAAGATTAGGCCTATTGTTTCTCCAAATATATCACCTTATTTGAAAAAATTCTAATGAAGGCCTTCATTTCTTCATCTCCCTTTTGTTGTGTAGGGGATTAAGATGTGGAAGTAGTGGGTTGGGAAGGTTTCTCAAGAATAGGATCAATGGAGGGCTGAGTAGCTTGGAGTAATTTAGGGTATAGGGGCATAGGTGGCCTAGGAGATAATTTGCCAACTTGGATCAGACAATTTTCAGCCCTGATGGCTATAGCATATGCACCAGGTAATGTTGTACCCCCATAGACTGAATCATGACAGCAATATCAGAATTAAGAGCTTTCAAAAATTAAAGAATGCTCCTTCATTTGTAGGCCTAACAAGAACTGGAATTCTATCTCAGGTCTTCTAAAATATGACATTGAAATATTCCATGAGCTCATTGGGAGTCCTCTTTATAGTTGTTAGATGCTCAAGAAAAGAAAGATTATATTCCTTCTCTCTAAATTGAATGCATAAGGTAGTCCCTAGATTATTCCAAATTTGAAATATGCATGCTGCCAAAATTTTGAACCATTGGAAACCTCTCCCTTTGCATGAAGAAGCTAACAGCCTAATAGCCACATCTTGTTCAATGATTTGATGTATAGCACAAATGTTGGCAATATCTTGAATCTTTTCATCTAGATTAGTCTGATTCTCCCCAATGAAGAAAGGGATACTCTTGAGAGTAGATGCTAGAATGGGATTGTTAGTGTTAAGAGTGAGAGGACTATTACTGGTAAAATTGAAAAATCCCCAATTCTATTGTGATGCCATTCTGATAGGTCTAAGAACTCTGGTGGACTGCAAGAAAGGCCTACCAAGAGGTGGAGTGGAAAGAGTCATGTTTGGTGATGAAGGTAACCTTTTAACTGATCTTCCTCTTCTTCCCCTTCCAAGTGACAACCGTAGGTACTCAAAGCTCCCTCCTCTGATGTTCTAGACCTTGTTTGTATTATTCTGATGAACTTAGGCATGTGCACTACTAAAATCAGTTGATCTAAAAGATGGAGTCTCTATATTTTTAGAACAAGCCTTCAAATTCTATAAATTACTAAGTCACACACCAAGACTTAGCAATAATGAAGCTAAAGACCATATAAAATTTGACTTCAATGAGTCCCATCAGGCATGTTAAAATTGTTGGTGTTGGTAGCATGGTGGCTAAGATATTACAATGGAACACCTGTGAAATTTAGATATTTCACATGATTATCCCACTAGCCTTGCCAAAATTGTTGGATATCAAATGAGAACCCATCCTCAAATCATAGAAAACTCAGGATTTGATACAACATGGGACTGTCTCAAAGTTATGGGAATTCAACCGAGACAGACCTCCAGAGAAGGTTGGTTTCCTCTATCTATTCCTAATATCAAAACTAATCCTAAGAATTGAAATTTAGATACCCTAACACTAATCTAAAATTCTAAAGGACCAGGAAAGAGAAAGATGCATAAATGAAAGTCCTAAAGTAAGGAATGTGATAGCACAAAGAATAGAGTGGAGATATTCCTAGTGAGTGAAACTAGGACGAGAATACATTAGAAAAGGGTAGACAAATGTGCCACGATAAAACATCACATACAAACCTCTAATTTCATGGAGCACTACAACTTTGAATCCTGTAAGAAATAAAAAGTATGCACAATGTACCTATGAATGTAATGAAAGGCAAGAAATACAAGAAGACACAAGCTAGGGTAGAAAGAGCCGCAAAACATGAATTTTATTTCTTAAAAGTTTTCATAATCCATTACAAATAGATACAAGGAAATAATCTCCTTGTGGGACACCAAAATTTGAGGCCTACAACTCACAAAGTATTCTAGAACAATTTTGCAAGAGCTTCTCCACATTTCAAAATGAGGCAAATTTTACAATATATAGAAGAAGAGCCTCAAAGTTACCTCACCAACTGACAGATTTCATTAAAGAGGTATGGGAGGCCATATAATTTGGTACTTTTCTTACATGGGTAGCCATGTGTTCCATACCTAATTAAGTTGGTATTTTTACAACTTATACTTCTCCCATTAATGTATGGTTCATTCCTGCACTCATTTGATTGCATGTATTTTTTTTCTCCCGTACAGTAGCATTTTATTCTTTGTGTTGGCCGGTTGCATAAATGTAATTAGACGGTAACATGATTTCCCTAATATTGTCTGATAACTAAAAATATATTGTCATCTAGTAGCATCCATACAAATGCAACATGCGGCTTTGTAGTCACCCAAATACTTCCCCTGTGTAACCTACTGGTAACATCAGTACATGCTACCGATCGGTAGCATTTTCAATGCTACCAGTGCTTGTGCACCATATTCTTATGACCTACTGATATCCATGCTACCGACAGGTAGTATTCGTACCTACTACCGGTCAGTAGCATATTACATAGAGACCAACCCGGTCAAGTTAACGAATGAGCCATCCTACAAATTACAATGTGCCCCTCAAATAGCTTCCAACTCCCATTTCTACTAAATTATCCAATTTGCAAGGGGTGCAAAAATTGGATAACATAACTATTATCACCAAATCATAGCACCCCTGGATGTTGATCAGATTTCTAGGTTGATCATACTAGCATCTAGTGTGATTGCATAACATTGAATCCTTTCTCCAAGTGTGGGACTTGCAAAATGAGAAAGGAATCTCCAAAGAAGGCTGGTTCCTATTCCTCTGTTCAGATGCACATGAAAAATGTAGAGGTTTTACTCAAAACCTAATCTAATCTTGCCAAGGAGACAGGGTAAGAAGATGTATAAAAATAAACCTAAGCTAACAGAGGTGATGCACCGAGGAATGAAGAACACCTATCTTTCCAATAAACACAAGCCATTAAAATGTGATGCAAGATCACGCACAGATAACAAAATTTGTAGTGAAAGATCAAGAGGATGCAAATGAACACAGAGAGGGTTGAGAATCATCCACAGACATGCATTACTTGCTCCAAAGATTGATACAATACACTACAAAATGCCAAGAGGCAGGGTCGCATTACAATTTCAAATGGGAGGTTCGAACTCCACAAATTCACCTGCCAAAGAGAAGAAGGGAGGGGCAAAACAGGAATGTTCGACCCTTAGAAAGAAGCCCCTCTTTACAATATATAGGAAGAATGAGATAGGGAAGAGAGAGGAAAGTCAGATCTACCCCAACCACTTCTAGGTCGCATTTATTTTATCTCATTATGGCGGTGGGTGAGAACCTTGGCAAGAGCGGCAAATTGTATTTTGCATTAAAGCTGGTTGTTGAAACGTCAGTTCTGGCCATTACCACGCGCCAGAGATGTTTCTTAATTTTCTCTCTCCAAACTGAACCAAAATTCAAGATTGACCCCAGAATCATGTAGATAATTTCACCAGATTTCCATTGATATAAAGAACGCAAAAATCTGAGCTCTGGATCGAAAGTTATGGCAATCTGAAGATTTAGGTAAAAACAGGCCAAAACGGATTTTGAATTTTTTCCCGCGCTCTGCCACTTGGATGACATGTGTCAGGCTCTAATTCATCCATGGGCTCATCCTCTGAAAATTCCTTTCGGGCCCTTCCTTAATTTCTTGCCACTTGGACACATGGCACTATTTTATTAGCTCGGGCCTGAGGGGCACACTTTGTCCTTTGAAAATTTGGTATTTTCACTTTGGGAAAATTTTCCCATTTCTCCCCACGCTCCGCCATTCAAGTGCCACATGGCACGATTTCATTGGATGCGGGCCCTTCCTGACCATTTCCCTTTTTTTTTCCTTTGGAAAAATTTTCAAAATTTTCCCGTCGGGCCGATGAGGTCAAGACACGTGGCGAGATTTGATTTGTCGGCGGCTCTTTCAGCTTTTCACGTCCCACGCGTACTTTTGGCCCAGATGTCCCAAACTACCTGGGACAAATATCTCTGAACTACTCGATTCAGGCTTCCTTGTTCCTGTTTACAGCAAAGACACGTGGCAAGATTCCATTCACTCTCGGCTCTTTCGGCTTTTCGCGTCCCGCGCGTACTTTTGGCCCGGATGTCCCAAACAAAAGTCCTCTGTTTCGGCCAAACCAGCCGGTTCACGTCCTCCACATACTTTTGTCCCAACTGTCCCGAACTGTCTGGGACAAATATCTCCAAACCACCCAATTCAGACTGACTTGTGCCAAATCGGCCGATCCGCGTGCCGCGCGTACTTTTGTCCTAGATGTCCCAGACCGCGTGAAACAAGACTTTGGCGAATTTCTTCATTTTTTTTGGTCAGTTCGGCTTTTTGCGCCCCGCGCGTCCCGATGTCCCAACTGTCCCGGATGCTGTGTAGACTGCTTGGCAGCTTTTCGTCCGATTCACGCCTCGACGTCCCAACTGTCCCAAGTGCTGCCTGGGCTAGGACTTAGCCGATTTTCTCTGTATTTCGGCACCAAGCCTGGCTTTTGCAAATTTTTCACATTTTTTAAAACCTGCTGGGTTTTCTTCTTGGACAGGAGAGTTAGAAAGAACTTGAGGGGACCCCAGAAACATGATTTTTTCCTTGAATCAACATAATTTCTCGGGATTGAGTAATCTGATGCATGTTATCAAAAATTTACCCTTGGGGTGAATTTTGGATAACAGTTTTGGCAACTCAGTGGGGTTATCTGCCTATCAGATGAAGAATGGCCAGCTGCTCGTAGCAATCCATTGGGCATGGAGTCTGTTTGATAACCTCTCAGCTGATCTGAAATTTAAAAACCTGTGTCCTTGAGCTGGTTTTCCTGCAGCTGCAAATTCTTCTCCAGGAGCTTGATGAAATGCAAACATGCACATACTAGAAGCAAAAGGACATGTGCACAAGCACTTAGGGAAATCAAACTATTCTAACAGCAGTACAATGTGCATAAGCACTTAGAGGAATGGAAATTCTAAATTAATATTTACAAGGGTGAAAGCTTTCTTTCTAGTAGCAACGTTTGAGATAGATCCCATTGACCGGAACCTGTAATTCTTCACCATCCAACTTAGCCAGTCAGAAAGCATTCCTACCTTTGCATTCAATGATCATGTACGGGCCACTCCAGATGGCATCAAACTTGGAATGCTTTCCCGGCTTTACACGATCTGCATCCCATTTCAACACTGGATCTCTAGTTTAGAAGGTTCTAGCCTTGGCTTTCCTATCAAAAGTCTTCTTGATCAAGGCTTGATCCTTCTCAATTACCTGAGCTGCATGTTCTCTAGTTTCTTGGAGCTCCATTAATTCTACATATCTAACCTCCATGGGTTCAAACTCAGCTAGTTCCAACTGTTTCATGAGCTCCAATGCTGGCAACTCAAGTGATATGGGTAGAACTACTTCTTTCCCGTACACAAGCTTGTATGGAGAGCTTCCTGTAGACCTCTTGGGTGTGACCCTATCAGCCCATAATTTTAGCTTGGTATGCCATGTCCTTTGGTTTTCATCCAGATTTCTTCTGATGATCCTTAGCAAATTCTTATTCATGGACTCGGCTTGACTATTACGTTGAGGGTAATAGTTTGATGAAGTGTTCAGATACACATAATTCTTGACAGCCCATTCAGTGATCTTTGTGCCAAAGAATGCCAATGCATTGTCTGATATGATAGTGGCAGGGGAGCCAAACCTCATGACTATCCCTTCGTAGAAATCTAAGATATTAGATTCATTTGCCTCCTTGAGTGCCACTGCTTCGGTCCACTTGGTAAAATAATCCATTGCTATAAGTATCTACTTGTAGCCTTGACTTGAATTGGGATTGATAACCCCAATGAAGTCCAATCCCCATTGCATGAATGGCTGATTTACTGAAATTGGACGAAAGGGCAGCACTGCTAACCTCTCTTTCCCTGTGAAGAATGCACATCTCATGCATTTTTTGACCCATGAGTAGCAATCATTGAACACAGTAGACCAATAGTAACCAGCTTTCATGATTTTGAGAGCTGTCACTCGTGGAGCAAAGTGGCCTCCTGCTTCCCCGTCATGGAACTCGTGCAATATCTTCTCAACTTGACCTGTTCCAATGCATCTTAATAGAACACCATGGATGTCCTTTCTTGAACAAGATACCATTAATGAGTACATACGGGATAGCTTGTAATCTAAAGTATCTCCTCTTTGCTTTGCTCATTTCTAGAGGGCACAAGCCTATTTAGAGGTAATGTACCAAGTCTTGAGTCAAACATGGAATGGGTGCATCATCAGTCAGTTGTTCTTGATCATTCTGTAGTAGTAGGACAACATCCTCTTTACTTTTTAACCCGTTTGGTTGTTTGGAAGCGAGCTGCTCACACAAGCCTTTGCCACGAACCAATTTGGTTACTCTGATTTCAATATCATATTCCATCACCCGAGTGATCCAACCTGCTCTCTTCTCATTTAAATCCTTGTTTAGGAGAAAGTCCTTGACACCAGCATGAGACACCAGCAGTTGAATCTTATTGTTTGAGACCAAATGTCTGAACCTCTTCAAGCTCCTGATGACAGCAAGGATGTGCTTTTTGATGAAAGAGTACTTTATTTCATAGTCTTCCAAGGTTTGACTGAAGAACGCTATGGGTTGTTATGAACCTTCTCTATTCAGCTATGTCAAGATAGCTGAGATTGTATCTGATCCTCCAAACACATACAACATGAAGTCTTTTGAAAAGTTTGGGTTGATAAGAGTTGGAGCTTGTGATATTGCATGCTTGATGTTTTCAAAACTCTCTTTGCCTTCTGCTGTCCATTTGAATGCCAGAATCTTCTTCAACATTATTTTTAAAGGCTTTACGAGAGTGGAAAAATTAGGCACAAATCTGTGGACAAATTTTATCCTTCCCAAGAAGCTTTGGAGAGATTTCTTGTGGTGTGGCAATGGGAGTGTTCGGATGGCTTCAACCCTTTCAGGATCAATTGTTAGCCCTTCCCTAGAGACAATGTGACCCCAACAATTTTCCTTCATGTGCCAAGAATATAAACTTCTTAGATTCAACAATACTTCAAACCTTCTACACCTCTAAAACACTTGTCTGAGGTGAAAGAGATGGTCTGCTGCATTCTTTGAGAAGACAGTGATATCATCTAGGTATACCAGCACTATATTGTTGATTAAGCCTTTGAATGCCATATCCATAGCTCATTGAAATGTTGCTCCGACATTTTTCAGTCCAAATGGCATCTTCTTGTAAGCATACGTGCCCCATTTTGTAGTGAAGGGCATCTTGAATTGATCTTCTTTCTTCACCATTATCTGATTATAGCCTGAATATCCATCTAGCAATGAAAACCTTTCTGAACCCACTACAACCTGCAATATTTGCTCCATGGAAGGGAGTGGATAATGATCCTTGAGAGAGGCTCTATTCAAGTCTCTGAAGTCAACACATAATCTGATCTCTCCACTCTTCTTTCTAACTAGAACTAAGTGGCAACCCAACTACAATGCTTGATTGGGAATATGATTCTTGACTCAATCAGCTTGTCCAATTCTTTCCTCATGAGAGGCTCCATGTGTGGATTGACTGGTCTTTGTTTCTACCTGACAGGCTTAGTATTTGGATCCAATTCGATGGTATGCTGAGCTAAGTTAGGATTAAAACCTTTCAAGTCTTCATAGCTCCAAGAAAACATGTTAGGGAACTCTTGACACAGCTATATGAACTCATACCTTTCTTGTTCAGTTGTCATCCTTCCAATTTGCAATGGTTTGTTCTCTTCTACCAAGATGGATACTGAATGTTTGATTTCTCCTTTCTAAACTAATCATTGAGATTAAAAATGGACTCCAAAGTGATAAGTCCCTTGGGCAGCTTGTTAGTTCTCAGCTGTACCACTTGGTCACCATACTGTTGTTCCAATTTTTCTTGATTCTTGGCTGAGAACTCGGCTTCTTCCTGTAAGAAATGGATGATTTTTTGGTCATTCTCAAACACTTGCTAACTGACATTATTATCTGGCACTGAAGGCCTCATAATCACGTGGATGTTTGGCTATACCTTTTCTTGTTGAATGCTTTTCACAATGTCAAAGGCTGCCCCTACTGCTGCAAGCCTGTCAGTAGCTTGATTCTCTTTCCTAGGAATGGATTTGATGCCAAAACCCTCAAAATCTTCCATGAGGTCCCACACCCTGTTCTTGTAGCACTTGAGTAGATCATTCTTGGCAGCATGTTGCCCCTTGACCTGATTTACAATCAATTCACTGTCCCCAAAGACTTGCAAGTTCTTTATTTTCTTCTTGGTTGCCCAATGCATCCCTTGCACCAAGGCTTCATATTCAGCAGTGTTATTGGAGCATGTAAACTGAAATCTAAAAGCTAAATAGTACTTTACTCCTCAAGGTGAAACAAGCATGGCTCCACCTCCTGTACCTTGTCTACTCCTTGATCCATAAAAAAACAGCTGCCATACCTCATTGTCATCTTTGTGGTTTGGCTTGGTGATGCTAGGAATAGGCTAATTTCCTTCATGTATACAATAGACCCCTAGCTCAGATTCTCCTACTTCTTGATAAGGATCAAAAGCATGTATCTTGTTTTCCTATTCATCAAGAGTTAGATCCGGGATGCTTCCAACCTTAGTGTCAGCTTCATCAGAGCTTGGGTGATCTTCTTGATCAAATGCTGAGCAATTGGCATTAATCTGATTTAGAGTTGTAAGGCTCAATATGGAAGTCTTGCAATAGGTTCTGACCTGATTGTGGCTTGGTTCCATACCTTGTTCTGAACAGCATGTGTGACCAATCAGCAGACAAATATCCTCCAATCTTGGGTGTGAAGTCCCTTGACAAGTAAAGGGAAAAGAGTGGTGGAAGGTCTATGACTGATACATCTTGTAAAACAACAACGTTCGGACATGCATGCAAGGTAAGACTCAAGTTTTTTACTCACTCCAACTATTGCTACTGCTATCCCATCTAGCTGCCCTACCCCTTTAGATATTGTTTCATACTGGAGCCCTAGCTAATCAGCTATTTGTTAGGCATTATGAGCTACTTGCCCCGGATTCATCATGTAATTGTGCACTAGCTGATTCCAATGATCAATAAGACATAGAAAGGAGGGGGTTTCAACAATTTACGCTCCTGTCCTCCATGATTTCCCTCAGGCTGGGCAGCATTTGTAAGCACTTTGTCTTGCATCTGAACTTGCTGATTCGAAGTTGGCCAGTCCTTCATGGCAGCTTGTAGCAGATCTCTTTGGCCTGGGATGGATAGGGATTCCACATTGATATTTTGACGTTTGTCTTCTTCATCTGATCAATGATACTAAATGGTGATTGAAGGATCTCTTTGTTTTCCCCTTGGTTTGCACATTCACTCTTGCACGTGGGCAGCAACAACTGGTATTTGAGTGGCCTAGGGGTCTGTTCTTGGCTGCCCTTGTGCATTTGAAATTGGACTTTTCTTGCCAAACAATTTGTGGAACCATGGAGGTTATGGATTGGTTGGGGCTAATGGCTATTCTTCACCCAAATTCCTCCTTTTTGACCTTGTGTTGGTTGCAACACCTTGAGAAACTGCCTGGTTCATGCCACAAAAATATTTTGCTTGCCAATTTACCAATGTGGTGTCATTTGGGGCTGATTGCTGTTGGAATGTTTTCTTGTTGTTGGCTGTTTCCTTGACTACCTTCACCCTCCACACCAGTAGTTGTCAGCATCAATGCTTGATTGAAAGCACCATTGAAGCACATGGATTGGTTATGAGGCTCATTGCATGGAAAACACCAATCATACTCCTGGGTAATGTTGTTTTGTGTTGGCACCAGTGCCTTAGAGGCAGATAAGGCATTTGGATTATAGGGCTGGAATGGTCTATTGGTAGGAGGCCTTGTTTGATTCATATTTGCAACTGGATTAGGTGGCCTTTGTGGTTGGTATGGATTCCTATTAGGATGAGTTTGGGGCTGATAAGAAGGTCTAAAACCTTGGGCTTGTTGCCTCTTGAGAGTAATTGCCTAGGTTTTACAATTGCTTCATGACTTCTTGAAGCTCATTTGGCACACTTGGAGATGAAGTGGAAGCTTCATTTGAACTCTGATTTCTAGGAAAAGGAGCCAAATTAGGTGCTTGATTGGTGTTTAGACTCTCTAAACTTGGAAACAGTGGCATGGGAGGTCTAGGGGCAAGTTTGCTAGCTTGGATCAAACAATTTTCAGCCCTAATGGCAATGCTATAAGCCATAGGGATAGTTATGACTCCCATGGACTGAATCAACATAGAAATATCAGAATTTAGAGCTTTGAGATAGTAGAGAAAAGCACCTTCTGCTGTGGCCTGACTACCACTGGAATTCTCTCCCCAAGTCTTTTGAAATCTGAAGTTGAAATCGGTCAAGCTACTCATTGGGAGCTCTCTTGATGGTTGTCAGCTGCTCCAAAAGAAATAGAAGTTGTCTTCCTTTTCTCCAAATTGCTCATGAAGTGCTATACACAGCTGATTCCAATTTGTGATAGAAACCGGCTCCAAGGCTTCTAAACCATTGCAATGCTTTTCCCCTTGAAGGAAATATGCCAGCACTGATTCCAATTGATGATAGAACCAGCTCCAAGGCTCCTAAACCATTGCAATGCCTTCCCTTTGAACGAAGATGCCAGCAGCAATTTGACAGCCACATCCATTTCATTTATCTCATGGATTGCACAGACGTTTAGCAATGTCTTTGACATGATCACCAGGAGTGGTATGATTTTCTCCAGTGAAAAATGGAATGTTCTTCAACGCTGCAATTGGACTGGATTCTGTGCATTGAGGGCAAGTGGGCTACTGCCAGTGAAATTGACAAAGGGATTCGGTGGTTGCGCCATTCTGATTGGCCTGAGAACCCTTGTTGATGCGAGAAAAAGGTCTACCAGGTGGAGGTGTAGACAAGTTCTATTAGGTGGAGATGGTGATCTTTGAGCTCTTCTTCCCCTTCTTTCTCTGCCTGGAGATAGGTGTAGATAAACAAACAATCCTTCCTCCCTAGTTCTTGACCTGGTCTGTATTCTTCTCATAAATTTTCCAGGCTTGGACTGCTGAAACCAGCGGATTATGCCTCTTTTGGAGTCGCCAGATGTGTGATTTTAAAGCTCCTTCAAAGCTGGAACTTACAACAAGTGCACATCGATCTTGTTGTAATGAAAGTGTGAAGACCTCTAAGGTCCCACCGGGCATGCCAGAAACTGTTATCACCAAATCACAGCACCCCCCTGGATGTTGTTCAGATTTCTAGTTTGTGCATATACTTGAACTCACAGTGTGATTGGATAACATGGGTACTATCTCCAAGTTGTGGGACTTGCTACTTGAGATAGACCTCCAGAGAAGGCTGGTTCTTTCCTCCTAAATGCTACCTGCCACAATCTACTCTAATGCAGGGGAAAACTAAAATTCTAATCTAAATTTCCAAGGGACCAGGGAGAGAGAATGCATAAAAATGAAAGCCTACACTAAAGCAGTGGTGATACACCAGAAAAGGAGGGTGTGAGAGAGTATCTTGCCAAAAACACAAACCATGAAATACAGAAGCAAATAACATGCACACTAGAAGAGGTGATGACAGACAGTTCTCCATAATCTAGCAAAATGCATTCACAAAAATATTTCAAACATACACAATGATAATGGATCCCTGCAAGAACATAATAATAGACACAATATTCTTGTAAAAAGGTTAAAGGGGCAAGAAGAATGCAAGAAAACACAGCAGGGGAAGATACATCCACAAACTTATATTTTATTGCTTCATGATATGCACAGTTCAATCTATTACAAGATAAGGGCCTGGATCACCATGCAAGGAGTCCACAACAAGGGCCTGCAACACATTGGCTTCACAAAGAAATTTTGGCAGAGCTTTGCTACAAAAATCCCTCCCCCTTACAATGAGCCCAACACTCCAATTTATAGAAAAAATGAGAAGGAGAAAGAGAAGGGAAAATGGAAATCCCGAAAATCTGTCCTTCAACCACTTGTAAGAGGCATTAAATGGAGTAAAATGATTATATATTTTTGCAAAAAGGCTCCCCATACTGTCCCAGGTGCTGCAGCAGAGAAAGAATGATGAGATCGAAAGATCCATGCCTCTTAATTGCACTCCCAACCACCAAAAAAAAAAACACTGTTATGAACCCGGCCACGTTTTCTAAAAAAATATCCATCAATCTCTCATCAAAATCAGAATTTATTGATTTTTTGTGTGATCAGGGCTCGATCCACGATTCCAACGGTACCTTGGTATTGTCACTTTGGGAACATTTCCCATTTTCTCCCCACCTCCGCCATTCAAGTGCCACATGCACGATTCATGGATCGGGCCACTTCCTGGAACCATTCCCTTTTTTTTCCTTTGGAAAAATTTTCAAAATTTTTCCCGTCGGCCGAATTGAGGTCAAGGACACGTGGCGAGATTGTTTGTAGGCGGCTCTTTCAGCATTTTCCACGTTCCCACGCGTACTTTTGGCCCAGATGTCCCAAACATACATCGCGGGAACAAATATCACACACTGAACTACTCGATTCAGGATCCTGTTCCTGTTTACAGCAAAGACACGTGGCCAATTGATTCCATTCACTCTCGGCTCTTTCGGCTTTTCGCGTCCCGCGCGTACTTTGGCCCGGATGTCCAACAAAAAGTCCTCTGTTTCGGCCAAAACAGCCGGTTCACGTCCTCACATACTTTTGTCCCAACTTGTCCCGAACGGTCTGGGACAAATATCTCCAAACCACACAAGTCAGGACTGACTTGGGCCAAATCGGCCGATCCGCGTGCCGCGCGTACTTTTGTCCTAGATTGTCCCAGACCGCGTGAAACAAGACTTTGGCGATTTCTTCATTTTTTTTGGTCAGTTCGGCTTTTTGTCGCGCCCCGCGCGCGTCACCGATGTCCCAACGTCCCGGATGCCTGTTGTAGACTGCTTGGCAGCTTTTCGTCCGATTCACGCCTCGACCGTCCCAACTGTCCCCAAGTGCTGCCTGGGCTAGGACTTTAGCCGATTTTCTCTGTGTTATTTCGGCACCAAGCCCTGGCTTTTGCAAATTTTTCACATTTTTAAAACCTGATGGGTTTTCTTCTTGGACAGGAGAGTTAGAAAGAACTTGAGGGGGACCCCAGAAACATGATTTTTTCCTTGAATCAACATAATTTCTCGGATTGAGTAATCTGATGCATGTTATCAAAAATTTACCCCTTGGGGTGAATTTTGATAACAGTTTTGGCAACTCAGTGGGGTATCTGCCTATCAGATGAAGAATGGCCAGTGCTGTAGCAATCCATGGGCATGGAGTTGTTGATAACTTCAGATGGATCTGAAATTAAAAAAAACCATGTGTCCTTGATGGTTTTCCTGCAGCTGCAAATTCTTCTCAAGGAGAGCTTGATGAAATCAAAACATGCACATACTAAGAAGCAAAAGAACATTGCAACAAAGCACTTAGGGAAATCAAACTATTCTAACAGCAGTACAATGTGCAAAGCACTTAGAGGATGGAAATCAATGATTAAATTACAAGGGGTGAAAGCTTTCTTTCTAAAGTATAGCAACCGTTTGAGATGATCCATTGACCGGAAACCTGTAATCTTCACCATCAAACTGAGCCAGTCAGAAAGCATTTCCTACCTTGCAGTCAATGACTCATGTACGGCCACTCCAGATGGCCATCAAACTTGAAGCTTCCGGCTTTACACGATCTGCATCCCAGTAACACTGGATCTCTAGTTTAGAAGGTTCTAGCCTTGGCTTTCCCTATCAAAGTCTTCTTGATCAAGGCTTGATCCTTCTCAATTACCTGAGCCTGCATGTTCTCTAGTTTCTTGGAGCTCCATTAATTCTACATATCTAACCTCCATGGGTTTCAAACTCAGCTAGTTCCAACTGTTTCATGAGCTCCAATGCTGGCAACTCAAGTGATATGGGTAGAACTACTTCTTTCCCGTACACAAGCTTGTATGGAGAGCTTCCTGTAGACCTCTTGGGGTGTGACCCTATCAGCCCATAATTTTAGCTTGGTATCGCCATGTCCTTTGGTCTTTCATCCAGATTTCTCTGATGATCCTTAGCAATTCTTATTCATGGACTCGGTTTGACTATTACGTTGAGGGGTCATAGTTTGATGAAGTGTTCAGATACACATAATTCTTGACAGCCCATTCAGTGATCTTTGTGCCAAAGAATGCCAATGCATTGTCTGATATGATAGTGGCAGGGGAGCCAAACCTCATGACTATCCCTTCGTAGAAATCTAAGATATTAGATTCATTTGCCTCCTTGAGTGCCACTGCTTCGGTCCACTTGGTAAAATAATCCATTGCTATAAGTATCTACTTGTAGCCTTGACTTGAATTGGGATTGATAACCCCAATGAAGTCCAATCCCCATTGCATGAATGGCTGATTTACTAAAATTGGATGAAGGGGCAGCGCTGCTAACCTCTCTTTCCCTATGAAGAATGCACATCTCTTGCATTTTTTGACCCATGAGTAGCAATCATTGAACACAGTAGGCCAATAGTAACCAGCTTTCATGATTTTGAGAGCTGTCACTCATGGAGCAAAGTGGTCTCCTGCTTCCCCATCATAGAACTCGTGCAAGATCTTCTCAACTTGACCTGTTCTAATGCATCTTAATAGAACACCATGGATGTCTTTCTTGAACAAGATACCATTAATGAGTACATACGGGATAGCTTGTAATCTAAAGTATCTCCTCTTTGCTTTCCTCGTTTCTAGAGGGCACAAGCCTGTTTGGAGGTAATGCACCAAGTCTTGAGTCCAACATGGAATGGGTGCATCATCAATTGGTTGTTCTTGATCATTTTGTAGTAGCAAGACAGCATCTTCTTCTCCTTCTGAGCCATCTGGTTGTTTGGAAGCGAGCTACTCACACAAACCTTTGCCACGAACCAATTTGGTTACTCTGATTTCAATATCATATTCCATCACCCGAGTGATCCAACCTGCTCTCTTCTCATTTAAATCCTTGTTTAGGAGAAAGTCCTTGACACCAGCATGAGACACCAGCAGTTGAATCTTATTGTTTGAGACCAAATGTCTGAACCTCTTCAAGCTCCTGATGACAGCAAGGATGTGCTTTTTGATGAAAGAGTACTTTATTTCATAGTCTTCCAAGGTTTGACTGAAGAACGCTATGGGTTGTTATGAACCTTCTCTATTCAGCTATGTCAAGATAGCTGAGATTGTATCTGATCCTCCAAACACATACAACATGAAGTCTTTTGAAAAGTTTGGGTTGATAAGAGTTGGAGCTTGTGATATTGCATGCTTGATGTTTTCAAAACTCTCTTTGCCTTCTGCTGTCCATTTGAATGCCAGAATCTTCTTCAACATTATTTTTAAAGGCTTTACGAGAGTGGAAAAATTAGGCACAAATCTGTGGACAAATTTTATCCTTCCCAAGAAGCTTTGGAGAGATTTCTTGTGGTGTGGCAATGGGAGTGTTCGGATGGCTTCAACCCTTTCAGGATCAATTGTTAGCCCTTCCCTAGAGACAATGTGACCCAACAATTTTCCTTCATGTGCCAAGAATATAAACTTCTTTAGATTCAACAATACTTCAAACCTTCTACACCTCTAAAACACTTGTCTGAGGTGAAAGAGATGGTCTGCTGCATTCTTTGAGAAGACAGTGATATCATCTAGGTATACCAGCACTATATTGTTGATTAAGCCTTTGAATGCCATATCCATAGCTCATTGAAATGTTGCTCCGACATTTTTCAGTCCAAATGGCATCTTCTTGTAAGCATACGTGCCCCATTTTGTAGTGAAGGGCATCTTGAATTGATCTTCTTTCTTCACCATTATCTGATTATAGCCTGAATATCCATCTAGCAATGAAAACCTTTCTGAACCCACTACAACCTGCAATATTTGCTCCATGGAAGGGAGTGGATAATGATCCTTGAGAGAGGCTCTATTCAAGTCTCTGAAGTCAACACATAATCTGATCTCTCCACTCTTCTTTCTAACTAGAACTAAGTTGGCAACCCAACTACAATGCTTGATTGGGAATATGATTCTTGACTCAATCAGCTTGTCCAATTCTTTCCTCATGAGAGGCTCCATGTGTGGATTGACTGGTCTTTGTTTCTACCTGACAGGCTTAGTATTTGGATCCAATTCGATGGTATGCTGAGCTAAGTTAGGATTAAAACCTTTCAAGTCTTCATAGCTCCAAGAAAACATGTTAGGGAACTCTTGACACAGCTATATGAACTCATACCTTTCTTGTTCAGTTGTCATCCTTCCAATTTGCAATGGTTTGTTCTCTTCTACCAAGATGGATACTGAATGTTTGATTTCTCCTTTCTAAACTAATCATTGAGATTAAAAATGGACTCCAAAGTGATAAGTCCCTTGGGCAGCTTGTTAGTTCTCAGCTGTACCACTTGGTCACCATACTGTTGTTCCAATTTTTCTTGATTCTTGGCTGAGAACTCGGCTTCTTCCTGTAAGAAATGGATGATTTTTTGGTCATTCTCAAACACTTGCTAACTGACATTATTATCTGGCACTGAAGGCCTCATAATCACGTGGATGTTTGGCTATACCTTTTCTTGTTGAATGCTTTTCACAATGTCAAAGGCTGCCCCTACTGCTGCAAGCCTGTCAGTAGCTTGATTCTCTTTCCTAGGAATGGATTTGATGCCAAAACCCTCAAAATCTTCCATGAGGTCCCACACCCTGTTCTTGTAGCACTTGAGTAGATCATTCTTGGCAGCATGTTGCCCCTTGACCTGATTTACAATCAATTCACTGTCCCCAAAGACTTGCAAGTTCTTTATTTTCTTCTTGGTTGCCCAATGCATCCCTTGCACCAAGGCTTCATATTCAGCAGTGTTATTGGAGCATGTAAACTGAAATCTAAAAGCTAAATAGTACTTTACTCCTCAAGGTGAAACAAGCATGGCTCCACCTCCTGTACCTTGTCTACTCCTTGATCCATAAAAAAACAGCTGCCATACCTCATTGTCATCTTTGTGGTTTGGCTTGGTGATGCTAGGAATAGGCTAATTTCCTTCATGTATACAATAGACCCCTAGCTCAGATTCTCCTACTTCTTGATAAGGATCAAAAGCATGTATCTTGTTTTCCTATTCATCAAGAGTTAGATCCGGGATGCTTCCAACCTTAGTGTCAGCTTCATCAGAGCTTGGGTGATCTTCTTGATCAAATGCTGAGCAATTGGCATTAATCTGATTTAGAGTGTAAGGCTCAATATGGAAGTCTGCAATAGGTTCTGACCTGATTGTGGCTTTGGTTCCATACCTTGTTCTGAACAGCATGTGTGACCAATCAGCAGACAAATATCCTCCAATCTTGGGTGTGAAGTCCCTTGACAAGTAAAGGGAAAAGAGTGGTGGAAGGTCTATGACTGATACATCTTGTAAAACAACAACGTTCGGACATGCATGCAAGGTAAGACTCAAGTTTTTAATCACTCCAACTATTGCTACTGCTATCCCATCTAGCTGCACTACCCCTTTAGATATTGTTTCATACTGGAGCCCTAGCTAATCAGCTATTTGTTTAGGCATTACTGAGCTACTTGCCCCGGATTCTATCATGTAATTGTGCACTAGCTGATTTCCAATGATCAATAAGACATAGAAAGGAGGGGGTTTCAACAATTTACGCTCCTGTCCTCCATGATTTCCCTCAGGCTGGGCAGCATTTGTAAGCACTTTGTCTTGCATCTGAACTTGCTGATTCGAAGTTGGCCAGTCCTTCATGGCAGCTTGTAGCAGATCTCTTTGGCCTGGGATGGATAGGGATTCCCACATTGATATTTTGACGTTTGTCTTCTTCATCTGATCAATGATACTAAATGGTGATGAAGGATCTCTTTGTTTTCCCTTGGTTTGCACATTCACTCCTTGCACGTGGGCAGCAACAACTGGTATTTGAGTTGGCCTAGGGGTTGTTCTTGGCTGCCCTTGTGCATTTGAAATTGGACTTTTCTTGCCAAACATTTGTGGAACCATGGAAGGTTATGGATTGGTTGGGGCTAATGGCTATTCTTCACCCAAATTCCTCCTTTTTGACCTTGTGTTGGTTGCAACACCTTGAGAAATTGCCTGGTTCATGCCACAAAAATATTTTGCTTGCCAATTTACCAATGTGGTGTCATTTGGGGCTGATTGCTGTTGGAATGTTTCTTGTTGTTGGCTGTTTCCTTGACTACCTTCACCCTCCACACCAGTAGTTGTCAGCATCAATGCTTGATTGAAAGCACCATTGAAGCACATGGATTGGTTATGAGGCTCATTGCATGGAAAACACCAATCATACTCCTGGGTAATGTTGTTTTGTGTTGGCACCAGTGCCTTAGAGGCAGATAAGGCATTTGGATTATAGGGCTGGAATGGTCTATTGGTAGGAGGCCTTGTTTGATTCATATTTGCAACTGGATTAGGTGGCCTTTGTGGTTGGTATGGATTCCTATTAGGATGAGTTTGGGGCTGATAAGAAGGTCTAAAACCTTGGGCTTGTTGCCTCTTGAGAGTAATTGCCTAGGTTTTACAATTGCTTCATGACTTCTTGAAGCTCATTTGGCACACTTGGAGATGAAGTGGAAGCTTCATTTGAACTCTGATTTCTAGGAAAAGGAGCCAAATTAGGTGCTTGATTGGTGTTTAGACTCTCTAAACTTGGAAACAGTGGCATGGGAGGTCTAGGGGCAAGTTTGCTAGCTTGGATCAAACAATTTTCAGCCCTAATGGCAATGCTATAAGCCATAGGGATAGTTATGACTCCCATGGACTGAATCAACATAGAAATATCAGAATTTAGAGCTTTGAGATAGTAGAGAAAAGCACCTTCTGCTGTTGGCCTGACTACCACTGGAATTCTCTCCCAAGTCTTTTGAAATCTGAAGTTGAAATCGGTCAGCTACTCATTGGGAGCTCTCTTGATGGTTGTCAGCTGCTCCAAAAGAAATAAGTTGTCTTCCTTTTCTCCAAATTGCTCATGAAGTGCTATACACAGCTGATTCCAATTTGTGATAGAACCGGCTCCAAGGCTTCTAAACCATTGCAATGCTTTCCCCTTGAATGAAGATGCCAGCAACTTGACAGCCACTTGCATCTCATTGATTTCATGGATTGCACAAAGGTTAGCAATATCTTTAACATGATCACCTGGAGTAGTCTGATTTTCTCCAGTGAAGTATGGAATGTTCTTCAAGGCTACAATAGGAATTGGATGTTGTGCATTGAGGGCAAGTGGGCTACTGCCTGTGAAGTTGACATAGGGGTTGTTTTGTGCCATTCTAATTGGTCTTAAAACCCTTGTTGATTGAATGAAAGGCCTACCAGGTGGAGGAGTTGAGAGAGTTATGTTTGGTGGAGATGGAGACCTTTAAATCCTTCTTCCTCTTTGCCTTCTTCTTGGAGATAATTGCAGGTATTCAAATAGCACTTCTTCTTCTCTAACTCTTGACCTTGTGGTGACTCTTCTCATGAGTTTTCAGGCCTGCACTACTGAAACCAGTTGATTCTTCCCCTTGGAGTCACCAGATATGCAAATAATAGCTCTTTTCAAGCAAGAAAATTGCAGCAAATGCACATCAACTTTGCTACAATAAAAATGAGACCTCTAGTGTCCCACCGGGCGTTCCAAAACTGTTATCACCAAATCACAGCACCCCTGGATGTTGATCATATTTCTAGGTTGATCATACTAGTATCCAGTGTGATTTCATAACATTGAATCCTTTCTCTAAGTGTGGGACTTGCAAAATGAGAAAGGAATCTCCAGAGAAGGCTGGTTCCTATTCCTCTATTCATATGCACACGAAAAATTCAGAGGTTTTACTCAAAACCTAATCTAATCTTGCCAAGGATACAGGGTAAGAAGATGCATAAAAATAAACCTAAGCTAACAGAGGTGATGCACCGAGGAATGAATAACACCTATCTTTCCAATTAACACAAGCCATTAAAATGCGATGCAAGATCACACACAGATAATAAAATTTGCAGTGAAAGATCAGGAGAATGCGAATGAACATAAAGAGGGTTGAGAATCATCTACAGACATGCATTACTTGCTCCAAATATTGATACAATACACTACAAAATGCCAAGAGGCAGGGTCGCATTACAGTTTCAAATGGGAGGTTCGAACTCCACAAATTCACCTGCTAAAGAGAAGAAGGGAGGGGCAAAACAAGAATGTTCGACCCTTAGAAAGAAGCCCCTCTTTACAATATATAGGAAGAATGAGAGAGGGAAGAGAGAGGAAAGTCATATCTACCCCAACCACTTCTAGGTTGCATTTATTTAATCTCATTATGGTGGTGGGTGAGAACCCTGGCAAGAGTGGCAAACTGTATTTTGCATTAAAGCTGGTTATTGAAACGTCAGTTCTGGCCATTACCACGTGCCAAATATGTTTCTTGATTTTCTCTCTCCAAACTGAACCAAAATGCAAGATTGACCCCAGAATCATGTAGAGAATTTCACCATCTTTCCATTGATATAAAGAACGCGAAAATCCGAGTTCTGGATCAAAAGTTATGGCGATCTGAAGATTTAGGGCAAAAACAGGCCAAACGGATCGGCAGGAAAATATTTGAATTTTTTCCTGCGCTCTGCCACTTGGATGACACGTGTCAGGCGCTGATTCGTCCGTGGGCTCATCCTCTGAAAATTCCTTTCGGGCCCTTCCTTAATTTCTTGCCACTTGGACACGTGGCACTATTTTATTGGCTCGGGCCTGAGGGGCGCACTTTGTCCTTCGAAAAATTTGGTATTTTTCACTTTGGGAAAATTTTCCCATTTCTCTCCCGCGCTCTACCACTCAAGTGCCACATGGCATGATTTCATTGGACGCGGGCCCTTCCTGTCCATTTCCCTTTTATTTTTTGCCTTTGGAAAAAATTTTCAAAATTTTCCCGCCGGGCCGATGAGGTGAAGACACGTGGCGAGATTTGATTTGTCGGCGGCTCTTTCAGCTTTTCGCATCCCACGCGTACTTTTAGCCCGTATGTCCCAAACTACCTGGGACAAATATCTCCGAACCACCTGATTCGGGCTTCCTTGTTCCTGTTTGTAGTGAAGACATGTGGCAAGATTCCATTCGCTCTTGGCTCTTTCAGCTTTTCGTGTCCCGCGCGTACTTTTGGCCCGGATGTCCCAAACAAAAGTCCTCTGTTTCAGCCAAACCGGCCGGTTCACGTCATCCACGTAATTTTGTCCCAATTGTCTCGTACTGTCTGGGACAAATATCTCTAAACCACCCGATTCAGACTGAATTGCGCCAAACCGGCTGATCCGCATCCCACGCGTACTTTTGTCCCAGACTGTCCCAAATCGAGCGAGACGAGACTTAGGCAATTTTCTTCATTTTTTTCAGCTCGGTTCGGCTTTTCGCGTCCCACGCGTCCTGACGTCCCAACTGTCCCCGGATGCTACGTAGACCGCCTGGACTAGGACTTTTCAGCTGATTTTCTTCATTTTTCGACGTCCTCAAGTTTGGTACGACGAAGTGCTGCAGTACGACCCGAACCCTTCAGACCCGAAATGCTTTGTAACACAGTCACTGCAAGCCTTATTTTTTGCAAATTTCTTCACATTTTCTAAAACCTGTTGGGATTTCTTCTTGGGTGGGAGAGTTAGAAAGAGGCCGAGGGGACCCCAAAAAACATGATTTTGGGCCTTGAATCAATCATACTTTGCTCGGGACTGAATAATCTGATGCATGTTATCAAAAATTTACCCTGGGGGGTGAATTTTGGATAACACTTACCATCTTTTCATCCATACTGTATTTCTGCCTGTAGTCCTTTATCTATACCTCCTCACCAATCTACCAACCCAACCACCTATAGCCTTTCTGCCTTCATCGTAAACTCCCCCCTCTAGTATACCTGAGTCTTCTCAGTAATATGTACGAACCTAACCACACCCTTCTTACTGTGCAATCACAAAGTTCTAAGCCCAAAAATCACCTTTATCAAATTATTGTCAATTGCCCCCTATCCGACGTTGGTTCCCTAACCGCCATTGATGGTCACCTCCATACCGACATCGATCACCTGACAGATATCAGTCTTTGTGTCATTTCATTCCTTTTGGTCAACAAGCCTCTCGATCAACTAAAACTAGCCCAGACCTTACTCCCAGACATTATCCTAGACCCCGTCTAACATCTGCAAAATCTAGACATATGTTTACCAAACCTCTAGATTTGAGGATCATAACCTATGACTGTTAGATTAGATTTTCTTATTGTATCTTGCATGAGATGACCTAAATCGTATAACTACAGTAGGATTTCCTTAATGATATTTGCATTAATGTGTATTTAAAAGTGGATTGATAGTCTCATTCATAGGAAGTGTTTTCGCTTTCCCGGATGGTAACACTAAGCTTGGCAGTCCACTAAACCTATATTATTAATACTATTTGGTGGTAGCTTGTAAATTTGTTTCTTATACAGGACCGTTCCTCCTAGCCAAACAAAAAGCTCTTCACGATCAGCTTGGATCAAAAAGTCCAAGGGTAATGCGCGCATTGAAGCATAACTAAAGAAAAATCATACATAAACTCACAGGTATTCATTAACCTAACCTATTTCAGCTATTCCGTTTTAACCAACATCAAAACTATTAGGTGAAACAACTTGATCCAAAACCTTCCCAGCTTACTCTTACACAAGAAACATGCTAATCATTCCAAAACCACTTACAACCACATTGTATGCATCACTATCATTCCACTCTTTGATTCCAATCTATGCATTTTGTAATGGCTCCAATGTTTATAGTGTGATAGAAGCAACGCACCTTAAAAGTGGAAGGTTGCATCCTTCTCAAACTAATGTAGTCTCATTGCTCCATCTGCATTTGCTACAATTGGTGGCAACAGCGTGAGTTTGACCTGCCCATTGTAGCACATTGTCACATCCTCCATAACCTAGACCTGATTGATTTACTATGATGACATCCTTCAATGGTGGTACCATTTCCTCCTCCCATAGCTTGATCCAAAACCTTTCACTTTTCATTCTTTACACTTATCACTAAGCAATAATGTTCCAGTAACCATTATGGCCACTTTCTGCTTGGAGTTCACTCATCATTGTCATTGACTTCTCATACTGCTTTTGTTGGCTTGTTTGAGTGTAACAAAATCTCCCACCATAAAGTTCTGGAAGTCTTATGATTAATAGTGTAATGGTCATTGCTCCATCTGCAGTTCTGAGCTAGAATATGGTGGCACTCTTTTCTGGTGTAACATTTATTCTGCCTCGCTAGATTGTTCTCCATTGTGATCTTCGCTACTTTGTGGAAGGCATATCAAACTTCCATTCTGACTTCTCCGTGAGTCACATATGGAATTTATATTTTGTTCTTCTGAGTTTCATATACAGGGTGGGTGAGTTTTTCTATGGGTAAAGTACTATAGTCCAAAGGTTAGAGGTCTATGGAATCCCAGGGCTTGTTAAGAGACTCTGGATGTGATTAGCTCAAAATGACATATTCAAAAAGGTAGGGCTCTATACATTGGGGGTGGTCAGATAGGCCTAAAATAGATGGGACGGTCCCCATAGGTGAAATGAATTCATGTTTTCCTGAGACCGAACCTCAGTTACAATAATCTCCTCTGAAGACAATTTTATTTTTTTCTATGTTTATGAAGTCCCACAAATATCCACTAAATGAACTTTTTTCAGACCCTGCTGCTATAGATGAAAACCCTTCAATAGCTTCTTCCGCCATTGAAAGTCTTTATCACTGTATCCCAAAACACTTTATTGAGATTATCCAAAACACTATATGTATACCAATATCATTTCCTTTTGTGGGATTTTTTCATTGGAAATTGGTGTTTTAGATCTATCCATATGTAATACTTTCACCCAGATTGCCACTTCTAATACCACTTGTAATGAAACTGCTATATTGAATTAAAGTAACATGGGATTGTCTAGAAAGCAACAATAATTCAATCAAGTAGGGCACATAACAAAAAGTACACTTATACCAATTCACCAATGAATAAAAATTGTGTTAAATTGTTATGAATAAAATATGATTCATGATTCTAACGGTTCAAACAAGTTTTTCCCACTCTTCTTGTTTTTTAATTTTCTAGTCCACCTTCCCTGCGGCTATGTCAGATCCTTCTGGTCTAGCCTCTTACCCCCCTGACATCTCTAGTGATGTGTCATCACATTCCATTCCTAGGTCATGGAAAGATGTGATCGCTAGGTCTCCAAAAGTGGATCATGTTGTCAAGCTACAGCCCAAGTTGTTGTATGGGAAATTTTCCCTGTAAATTCCATCTCAGATCACAAATGTTACTCTGGCATTGAAAGATCGATCGTTGATTGGAAAACTTATGGGCCTAGGCTCCCTCTGAAAGATATTAGAAAATGGTTGTGCATCAAGTGAGCCCTCTACGGACCCTTGGAGATTGCAACCATTCCAAATGGATTTATCCTCTTCACTTTCAACCACAAACAAGATTTTTCTTGAGTGGTACTTGGTGGACCATGGTTATTTGGAAGGCATGGATTCTACCTCACAAAATAGAACCTAGGCTTTAACTCTCATATAGAAACAATGACACAAGCACTGATTTGGGTATGCCTGCTAGGTATCCCACTAGATTTCTAGGATACAGTGGATATCAAAGGTATTACCCTATCCTTGGGTTCTCTTATTGTTATTTAATAAGCAACCAAAGATAAATCTAGGCTCATCCATGCAAGATTATATGTTAATGTTGATATAAGTAACACATTTCCCAAATACATCCATTGATCTCCTCTCATATTTTGGTATCTAGTCTCAACCAATAGAATATGAATATTTTCCATAAGCATGCTCCATTTGTAAGAGCATCGGTCATAGAGCCCTATATTTTCCTTCGAAGCTAGCTCTTAAGCAAAAGGACTTGGTGCACACTCTTAAGTTGAAGAGTAAATATATTCCCAAAACTTTTCTTGAGGTTGGCACCTCCAATCCCTTTATTGCACTTATGTAAGATGGTGAAATCCCCTCATATAAGGTTCCCCTTGTTCAACTATCTCTTGATCCACCTGTTGACCCCCCTCCTCCTCCATCTTTCCCCTCACTTCGTGTTCTTCCTAAACTCCCATTTGATGCTGAGCTTCCTCTTCTTCTTTCCCTTTCCTCTAAGGATAATATATGTTCTATTCCTATTTTCCCTTCTCCCAATATTTTTCAGTAAGAAAAAAATTCTTTACCCTCTCCTTCATCTTTGGTGATTAAAGAATGTAGCCCACCCCAATAACACCAGAAGCAATTGTACAAAAACCAAGACCTATATGTCAACAAAAATAATTAGAGACCCACCAAACAGGGCAAACTTCATTATGAGACCACTCAAAATATTGCACAAGGAATAGAGTGTAATCTCACTATTGAGGGTGGGGGGTGAATCCAAACCCAAAAAATGAATATTATCTCTTAGAATATTAGGGGGATAAACACTCCCCATAAAAATGAGTCCTCAAAAATATCAAATTAAAACAATCTTTAGACATCATCATGTTACAAGATACTAAGCTTAAGGATGATTTCATTCTCCCTAAGAAATGACCTTCTGCCTCCTTTTCCTCTCATGCTTCATCTGGTAAATATTGAGGCCTTTGTAATTTTTATAATCTAAACATCCTTTTTTGGGAATGCATCATCAAAACTCCTCATTTTTTGGGTATGTTATTTTAAGAAATTGGATCAATTTTAGGCTAGACTCCTGTAAATTTATATGCCCCAAATCTGGAATATTGCAAGGAAAACATCTGGAAAGATATGCTGGAATTCAAAAGTAGCTACAAGAATTTACCTTGGTTCATTGCTCAGGATTTTAACACCCCGCTCTTTTCTTCGAAAAATCATGGAGGTGCTCTAGCAAGTTATAGCGGTATGATTCCCTTACCATATTTGTTAGACAAGGTGAGTTATTTTATTTTGACCTACATGGACCTTCCTTTACATGGTCAAATAGAATATTAGGTTTTAATCACATTCAAAATTGGTTGGATAGAATGCTTAGATTTATGGATTGAATCACACACTTCAGTGATTTTTATCTGATGGACCTCCCTAAGGCTGATTCTAACCATAGCCCCTTTCTTTTAAGTACACCAAAATTTTAAAATACTAATAACCCCCCTTTTATATATAAATTAAGTTGGTTACAAAACCATAATCTAGATAAACTTGGTGAGGAATGGTGGAAGGTGAAAATCAAGACTTAGGCATGTATAGGTTTGTAAATAAACTCGATTCTATCAACAAAAACCTTAAAATTTGGAAAATAAAAACCTTTGGGACATAAGAGAGAGGAAACACCAGCTCTCCCTAAAGATTACAGAAGTTTCAGTCGATATTGAAGTATCTAGTAGAAACCCTTATCTACACTACCAAGAATTGTCATTGCTAAGTGATTTTCATAATATACTTATTGAAGATGAAATATATTGGCAACAAAGATCCAAGGCTCTTTGGCTTCAACATGGAGATTGTAACACACAAAAATTTCATGCTACAACTACAAAACATAAAGGTAGGGATAATATTAAGGAGATATTATCGATTAATGAGAAGCATTTGAATTTTAAGGATGTTATTTCTACAAAATTGGTTAAGCTCTTTTCTAACATTCTCTAGCAAGAGGGTCCTCCTAATGAGCAGGATATGTTTGAAATAGCCTAGCATATCCCTAAGCTGATATCAGATGAAATTAATGAAAATATTACTTAGTCATTTTTACTTGAAGAATTTCATAAAATTGTCATTTTTTATGAAAGGATACAAATCTATTCGTCCTGACAGTTTCCTTGTAGCTTTTTTTTCAAACATATTAGAACACTATTAAGAAATATTTGTTTGATGCAGTTAATAATTCCCTCTTAAAGGAATGGAATAATAACTTTTAATCCTTATCTCCTAAATATTTTTGTTCCAAATTGGTTTTAAATTTCCAACCTATTAGCCTTTGCAATACCTCCTACAAAATAATTACTAAAATATTGGGTGCTAGGTTGAAACCCTTCATGGATAGTTTGATTTCTAAACAGAATAATGGTCTCATTAGGGGTCAAATGATCCAAGGTGGAGTAATCTCTATGAATGAAGCAATTCATTCAAGTCATCACTCCAAATCAACGGGGATGATTATTAAATTAGACATGCAGAAATATTTTGATCATATCAGTTGGTTCTTCCTTCTTAGAGTTCTCCAAAAATTCATATTCTATGATAAATCATGCAATTGGATCCATAGCTACATTTCATCCCCTTATTTATTTGTTATGGTGAATGGTATACATATTGTATACTTCACTAATAGCAGGGGTATTAGGAAATGGGACCCTCTCTCACATTTCCTATTCCTCCTTATGGTTGATACTTCAAGTAGGGCCATGGGGACTACTAATAATGTTGTTGTTATCTTACTTCTAAATATCACTTCCAAGGTTTTGATAGCTACTCATAGTCAATTTTTTTATGATACTCTCCTTCTGGGTGTAGCTTCAATTGTGGAAGCTAGATCATTGAAGAAGATTCTTGACTATTATCAATCAGCTTCTCATGAATTTATCAACTTTTCCAAAATTAGTGTTGCCTTCATTAATAAATCTCCCAGCAGGCAAAGAAACATTGCAGCTATTTATGGTTTCAACAACACTAATCTCCCATCCTCCTACATGGGGCTTCTTCTTTTCAAAAGAAAACAACTAAAAAATATCTGGATACTAGTTATTGATATATTTCAAAAGAAGCTTGCGGGTTGGAAGGGTTCTCTCCTCAACCAAGTAGGTAAGTTGCAACTTGTTAAGATAAATCTTCAAATTCTTCCTATATATTGTATGTCCCTACTTAAAATTCCCTCCTCATTGATCTCACATATTAAACAAATTAAAAATAACTTCCTTTGGTTTGGCTCTTAGGAGTCTAAAAGGATTCAACTGGTTTTCTGTAATGTTTCCTATAAACCTATGGCTATAGGGGGGTTCGATTAAGAAGAGTCTTGGAGATAAATGAATCCATGTTGGCTAAGTTGGGCTGGGCTATTGCTACTAAGGAATTATCCCCATGGATGTAGCTCCTAATTTTTAAATACCTTCGTCCTCTAGGAGACTTTCTTTCTTTAGACATTTTGAGAGGATATAAAATTTGGAACTCCATTTCTAGCACCCAAACATTGTTGAATGGTTTACACATTGACATTTTGAATGACCGGTGGATTAGTGACAAGCCTCTAGCTATGGATCCCTTCTGGGATCTATTCCACCATCCTATTTCTACAATATATTTCAAAATGGTTAGTGGATACATCGATAGTAATGATAATAAGCCTTGTTGGCATATTCCTTCTTGGGATGGATGTAGCGTTATTCAGTTGCAGTGTATTGACAAACTCAAGATTTTTTTTCCTCCCAATATATTAAATTTTCCCAGTCTCAGGATGCATACATTTGGTTGATCTCTCCTTCAGTTCATTCTTGATTAAAGCCACCTACCTTTCAAAATATCATCCTCCTTGTGGCACACCGCTTAGAAAAGTTTGGACTCCTCAAGTTACTCCTAAAATTGGATTATTTGTTTGGCTCTTGTTTCAGGATGGTTTTCTCTGGGGAAACCTTAAACGTAGAGGCTTCTCTCTCCCTAGTTGTTTCATCCTCTATCTTAGAACTATGGAAATATTTACCCACCTTTTACTCCAATTTTCCTTTTCCCATTCCCTTTGGAGTCTCTTTTTGGATAAATTTGGGGTTTCTTGGGTATTCCCTTCTTTCTGGCTGATACTTTTACTCAATGGTGATCCCCATTTCAACATTTTTTTACTTCCCTAGCATGGAATTTATTGCTCCCCCATGCTTTATGGGGCATTTATAAACAAATGAATGGAAAGATATTCAAGGAGGAGAATCATGATTTGTGTCAGATCTTCATAGGATTAGTCTTTGGTATGCAATAGAACTTGAACTTCTATATCTAGAGAAAGCACAAACAGAAAATTATATTGAGTCTAACAAATTGTTGGCCTAAGTAACTCCTCATCCCCATAGAAATGTCTTCTTCAGCCTCAGAAAGGCATAATACTTAGTGGTCCCCCCTCCTATGGGCTAGTTGATTCTTAATAATTATGGAGTTGTTAAGGGTAACACAGGTGCTTTGAGGGGAGGTGTTATCCTAAGGGATGAGTTTATTCAACCCTTGGTTGTTGTTGCAACTAATTTTGGCAATAGTATAAATCATAGAGTTGAATCCCTAGCCATCCTTAAAGGTATGGATCTGGATCTTAATGTTGGCCCTTGAAAAATTATTATTGAAAGTGATTCTCTTAATCTTTTTAGAATACTCAACTCAAATGAACCTTCTCAATGGACTATAAGCAACATAATTGAAGATATTAGAGTTCTGTAATCCCATTTTTAGAGGATCAAATTTCAACATATCTATAGAGAGGGTAATATAGTTACCAACTTCTTAGCTAATATGGGTGTCATCTTTGATGCCCAAAATATATGGATAGGATATTTTCGAGGAAACCTCTTTACTATTATTGTTAATGACTTTCTTCCAAGAGTTTAGTTTCTTTGGGGGCTGATTTGCATTCCCATATTTTCAGCTATGGCTTTAACTAGATGCAACATGGTTAAAATGATATCCTCCCCCTTTACTGGTGGTGGAGGAAATGATAAGACATTGGTGTAATTTAATTTCATTTATATATTTAATGGTTCACACTTGCATGTTGAAGAGATTCACTCAATGATGGTTCACTTGCGTGGAATTTTTAATAATGACATCTCTTAATTATATTTTCTGTTGACGCATGTGATTGATTGGATCAATGGAGCTTGCAATTCCTATTTAAACAACATCTATTTCATAATTTTAAAAATTTCTATCACTTTATTTCTGTAAAAAATGGTTGGGCATATTAGAAGGATTGTACCATCATCACGTGAAGAGATTAGGGTTGACCATGAGGTTTGGAATATCTTACAGGTGGGGGGATTACACCTTTCATGAAAAGGTTATCAGGCCATTTAGATATAGTGACCAGTAGAATGTTATTGATGTGGAGAAAAGGGAAGGTTTATGTGGGGAAAAATAAATTCTTGATCTTGCCTAAAACAATTACAGTTGCTACTTGACTCCATGTCGAGAGTCATCTGTACTTCAAATTCTCCCTAAGAGCTAAGATAGAGGACTTCTTAGCCATGGAGAAAAAATTTTAAAATACCAGTTGGGTTTTGAAAGAGCTTTGCTCCCTCATCCATGGGATAGGATTGTGGAATAGCTTATAAAGTTCTTCACCCTGGAAGGAATATTTAATTTGATCTATAGTCCTCAACTCTTCTTACTCACTCATCTACATCATGACAAATAGGTAAATTTTTTGGCCACCTTTTTTAAATTACTCGAATTGTCTCTAAAAATTTCTCCCAAATAATAAGGCCCCTTTCTCCACAAGGGCCTTCTTTACCTCCTTTTTAAAGTGTAAACTTCCCCTCATGACCTCTCTTGCTTTCCTCCCAATCTCAGCAAGAAGCACTATTTTGTTTCTGATCCTCCTCATCCCCCACCTTCTATCCCCTCTGCTTTGTTTCTTACATCATCTCTTGTGCCTCCCATCTAATTCAGAATCAGATGTTTTGATCACTGGTGAGATTGATGCACTCCTTTCCCCTATCTCCACTCATTTTTTATCCTCTTCATCTTTGTTGAATTTTCTCTCTCTGGAGCCTTTCGATTTTTCTCCCATTGCCTTTGATTCTCTTGTCATCCTAGATTCCTCTACTTCGGCCTCTATCAAAGCTACCATTTTTTCTCCTCAATTTTCCCTAAATGATGTCTTGGTACCACCAATATCTATAGCTTGTGCCTCAGTGGACCCTTATCCCATTCCACATTTTGATCCCATGGAAATTATTACTGACCAAGAGATTCTTGATGTTCTTTTGGGGATTTCTTTAGCTTACCCCAAGTCACCTACTCATGACAATCTAGGTTTTCTAACCATCTCTGTTGTGGGTAAAAAATATGGTTGCAGCTTCAAAAAAGCATTTGGAAAATTTCCCCATACTCAACAGGAGCCTAATAAATCTGACATTATGCTTAGCATTCTTGAGAAACTCAATAGGTCCTTTTCTGTCATCAAGGAATGGAATATCTATACTTACAAGACTTGGGAAAACATCAATGTAGACTACCTTGAACTCATCAAGCTAGATGATGTACTGGTTGACAAAACTTTCACGGCTATAACTAAATATACTACTGACACTCTCAAGAAAATACACACTATGTAATGATCCTTTTTAGTTATAGGTATTTTTCCTTCTTATTTTTGGTTTCCTTCGGGTATGTTCTCTTTATGCTTTATTGTTATATCTCTCCTTAAGGTCTTTTTTACAAGGATATGGGTCCTTTCAAAACCCCCACTTTTACCCTTTTTCAAAAAAAATTGTGTTAATGTATCCATTTCGTTTATATCATCCTCTACCCAAAATAAATATGCTTTGGAAAATTCATCTTTAATAGATCCTTTATCTTTTCCATACTCAATTTGTGACAAACATTTTGGTCCATTGTTCAATTTCCCTGGTTTTACTAAAATGGTAAGCATAAGCCAATGTCATATTTTTCCTTGTATAAATGGTCAATTTATTAATTACTTTTAAAAATTTGGGTCTATAGAGAATATAAATGAAATAGTTGGAAACTATTATCGATAATTATATAAGGTATAAATCATTACTAGTGATTTTATTCCATCGTAGTGTAATTTAGTTTAACTTTGGCTAGAAAATGAAATTGGGTGATCCATATTCTTTATGGTTGTTCCAACACCACACGAATCACAATCCATAAAGAATCCAAATGAATTTAAAATGGCACATTCCAATCCAAAAACACAAGGATGTGTGTATTTAATATTTTTGTTTTTAAAGCCTTTGATGCTTCTTGAAAATTAGTGGTGTACTGTATGGATTTTTTTATCTTTTTCTTCAACAAATTTTCTATTGATGCACACTTTAAGGGTAATTTATAATGAAATTCTAGGTACATCCAATGTATTGCAATAATATCTCTACATATTTTTATTTGTTAGGAGGTGGGATTTTTATAATTATATAAGATACTTGCAAGTCTACTAGTATCCCTTCTTTACAGATGATGTCATTTATCTTCACACTAAATGAGTAAGGAATAAATGTTTGTTAACATTTAAGGAAATATATAATATGTAGGATATTTTAAACATTAAATGAAACATTTAAATATGATACGTAATTAATCCATAGACTATCCATTCATCAAGATATACTTCTAATAAACACTACATAAATTCCTTGAACACATTCACCATAATTTAGATATAAACTATTGGTACATTTTTAATTATATGTACATGAAATATCCCCATTAAATTTCAAATGTATTTTTTGGTTGGTCCTTCAGAGTAATTTACACTTGGTGGTACCCAGATAATCCATCCATGAATAATTATAATTCTCATATAGCTACATTTTCTAAAACTTCATATGTAAAAGGGGTGGAGAAAAAGTCATGGGAACATGCTTTATTTAACTCCATATAACCCACACATATTTGTTTCTCCCTTGTTTATTATTTTGGATCACCATCAAGATAATCCACTCTATATATTCTATGGGTTGAATTATGTTTCTCACTATCATTTTATCCAATTATTCTTGTACCTGTACTTGACTTTAGGATTAATCCCATATGGTCATTTCTTAATCAATTTTACTCCTTCCTTTATTTGTATTTTCAATGTTCCTAACTCTTTAATTCCATGAAAATCATGGAAAATATTTACGAACAAATATTTGCACTCCTTTAGTACTTCTATAATTTTCAAAACTTCCTCCTCATCCCAATAATCTCTAATTTTTGCAATCCTTTATTTCCTTTCATTTTTGATATTTCCTTTCTAATTTTAAAAAAATGATAAAAGTGTTTTATTTTATCCATATTAGCCTATAAAAATCTATTTCCTTTTTTGATATTGAATTCAAAAAAATGGATGTATATCCTCCATTGGATCATGCAATTTCCTTCCTCTAGTACATGTTCTCATTCTATACATATCATCCCTATTACTTCCCATTCCACTATATCAATCGGATCTTGTTTAGTAACATATTATTCAAATTGATTGATGGCTTCCTCATCCACCATTAGAAGAAGAAAAAATAATTTTCCTTGGCATATTCTCTTATCAAGATCCCAAAGTTATTATGGATAGAAAATTTATTTCATCATCTAGTCCCATTTTTTGGTCTTTTGACATGTTTCTTGTTTCAGATAATAGACATGTATAAGGGTTCCTAGATTCCAATAAAAGTATAACACCCATATTCACAATATTATCTTACCATTACTTTCCAATGTTATTCACAGCAATACATGCATTTATGGATTTTATGTTCCTATATATTATAGGACCTATTTAAAGCTCCCTTCTTCTTATATGTATTTAGTTTTGAATAAAATGGTAAAAACATACCATGTTTTGATATCACTTTTATGCATAGCCCACCATCTTGTGGAATTGATAGTTAATGTGTCATCTAAGGCTTCAATTTACATTCACTACGTTGGTAATATATATTCCTTCTAAATAATATAATCCTTGACATCTCCAATTCTAGAAAAAAATTGAAGTGTTTTATGGGACAGTCTATTTCCTAGATGAAATAATCGTCATACCTCCATTTATGGTACTATGTCTTCCATAGTTACTTTTTATGTACCTCTTTCTATTTTATTTTATTCATGGTTATATCTCTTTATACCACGGCTTCATCTATATGATTTATGGCCTTGATAATGTTTTTTTCTTCTATGGAGTCAAAATAAATGCTCACGTTATCATCTTATTCACATTGTTCATAAACATCCTCTTATAAGACATCCATGGAATTATACTAAAAAAATTAGGTACTCAACACCTATACAATAATTTTCTCACCCTATTTTTAAGTGTTGTGTATTTCAATATCTTCATATGTATCTATTTCATGTTCTTCACTTTCTACTCATATTTTTCATTTTTCATTTGGTTTAAAATCCTAATGGAATATCAATTTTTTTTATCTTTCATAAATTCCTTACAAACGTGTCATACACTTGATCCTCATTGGCATCCTAACACACTTCCTTTATCCACTTCATAATCATCCGATTTTCTAGCTTTACACATTTGTTTTTATTTCATTACCTTCGAATGTAATAGATATCTTCTTTTTGGAGGTCGTTAATGGAAGAGTTTGGTATTATCAATCCCACTTCCTACTTATGAAGCCATGGTTACCTCTTTTCAATCCTATTACTAAAACTTTCCAAGTTATACCTCATCTTCTAAATTAAAAATACCATTGCAATGCATACACCATTCTAGTTCTAGTAACACTAAACATGTTGGTTTAGTAGAAATTTTTTCCATGGCTTAAAATTCAACCCAATGATTTATACCCATAAAATTATCTTATACTCATTTTAATACATTTAATGGTGTATTAAAGGAACCATATACTAATGATGTGTTGTATTCAATTGATGTATTTTTTCTTTCATGATGTTTCCCATTCCCTATGTAACATTACATTGACATTAACTCCTAGATCCAAAAATGCATTGGAAAAATATTTCCCATCAATTTTTTTTATTAAGGGTAAAATATGGTTGAGGGGACCCTTCCCTATAAAAATAAGTACCAATGGAGATAAAATTATATAAATGAGGAACTCATAAGGTTGCCTCTACCAGCAATAAGGGGGGACAAAAAAACCATAGCCAAAATAACATCATAAACAAACACAAAAGTAAACAAACCAAAATCTATCCATGAGACTCCTTCCCATGGGATCGAAGATGCATCTTAAGGGATTCATTAACAATTTTCCTTTTCTTCCTTCTACTCATAGTAGACCAACCATCACCGGTGTTTAGATTTACATTTTCATTTATGTCAACCAATATGATGATTTCAATATTATTCTTATCCACCTAATTTTGGATCTCTGAGGAACTAAGAGGAAGGGGCATAGTCCCATTCTCAGATATAGGGGGTGGAGCCTTCTCTACTATGGTAGAGGAAGGGATGACCACCTCATTGATAATAACTATATCTTCCTCATGTGTGGACCCATCTTTAAACTCATTATCCAAGTGACCATCAACAACCAGATGACTAGGATCAGCATTCTTCCACCAAGAAGTATAACTATTGACATGTTTCTTCCTATAATTACAATCCATGGCTAAGTGACCAAAGGAAGAGTAAGTCTGACATCTGAAAGGAAAACCTTCATAGTCTAAGTTTTGAGTCTAGATTATGTCCTTGACCTTAAGATCAATAGAAGCAGGAAAATACATTGAAGTATTCATGTCGACCAAGATGCAGGAATATGTGGTATACTCATATAAGATCATATTTATGTCAATAGATAGGGTTTTACCTAAAGAGTTCCCAATGGAAACTAAACATTTCTCATCCCAAAAGATATGGAAAAATGTATCTAGACAGGCTAACTGTTGTCCAAAATGAGCCCCTCGCTCATTTTGTGGCTAACTCCCTTCATTCTTTCCTCTCTTGTGCCTCAGTCATAATTTTTTTCTTTTCAGTCAGTCAAAACCTTTTGGAAATGGCACCATTGGATAGAGCTTTTTCTCATCTTTCCAAAAAGGTAAAGTTTTCCTCCTAACTCCATGTATTTTTGAAGTTATGGCTCGGCGGAGTTTTCGTGGAAAATTTTCCCAAGAAAAGCCCGAGCCAATAAGATGAGGCCACATGTCCTCGAAAGGGCGGAGGGAAGAGGTAAACTTGGAAATTTTACCAAGTGTTTGGCAAGATTTCAGAAGGAATTTTTCACCTCGAGGGCTCGCTGATGAATAAGATGTTGCCACGTGTCTAGGTGGAGGGAAGATAGAAAATTTGACCAAGTGTTGGCACCATGGAAAAATATCCAAGAAAGGTCCGCACCCAATCACATTGCGCCACATGTCCCAAGAGTGGTGGAATGTCATGAGGTGGAGGAAGATAGAAAATTTGGCAAAGTGTTCGGCAAGGGTGCTAAGGAGAAATGTTTTCCTCAAGGCCCGTAGCCAATGGGATCATACCACGTGTATCGAGGCGTCAAAGATTTGACCGCCAGGGAGAAGTTGGGAATTTTTCCCAAAGGATAGCGCAAAGAAAATTTCTCACCCCCATGGCCTGCAATAAATGGAAACCCACCACATGTCTTCAACCAGTGGAGTGTGGGAGAAATTATGAGATTTTTTTCCCAAGAAAAAAGTGGGAAAATTTCAAAAGAAAAACCCGCTTCCCAAGGGATAAGCCAATAATAGGAGGCCACGTGTCCCAAAGACTTGTGGAGCGCGGGGAAGAGTTGGATTTTTTCCAAGGCAATTTCAAGGGAAAAAGGTAAAGAAAATCCCACTCCCAAATGCCACAACCAGTTTGATCTTGCCACGTGTCCACGTGGCGAAAAAATGGAGAAGGCAGGCCCACAGAGAATTTTGAAAGGAAAATCCCGTGGCCTATGGGGTTTTGCCACGTGTCCAGTGGTGGCAAAAAATGCAAGACAGGCCCGCAGGGAAAAATGGCAAAAAAATCCCACAACCAATAGAATCATGCCACGTGGCACCAGATCAACGGGGCATGGAGATTTTTGGGAAAAAAATTTCCAAATGCAAAAAGTGGGAAAATTTCAAATCTTTGGCCCACGAACCCGTTTTGGCCCTATTTTGCCCTAAATTTTCAAATGACCATAACTTTCGATCCAGAGCTCGGTTTTTCACATTCTTTATATCAATGGAAAGCTGGTGAAATTATCTACATGATTCTAGGCTCAATTTTATATTTTGATTGATTTTGGAGAGAAAAAATTGGAAAATGTGTCTGGCACGTGGAAATCAATAGAAATGATGTTTCAACCACCAATTTTAATGAAGAATGGCTCGCATTCTCTCCCAGCATGGTGAAAAATGTCAGGGAATGGACCTTTAAGGATGCCCATGCTGTTTTATTACATTTTTGTCGATGGTTGAAGCTCCTCCCATGTTTTCCCATGTTTCTCTCTCCTGGGCTTGTTTCTTGCATTGTAAAAGCCAGAATGGGCTCATTTTTTAAAAAAAGAGGCACTCTTTTAGCTCTACAACTTCCCTTTTCTTCCTTTTAGGAAAAATTTGTAGAAATTTTTACCTTTCCATGTAAATACAGCACCTCTTTTGCCTCTTGGTCATTGTAATGCACTATGTTAGACCTAGAATGATAATATATGCTTTGTGATTAAAAGTTTTCTCAATCCTTTCATATGTTTATCATTGTTTTCCTAACCTCTCATCACATTTTAGTAATTTGTGCATGTTTTGTGATGTATTTCTTCCTGGACTGTGTATGTTTTGTAGTAGCAGGTGTCTACTACTCCCTTGGTGCATCACCTTATCAGTATTAGTCTCATTTTTCTTGCATTCTCTATCCATGTCCCCTTGGAATTTAGAGTAGGAATTAGGAATTTAAGCCTCTAAAAATTTCATGCATATACCTGATAAGAGGAGTTGAGGAACCAGCCTCTAATTTGGAGATTCTTTTCCATTTTACAAGTCCCACACTTAGGGAAAAGATTCAATGTTGTGTAATCACACTGGATGTTAAAATGTCAAACTAGAAATCTGATAGGACATCCAGAGGGTGTTGCTGATTTGCACTAATAGTTTTAGCACACCCGGTGGGACCTTAGAGGTCTTCATATTCATTGCAACAAAATAGATGTGCATTTTTTGTAAATTTCTTACATAAAAGAGCCCTGAATTGCACATCTGGTGACTCCAAGGAAGAAGATATAGCTGGTTTTAGCAGTGCAGACCTGAAAAACTCATGAGAAGAATCACCACAAGGTCAAGAGTTGGAGAAGAAGAGGTTTTGTTTGAGTATCTGCAATTATATCCAAGAAGAAGGCAAAGAGGGAGGAGAATTCAAATGTCTCCATCTCCACCAAATAGAACTTTATCAACTCCTCCACCCGATAGACCTTTCATCCAATCAACGAGAGTTCTAAGGCCAATTAGAATGGCACAACACAACCCATATGTCAATTTCACTGGTAGCAGCCCACTTCCTTTCAATGCACAAAATCTAATCCCAGTTGCAGCACTGAAGAACATTCCATACTTTACTGGAGAGAATCAGACCACTCCTGGTGATCATGTCAAAGATATTGCTAATATTTGTGCAATCCATGAGATTGATGAGATGTAAGTTTCTATCAAATTTTTGGCATCTTCATTCAAAGGGAAGGCTTTGCAATGGTTTAGGAGTCTTGCCTCAAGTTCTATCCAAAATTGGAACCAGCTATGTATAGCCCTCCATGAGCAATTTGGAGAAAAGGGAGATAACTTGTCCCTTTTGGAACAATTGACAACCATCAAGAGAGCTCCCAATGAGCAGCTGACTGACTTCAACTTCAGGTTTCAAAGGACTTAGGAGAGAATTCCAATGGTAGTAAGGCCAACAGCATAAGGTGCTTTTCTATATTACCTTTCTTTAAATTCTGATATTTCTATGGGAGGCACAACTATCCCTGCTGCTTATAGCATTGCCATTAGAGCTGAAAATTGTTTGATTCAAGCTGGCAAGCTAGCTCCTAGGCCTCCAATGCCATTGTATCCAAATTTAGAGAGTCCAAGCACTAGTCAAGTGCCTATTTTAGCTCCTATTCCCACTCCTAGAAATCAGAATTCAAGTGAAGCTTCTACTTCATCTTCTAGTGCCTCAAATGAACTTCAAGAAGTCATGAAGCAATTGCAAAATTTAGGTAATGAGCTGGTTACACTCAAGAGGCAGCAAGCCCAAGGTTTTAGACCTTCTTTCTAGCCTCAAGCTCAGCCTAATAGGCAACCATACTATCCTCAAAGACCACCCAATGTAGCTGCAAATCAAAATCAAGCAAGACCTCCTGCTAACAGACCATTTCAGCCCTATAATCCCAATGCTACATCTGCCTCTAAAGCAATAGTGCTAGTGTAAAACAATGTAGCTCAAGATTATGATTGGTGTTTCCCATGTAATGAACCTCACAACCAGTCTATGTGCTTCAACAGTGCCTTAAATCAAGCACTAATGGTGACAACAACTGGTGTGGAGGGTGAAGGGAGTCAAGGAAATAACCAACAACAAGAAACATCCCAGCAACAATCAGCTCCAAATGATACCACGCTTGTGAACTGGCGGGAAGAAGATTTTTGTGGCATGAATCAAACAATCTCCCAAAGCGTTGCAGCCAACACAAGGTCAAAAAGGAGAAATTTGGGTGAAGAACAACCATTGGCTATAAGTAATTTACAACCTTCTACCACTCCACAAATTATTGGCAAACAAAATGCAGTTCCAAACATAAAAGGACTGCCTAAAATAGCTCCTAGGCCAACTCAGATGCCATTTGTTATTACCCATGTGCAAGGAATGAATGTGCAGGCCAAGGGACAGCAGAGAGATGCTTCATCTCCATTCAACATCATTGATCAGATGAAGAAGACAAATGTAAACATATCAATGTGGGAATCACTATCCATCCCAGGCCAAAGAGATTTGTTACAAGCTGCCATGAAGGACTGGTCAACTCCAAATCAGCAGGTCCAAATGCAAGAGAAGGTACTCACAAATGCTACCCAGTCTGAGGGGAATCACAGAGGACAACAAGGTAAAATGTTGAAGCCCCCTCCATTCTATGTTTCATTGATCATTGGAAACCATTTAGTACACAACTGCATGATTGATTCCAGGGCAAGTAGTTGAGTAATGCCCAATCAAATAGCTAATCAGTTGGGGCTCTAATATGAAGTCATATCCAAAGGGGTAGTGTAATTGGATGGGACAGCAGTAAAAACAGTAGGAGTGATTAAAAACTTGAGTCTCACTTTGCATGCATGCCCCAACGTTGTTGTTTTACAAGATGTCTCGGTAATAGATCTTCCACCACTCTTTTCCCTATGTTTGTCAAGGGATTTCATGGCTAAGATTGGAGGTTACTTATCTACTGATTGGTCACACATGTTGTTCAGAAAAAGATATGGAACTAAAGCCACAATCAGATCTGAGCCTATTGTAAACTTTCACATTGAGCCTCACACTCCAAGCCAAATCAATACCAATTGTTCAGTGTTTGATCAAGAGGATTATCCAAGCACTGATGAAGCTGACACCAAGGTTGGAAGCATCCCAGATTTGAATCTTGATGAATGGGAAAACAAGGTGCATGCTTTTGATCCTTATCAAGAAATAGAAGAATCTGAGCTAGGAGTCTATTGCATGCATGAAGAAAATCAGCCTATTCCTAGCATCACCAAACCAGACCACAAGGATGACAATGAGGTATGGCAGTTGTTCTTTGATGGATCAAGAAGTAGACAAGGTGTAGGAGGGGGAGCTATGCTTGTTTCACCTCAAGGAGTTAGGTATTATTCAGCTTTTATATTTCATTTTACATGTTCTAATAACACTGCTGAATATGAAGCCTTGATACAAGGATTGCATTGGTCAATCAAAAGAAGGATAAATAACTTGTAAGTCTTCGGTGACATTGAGTTGATTGTCAACCAAGTTAAGGGGAAAAATACTGCCAAGAATGATCTTCTCAAGTGCTACAAAAATAGGGTGTGGGACCTCATTGAATATTTTGAGGGCTTTGGCATCAAATCCATTCCTAGAAAAGAGAACCAAGCTACTGACAGGCTTGCAGCAGTTAGAGCAGCCTTTAATGTTGTTGAAAGCATCCAAAAAGAAAAGTTACAGCCAAACATCCATGCGATTGTAAGGCCTTCAGTGCCAGACAACAATGTGAGTTGGCAAGTGTTTGAAATTGATCAACAAATCATCCATTTCTTGCAAGAAGAAGTTGAGTTCTCAGCTAAATATCAAGAAAAGTTGGAATAGCAGTATGGTGACCAAGTGGTACAGCTAAGAACCAACAAACTACCAAAGGGACTTATTACTTTGGAGTCCCTTTTCAATCCTAATGATCAGTTTAGGAAGGAGAAGGAAAACATCCAAGTCAAGGGAGAAGATTCAGTGTCCATCTTGGTGGAAGAAGGAAAATCAATCCAAGTTGGTAAAGTGACAACTGAGCAAGAAAGGTATGAGTTCATACAGCTTTGTCAAGAATTCCCTGATGTATTTTCTTGGAGCTATGAAGATTTGAAAGGTTTCAATCCTGAGTTAGCTCAACACACCATTGAATTAGATCCAAGTACTAAACCCATCAGGCAAAAACAAAGGCCAGTCAATCCACACATGGAGCCTCTCATGAGAAAATAATTGAATAAGTTGATAGAGTCAAGTATCATATTCCCTATCAAGCATTCTAGTTAGGTGGACAACTTGGTTCTAGTTAGAAAGAAGAGTTGGGAATTCAGATTGTGTGTTGACTTCAGAGATTTGAGAAGAGAATCTCTCAAGGATCATTACCCACTTCCTTCCATGGAGAATATCTTGTAAGTTTTTGTTGTCTCTGAAATGTTTTCATTACTTGATGGCTATTCAAGGTACAATCAAATTATGGTGAAAGAGGAGGATCAGTTCAAGACAGCCTTTACAACCAAATGGGGAACTTATGCATACAAGAAAATGCCATTTGGGCTCTCCAACGCTGGAGCTACTTTCCAAAGGGAAATGGACATGGTGTTCAAGGATTTGATTAACAACATGGTGCTGATATATCTTGATGATATCACTGTTTTTTCAAAAAATGCAGCAGACCATCTCTTTCATTTGAGACAAGTGTTCTAAAGGTGCAGAAGAGTTAGGGTATCCTTGAATCCTAAAAAGTATATTTTTCTAGCCCATGAAGGAAAGCTCCTTGGCCACGTCGTCTCCAAACAAGGGTTAGCAATTGATCCAGAAAGAGTTGAAGCTATAAGAGCACTACCATTGCCAAGCCACAAGAAGGCCCTTCAAAGTTTCTTGGGGAGGATAAATTTTGTTCGAAGGTTTGTCCCAAATTTTGCAGCCCTTGTCAAGCCTATCACCAAGATGTTAAAGAAAATCATAGCTTTCAAATAGACAGCAGAAGGCAAAGAAAGTTTTGGAGTAATCAAAGAATCCATCTCACAAGCCCCAACTCTCATTAACCCATATTTCTCCAAGGATTTCATCCTCTATGGATTTGGAGGTGATAATACTATTTCTACAATTTTGGTACAGCAGAACAAAGACAGTGATGAGTGGTCAATTACTTTCTTCATCCAAATCCTGGAGGACTATGAGGTGAGGTATTATTTCATTAAGAATCATGTTCTTGTAGTAATCAGGAGCTTGAATAAATGCAAGCATCTAGTTTCAAACAACAAGGTTCAATTGTTGGTTTCTCATGTGGGAGTTAAGGACTTCCTCCTCAACAAAGACCTAAATGAAAAGAGAGCAGGTTGGATTACTCGTGTCATGGAGTATGACATTGAGATCAAAGTCACCAAGTTAGTCAGAGGAAAAGGATTATGTGAGCAGTTGGTCTTGAATAAACACAAGGAAGCATGCAATAAGAAGGAGGTTGTTTTGGCATTGCAAGACAACCATGAGTAAGGAAGCACTCAAGAAGAAAATGATGGTGTCCTCACTCCTTGCTGGACCCAAGACATAATTCACTTCCTAAACATAGGTCTATGCCCTCCAGGGATGAACAAGACCAAAAGAAGACACTTCAGATCGCAGGCTGTCCCATATGCCCTTGTTGATGGTGTTTTGTTCAAAAGGGATGTGAATGGAGTGTTGCTGAGATGCATTAGTACAAATTAGATTCACAAGGTGTTGGAAGAGTTCCATGGTGGATCAGTTGGTGGTCATTTTACACTAAGAGTGACAGCTATCAAGATCATGAGGGTTGGCTATTATTGGCCGAAGATTTTCAGTGATTGTTATGCATGGATCAAGAGGTGCAAGAATTGTGCATTCTTCACGGGTAAGGAGAGGCTAGCTGCCCTTCCATTGCATCCAATTTCAGTTGACTAGCCATTCATGCAATGGATTTTTGACTTCATTGGATTCATTAATCCAAATTCAAGCCAAGGGCATAAATGGATTCTAACAGCAACAGATTATTTCACCAAGTGGACTGAAGCAATGGCACTCAAGGAAGCAAATGTATCTAGCATCTTGGACTTCTATGAGGGAATAGCAAACAGATTTAGCATACCAAATACAATAATATCAGATAATGCATTGGCATTCATTGGGTCCAAGGTAACTGAATGGGCTGTCAAGAATGAGATCTACCTAAGCACTTCATCAAATTATTACCCTCAGGGTAATGGCCAAGCTGAATCTACAAACAAGAACTTGTTAAGGATCATTAGGAGGACTCTTGATGAAAATCAGAGGTCTTGGCATACTAAGTTGAAATCAGCCTTATGGGCTGATAGGATAACTCCAAAGAGATCTACATGTAACTCTCCATTCAAGCTTGTTTATGGAAGAGAGGAAATTTTACCCATGTCACTTGAGTTGCCAACATTGGAACTCATGAAACAATTGGAGTTGTTGGAGTTTGGACCCATGGAGGTTAGATATGCATAATTGATGGAGCTCCAAGAAATCAGAAATCAGGTGTCCCAAGCAATGGAGAAGGATCAAGCTTTGATCAAGAAGACTTTTGATAGAAATTCCAAGGATGGATATTTCCAAGTTGGATATCTAGTGTTAAAATGGGATGCAGACAGAGAAAAACCGGGGAGGCATTCAAAATGTGATGCCATTTGGAGTGGTCCATACATGGTCACAAAGTGTAAGGATAGGAATGCCTTCCATTTGTCTACATTGGATGGTGAAGAGTTGTAGATTCCAGTCAATGGAATCCATCTGAAGCATTTCTACTTAAATAAATTCTCCACCTTGTACATAGTAGCTTAGGTTTTCATTCCTCTAAGTGCTTATGCACATTGTTTTGTTGTAGTTTAGCTTTGCTTTCCCTAAGTGCTTTGGCACAAGCTTGTTATTCCAGGAAATGTGTTTTACAGGCCTTACTCCAATCAGATGGTGTTCTACCCTCCATCTTCCTCCTTGCAGTGTTCTAATCAGTTGGGGTACCAAACAGAGAATTTAATGACTCCATGCCCCAAGGATTGCTTTAGGAAACTGGTAACTTCATCCAGCAGGTAGATGACCCCTCTGAGTCACCAAAATTGTTATCCAAAATGAGCCCCTTGCTCATTTTGTGGCTAACTCCCGTCATTCTTTCCTCTCTTGTGCCTCAATCATAATTTTTTGCTTTTCAGTCACTCAAAACCTTTAGGAAATGGCACCATTGGATAGATATTTTTCTCATCTTTCTAGAAAGGTAAAGTTTTCCTCCCAACTCCATGTATTTTTGAAGTTATGGCTCAGTGGATTTTTCATGGAAAATTTTCCCAAGAAAAGCCCGAGCCAATAAGATGAAGCCACGTGTCCTTGAAAGGGCAGAGGGCAAAGGTAAACTTGGAAATTTTACCAAGTGTTTAGCAATATTTCAGAAGGAATTTTTCACCTCGAGGGCCCACCGATGAATAAGATGCTACCATGTGTCTAGGTGGAGGGAAGATAGAAAATTTGACTAAGTGTTGGTGCCATGGAAAAATCTCCAAGAAAGGTTCGCACCCAATCACACTGCGCCACGTGTCCCAAGAGCGGTGGAATGTCGGGAGGTGGAGGAAGATAGAAATTTGGCAAAGTGTTCAGCGAGGGTGCTAAGGAGAAATGTTTTCCCCAAGGCCCACAGCCAATGGGATCACACCACGTGTCCCGGGGCGTCAGAGCTTCAACTGCCGGGGAGAAGTTGGGAATTTTTCCCAAAGGATAGTGCAAAGAAAAGTCTCGCCCCCATGGCCCGTAATGAATGGAAACCCACCACGTGTCTTCAACCGGTGGAGCGTGGGAGAAATTGGGAGATTTTTTTTCCTAATCAAAAAGGGGGAAAATTTCAAAAGAAAAACCTACTTCCCAAGGGCCGAGCCAATAATAGGAGGCCACGTGTCCCAAAGACCTACAGAGCGCGGGGAAGAGTTGGTATTTTTTCTAAGGAAATTTCAAGGGAAAAAGGTAAAGAAAAGTCTTCTCCCAAAGGCCACAACTAGTTAGATCTTGTCACAAGTCCACATGGCAAAAAAATGGAGAAGGCAGACCCGCAAAGAATTTTGAAAGGAAAAGCCCATGGCCTATGGGGTTTTGCCATGTGTCTAATGCTGGAAAATAATGCAAGACAGGCCCATAGGGAAAAATGGTAGAGAAAGCCCGTGAATAATAAAATCATACCACGTGGTACCGGATCAATGGGGCATAGATATTTTTAGGAAAATTTTCCCAAATGCAAAAAGTGGGAAAATTTCAAATCTTCGGCCCGCCAACCCGTTTTGGCCCTATTTTTCCCTAAATTTTCAAATGACCATAACTTTCAATCCAGAGCTCGATTTTTCACATTCTTTATATCAACAAAAAGTTGGTGAAATTATCTACATGATTCCAAGATCAATTTTGTATTTTGATGGAGTTTGGAGAGATAAATTTGGAAAACACCTCTGGCACATGGAAATCAACAGAAATGATGTTTCAATCACCATTTTTAATGAAGAATGGCTCGCATTCTCTCCTAGCATGGTGAAAAATGTCAAGGAATGGAACTTTAAGGATGACCATGCTATTTTATTGCATTTTGGTTGGTGGTTGAATCTCCTCCCATGTTTTCCCATGTTTCTCTCTCCTGGGCTCATTTCTTGCATTGTAAAAGCCAAAATGGGCTCATTTTAAAAAAAAGAGGCACTCTTTTAGCTCTGCAACTTCCCTTTTCTTCCTTTTGGGAAAAATTATTGGAAATTTTTACCTTTCCATGCAAATACAGCACCTCTTTTGCCTCTTGGTCATTGTAATGCACTGTGTTAGACCTTGAATGATAATATATGCTTTGTGATTAAAAATTTTCTCAATTATTTCATATGTTTATCATTGTTTTCCTAACCTCTCATCACATTTTGGCAATTTGTGCATGTTTTGTGATGTATTTCTTCCTGGACTGTGTATGTTTTACAGTAGTAGGTGTCTACTACTCCCTTGTTACATCACCTTATCAGTATTAGTCTCATTTTTCTTGCATTCTCTATCCATGTGCCCTTGGAATTTAGAGTAGGAATTAGGAATTTAAGCCTCTAAAAATTTCATGCATATACCTGATAAGAGGAGTTGAAGAACTAACCTCTAATCTAGAGATTCTTTTCCATTTTACAAGTCCCACACTTGGGGAAAAGATTCAATGTTGTGCAACCACACTGGATGCTAAAATGTCAAACTAGAAATCTGATAGGACATCCAGAGGGTGCTGCTGATTTGCACTAACACTAACTTGGAAAGTTTTAGTAATAGGATTGAAAAGAGGTATCCATGGCTTCATAAGTAGAAAGTGGGATTGACAATCCCAAACTCTTCCATTAAAGGCTTCTAAAGAGAAGAGATACATTCATGGAGTGTAGGAAGACCCAAAAAAAATATTGTTGAATCTACAGATAAGGTCATTTTCCTTTAAATATGCATTTGATTTTAATACATCTACTCCAATGAACACTGTGGGGGATGACTTAGCATGCTCCATGGACTTATAAGGAGGATGAGAAAAGGTTTAGCAACATCTAAGAATATTTTTCCAAGTATACCATGTACTGGATTTACACTAGATCCAACCCCCCATATCAACATCACCTCCAAAACCGTCCACGCCAAGCAAGTTGACAAGGACAAACTGTACCAGAGAAGGATAAACTATCATAGCCAAAGATGTAGAGATGTGTCTTGTAGTGGGGGATCCAGGGTAAAGAAAACCATCATCCTACTCAGAAGCACTGATATGCTTAGAACCTCTAACGCCTTTCCCAGAAGTGTCGTTGACCTACTTAGGATCACCGCCACCTTGCCCAGAGGTTCCGCCGCAATTCCTATATTTATGGTTTTGAGAGAAAATATCTCCATCGTTCATTTTTTCTAATTATGTATGGATATTTTCCATCAATTATAGCAACTAGGTATATGGTGGATTTCCTCCAATTATGTTATGTGTAGAATTCTTTTTTTCTTCTTATTATTTTGATTATCTAATTATTAAATAAAGTATGTTTTCTCTTCTTTATCTTGATACATACAAAATTATTTTTATTTTTCTACAAGACAATATTTTGTTACTAATTTAACTAATTATTTTAATGAAATTTCCTCTTCTTCCTAAAATTATGTGAGTTTCTCTGCTTATTCCTTATGTATATTTTGAATTGTCTCCTAATTTTTCTTAAATTTATCATGTGTTTCTAGATTAGGATGTGTGCCTATAAATTCATCCTCACAATAACTAATAATGTCCTCCTAAGGTCTTCCCTTAACTATATATTTATGTGTTAACTTGGAACTACTCATGGTCAGAGTGACTATTTTTTTATATTCATCCTCCTAGAATTTTTGTTACATTTATTTCTTATTTCCTATATCCTCATTAACTTCTTCATTATTATTTTGATATTTAATACATTATTTCCTTTCATTTTGAGATATCACCTTATTCCATTATACTATTTATGGCATCTCCTTTGGGTGATGGGTCATCCTATATAACTCTTGTCAAATTTTGGGTAGCTTGATTTACTTCATTCCCTAATACTTCCATTTTAGTACCCTCATTTTTATAACAAACAATATTGTCAAAAACTAAATGAATATTGTGTGCCACTCTTGTGGTAGAATACACTTAAATTTATCTTAGGATTTATACATTACCTATCCATGTGACCTTCCTTTCCATATCTATAACATGCTAAAGGTCACCTCTCTTAGTTTCTCTGGTATCCATAATTTCCTTCCTAATTATTTTGGTATACACCACCTTGATTGTTCTAGTATCCTGCTTGATATCCTTGATACCCTCTACTTCATTAGTATCGCCCTTTGTAACCACCTCTATATCCTTCTTTATTATAATTCAAACCTTTCTATCCTTTGAATTATATACCATTATTATATCCTGTATACACACCCATATCATAAAATCCACCTTGTTGATAATGTCTTCCTACATTCTATTGGTAGTATCGTTGGTGAAATAATTTGTTTCATTGTAAATTATTGGTTTTCATCAATGGTCATGTGGCTAAGACCCTCATTATTGGGTATGGGGAGTCTCCCATTAGTGAATGTAAACTAACTAAAACTTTGAGGTGTTTGTTAGTTCAGGGTTCACACAAGAATTCTCCAATAAACCTATGGAAAAATTCTCGTATAGTGTATGAGAGAGGAATTTCATGTGAAGGGAGGTAAAGAGGATTAGGATAAATAGGGATAGAGGGTTAATATTGTGAGTAGAAACTCTCATATTCTGAGCAATAGTAACCAAAGTAGGTGCACATTCAATTAGAAGAAAACAATAACACAATCAATCAGCAAGACTAACAAACTAGAGACACAAATTTCTATAGATTAATTAATCAAGGACACCAAGTTCCTTCTTGGTTATACAAAATCACCATTCTTGAAAATTTGAAGAGTTGAGAGGATAGAGGAAAATAGACAAGAACATAGAGCAAATGTAGATTTTATTTCTTGATGTAGGAGTGATACATAGCTCAACAACATACATCATTCAACAATTGTCAACTCTTTACAATAGGCAAGCCATTTTAATTTATAGCATTACAACATGTCTTTTCATCTCCCCCACATGACCTTTCACCTTTCCTTGTCACTTGTGACATTTAATATTCCTAGGAAATTAATTTGAGTCTTTTTATTATTAATGAAAAAGGACTCCTACATTTTTAAATTGAATATCACTTAAGTGAATAAAAAAAATTAGGGAAAAATATAATTTTACTGAAGAATTAGAATATTGAGAGAGACTAAGAGAGAGAGAGAGAGAGGTAGAGAGATAATAGTTGAATAATTTGATGAAGATGAAGCCTTTTCTGATGAAGAACTTGTTGACTTAAAGCACTATGATCAGAATCTCCTTCTGTTAGATATGCAAACATTCCATAGTATCGAATAGTTGATTAGAAACATTGTTATGAGATATGAATTATGATCATAACATGATGTTATCTTCTGATTATAAGGAAGGAGTTAGGATATGAGAATCAGTTTTTTACTTATATAGGCTTTCACAATTCACCTCTTAACCAAGAATTAAATAGCTTATGCTCAAACCTTTTTGTGATTGTCTATTACTTACTGAAATATGTCTTTATCATGTAGATGGAAGGATTTATCCCTAAATGAAGTTATTGTTCTATGCACATACATTGAATTCCTCTTTCAGTTGTGAACACACTACAAGGTGTTAAATGAGTGTTTAAGAACACTACTATGTGAATTTTAATAGGTGAAACTGATATGGTTTCTTATTCTTACAAACACAATAAACCAAATGAATATCATCCCCTTGCCCTTCTTGGCTCAAAAATCATCCTTGAATGGCATCAAATTTAGGCTACTCATATGCTTCTCATTAGAATAGATGACTTCTTAACCATTCACAAATGATGTTCATGGATGCCTTGGTAGCTTGACTAGTTGAGTCTCACTTGTTCCTTCAAGAGATTTGAACATAATGGTAGATTCATGATGTGATGATCATTACCTCGCTCTTTAAGTTTCACATTTCAATTTTTAACAAATATGTCATCTACTTGGATGAAAACATACTTAGTATTCCTAGACATCCCTTTTTCTCATCTACTTCTCAAAGGCCTTATCCTTTGGGTAGAAAGATTTCTCTCTGGATGAACCTTTATACATCTAAAATCCTATTAGGAAGGAATAGTGTGATTCCGTTGTATTTCCTCTATGAGCTATGTGAACACTATGTGAAATTAGAATGAGTGTTCAAGAACACTATTGTGATATCTTTCACTTCATGGACCTATGATAACTTCTTGTTCCTCAGAGGCTCAATTTGTTTACAGAGGTTGAAAGAATCCATCAGAAATTTGGTTTAGAGCTCCCTGATTCAACTTTATGATGAATACATCTCCTCCTTAAATAAATTAAACTAGGATGACTCCCTTCTTCCACAATTGGGATGAGTTAACCATCCAGCTTCTTGCATCAAACTTTTCCATGTAAAAATCACCTCCAAACTGATGTTTTGAGAGCCTTCTCAGGTTTTCTTTTCCTATTTGGACCACGAGACAACTTCCTGGCCTTAAAATGGTGGAAAAAAAAAATGAGATAGACATAATGGGATTTTCTATATATTTCTGAGCTCAATTATAAGAACTACTATTTTTAGCATGTCCTATCTAAGACTGTTATTTTTAGTAATTTTTCATAGTTTTCACCTTCTAATAGTTTTTGTTTTCTTGAAGTGTTACGAATGTTGAGAATTCATATTTTTTAAGACTTAATATTTATAGACATGTTCATCCATGAACACCTACTTTTTTTTAAATGGAATGTACATGTGTCTGGTTACAGAAAAACTTGTCTTGAAATTATGGGTTTTACTTCAGGATTCCCTACTCCAAATTTCAAGGTTTTTTTCCCGTCAGATCTCCATAGAATCAAAAAGGAAATTTTCTGAAATTTACTGTTGTAGGATTTTTGGTCATTAATAGATTTCAAAAGGGGAATCACATCAACTTTCTTAAAAATGGCTGGGTTTTTTTAGATGAGTTAGCCCAATTTCTGAGTTATTTTTGACTTACTTGTGGCCATGGCAGCTTGTTCGAAGTGAAGGAGGTTGAAGTGGAGGAAGGGGGGTCACACTTTTGTGACCCCCTTATCCTTATTTTTACCTGGGGATAGAGGTTACACAAGGGTGTCCAAAGTGTGACTTAAGTGAGATTGAGGGCTTAAATGTGGTTTTTAGGGGCTAGAAGGGTGTTTCCAGGTGACAAGAGGTTAAAAGGATGAGTGGGGTCACATTTTTGTGTCTCCTTTATCCCTTTAGGGATAGAGGGGATATAAGGAATAGAAATGTGTCCAAAATGTGACCTAAGAGAGATATGGAGGTTGCACTTTGGTGTAACCCTTGTCTCCCTTACACTATGGGGACAAAGGGGACATCTAGGACAACTAGAAGGCAAAATTACAACTTCAGGGAGAGAAAAAAATCACACTTTTGTGTCCACATTATCCCCATTTTCCCTTGGGGACATAAGGGAAAAAAGAGTTTCCAAAATGTGAATTTTCCATATTAGGAAAGCATATTTTTCCTTGTATGTCCAAATTGGGACACCTAAACTGATGGTTTCACCTCAGAAACTTAGTAAAGTGTTTTAGGGTCAAACCTTATATGAATTTGAATCCAAAACACATTATGAGATCAATAGAATAATTATTGAGATTCAATTATTCCTTTAATCAAAAATTTAGGTATTGTTTCATCTTTGACCAAGAGGGGCAGCTGTAGTGTTCTGAATTACCTTAAGAAATCCTGAAGTCTTGGAACAAAGTTAATATGTCCATCATGTAGATGGTTCTACAATATTTATGATGATATTTTTTTTCTCTTAACTCCTTTTAGAACTCCCAGAATCATCCAAAGAAGTCATCTTTCATTGTCGCAGCTTTCATTCCTTACACCCAGAACTACCCGATGTTGAACAAATTGTTCCTGAATCAAATTTTCTTTACTAAAATTTCCCAAATTACCTTGGACACATTCAATTTTCACCAAAATCACCCTTAGATTGCTTTATATTTTCCCTAAATTCTTCTGGAGGGTGTTTACTTGGCTATAGAATGGCCAAAAATGGCCTTTTTAGGTCTCTAGAAAAAGAATTCTTTCATCTAATTTCAATGATATCACAAACCACATTAGGCACTCTTCCCTGCACACTGAAACAAATTTAAAAATATTGTTAGCACTTTCCTTTTATCTCGAGGGAGGGTTAAATTCAGGGTTGGATTTCCATAGGAAGGATACACAGTGACCGGGAATTATAATTTTTAAATATCGAATTAGTTATCATTATCAAAGTTTCAATTTTTCATGTCAAACATCTTGCATGATAATAGTTACCATTGTGATTACGAAACTATTGGATTAGTTATGGTGGGGTGACATGTTTTGTGGGATTTTGTTGGAATAATTTTTAGTGTTTAAAAAGTTGGGTTATTTTTTGTAAGGGGTTATTCAACATTACAGTGACTAGTGGGGTTGGTTTTGGTTATGGCTCGAACAATTATTTAATCACCATGGCTAAGAAACATCTATGTTTTATTAATTCCTTTATTACATCAATACTCAAGAAATTTTATGGTACTAATTATATGATGTACATGTGATATAATACATCATTTTGCTTGAAGGAGGGGCTACATTCATTAATGTACACATATGTTGGCTATATTCATCCCATATCCTATAAATTCCACACCATAAATGGTCCTTAAAATTGTTTTTTTTTTTTTTTTGTCTCATATTGTCAGGTTAAGCTATTATTTTTCCACTCTTCTCACCCTTTTTGTATATTTACATTCTAATCTACTATTTCCTTCATCAAAACACATCATGCACAATATCTTAGTTATGCCTATCACTTTAGGTGGTTAAGTTGTCCTTGCATATAATTTCATTTGAATTTCTTACCAAATTTTTAATTGGGATAATTCATGTTGTACTTTCTCCAACTCTAATCTAGCCATCATTTCTCCTCCTCTCCTCCATGGCTTTGATTTTAATCAAGTCAAAATTTATAATGCATATAAAAACTTGTAAAAAACGTGTCCATCTGTTGATGATCTTAAGTATGGTAATAGTCCTAAAATAAACCACTTTATCCTTATTTTTCTTTAAGGGATTTGTCCAACTTTCTAGAAACTCCCTTTAACTTTGATAAAATTCCTTGATTATTTTCACTTATTTCTAGATGAAATCCCTCTTCTTTATCACACTCTCCATATGTGCATCAAGATAGTGAAATTTTTCTTTGAAATCCATACATATTGTATCACCTGTTTTATTATAGTGAGAACTAATTTTCATATAGTACTTCAAGGTATCACCCTCGTAGTGTTCCAAAAAAATCATATAAGTTTTCTTGTAACTCTCTAATATTATTTATTATCCAATACAAATCCAAAATAAACAAATTTTCCTCTACATATTTAGTATCTTTTTCAAATATACAAAACATTATTTTCAGTTTCATTTTTGTAATTTTGTCAATACTAGTTTCACACTACTTTTTGTATTATGTTATACTACCAATTTTTTCTTCTTCTTCTCCTTCTTTGTTTTCAATAATTTGTAATAAAATTAAGTTTTTCATTTATCCCTCTTAAATTCTATCTCAAAGCATATTTTTCATAATATTTCATTAACTCCTATAATTTCCTCTTTTCTCTCCCTCCTCTTAATTTGTTTGATGAAGATTCCTCAATTCATCTCTTATATCAATCTTCTCAAACATTTTCTCTTTAAAATTTTGTGGAAACATGGGTAGTGATGTTTGGTCTTATGGATCCATTTCCTCAAATTATCTCAAGTTTGAGGAAAGTTTCATTTCATATCTCATTATTATGTTTACTACTATTCTCTTCCTCTCCATCAAATAACTTCCTACCATAAATATGTATTAATTATTTTACTTCCTATGTATAATTTCCCTCTTCATATTCTACTTCTCTTATTACTTCACTTTTTTTTTCCTCTCATTATCTATTTTTCATTGCATATAAACAACATTCCTTGATTTCCCTTCAAGAAATCATGGATCCTCGAGCCTTTACTTCAAAGGAAAAATTGTGTGTGCATATTAAATTTATCATCCCTTATGTAGTTCATATTTTCTATTCATAGGCCCCTCCATGTTGTTACTTGGCCCTTGTTATTATATTTCTTCATGCATCATGGTCCATGTAGTATCACTTGAATCTCATTTGAATTCTCGAGTTAATTCCTTAATTATGAGGTCTTAAAGAATTTTTTACAATAGTCTTGTGTGGAATTCAATCACTTGTACAATTTTTTGGCATTTTTCTTTGCACACAACATTTTTTGTACACCCCTTCATGTTTTTCAACGTATCCTTATGCATCTACCTTTATGTGTGGACCATATTTCACTATGCATTACCTTAAATCTCATGCACCATCACCTTCAACACATCTTCTACATATCCTTATGAAGTATTTCACCACTTCGTTATGTGTATTGGCACCATTCACTCTATGCCCTTGTAATTGTGTGCAAGTATCTCACATTCAACCTAGTTTTACACTTTGTTGTGTAGCCATATCAATATTCATGTGGCCTCCTAATGCTTCAAGGTAAATAAACTTTCCAAATAACCCACCATATACTACACATAATCTCAAACACCCTGTGGCTTGCCACGACTTCACAAATATTATTTTTAATTGTATACTTGAAAGGAATATAACCCACTTGAGTAAATCTAACACCTAGCACTTGGATTTCTAAAAATTAGTGTTATGCTGATAATGTACATATATTCATGATACATCAAATGCTACGCAATGAAAGTGTTAGAGATAATTCAAAGGAAGGCAATGCACATAGTTTTCCAGACAACGAATTTCCCTATGCAAACTATGAAGTACTAAAAATGTGTAAACTTACATGAAAAATAGAACATAAATGTGTTATAGCCAAGTGCACACATTGCATGTGCATCACAATAATGTTTTAATCACATGATTTCCATTCACAATACTAAATCTGAAAATTTCTTGTGTTTTGTAGGAAATGAAGGTAACATTACAAAAGTTCCTAAAAGGGCATGTGAAAGTATTAAATCTGAATGTGCATATCTTGTAAAATACAAATAATGCCTAGTCACTAAATGAAAAAAATAATCGCAAAAGTCAAAAAATTCCATTGTTTCTGACATAATAGTGCTGAGAACTGATATTTATGTTAGAGAATCAAATCTTGTCCACTTTTCAACAAAATAGGTTGGAGAGATCTCTTTGGACATGTAAGTAATGAAAATTACTAGACAATGAAAGATAAATGAAATAAACACAACAATACCTCTCTTGTAACTTTATTGCAAACCTCAAGAATATTTTTTGAAGCACTTGGGCTTGCTTAATATTTTTTATTTTTATGATTATGGGTATTCTTGATCACTTCTCCAAAGGATGAATGCAATGCTACAAGATTGGATACACAAGGATGCATATGTAAAATTAGTAGAAATTGGCTATAATTTTCATAAGCTTCCATGGATTCTCCAGGGATGATTCAAGAGGTTATGGCCTACTTTTATAGTTGAGGGTGAGGCCATGAAAATTGGATCATAGTTTGACTGAGTTCTAGTATTATGAATGCATTTCTTTGAAATGGAAAGTAGACTTGACATGTGCAATGAATATTTAAAGGGGAAATGGAAATTTGGATTGAAATAAGTTACATTTGGGAAGGTGGTTATACGTGTAATTCAATTGCCCACACATTTATAGGATTCTAGAAGTGGAGTCCAAGCAGAGTTTATTAGAATAAGGAAGTGGATTCCAAGTGGAGTTGACTGGAATAAGGAAGTGTAGTCCAAGTGGTGTTCAAATGGTTGTTTGACTAGGAAAATAGGTGTATTTTCCCAATTAAGTAGCTAATTTAATTAGCTACAATGTGCAAGATAATTATTAACCATTTATTTAATAAACGTTAATTAACTTAGCTAAGCTGGTTCTAGGAACTAGTTTAATTAATCCTAAAATGTGTATGTACATGAATTAATTAATTTAATTAATCAATCATGAGGTGATGAATAACATGATGTGAATTGGGGTAATACTGGGAATAAGTATGTGAATTTAGGGTGTCTACATTTTCCTCTCTTTAAAGTGTTATTACAAAGTAATAGCATTTTAAATATAGTGGACATACGCAGATCGATGAGCAAAAAATAGGGAAACAAGGTAGATGTTTAGATTTCCATGGTGAAGCATTTAGATTCCCCATCGAGTAGGATAGTAAGGGAATGTCACCTCAAGTGGGTGGGTGACACAAAAAATTGGTGGACAGTCACTTGATAGGAAGAAGACAAGGAATTTGAATAAGGATGGTAGGAACAATGCTCGTAGCATGATCATCATATAGAGAGTGAAATTTACAGAAACCTTATTTTGTTTTTACACAATATATTTTTCACCATGATTATGAAATAATCATGATGGGTAACCCATATGCGAGTAAAAAAAATCTTTGGTGTGAGAAATTTTTATGGAAAATTGGTAGTCTTCTTATTAATCTGCTGCTATAATTTTACAATGCATGGAAAGCTAATATATAGCCATAAAAATAGGAAAATTGCTTCCTACAAAATAGGAAGTCATCTGAACAACTTACCCATTTAAATTTTTTACAGGTGTAACAATATAACCACAAAAATGTAGTTTTTATAACAATATATTTAATCAACTAACCTACTAATCATTTATCACATTGTAATTTACTATCTGGTAAATACCCATGTAAACAATAAATTCCTAACATTACCCCTTAGTGTTTACATGGTATAAAATCATTTGCACTTCCTTTGCAGCCTGACGCCTCTGCACGCTCATGATCTTGGCACACACTCGAACTGAAGGTAGAAGAAGGAACACATCAACTTATTATCTATGAAGAATTTTCAGGAGCACATCTAACCAAACTATTGTGGGAACACATACAGGAACCATCTGCTTATCAACCAATCACTGTAGGGAATACATCTTACCTACTCAATATGGTAACTCAAGTAGGAACCATCTGCACAACCTTCAATGGTTTTATAAATGTTCACCACAAACTTAGGTATGAACATGAACACAACTAATTATTTGACCTCTTCAAGAATCATGATAATACATCTAACTATGTTATATGTTCTTCAGTATGTTATTATATCAGGGAATTATGTAGGAATAGCCACATATACCAGTGAACAAGAATGAACCTTTGTTCTTATTTCTCACACCACTTTGAAAAACTAAAAACCAACACACTACATGCTAAAATAATCACACATGTGTCACCGAATCATTCTGTGTAGCCCCGTCATTGGTGACTGAAGAGAGGTCATTGGTATCCTCCAACTTCTTGTGCCTCCTTCCTCTAGTCTCATGCCACTATCTGAGCCCAATTTAGATATGAAGCTCAATAGTTTCCACATTGTGTTTATTTGTATAATTTCCCCCCTTAATGTGAAATAATTTATTTTCTGGACGTTGATAACACCGAAATACATCCGTGAGGCAATTTGTTTTAATGGACTTTTACAATGATACTTTGACAACACTAAAAAATAAACAAATATCCTAAAATAACCTATTTGATTTTTACGACACTTAACTTCGAAAATAACAATATGCTTTGTAAATATGAGACTGAATATTTGAAATAGCACAATTTTTATTAATAAGACGTGACCCGTTATAAACAATGGTGAAAAGAGTAAGTGTACTTTATAAGATAATATTATGAGACAACACGAGTGTATAACAAAGACACTTTATAATAGATACCAAAAACAACTTGACCCCTAAAAAAATTATGGAAAGACACATAGACTAGACAATATTGACAAATTTGATATAACAAAAAACATGAATTTCTTAACAAGAGGACTTATTTTGATGTTGAATAAGACATCGCATTAAATTAACTTTTTAAAACAAATGACTATTTGATAAATTTTACCACATGACTAGATTACACAAATAATGATTTTACCAACAAACTAAATAAAACATATAGGCATTAAACTCCAAACAACCTAATGTGATAATAAAATCAAATACATCCTTCTATTGATAGGATTTGATCCACTAGGAATTTTGAGCTAAAATTTGATCTAGTAGAGGAAAACAGAAAAGACCGAGTTTGTGACTTATTGAAATCTATGAGGATCTAGAAGATGAAGCAAATCTAATTGTAGATACATGTTTTGTGATAATTCTGTCAAACTACAAAACTTTTCTTTTGAGAGATCCACATGTCTATGACTGAGTACACATAGATACACAATGCATATGAAGTGATTTTCACCTCTATGCAGATAATTCTAAAGCGCAACAGAGAAAAATGGAATGAAAATGATAAATATTAAATAACAACACAAGTGAGTAAAGTAATACACATACTGACTGCACAAATATGGATCAAGCCATGGTGTTTGAGAAGAGGTCATTTCTACTAATAAAGTCACCAAGTAACCACATGTACCTTTGATGGAGTATTTAGGTCTTTTAGAACCAATCCAAATGTACTCGCATGGATTAATTTTCTCATACATAGATCAAGACTGTAATATCGATAGCCACGCAAATTAGAATAGAAGCAAATCTACAAATATGTAACTACATAAAAAATTAAACTGGTAGAAACAAAACTAAATGCAAATGGATTTCATTAATTAGGAAATACAAAATAAAATAACTCCCCTTCACAAGTTTTTTAATCTTTCATTCCCAATTTTTCACAGACTAAACTTTTCTCTGATACCAAATCTTTGGTATGAGTAATTTTCCCAGAAAATTGATAGTCTTATTATTAATCCATTGTTGTTAATTTACAATACAAGAGGAAGGATAATATATAGCCATGCAAATAGGAAAATTGCTTCTTACAAAATAGGAAGTCACTTGAACAACTTTCCTATTTAAATGTTTTACGGGTGTAACAATATAACTATGAAAATTTATTATGTATAACACTATATTAAATCAACTAACCTAATATTAATTTACCACGGTGTAATTTACTATCTGGTAAATACCCATGTAAATATTAAATCCCTAACAAAACAAATAGCGAATAAACGATAAAAAGGAAAACAAACCCCATATACACAGTAAGTGTGTGCATCATGGTTATAAATGAACCAAGATGTTATCACACTACTTCTAATTGGTCCAAAAAATAAAATATCAACAATGCAACTGTAACACCCTGAACTGTTGCTACTTTCTCCTTTGCATTCAAGTGTTGATATGTGATTTTCCTGTATGAGGATATGTTCTTTTGATTTCGGGAAGTCATGCTTGATTTGGTTATGTCTTTTCTGCTCTTGAGATCTTTGATTGAACTGGAAAATTCTTGGATTCATTTTCTTTCATTTCTCACATATGAGTCCAATTTGATTTCTGAATATTGTAAACTTATCTATCTTTATGACTCATCCTTGGATCAATTATATTGATCCAAGGATTGTTTTAAATATATTCGGAATGAACAAATATGTATTGGCATTTCATGAATCATTAAGTCTGGAATGAACTTAGAATATATAAGTTCTTTTAACTCTCTTTCATATGAAAATATTTCTATTGTGGGAAGTTTTGTTGGATTCTGGAAATTGATTCTGGCAGGTCATTACAATCAAAATTTGGTTTAAGTCATTTTGTCATTGGAAAGAAGCAGGACCTTAAGTCAGGTAAGATATGTGAGTTTCCTATCTTAAGCTATTTCTTTTATTGGATGCAAATCCAGGATCTGAGCTGGAAACGTATTATTTTGTTTGAATTTCTAGATGATGATTTTAACCTAATCTAGGTGGGTCTAAGCTAGAATCTGAAAGGTTACTAGTTTTTAAATCTAAACTATAACCTATTATCGCAAAGGTTGGTCAATCTAACCTAGTCCTAAACTATGTATTTGATATTACCTAATGGTTTATCTAAACCTTAAGCTAAGGTAATTGACTAATGTTATATCCTAAGGTGTTAAATTTTAATTACTTATGATCTAAGCTAAGTCACTAACCTATCCTAAACTATTGCTATGAATGGGAACCTAAGGGGTCACAAGTGTTGGTGGTGGTTTCTATGGCATTTAGGATAGGGATAATTTTGAGAGGACAGAGAGTACTACCAATTTTGGTAGAGGTTAATTTGGTTGGTAAAGGCTTACGTGGCAGCAACTCTAAAAAAATGGAGACTCTTGTTTATTTTAATTTGAGGCTTGCCAACTTTGGCGGGCAGTGACAATGGAGAATAGGTGGGAGAATTGGAATTAATGAAATTAATGTTTATGGGTTCTCGAACCCAAACCGCTTTGGGAGACATGCAAATGAAATTTGGCTTGGTTGTTTCATTTTACATGCCTTTCGTTTTTCGCTCTACATGAGTACTGCTTTTTTGAACCAAAAATATAGTCTTTGTTGCATGGCAATTTTGAAAGTTTCAAACCTACTTCTATGTCGTGGGGAATATATAAAGCATGGAGAAAGAAATATTTGGTGGTTTAATCTTTCATAGAAAAGAAGTAAAAGAATGGGCTCGTTCAAAGGTCTTCATCAATTTTTTTTAGCGACACTATCAGGCATGATAGGCCCTAACTATTAAAATATTGCTTTCCTTTAGATGTTTTTATTAAATGAACTTTGTTCTGATGAGTTCTATCCATTTTTACTTGTCTGGTAAAAATGACTTATAGGTTTTGTGTAACTTAGGTTTCTGGGTTGAATCTGGAGTTTGCTTGATTATGTGGAAACTTGTTTACATTTACTTTCCTTTCGTGGTGGTTTTGAGATTAAATGGGCAAATCTGTTTACTTTATAGGACTCATAATGGTTGAAAATGTTTATTGATACTGACTTCAGTAGAAGTCTTTATTATTGCATTATGATCTACCTGTTTTCATTTAGTGTTTCCCAGTGATAAAATTTGTGAATGGTTTCGACTTCTTAAGATCCTTATTTTGTTGAATGTGATATTTTTGTGCTCATCGAGCTGGGTATTGTGAAAAGTAGTGTTTATTAACCCATTCGGGTAAGCTTTTAGCAATCTTTAAAGTACTTAAACTGGTTTAAATTTCTAGAGTTGAAAATGTGTTTTCAGGAAACAGAACCATTCTATTTAAGATTACTTGTTGAGATATTAAATGTTTACTTTGTGGTTGTTATTCTGAGAATGATTTCTCAGATGGGTTGTTGGTATTACCCTGTGAAACTTGACTATTTTAAGTTGTGTGTTTTGGAAACATTGAATGGTTTAAGTCTTTTTCTCTTCCTGTGAAGGGTCTTTACTATTTTAAAAATAGATAAGCTCTTTGGGTAAGCCAGTATGTGGTTTAGTATTCTTTCTCTTGTGGGTAACAGTGAATGATGTTAGGACCGGCATGTAATGGTAAAAATGGTCCTTGATTGAGTTTGTGTTTCTCCCTGCGAAGACTTAGTGGATGGTGTGAAGTGCATAGACAATGTGTTGTTATGGCGGCAGACAAGACTGTGACTTGTATTCTTTTGGACATGATTGTGAATTTAATTCCTAAGACCATATTAACGGTGTTGGAAACTCTTTTCGAACCAACTTTAAAAATCATTAAGTTTAATGATGTCGAGTTATTGTGATCTATTTGGAGTTGGAATTAAGGTTGTAATGTTGCATGCAACTAAAGACCTATTTTATTCTGACTAATAATGTATAAATCATTACTATGTTATGGATATTTCAGCTTATGGGTATTGAGGGATCTATATTTCAAATATGACTATTAATATTGTATATGTTTTGTTTTTTAGTGTCTTGTAATGAATTAGCAACTGAACGTTGCATCGGTTCACTTGATTTAGTCTTTGATTATCGATAAATGAGGGGAATGTGAAGTTACCCTAACTTGATTTCAAACTCGAATGGTTTGAGTGTTTGAAGAAATGTAGACTGTTTCATTTTTATTGGGATTATAGTCTGAGTTACGGCTGGTTCATAACTGCTATGATAAAAGTTGATATTGACTATATTTTGTATACTTTATAGATCCTATAGGGATCTAATGGTAAACCAATAATATGTGTCCACCTGAACCGAATTATTGGGTATACTTAAGTGCTGGAACTAAATAGCTACTTCCTTTTGGATATGATGTATTAAATGGTTATTATTTCTTGGAAGTTGGATTTCATTCTAAACTTGATTATAATAGTGTTTTGATCTTCTCTGTTTTATCTTTGGGCTAAAAAGGAAAGTTGTGGAAGGGATTTAAAAGAATGAAAGTTTTAATGCTCTCTTCTTGAATGTTAATGTACTCTTTCTTAGAATTATTTAAGGAGCTCAAACAGTAAGGGTATGGGATGGAAGGACTGTTATATTAAGATGAAAGAAATATTAGGGTGCGGGATCTAAACCTGGAACACTCCTTTCATTTTATAGCAGTATTAAGATCTTGTTTTGGACTTACTAGTTGTTATTCCTTTTGGTAAAAAGCAAATCAGTATTTATTGTTTTGCAAACTTTTCATTGATTGAAAATCAAGTAGAATGTGATAGAGGGTAGATTGGTAGGAAAAATTACTAGTGGCAGTTAATCCATCCCTTCTGTTTGAATTACTTTTGTATGAACCTGTTTGGATGAATACTTCAAATGGTTTAGTGTTTAAATGGAAGATGATCAAATCATGATATACACTGTTCAGCTTTTTTGGATGGTTAAGTACTTAATAAACAAAATGTTTCCTTCTTACTTCCTGGAGGGATGAGATGAAACATCTGAGATAGATTAAGTTGAAATTACTTCTGTAACTTAAGTTATGATATGAATGGAATTATAATTGTTAGGAAGATAAATTAGAGTTATAATATGCAAAGGTAATTATTGGAATTATTTATACCTTAAGTTTTAGGGCAGGTAATATAAAGTATATCCTGACATCTTTTGTGTAAAAAGTGTACTAAGACTTTTATTATATTGACATTTCTTATAGCTTAGAGAGTATGAAGTAATTGTTGTCATTATAATAAGGTTGTTTAATGGAAAAAATTAGTGGAATGCACTTGTTTTAAGGATTAGTGCTTATCATGCTCAGTTCATTGAACTGACCTATGCTAGAAATTTTTGCAGATGGACTTCGTAAGTGGTAAAGAAAGGTAAAATATTATATGATGCATTGACTGCTCTAAGCTGATTCTTATGAAGAATTCTGATTTGATTTCTAAATTGTATTGTGTAAAGAAAATTTATCTCTTTTTTCTGAAGGATATTACCCTAAAGTATGCTTAAAATGCATAAGTTTTAATTATATGGGTTTTGAAATGAATGGGAAAAGTGAGAAAATTACTTATAAGGGATTGTGTAACTTATCTTGTTGGGATGATCTTCTTATTGTCTACTTGAATGAGTGTGCATTCTTATTGTTAATATACAATGGAACATAGATGAATTTCTTAAGTAAGCCATAGCTAATTAAGTGGTTGAATACTACATTCTTGATTAGTGATTCATTATAACTTATGTTGTGATTTAAAAAAAAAAAAACTATGATAAATATCACTGAAATTAAAAGGAACATTGAAGGTGGGTTAAACCCTAAAATGTAACTATAAGAAGAAGAGGACTTTCCTATCTTGTAATGCACTAATTATAAGAGGAATATATGATTATAAATCATTAAGACTTAATGGTACTAAGTCTGATCAGTATCAGCCTAATAGGTTGATACATTTCCTTCATTGGATAAGTTATTTAAAATAACGGAACATAAATGGTTGTTGTCCTGTTTTTGGATAATGGGTTGTTAGGTCCCAAGTAACAACTTGGAAGTAACCTTAAGTTAATTAATATCTTTTTGAATAACTAAATCCTAATTCAAAAGGGAACTTAAAAGAGTGTGGGACTCAGAGTTTGAGTGGGGCTGTCATAGTATGTAGTCTTTCAACCCAAACATAACTTAACGTAAGTAAATTCTTAGAGGTATGTACACATTTTTGAGGATGTTCCGTGGGATGTTGACATAGGTCAACTGCAAGGTTGTACCTTCGATAAAATTAGGATCTTCTCGAGGATACAACAATGCAGATGACATGTGGTAACACCCTTCTGCACTGATTGTTGAGATTTACACACTTTGAATTTGATCAAGATTTCTCTTCGAGACTGGTTAGGACCATAATTAGGTTATGAGGTAGCCCTTTGAAGATTCAGGGTACCTTGGCACATGGGGTTAACTCAGGTTGACCCAGTATGCCAATTTACCCTTAGTCTTAAGAGCTTCTTCATATCATGACTTATGATGTTAATCTGAACTAGAGTGAGACCTTGGGTAAGGGGACTGATGGAAGTCAGTGTAAGACATTCTATATAAAAATAGAGTGGGGTGAAGGATGTATTCTGGATTGACGAGTATGTCATCAAGGAATAAGTAATACGAACAGTATGTTTTAAATCTTTGGCCAAAGTATCGCAAGATGTTGATTGTGTTGTCCTATGTCACCTTGTCTAAGGATCGTGATGCAAATGAATATTGGTAACAATTATTCATTTAGGTTCCTTGGACAGATTACTCAGAACCCGGAATAGGGTAAGAGAACCAAGAATATGAAGTATTCAGTAGAACACTTCAACTCAATGTTACGCATGAATAGATCGGTAGTTCACCAATTCATGGAATGAATAGATCGGTGGCACACCAAGTCATTACAGTTGAATATGGTTATCCGTTATAAGAATGATTGTTATGATATGTGTGTTCTAAATTATGTATTTAGAACAGAGAACATTGATCATGCAAAAAAAAATTCTTGTTTATAAAGTCTTAAAAATGGGAATGTTACAGCAACACAATTTCTAATTAGAAGAAATTTATATATACCACTAATGTGTGCCACAATGGTGATTAATCAGATATAAATTCCCCAAAGAACTAAACTTATGAAATGCATTGGGATATGATCAGACTGAAGAGTGGAGTTATGTTTAGATACTCTTAATGAAACTCTTGTTGGATACACATTGAAGAGTGACCTAGAAGTTGAAAAGGATCATTTCCTCTGTGCAATAAACTTATGAATGTGGGAGAGGTAGAATGAGATCCTAAATTTCCCCAAGAAAATTTATATCACAAAGGAAAAATAATTGATTATTGCAAACATATATATACACCACAGGAAATAAAAGTGATAGTCATAATATTGGAACGATCACTAGGGTAGTAGATAAAAGTATGACTTTATATCAAGATTGTGTTGATGTGTTGAAATATCAACTTCACGCGTTTTCCAATTGTATGATTTTTTTATAAGTGAATGTTTGTTCCAATTTTTATAACTATTACAATTTATTTAATTGTTAAATATATGATTTTTTAATGGTTTTACAAAGTTTTGGAGAAATTTTGATGCAAATAAGTTGAGAGGCATATCTACAATCAGCACAAATACAAAGAAATATAAAAAAAATAAAGTACACAAGAAAAAGGAAGACACTCCATAGCTTATTTAATAAACCATGAGAAAAATACAAAACGTGCAAACAACTAAAGTCACAAAATAAGCATTGTAACCAAACCCAATATGAACAGGAATGAACTACACTAAAATTATATGTGATCTAAGATGCTAAGAATTTTCTTGCAATTGGTCTACAAAAAAAATAAACAAAGTACAAAACAATAATAAACTTAAAGAAGCAAAAGCATCATCACAATGTTGACAAACCATTATAGTACGACACAATTTGCAATAACAATGTCTAATAACACTCCTAATGTGCTCCACATTGAATAATTAGACAAATATGAATGCCTTCAAGTGATAGCTTAGAACATGAAAGGATTGGATTGGGCAGAATGATGCTTAGATACTCTTTTTGATTCCCATTAAAGCTTGATCTGTATTGGATTGAAAAATTGAAATCCATGTGTTCCCCAAGAAAATTTATATTGTAAAAGGGATAATTGATTACCTTAAGCATAGATATATGCCACGGGAAAGAAAAGTGATCATCAAAAGATAATCTTGAATGATCATGAGGAGCGTGGTCAAATGGTGAAATTTTTGAACTATGTTATGCATTTGCTAAATTTTGGTCAAACATTGTCTAAATGTTTTGTTTTTTCTATTTTTATATTGTTTTTGGTTTTGGAACAATTTTATATTGTTTGTGAATTTCAGAACATATTTGAATGTTTTTAGTATTTTCTGAAAGATATTTGAATTTTTTGGTATTTTGTGAAACATATTTGAATGTTTTTGTAATTTTTGAAACATATTTGAATGTTTGTGTAATCTTGCGAAACATATTTTAATGTTTTTGAGATTTTAAACATATTTGAATGTTTTTTTATTTTTGACTCGATAAAAGGGGTGCACTAATTGAACACATGTTCAAACAATTAGAAGCATTTCATTCCATTGGAAAAAATGTAGATGATGTAATGATAGGATGTCTCACTCCATGCATGACTCCACATAACTAGGAAGATGTGAGGCCTCATCACCGAGATCCAAAAAGGATGTAAGAATGAGGTGAATAGTGATATGAAAATGAAGATAATGCAAGCTAAGACACAAGGTGTAACAATGATCAATCTGATAAAAATGTAACGCATATCCAATCAATATCATCTAACCAATTCTAAGATGATTTCACTTTATGTTTTTACTCGAATTGGATCCATTGATAGCATACTGATTGACAAGATCCAGTTGAAGGAATTGATGTCTCTCTTTAACATAAGCAACTTTTTGGGATGTTTTTTATTAAGTAATTTTGATTCTAAAGGTTTTATTTTGTTCGATTATTTTTTATTTTGAAATGACCCCCTGTATTTCCACATGCCATAGGAAATGGATCAACACAACAGAAAAAATGTAGGTGAGTAAGGACATCTTCCTTCGTTCTGGATATCATACTGCTAGAAAGAAGCATGATCTCATTAGTAAAGAATGTGAAGGATGAAAAGTTTAATGATTGATATATATATATATATATATATATTACATTTTAGACTTATTTTTTCCTTATATTTCAATAGTATGTTTATTGGGAAGGAGCATCCTGCCCCCAAGTCTCAACTTCATATGACTAGTAGGACATAAGGGTTAAACATTGTAGACTAAAATGGATAGTCAAAAAATACTTGGTAACAAAGTTAAAGATTTCTACTAAAGAGAGAACATGTTGAAAGGAATATTTTCCATCAATAAGCTTCGAGAAAAAATCATAGGTTACAAGATTTGAAATGGTAGAAACATTTACAGGGATCAGACACACAAATCCCAATATGAATGAGGTTAACCTATGTCATGATAGGTGAAGAATTCGAATAAATATGATAATGGTATCATTAAAATATCTGCCAATAAATGGAATGTTTAACATTATTTTTACTTGCTTTTTGTTTTTGATTTGCAAACAATACTTTAAGGAGTCATTTGATACAGATTTTTATTCTCTTTTTATGCTTTTTAATTTTTTGAATTTTTTAGAATTATGGTTTGAAATGGACTCATTGAGAAAGAGGTCCATGTTTCTTAAAGTTGAATGGTCCTGATTTACGATAATTTGGTAGACAAGGTTAAATTCAAAGGAGAGAATCGAAATATTCGATAGGTCCTGAAGTACGATACTTTGGTGGATGGGATCCAAGTCAAAGGAGAGAATCAAAATATTTTATAATTCCTAAACTATGATACTTGGGTGGACAATGTCAAAGTCAAGGGAGAGAATATGAAGATTCTATAGGTTCTGAAGTACGAGACTTGGGTGGATAAGGTCTAAGTCAACTTGGAGAGAATCAAATGATTTGATAAGTCCTGAAGTACCAGACTTGGGTGGACAAGTTCCAAGTAAAAGGAGAGAAACTGAAGATTCAATAGGTACTAAAGTACGAGACTTGGGAGGAAAAGATCCAAGTCAATGGAGAGAACTCAAAGGAGGTCTTATTGAGGTAGATCTTGAATGTTTTGAGATGGATTAGGCTTGTACATAGATAGGAACTGGTTTATGTTTTTGAAATGATAATTGGAGTATTATAGAAAGGGGGAAGGTTTCCTGGTATCAAAATAACTATCATAGTTAGCTTAGGAATATAATTGTATACATGTGAAGGGTAGACAGTTACTGATTAATATGTGGTGGAAGATAAGTGTTGAAGAAGGGTTGGCACATGTTCCTTAGGTTGTTTTTAAGGAGGGATGTAACATAACTATAGGAATCAGCACCCTGTAGCCGTACTAGTTCAAATATGGGACAAGAGATAGTAATCTTCACTCATATTGATATGAGGTAAATACTTGGGGATGGACCTATGACTACACTTTCTCCTGGATTCCTGGAAGTAGTTACTTCACCATGCATGTGTCACATACTTATGCGATGTGACCAAGGAGATCATAACATGAGGCATACTGAAAGAAGATGTCGAGAGAAGGGGAGATTTGTAATAGTCATATGGCTTAACCACACATTCTGTAGGGAACTTGTGTGTCCTCTTTACACAATGTGTCATGTATGCACCCTTCAAGAAACTTCGTGGTAGGGACACCCTAGGTGGCCAGCACACCCTTTTTTGCACGAGATAGTATTAAGTATTAAAATTGACATAGGGGAACGTAATGCACGCAATTTTTTAGGATTTTTTAGTTTGCAATGGGGGCACGGAAAACTTACAAAAAATCAACTGGTTGATAGGTGGGGTTAATGTATCAGGTGAGATATATACACCGTTGGCCAGTCATTGAGATTAATTCAAGTGTGTCACAAATTGTGCATGGCACCGATAACTCTGAAAACCATAGATTGTGCTAGGAAAGATAGGATTAGTACACGCAGGACTTTCCTCAAAGTTAAAATGGTCCCACTTGTAAATAAATGTGTTAGAAATTTCACATTGGTAAGGCATCTAGGGGGTCTCTGACATGTCTGATCTAACATTGTGAGAGCATGGAAATTCTTGGGTTTTATCCATAGGCATTCTTGTAGTGGATATAACATATATGCTGGTACCACCTAGGTTTGGTACTATTGTTGAATCACCCTCCATCAAGACTGCTAAATAAACAAGAAATGGAGAACTATAGTTGTCACAGATCTTCAAGTCACCCAATTATGCAAGAAACATTTAATTCTTCTTGATTAGCTTTGTGTTTCAAATTTGGGTGTTGAAGACTTCATAATCTAACTTCCATGAGCCCAACTCTATACATTTAAGAGTTGGGCTCATTTGTTATTTTGGATGCTCTGGATCCTTACGTATTTTGCTAAGGACTTCATATTTTTTGTATTTTTTGAGTTGCAAACCTTTAGATCTGGCTCTCACATGTGAATATCAACCTCCTTTTTCCATTGGAATAGCTATTTGAATTCCTGGAAGTAATAGAAGCATGTCATTTTGTAACTATTTCTTTGTCATAACATGTTTACATGCCTTCTTCTCAGCCTTTTCTTTTGTATTGCATGCTGGATGTGCCATTTTATGTCCCTTGCAGCCCCTGATTTACTTGTGTTCCATGAATTTGATTTGGTAAATACATGGTTAGTTGTCTTACACATGTCCTAGCCTTCTTCCACAGCATTTCCTTTCATTTTCACTCAGAATAGATAGTGTTACATACCTCTTCTTCTGGTGCTATCACCTTTTAGTGTAGTTTCCTTTCATGTTATCCTTATCTCCCTGGTCCCTTTGCGTTATTTTCTTAGTTTCCCTTTCCAACACTAGGAGTAGTAAGTAGCAATAGAAATAAATAAAGGAACCAACCTTCTCCAGAGATCCTGTCCTAAGTCGCACAAGGTCACATAACTTGGGGGATGGTTTCATTGTTGTCTTAAATAACTCGATCTCTTCCAATATCCAAGATATGGGTGCACAGTTTGAGATGACCAACAGTTTCTGGCACACCTAGTGGGATTAACATTAAAATCTTAAATTTCATATTGTTTCATTATCGGTGTGTAGATTTAGTATTTCAGCCCTTGGAGGCTCATTTTGACACATCTAGCGACTCCCAACATTTTCAAGATCTCTGTTTTAGTAGCCCTAAGTTCCTTCTATGAGAAGATTACATATAAGAAGAAATGAAGCAGCAAATGATGATTCTTTTCAAGTACCTCCAGCTATCCCCAAGAATATTTCATTCCAAAAATTCGTGCACATGCACATCTCCATCTCCTACACACGTCACACCCATTCAACTCCTCCTTAAAACAGACAACCTACGTGCCCCCCTACAATGGAACATCAGCTACCTCCTCCATTAATGAAACTTTACTAAAGCTTCACCAGAGGAAGTCCCCTAGTTGTTGGCCAGTTGTGTAAAATTATATGCTGAATGGAACTCACTCAAAAGTATTACATACTTTACTAGTGAGAATCAAGTCACCCCTCAGGAGCACATCCAGGATAATAGCAAATGTATGTCCTCACTCTACCTGATCACAGATGATGATGTAGCAGTTAGGCTACTTATATCCTCTTTTAAAGGTAAATCACTTCAATGGTACTAGAGGCTTGAGACTTGAGATCTATCACCCACTTGGGATGAGCTTGGAACAGATCTTTGTCAATTATTTTGAAGATAAGTTAGATCACTTATCTTTGGTGGAGAAACTGAACAACAATAAGGATAGTGCACCCAACAAGTAAATGACTAATTTTAACATCAGATTTTAGAAGACTTGGGAAAAAATCCCTCTTTTAGTAAGGCCTACATCCCAACATGTATTTCCTATATTATCTAAAGGTGTTGAATAGTGATATATCAGTTCATGATTCAATCCACGGGAGGTAGGACTTTACCAGTCTGCTTATAATATTGTAGTAAGGGCAAAAAATAGTCTTACTCAAGAAGGAAAGATATGGCTCTTAGACCACATATGCCCTTGTTCCCAGAAATTTCAAAAGCATCCTAGCCTTCTGTGTCCCATATTCCTATTCCTGATAAAAGTATCATAACCAGTTGCATCAACATCCTACTCTCCAGCACAATAGCAGAAGAATGATGAAGAGTTGAATAACCTAATTATAAATTTATCAAACAAGGTCATATCATTAGAAACTCAAAAGATGAAAGTATATAGAGGAAATTCTAATCAAGCACATAGTCCAAAGCAATTAGCCTTAGTTGAATCAATATGGAAATCAAAAGATACGTGACTAAACCAGTCACAATGATAGATGGCATACTAGCATGCACATTTTCCCTTGCAAGTTGCTCCTCCCACCGTGCCCTTCTCTTCCAACACCCACTACCAGTCAGGCGCTTGTTCCAGTTTAGAAACAATTTGGCTTAGGATTCAGAATGGTGCTTCCCTTGTAACATGCCTCATATTTAATATCAATTTCTCCAATGTCGCTACGTGTGTGAAAGCATATCATGATCTCAGAATACTTCCAGTTTGTGAGCCTTCAAAAAGTTTTAAAGAAGCAAACAACCTAGAATGGCAAGAAGTTCCTCCAGAGGACAAATTTGATGTTCTTTGGCATGGAGGACTTCTATGTAATCAACCAATCTGTAAAATATACAAGAATACCGCACGCCCAAGTTGTGGACAACACAAGATACAAGAAAAGAATGTTAGATTTAGGTACGTAGGTCTCACTCTCAGAAATGTAAGTAGATCCTCAGAAGCAGAAATATGCAGATAAGGCATCTAGTAGAAAATGCACTCAAGATCCTTTTGAAGCAGTGTGCAACCCTCCTTTGGTAGGTCAAGCCTCTACTCAAGCTAAAATTCAGGCTTCTGCACCTGAACAGTCAATAAGGGATGTTGTTTCCCAAATACATAAGATAGGGGGCCTTCCATTTAGCATTGGTGACTAGGTGAAGAGAACAAACATAAATTTCACAATGTGGGATGCCCTGACCATTCCATCTCAGTGGGATCTGTTGCATGAAGCTCTCAGCAACTCCTGTGCGCTAATCTAGGTATACAAAAGCCACACACTTCTATCAATAACTGTTAAGAAGAGGAGAAACAAGTAAGAATAGTTGTTAAAACCCCACCATTCTATATGTCCTTGATCATAGGAAAACACCTAGTGAATAATTGCATGATTGACTCAAGCTCTAGTACTTCTATTATGCCTAAGAAAATATCTGATGTATTGGATCTGAAATATAGGCCTTTGTCTAAAGGAGTCCTAGAAATTGATGGTTCAATTGTCACCACCTTATGAGTCATCAAAGATCTTGAGTTAACCCTCCATGTATGCCCAAGCCTAACTATTACTCAAGATGTGTCAATCATTGACCTACCTCCTTTGTTTTCCCTATGTCTATCAAGAGAATTTACTGCTAAAGTGGGTGGTTACTTGTCTTCTGATTGGTCTCATATGTTACTCAAGATAAGGTATGGTACCCAGTTTACCATACAAGTTGAGCCTATATTTTCTAATCATGTAGATTCATATGCCCCATTCCCTCTCCAAGCCAACTATTTAATCCAAGAAGAACAAGCTTCAGTTCCTGAAGAGAAATATCTTCCACCCTCTGTTCCTGACCTAGTGCTTGATGAATGGGTGGAAAGACACCATAAATTTGATCCCTATGTTGAAGAATTGGAAGCTTATGAAGCTGGGCTTAGTACTTATTACATTCTAGAATAATAAGCCATGTTGTCGCGTGTACTCAAGAAAGACAAAGTTCAACCTAGTCTATGAAATTTATACTTTTATGGATCTAGAAGCAGAAATAGCACGACAGCAGGAGTGGTTCTTAATTCCCCTAAGGATGAGAAATTATTCTTCATGCACATGCTACATTTTTTATGTTCTAACAATGTGGCAGAGTATGAAGCACTGGTGCATGGCTTACTCATTACTGAGAAGAAGAAAATTAAGGTGTTGCAAATATTTGGGGACACGAAATTGGTTATCCACTAGGTCACCAAAAAATTCTAGAAAAAAATAAGCTTCTCAAAGCTTATAAGCATAGATTTTGGGACCTCCTTGAGAGCTTTGATGCTCTAAATTTGTAGGTGGTGCCACGCAGAATGAACAAGGAAGCTGACCAGATGGCTACGCGTGGTTCACAATTATCTCTTACTAAAGAATTTTTCAAAGAAAACACTCAGCACATCAAGATGGTGATCAGACCATCCATTCAAGATAATAGCACCAGCTGGAAAGTGTTTGAAAATGATGCACAAATCATTCAGTTTATCCAGAATGAAGTTGAGTTCTCATCAAACATGCAAGTTATCTTGCATGACAGCTATGGCAACCAAGTGATACGGTTAAAGACAAACAAGTTACCTAAAGGGTTGGTCACCTTAGAACAAATGTTTATCCCTAATGATGAGTTCAAGGGTGAAGAGAAGTACATACGTGTTGTGCAAGAAGACTACTCCTCAGTCATTATTGCATGTGGGAAAGAGTTGTTGCTCAGCAGGACTTGTGCACATGAAGAGAAATAGGCCTTCATCTCTCTCTGTCAAAAATATAGTGATATCTTCTCATGGGAGTATGAAGACCTCAAAGGTTTTTTATCCAAGTGTTTACTTAACACTCCATTGACCTTGATCCTGGTATCAAGCCCATTAGACAGAAGTAGCAACCAGTCAATCCAAAGATAGAACCCCTCATGAGAAAGGAGTTATCCAAACTCATCGAGGCAAAAATTATTTTTCCTATCAAATACTCTTCCTGGGTCACAAATTTGGTTCCAATGTGCAAGAAGAATGGTGAAATCAGACTTTTTGTTGATTTCAGAGATTTGAATAAGGCATCTCTAAAGGATCATTATCCTTTTCCTTCAATGGAGAAGATTCTGTAAACTATGGCTGGCATGCAAAGATTCTCCATGCTAGATGGATATTCAAGTTTCAATCAGATCCTGGTCAAGGAAGATGATCAATTCAAAATAGTGTTTAAAACCAAGTGGGGAACATATGCATATCAAAATATTCCCTTTGGTCTATCAAATGTGGGTGCCACATTTCAGCACACCATGGATATTTCCTTTAAAGGATACATTAATGAGTTCATCTTGGTTTACCTTGATGATATAACATTCTTCTCAAAGTGGAGTGTGGATCATATAGCGCACCTAGAAAAGGTATTTGAGAGATGTAGAGAGTTTGGGGTGTCTCTTAACCCCAAGAAGTGCAACTTTGTAGTGGCACAGGGAAAACTCTTGGGCCATGTGGTTTCAAAGGATGGCATCGTAATTGATCTGAGTGTGTTTCAACTATCCTAGCTCTTTCCCTGCCGGTGCACAAAAAGGCCCTACAGTCCTTCCTTGGCAAGATCAATTTTTTTAGGTATTTTATCCCTAACTTTGTAGGACTGGTTTGGCCCATCACTTTGATGCTCAAGAAGGACATAGCCTTCAAATGGATAGCAGAAGGAAGAGAAATCTTCAACAAAATCAAGCAAGAGATTGCTTGTGTGCCAACACTCATCAACCCAAATTACTTAAAGGATTTCATCCTTTATGCTTATGGCGTTGATGCGAGTTTTTTTGCTTTCCTAACACAAGAAAATGAACATGGGCTAGAACAACCAGTGGCTTTCTTCAGCCAGATGCTGAAGGATTATAAATTAAAGTACAATTACATGGAGAAGCAAGTCTTCGCTATCATTCTTACACTCTAGAAATTCAAAAGTATGCTCGCCACCAATCATATCAGTGTGTTATTCTCCCACTTTTCTGTTAGAGACTTCATCATGGGAGTAGAAATCAGTGAGAAAAGAGCTTGATGGGTGACCAAAATCATGGAGTATGATGTGACTATCAAGGCCACAAAACTAGTAAGAGGTAGTGTGCTCTGTAGGCAGATTGTTGCACAGACTAAACCTGAAGCTTCATTATTTCTAGATGAAGACCTTCCATTTGTAGAACTTGAGAAAAATATAGACCCTAGTGCACATGATTGGATGAAGGACATGGTCACATTCCTTTCCGAGGGAATGCACCCTCCTGGTTTAAATAAAGCAAAGAGAAGACATCTAAGGTTATAATCTCTCCCTTATGTTTTGATTAATGGACTTATCTTCAAAATTAATCTTGATGGCGTGTTGTTAAGATGTATCAACGGCGCACAGACTAAAAATGTGTTAGCAGGATTTCACAATGGATTCTCTGGTGGACACTTCTCTGCCAAAACTATAGAAATGAAAGTCATAATGGCTGGTATCTTTTGGCCTACCCTGTTTGTATATGCACACAAGTGGGACACAAAATGCAAGGAATGTACTTTCTTTACAGGAAATAAAATATTAGTAGTGCTTCCCCTCTAACCAATCCAAGAGGATCAGCCTTTTGCGCAATGGGGTCTCGAATTCATAGGCATGATCAATTCACCTTCAAGCGCTAGACATAAATGGGTGTTGATAGCTATAGATTACTTCACCAGATGGACAGAAGCTGTCGTGCTCAAGGAATCAACTGAGGTAATCATCCTTGACTTTCTTGAAGGTATAGTCACAAGGTTTGGCGTTCCTCAAACCATTATCTCTGATAATGCAAAATCCTTCCTTGGTACTAAAATCACTGATTGGGATCTAAGTCTAGGCATTTACCTGAAGAATTCTTCCAACTATTACCCTCAGGGAAATGTCCTGGCAGAATCAACAAACAAGAACCTGATCAAAATCATGAAACACATAATGAACATCAGCCAAAGATAGTGGCATACAAAGGTCTTACACGTACTCTGGGTAGATAGAATCACAGTCAAAAAGGCAATAGGAAATTTTCCTTACAAGCTTGTCTATGGAAAGGAGGCTACCCTTCCTTTGACACTAGAACTAAATTCATTAGTGCTTGCCCAATAATTGGAATTTGAAGGTGAAAACCAAAGAGAAATAAGGATGGTAGAGGTGGTTAATCTTGAAGAACTGAGGAACTCTACCATGATCAAGCTAGAACAACATCAACAAGCAACAAAGAAATGGTTTGATAAAAAGGCTAGGCCTCAAGATTTCAAAATTAGGGACTTGGTTCTAAAATGGGATGCTGACAGAGCTAAGCCAAGGCACCATTCAAAGTTTGATGCACTTTAGAGTGGCCCATACATCATTATTTCCTACAAGAAGGCTAACTCTTTTAGGTTTACTCATCTTGATGGAGGTACGCTACAAATCCTAGTAAATGGGATCCATCTCAAACCGTTCCATTAACTACATCACTCTGTATATATTAGAGTAGTTTCAATTCCTCCAAGTGCGTTACATGCACATTGTTTATTTGTACATAGTTTTTTATTCTCGCATGCTTCCTACGTGTGCTCTTCCGTTGCTTCCAGAATGTAGAGCTTCTTTCAGCAGCTGCAAAATTCATAATAGAGTCAAGAAATGATCTTCAAGTGACTACAAGGGTAGTTTCATGATTGCATAAACAGACTCCATGCCCAATGGATACTCTAAGATACTTATCTTCTTCATCTAGCAGGAAGATGGCCCCAAACGTCACCAAAACTATTATCTAAATAACTCTCCTAGTTACTTAGATAACTTGTATACGTATCTAGATCTCAGTTCCTCATTCAATTTTGTGTACGGTCATGTTCAGTCAGCACATTTCCTTGGTTACAATTTCCCCTTGGCACCCCCTCTTTTTCCTCAAGCACCCTTGTGCACTTTCTGTTCTCTCCTTCCTTTTTCCTCTTCCTATTTGTTCCACTCCTCCCTTGTGCCCACCTTCTACACTTTCTCCTTCTTCCTAAGCAATTCCTTCACCCTGCGTGCATCTCATACTTTCTTCAATCAAATAAGTCCCTGGCCCTCTCACGTGCCGCACCCATCACTTTATAATAGTTGTTCCTTCACCATGCATTATCATCCCACATGTTTTCCTCTTTTCCCCGCATGTCATGCATGTGCCCTTCTGTGCCTTCCTCACGCACCCTTCCCTCATGACCTCCTTTGTACCCTTCTATGCCAGGTCTTCTTCTGACATACTTGAACATGTTACGCGTAACTAGTCAAATCTCAACAACAATGTGCCAAATCCTTACAATAAATCATCAAGTGACATGTGGCATAAATGACAAAAATTTGCACAATTGGCCATCATTTCAGCCAATCCACACGCGCCACATGTTTTACATGTGCCAACAACTCTGACATCTTCTGACAGCCACATCTTTTGCTATAGAGCTCAGATCAGCATGTGCATGGACTTGTTAGAAATCTACTGACATCAGCTACAGTGCTAGAAATTGAAATTCAAATTCTTGGTAGATTTGGTAGGTGAGAAATGGGAAAACTTGTCTCTAGGCATTAATGAGTAGATTTGATTGCTCCAACCACCTGATTTGATATGATCCACCCTCCTTCTTCTTCAACATGCCAAACAGGCTTGGGGAAGTATATTTCACCGATCTCCAGGAAGATTTTCAAGCATTGAATGGTTATTGTTGGTGGTTGCATTTCAAATTCAAGTTTTCCCTCCTTCTTCCCTCCTTCCTCCAAAAATTCATCTATAAATGTAAGAGCATAGGATCATTTTTTATGTTGGATGCTCTAGATCCTTACATTTTTCTAAGGACTCCATACTTTCTATATTTTTGAGTTGCATACCTCTAGATCTGGCTCTTGCATGTGGATATCAGCCTCCTTCATCATTGTAACAACTTTGTGCATTCCTGGAAGTAATAGAAGAATTTTTTTGTGACTATTCTTTGTCCTAATGTGTTTGCATTCCTTTTTCTTTCCTTTTATTTTGTGTTGCATGATGTTTGTGTCATTTTACGTCCCTTGCAGTTCTTTATTTGGTTGTATTCCATGAGAACGATCTAGTGAATACGTGTTTAGCTATGTTACTCGTGCCTAGCCTCCTTTCACACATTTCCTTTCATTATCACTCAGAACAGATAGTTTTCATCCCTCTTTTCTGGTGCTATCACCTTTTAGCGTATTTTCCTTTCATTTCTTCCTTCTATCCTTAATCCCTTGGTATTGTTAGCTTGGTTTCCCCTTCTAGCACTAGGAGTAGCAGTAGCAGTAGCAGTAGAAATAGATAGAAGAACCGTCCTTCTCTGGAGATCCGTCTCAAGTGTGCAAGGTCCCACAACTCAGGGATGCTTCCATTGTGGTCTCAAACACCTCGGGTCTTCCAAGATCCGAGATGGGGGTGCACATTTAAGTAACCAACAAAACCCATGATCAAAAATAGGCAAGCCCATGACGAAAAATTTATCATTTTCATTGCGGGAAGTCTATGTGGGATGAGTATATTATCTCCTTGATATCTTTGTGAATCTTATCAATGCAGGAAGCTTCTAAGTATTTTTCTTTGTTTTTGCAAGGATGTTCATTTTTTATGATAGACTATGTGCAGTACGGTAAGCTTTGTATAGTTGTCCTTCGAGGGAGTAGTCTATTTATAGCGGCAAGATAGAGAGAAGATATTTCCCTTTTGAGGGAGTCATCTTTTTATTGGAATTTTGACTCAAGGAGTTGAATCCCTTTTTTTTTGGATGTTGAAGTCATGGACAAGACTATAGAGGAAGATTAGGTTCTTTTTTAGAAGACAAAACCATAGCATACAGAGGTTAACTATTTAAGAGTGGTTTCAAGTGATGAACGACCATGGGATTTCATTTTTAAAAAGATGAAAAGTATCCATGAAAATCACACCATGAGTAGAGTCATGGTACTCATATTGAAGATAAGGCTGAAAGGTGACAGGTAATCACATGATTCTTATTTAGTCGTTGATCCTCAAAATAGGTAACATGGAAGGTGAATGGTACTCAAGTGATGAGCGGTTAGTAGACAGAAGGTGACATAGTACTTGATTTCAAAAATAAAATTGTTGAAGATGTAAGGCATTGAGGGGCTCAGGTTTTGGTCTTCCTTTGAGTGAAGACAAATGATAAGCACCTGATCCATGGGTATGAGTAACGATATAGGGTCCAAGCCAATTAGGGAAAAATTTCTCTGTTTACTTTTATCTTCTTTGGGTACATGTTGATTTTCCTTTAGGAAGAGGTTTCCAACTTGGAAGGTTCGTTCATGGACACATTTATTGTAGGCAAGTTTGATATGTTTTTAGTAGATTTGGAGATGATCAAGAGCATTGAGATGACAATCATCTAACAACTCAAGTTGTGTTAAACATTCATGGAGAAAGTCATAGCTTGAACATCTCTTTTAGTGAGATGCGAAGAGATGGAATTTGAAATTTGAGAGGAAAAACATCCTTGGTACCATAAACCAGAGAGAAAGGTGAGGCAGCAGTTGAAGTGTGAATACTAGTGCACTAAGCCCAAAAGGTGAAAGGAATGTGTGTATGCCAACCCTTTCCAGTATCGTCAACTACTTTCATAAGAATTTTGTTCAAGGTTTTATTGGTTGATTCTTCTTGGCCATTTGTTTGTGGGTAATAAGGTGAAGAGAAACTGAGTTGAATGCCAAAATCATCGCAAATCTTTCATAGGGTTTTATTTCTGAATTACTTGTTGTTATCAGTAATGAGGTGGTGAGCGACACTAAAGTGAAAAATAATGTTACGGTTAATGAATTCACAATTTTTCTTGGCTTTTATAGAAATTAGGGGAATGGCTTCTACCCATTTAGTGTAATATTTAGTTATGGTTATAATCCATTGGTGGCATTGTGAAGAATGAGGATTTATCTCTTTGACAAGATCCAAACCCCATTGAGAGAAAGACCAAAGGTCTCGTGTGACCTGTAAGGTATGACTAGGTGTGTGATGAAGATTAGCATATTGTTGGAATTTCACACAATGTTTGACATAGTCACAACAGTCATGGTTTAGGGTTGTTCAATAATAGCGTAGGAGAAGAAAATGTTTAGCAAAAGCTAAGCCACTAAAGTGACCTCCACAAAAAATTTCGTGAACCTCATTAATAGTGGAGGGAATTTAAAAAATTGTAAGGCATTGTAAGAGAATATAGTCAAAGCCACATTTATAAATAAGACCACCCATGATCACATAGTGAGAGACACCTTTAAGAAAGTCACATTGTCCATTACGAGTAAGATCGGGAGGCAAAATTGAAAGGGAAAGGTAGTCTCCAAACTACTTATACCAAAGATCACATGGGTTAGGTGCAATGGTTCTAACGAGGTTGGCATCTCAAGATAAATAAGAAGGTGATTGCAAGCTTTGTATTGTGAAAAATATTTTGGAGTCGGAAGGTGAAGCGGGTATCTGAGAAGCCAGGTAGGCCATGGTATCTGTAAATTTATTAGTAGAATGTGGGGTGGTTTTTAAGTTCGTAACAATCAAAGGTAGTTAGGAATATGTCGACATGGTGTTTATACTTTTGGAGCATTTCTGTATGAAACTGGTATATACCATTGACTTGGTTTACATCCAGTTAAGAGTCACCAAAGATATTAATTTATTTGACATCTAGGGAGATGGCGGTTTGAAGGCCTAGTATGAGTGCTTCATAATCATCAATTTTGTTAGTACAATCAAAATATAGTTTGAAAGATAAAGGAATAGGTTCGCTATCAAGAGGAATGAGGATAATTCATGCACCACCTCCACGCTGACATTAGGAACCATCAAACAATAAGGTCATATGGTAAGTGGTATCGTCCAAAGAGAGGGTAGCAATGGATTCATCAAGAAAATCAAAGTTAGAGGGTTGATCTCCAAAAAGGGGTGCATCTGCTAGTTGGTCAGTGATGGTTTGGCCCTTGATAGATTTTTGGTGGATGAATTCGAGGTCAAGGTCTGTAAGAAACATGAGCTAACGTACAGCACATTGATGTTGGTAGGGTTTGGTGTACATGTAATGTAAGGGGTAAGATTTAATGATGACAAAGTATTGTGGTTTAGTAGGTAATGATGAAGTTTAGTGGCAACAAAAACTAAGGCTACATAAAAAAATTTGGCATGGGTGTACTTAGTTTCGTAGTCCAAAAGGGTACGGCTTATGTAATAAACCACTTGCTCACTATTGGGGTTTTCACACTGGTTGTACAGACAATATATCAGATCTAAGCATACATGTAAATAAAACTGGATATTCTACCAGAAAAAATATAAAAAAAGAGAGACATAAATCAACACTAGATTTAACATGGTTCACCCAGTGTAGGCTACGTCCACCAAGAAACAAGCCAATCTATTATCCAAAACTTTGACAATATATACAATGAAGATTTACAATATTCCACACCTCTCAAATGTATAGTACTTTCTTTCTCTCAAGCTTTTGCTTCACCACCAATAATTCTCTCTCTCACCAATGTTTTCAAGTTCTTTCTAATTCTTATTAATCATAGTTTCTAAACCCTAGATTTTATGCTTATATAGTCATTTATAGAACTATCAAACCTCATGTACCATTTCCTTGGAGATTTCTTGAGCCCATATAGGATTTTTTTCAGCATACACACTAGTTTTTCCTTACCCTTGACTTCATACCCAAGTGGCTACTGCATATAAATCTCTTCATCCAAATCACCATGAAGGAAATCCATCTTCACATCTAGTTGCTCTAAATGCAAATCTTCTAATGCAACTAAACTCAATACAGTATGAATAGAAGACATCTTAACAACAGGAGAAAAAATTTCACCAAAGTCAATACCTGCTTTCTATGCAAATCCTTTTACTACCAGCCTTTTCTTTTACCTTTTCTATCCACCTTCTTCTTCCTTAATCCTGTAAACCCATTTGTTCTCCAATGTTCTCTTACCTGCTGGAAACTTAACCAAATACCAAGTCTGGTTCTGTTCCAAGGATTCCATCTCCTCATCCATGCCATGATCCCACTGAACATGATTCTTATCCTGCATTACTTCTTCAAATCTCTCTAGGTCACCATTATCAGTCAACAATAAATAAAATAGAGGAGTAAATATTTTTGGAAGTTTACTTACCCTTTGTGACATTCTCACAAGATTTTGGGAGACCGGAGGCTCAACCTGAACCTCCTGGACATTCCTATCCAAATCTAATAGTGACCAACACTAGTCACCTCTAACCAATGTCAATTCTTCCAACTGATGTTGGTTTTGATCCTCTATAACTGATACCGGTTCGTCTGACCAGTGCCGGTCAGGGGTCAACCAACACCGGTTACTGTGTAACCCTATCGGTAATTCTTTTAAATCCAAGAGTTTTTCATTCACAAACTTCTCAACCAGTTCATCCTTGGGCATCAAAATATGATCCCTGTACATTCTTTTTTTATTCTATTCAACAACATGACTCCTAATTATTTTAGAATTCTCTAAATCCCAAAAACAAAAACTAAAATCACCAGATCCATAACCAATGAAAGTGCACCTCTTAAATTTTGCATCCAACTTCTTTCTATTTTCCCTATCAACATGCAAAAAATCTTCTGAACCAAAAACTTTAAGAAAATAAAGATCTACCTCTTTTATGATCCAAGCTTCCTCTGGTATTCCTCCATCTAGTGAACTTGAAGGCCCACGGTTAATCAAATAAACCATTTTATCAACTGCTTCTACCCAAAATTGCAACAGCAATCCAGAATGTATCCTCATGCTTATAGCACGTTCCATGATTGTCATGTTCATTCTTTCTATAACACCATTCTCCTATGGTGTTCTTGGAACTGTTTTTTCTCTATGTATCCCATTCACTGAACAATAATCATTGAAATCCTTGCTACAGTATTCACCACCATTGTCAGATCTAAGTAACTTTAACTTAGAATTTGATTCATTCTCAACAAGGGATTTCCATCTTTTAAAAGTCTCAAAAACATCAGATTTACGTTTAATACAATAAACCCATACATTTCTTGTAGCATCATTAATGAAAGTAACATAATATTAGGATCCTCCATGAGAAGCTACCTGAGCTGGTCCCCACACATCTGAGTGTACAAGCTCCAATTTTTTCTCCTTCTTAGCTGCCCAAACTTTGAGAAATCTCACTCTCTTTTTCTTTCCAAAGATACAATGCTCACAAAAATCAAGATCTAAATCTTTCAAATCTGATAACTTACCCTTAGCCTTTGATATATGCATTCCTTTTTGACTCATATGACCCAACTGATTATACCACATACATGCATCTGAATCTAAAGTAGATAATGTAGAAAAGGAATCAGTAATACATGTAGATAAATATAACGTTCTTACCTCTTGCCACAAAAAAATCACCTTTGGTGACTTTCCAAGAGTCTCCTATAAAATTAACCATGCAACCAGATTCACCTAGTTGCCCTACACAAATAAGATTCCTCTTAAGGCTTGGTACATGCCTCACATCTTTCAATACCCATGTATTTTCATTTTACAATTTTAGATGAACTTCCCCTTTACTAGTAATATTACAAGGTTCAACATCACCCAAATAAACATGCCCAAAATTTTCGTAGACATAATTTCTAAAATAACCCTTATTAGGGGTTACATGGAAAGAACCTCCTGAATCTAAAACCCATGATTCAATTCTACTATCTAAAGAAAGAATAAGAGCATCTTGCATTACCTCTGACGCAGCAATATTTTCTTCTTTACCTTTGTCTGGGTGTTGGTTCTCTTTTTCCTTTGACCAACAATCTTTCTTTGTATGTCCTTTATTTCCACATTTCCAACAAGTAATTCCCTCACTTATGGATTTAGATCTAATATCCTTTGACTTTGATTTCCTATTACTCTTATTCTTGGATCTTTCCTTCTTCTTGCCCCTTCTTTCTACATTCAAATCATTTCCAGATGATGATTCCTTTGTACACTTCCTATGAAATTATTCATTCAATATTATACAAACCACATCATAAAACTTCAAAATATTATTATCAGATGTTGTATTACTAACAGCCATTACCAATTTATCCCAACTATCAAGCAAAGAACATAAGAATAAAATTTATTTTACTTCATCATTAAATTATATAACAACCTATTTTAACTGATTTACAATATATCAGAAATCATTCAAATGACTAGATGCAGATCCACCTTCATGCATCTTAGAACTAAATAGTTTCTTCATCAAATAAACTTTATTTGAAGCACTATGTTTTTCATATAAATTAGCAAGAGATTTCATTAAGTCTACCATAGAAGCCGCTTCTATAATATTTGAAACCACAGATGCTGCCAAGCTCAATCTTATAGATCCCAAAGCCTTTCTATCAAGAATCTTCCATTCTTCATCAGTCATCTTCATAGGTCTAGAATTTTCATCCAATGGTAAATACAAATCTCTTTGATACAGATAATCCTCAATCTACATCTTCCATAATTAGTAATTTTGGCCATCAAATTTCTCTACCTTATATTTGTTTTCTTCTACCATTGTTGTAACTCCCACTCAATCAAAAAACCCTCTATGAGTAAATCTGTCAACACAAAAAACTCTCAAACAAAGCTCCGATACCAGTTGTTGGGGTTAGCACACTAGTTTTACAAACAATATATCAGATCTAAGCATACATGCAAATAAAAGTGGATATTATACCAGAAGAAATATATAAAACAAGAGACATAAATCAACACCAGATTTAATGTGGTTCACCCAGTGTGGGCTACGTCCACCAAGAAACAAGCCAATCTATTATCCAAAGATTTAACAAGATATACAATGAAGATTTACAATCTTCCACACCTCTCAAATGTATAGTACTTTCTTTCTCACAAGCTTTTGCTTCACCACCAAGAATTCTCACTCTCACCAATGTTTTCTAGTTCTTTCTAATTCTTGTTAATCATACCTTATAAACCCTAGCTTTTATGCTTATATAGTTGTTTATAGAATTAGGGCACTTAGTCATGCAATTACAATCAATATAAATACTTTAATGCTAAAAATAGATATAATTCCCGAGAGTTAATTAAAACATCCTCGCAGAGGTAACCAATTCAGGTTAGACCTAACCGATGCCGGTTGCTCCCTTACCTAACTAATGCCAGTCATACCTAACTGATTCCAGTCCTAGTTAACTGATGTCAGTTCCCCTTTAACTGATGACGGTTACTATATTTTCCAGCAAATTTCCATTGCATGCTAAACTAAAGTAATTGAGCTCCACAACTCAACATTGTCGTCAAGATCTATAGAAATGACTCCATTGTCAATTAAGTCTTGAACATAGTGACGGAGAGTTGTACAGTGATTAGTAAAATGGCCTTCAATATGGTGGTATTCACAATATTTTGATTCATTATACCTCGTAATTTTTGGTTTCCCATTATAAAAGGGTTTTGTAAGTGGATATTCAATTACGTTAGCCTTTTCTAATTGGTGAAAGGCACTAGATAGACTTTCTCATAGGAGTGTAAACTAGCGTTCAATGGTGCATGGTGTAGTATCTACAATAAAGGATGTGATGGATTTATAATTAATGTTGCTTGAGGATTCACCTTGTTTGAGAGCTTTTCCCTTTGTACCGTGGTTAGGAAATGGATTAGAAAACACCTTTATATTATCATTGGGTGTTTTGGTTTGTGTTAGGTCTTTGACCACTATATCTTCATTGTCAATGAGGTCTTGGATGTAATTGTTAAGTTGATTGTATTTTTCTGTTTGATGACCATCAATGCGATGAAAATCACAATAAGTATTAGGTCAATACCAATATATCTTAGGTTCCCCTTCAGGAAAGGGTTGTGTGATAAGGTAAATGGCCATATTGGAACTTGTCCAGTTGTTACAATATGCTTGAAAGAGACTCTCCCAATGTTGTATATTATCTTCATTTGTAATCATGGAGAGGAGGAGTTTGTTTTCTTAGTATGGTGATGGCTGGTTTAGATTTAGTTTATTTAGATTGACTACTTTGTGTGTTGTGCACATGTTTATTGTCCATAACACCAACATTGACAACATTGTGATTACGATTGACATACCTAGATTTTTCTTAGTGAGTGCTAATGTTGTTATTATTATTATGAGTGTCCCCATTATCTTTAGAATGAGACTTGATCAATCCTTTATGGATGAGGGTTTTTTATATTTGAGTTCCCTTTTTGATAACTTCCTCAAAGATATTGAGGAAGTGCATTTGCATATGAAAGGATAATTCATTGGTGAGAATTGGAACAAAGATGGTCACTGATTGTTTTTTCAGGATAGAGCATGGGAATTGGCTAGTGATTTCCCACTAGCATTTTAGGAATTGTTTAAATATATCATTTGGTCATTGTTTGACGTTGCAAAAATCCATCATGGTGATCTCAAAGTCTAGGTTTAAGGAGAAGTGTTTGACAAAAATCTCTGAAAGGTCTGTGAAATTAGTTATTAAACCCTTGGAAAGGTGTAGGAACCAATCCAAGGCTTTTCCTCCTAGACTTCTAGGAAAAATGTGCAAGAGAAAGATATCATTATATGTCATTTCTTGACATGCCATGAAAAATTATTTAATATGCTCTCTTAGATTAGTTTTTCCCATGTATTTATAAAATTTGGGCATCTCAAAAAAAATTCGAAAAGGTATACATAAGATGTCCATGTCCAAAGGGTAAGGAAATAATTCATAAAAATTAAATTGTTTGCATTATTTTTGCATACTCAAAATTTTGTCTTTAATCATTTTCCATTATTGAAAATGGTGAATTGGACTGTGGGATGAAGGGAGTATTATCATTTGTTAAATTATTGCTCTCTTTATTTGGCACAGTTGATGTTTTAGATAGATCATCATTGTTCTTATTTGATTCTTTGTCAATTATGTCACTAGTGAATTTGGAAGATATGAGAGCCAATTGTTTTTTCATATCATTAAGTTGTTCTAATAAATCATTATTTTATTTCTTGCATGAATCCATCATTTTTGAAAGAGGGGAAGAACGAAGATGTGATAAAAAATTGAACCCTTGGCAAATTCAATGTTAAGATGGAAGAGGGAAACAGATTAGAATGTTTAACCCTATAAAAATTAATGTTAAGAGGGAGGAGGTGAAAATTTTAGTTGATTGTTTGACTCTTAACAAAAGGAGTGTTAAGATAGAAGGGACTAAAAGAGGTTAGATGTGTTCGGCTCTTTAACAAAAATGAATGTTAAAAATAAAAGAGACATAGCAAGGTGAGGTGATCAACTCTTAATAAAATGAGTGTTCAGAGAGAATAAAAGGTGGGAAAGGTTCACTCTTAACAATATGAGTGTTAATAGAAATGAAAGGGTGTGACTTCACAACCCTTAACAAAATGAGTAGTGTTAAGGTAGAAGAGGGAATTTAAAGTTGGACTAGAGGAATATTAACAAAATGTGTGTTAAGAGAGATTAAAAGGTTTTAAATATTTATCTACCCTTTACAAGATGGAAGAGGTGAAATAATTTGGCTTTCTGAACTCATAAAAAAAAGGGGTGTTAAAAGAGAAGAGACTTGAAAACACGAGGAAAATTAGTGTTAAAAGATGATATTATGTTTGCATGTAGACCTAATAGGTATTTTAATTGATTCAAAACCACATTAATGACAAAGTGAATGTTTTAGGATGGTTTCATGATGATGTATTTGGTGTTAACATGATGGATGTTTATCAGTTGTTACCTTGGGATTCAGGGATGCATGCTTGCTCTAACAAGCTCATACAGGTGCCTTGGAGGTATTGCTTGATACTAGGAGATTCTTGGTTGCTTGGGAATCATGATGAAATGTTTGATAGCATGTTCTGAGGATGTTTGGGCACTCGCAGTAGTTTCATATTTTAGGTACAGGTGAATCACTTGGTTACAGGTGTCCATTGGTTACAGGTATGGCATCTTGGAGATGTGACAGTGTGAATTGGAGAAATATGAGCTCATGGAATTATGAAATAAGGTTTATCATATAATATTAGGTATGTTCAGGTAAATTTTAGAGGTTATATGTTCAGTTATTGCGTCATTTTAGTTGGCCCTAGTTACTACTATGAGGATTTAGCATGCAAGCATAGGTAAGTCTAAGTGACTGGAGATATTTTGCTATGTTTTTATCATTATGATGATTGTATATGTTATAGGTATGATTTATGATGCTCTTAGAAAAATTTAATGTTTCCATGATGTGAATTTTTCAATATATGACTGTTTTGGTGAGACAGGGTCAAATTCTAGTGCATTTCTAGCGCAAAGTGTAACTTCAGAACCTCGTTGTGAATTGTGTGCTTTGCATGGGACCTTTTGGATTTTAGGTAATATTATAAGGTGATTATATAAGGTTTCAGAAAAATAATGAGGTCATTTTATTGTCGGGTTTTTAAGAACAAATGTTAATAAGGCAAAGAGGTTTAAAACCCTAGTTAAACCCTAGCTAGGAGCAGTTTGCAAAAGGTGAAGTATACTAACTCATTTTTTATTTCTAGTGAAAATTTGATGATTTTATGTTATATAGGACTCCTCATGGTTTCCATAAATGTATGTTTTAGGTCATGGTGATATGTGGGTCCCACCTAAAAAGAGAATTATCTTGAGAAGAAGGTTTTAGGACAAGATGGTTCAAAGGAGTAGCATGAAAAATTGATGTTGCATGATGTATGGGAAATTTAATTTATTTCCATGTAGGCTTCAGGACATGTTCATATAATTTCATGGTGTTTTGAGGTCAAAATAGGTTGATTGGTTAAAGGGAAGTTTTGGGGTCTTAAATAGCAAGGTCCAGTAAAATGAGTATAACTTGATATACAAGAGGATTTTTGAGGTGATTAAAGTTTTGTTGGAAATTATATTAATATATATTTCCATTTATATATTTATTTCCTAATGATGAGGTCATATGACATGGTTTCTAGGGAATTATTTGAGTAATAAGCTTTTTGTAAGTTCAAGACAACATCTGTTTTGGTGCAAGTTTGATGTTATTTGAAGCATGATATAGATTGGTTAATGCTTCCTATCACATTTAATATGAATATGTATGATTTTTTCATCCATTTAATCAATTTGTATATATTTAATGTGTGTATAAATTTTTTTTATGAGTTAACGTTTGGAAACAGATTTTTTGGCAAGTTAATCTAGTGAAGGCAAATATTGTTGTGGTTTGAATTGAAGGATATTTCATGACTTATAAATTTCTTAGAATTTTTATACAGGTTATGTAATTTATTTTTAGTGTTCACATGGCATATTTATTTTTAGTAAAATTGATTTGGTGATCAAATGAAGTTTCCAGGATGTTGAAGGGTACAGGAAACAACAGTTTTGAGAAATACAAAGACCATTGGGTCCATTAAACAAAATAATTTGATTGGTTGATATTAATTGTGAACATTTATAATGTTTAAATTTTAATCTAAACATGTCTAGTGATTTATGGGTCATGACTAACGATGGGTTCGAAGTAAGGGAATTTTTATCTTTGTGCCCATGGGGTTTTGAGCCATTTTTGCCACATGAAATGATTATTTAGACTAGGTAGACCTACTTGGGTCACTTTTGGATGTTATGTTTTAAATTTATAATGTTTCTATGATGCATGTGTCAAGCCATAGGAGGGAAAAAAATTCAGTTTTAATTTGAATAAAAAAAGAGTATAAAATGGAGTCTTTTGGTACAATTGAGATAGCTTTTGAAACCCCCTTTTATCTTCTTTTGAAGAACCATTTTGCTGAAAATAAAAAACCTTTGGGACTAGCCAAAAACACCTATAATCTCATTCTAGGACATCTATTATTTGTATTTTCATAAGGATTATTTGAGCAAGTGAATGTTGGTGTTGTTTCCTTGAGAGTGAGTTGGAGAAGGAGGGGAGATTTTGGTGTTTGTATTATGATGCTATCTCCATATCATGTTGATGTATTTTTCATGTTTATAATGTTTCTTAAAATATTATATTGATTTTTATTCACTCTTCGAAGAAGTATATCTTCTTGGATATTCATATGACTATATTGTTCATCTTGATACATCTTTAGTGCATCTTGTTGATATTTGTTGAAGGCATTACTCTTGTGATCTGATATGAATATTTACATATGTGTGTGGATATGATTTTATCATCAATATAAGTGGATTTATATTTTAATCATTGTGGTTCTTTCATTGTGTATCTTTCATTGAGAATATTATATGCTTTGATGAGATCTACTTAAGATTGTGTGGTTAAGGTTTGAAGCACAAGTGAGTAAATTTTATTGGGGACATATTCCATCAATTGGTATCATAGCAGGCCCTTGGAAGTTTACTTTAAAGCTAGAGGTAGATCTTTGGTGATGATATGGCACCTAGAGATTTAGAGATAATTCAAATCAATGCCTTCATGATAAGAAAATGGGTAGGTGAGAATGGTGACCATATTTACAAGATGTCTAGATCTCATGATGAAATAGTAAATGTCTTAAAAACTCAACTTTAGGAGTCCCAAGTTTAGTTGAAAATCAAGAGAGAAGAGTGTCTCAAATATGAGACTGAAAAAGAAGAACTTAAGAAGGAGCTATCCGCCATGACAAGTAATTTATCATCCTTTTAAGAGAGCTCAGGAAATTTGAATAATATGTTAGGAAAGAAAAATATCTATGGTGATAGGATAGGCCTAGGATTCAATGAGGATTCATCCAAGAAGAGTGAAGAAGAATCAAGTCAAGGATCAAATGAAATCAAGAATCCAAGCAAGGGAGAAATTTCAAGGCTTCCTTCTCCTAGAAGGCCGCCTATTAGGCAACCAAATGCATATAGGTATGGTTTCTTTCATGATAATTGTTACAAATGTGTTACTTATGGACATAGAGATATTTTTGTAGTCCTAAGGTTAAAAATAAGGATGATGGAAAAGGAAAGGAACATTGTGAAGAAATTAAAGAAGATGAATGTCAAGACAAGAAGGAGAAAAAGGTAGGTCAAAGGTATGGAGCTGAATGCTATCATTGCAAATAAAAGGCGTATCTTGCAAAATATTGCAAAAATGAGTCATCAAACACAAATATGTATGTAAGAACATTCAAGGGGTATTGTTATGCTTACAATGGATATGGTCATAGAGCTTATGAATGAAAAGGAAGGAAAGTGGAGTGTTTTAGATGTCACAAGATAGAGCACATTGCAAGGTTTTCTAATGCAGGATAGTTGAAGAAAGATCCTTAAAGACTTAAGCCACAAACTCAAGTATACAAAAAAAAGGATGAGGCTAGTCAAAGTGCTAAAAAGGACACTAAGTTTGTGACTAAAATAAATGAGGAATATGTTGTAATAAATGAGAAAACATAAAGAGGAGAAATTTAAGGTCTAAGAAGAGGGTTTGAGACCTACTTAGGTCTCTCATCAAGCTCCTACATGGTGATATATGCCTCTACTAGGCTTCATAAATGTGTATAGGTTCAAATGAATATTTGCATTGAGGAGGAGTTGTCTTTTTCAAGAGTTTGTCTTCATCATGGTGTAAATTATGTCATTTCAAGTTTCTAAGGTGCAAGTAGTTAGTCATGTTGAGTATTTCAAGTCTCTTGTGTTATTTTTCTTCAAAGCATACAAGATAGTAAGGTGTAAATTGTGTGAGTTCTTGAGTGTGAGTTGTATCTCATCAAAATTCAGGTGTCCTTTTCCTAGTACATAAAATTTTGTAAACAAGCTAGTGATATCATTGTCATAAGCTAATTCTAAGTCTGAAATGGTTTAGTATGTTCATAAGTCATATCGATGTCTCACTTGGGGTCTATAGTGTCAAATTTCATGAAAAGAGTCTTTAAGAAGGGAAAGTGTGTATATAGCACTGTTATCAAGATTATATGAGGTTTTTTCTTAAGTTATTAGGGTATGTATTCTATCTATGATGAGTCTTGAATAGTTTAGTATCTTCTAAATGTGTCTCCATGTGTATCTAAATGGTTTAGTGGTCTTGAACATCATGATCATATCATTTATGTCCTAATATGATCAGTATTGTCTCACTGAGTTTTTTATATTCTTATTTTTCATGTTCTTAGGTATATGGGTCTATGTTATAGGTGTTTTTTTTTTTTTCTATTCCCCTAGAGTGTCCTTAAATCTATTCTAAGGTGATCAAGTCATACTTGATCAGTTTCTCTCAAAAGGTTGACTGTGATAGTGATATAGTGAAAATAGCATTGTGTTGCAAGCAAAAAGGGAGGTCTACAAGTTTAGGAGGTGTTATTCATGTTTAAAGATGATCTTGGAAGGTGATGTTGTTAGTATGAAGAATATAAGATCTATTTTTACAAAAAAATCTAGTTCATTGTTCTTGATTGTGTTTACACAAGTCCATTCAAGCGGAGTATAGGGAAACTCACTTTTGAGTGGTCAAATGAATTAATATTGGTCTGAAATTTTGTATGAATAACATAGACACATATGGTTAGAGGATATGTGAATTTGGGGCCTCATGCATGTGTACATCTCCATATATGTCTGACATAGTTGAGTGTTAGTTAACAGTATACAATGATGAGGGTTTGCCTCTAAGAACCATATCTCTTGGTTTCCTAATAAATTTTCATGGTATAGAAGATGATTTATCAGTTTAAGGTGTCCTCAAATGATGTATAATGTTCCTGTCATGTTTATGAATGGCTGTGAAGAAGGTTGAATTGTTTTTCTACATAGATAATGCAAAAATGGTGTGTTTTATTGTACAATGGCAAGATTGAAGGCTTAAATGGTGAGTATGTTGATGTTTCGTATTTTCTTTGTGAATTTCATTGCTCTAAGGAACCCTTGAGATATTTAAAATGTCTTGGGAGTGATTTCACCATTGACATTCAGTTGATAAGGTCCAACGAAGGTTGACTGTTGCACATATGAGATCTATAAAGACCTACAACTCAGAGAGGTAGAGTGCATAGTCTCAAAGGTATGAGAGTTGATGTTATTACATTCTTGACATAGCTTTAAGGTGACTATATTATTAGTTCTCTTCAGATGGTTTAAGAAATCTTTCAGTATTGAGCTCAGTGCTTGTGAGGGTTTCCTAGTACTCTAGGAAGGGCAAAGTAACATACAGATGTCTTAGTGGTATAGAAAAAAAATTGCTTAGTGGCAGAGGTATGTTATGCTCTTCAAAGCTCAAACTCATCATTAAAAGGTATGACTTAGTAATTTACCCATGTTTTTTTTTTAAATGGTACATGAAGAAGGAAATTTTTCTTGTCAAAAGGTGAAATCTATGTTGTTAGCTCAAAAGTGCACTCTATAGGCCTGTAGAGGCATAGTTTTGCATGGTGTTAGTGGAAATGATTTCAGAGGATTATTTCTCAGTACTTGGTTTAAGTTAATCATGATAGATATGTATATAACTCATGGTTGATGATATATATGTGCTAGTTTTTTACCTATTTATTGTTTCTTCCACCTCAAGAGTAGACTGTGACCAGCTATGGTACTTAGAAACAAGTGTTTGACTGATAAGAAGATGTATGTTAAGCTATCAATGATAGGGAAAGTATGGTTTTTTATTCCAAGAAAGAGGTTGTAAGTAGTTAAGTGTCTTCAAGACATGTTATTTCCCCTAAAATGGAGTTGTGATGAAAATTTGATGATCTTAGTCTTCTAACAGTGTTGAGTGTTCTTATAGCAAGAAAATGTGTTGCTTAAGGTGTTTGAAGGCTCTTCAAGTCAGGGGGGCACTTGATTATCTCCTCTTGAAGTTGAAATTAGGTTCACAAGGGCATTCAAGGTAAGACAATGGTGATTTTTTCCTTGTTCAAGCTATGATTAAGTATGAATGCTTATAATAGTCATATATGGTTGTAGAAGACTGAAAATGTGGTTCAGGACCTTGTCAAAGTTGTAATGGTGTTTATAAGACTTAATAATAGACTTTTTGATCAATTTTTGTTCCCATGGGCTAGTAGTAGGTGTCGTGATTCTAGGGGGAATGGTCTTTGGTGAAGTCTATGCATGACTAATATGTAAATGGATGTTAAAATTGTCCTAAATTACACTAAAGGGTCTGTTTTGGTCTCACTTCATTGGCACGGTATGTAGAAGAATGTATATGTTTTGATTTACATGAAATGGTGGTTTCTTTTCTATAATGGTTGAGTAATGATGGATTAATGGTAAACTATGGTTAGTAAGACATTGTTGGCATGTTGATGATGAAGATGATTCAGATCCAAGACTAATACAGTGACCTTCAAAACTACTAAAATAGGGGTATAGAAGAAATTTGATGTGTTTGCTTGTCTAGAGGATGAAAAATTAAGGTTTTTCCCCTAAAAAGGTGAGAATGTGATTGTTTCATGCTTTTTTTTTATGTTTAGATGTTTGAATTTCTTTTTCAAAGGGAACTTGTTGCTTGCATGCCTAAAATGAAGGCAAGAATCATTCTTTGGGCAAAAATCAAGAAAATGTAGCTAATTGAGATATTTGGTTGATGTTTATAACCAAATAATGGAGGTATGAATCTGATTAAGGTGAAGAAGGTAAGCTATAGGTATGCCTTTTTCATTAATGTAAAAAGGGGGAGAAGTTCAGGGTGTTTTCCATCAATGACAAAGGGGGAGATTGTTGACATATAGGCCTAATAGGTGTTGTCATTGATGCAAAACCACATTAATGACAAAGTGAATATTTTAGGATGATTTCATGATGATGTATGTTGTGTTAATATGATGGTTCATAGGTTTATCAGTTGTTACAATGGGATTCAGGGATGCATGTTTACTTTAGCAAGCTTATACAAGACCCTAGGAGGTATTGCTTGATAGCATGAGCTTCTTGATTTCTTAGGAATCATGATTACATGTTAGATAGAATGTTTTAAGGGTGCTTTGGCACTCACTGAAGTGTCATAGTTTAGGTATAGGTGAATCACTTGGTTACAAGTGTTCATTAGGAGCAGGTATGGCAGCTTGGAGGTGTGACAATGTGAATTGGAGCAAGATGAGCTCATGGAATCATGAAATAAGGTATATAATGGAATAGGAGGTATTTTTGGGTCATTTTCAAAGGTTATGTGTCTAGTTATTACATTATATCAATTGTCCCTAGTTGCTACTATGAGGATCTAACATGTAATAATAGGTAAGTCTTATTTAATAGAGAGATTGGGCTATGGTATTATCATTATGATGATTGGATATGTTATATGGATCAATGATGATTCTATTAGAAAACTTTCAGGTGCTCATGATGTGAATTTTGTAAGATATGACTGTTTTGGTGAGACAGGGTCAAATTCTAGTGCATTTCCAGCTCGAAGTGTAACTTCATATGCTCGTTGTGAATTATGTTCTTTTCATGGGAAATTTTGGATTTCAATAAATATTCTAAGGTTATTATATGAGGTTTCACAAAAATAATTAGGTCATTTTATCATCATGTTTTTACGAACAAATATTAAGAAGGCAAAGAGGTCTAAAACCCTAGTTAAACCCTGGCTAGGAGCAATTTACAAAAAGTGAAGTATACTGACCCAATTTTGATTTCTAGTGAAAATGTGATGATTTTATATTGTATATTACTCCTTAGGATTTCCATAAATTTATGGTTGAGGCCATGGTGATATGTGGGTCCCACCTAAAATAGCAGTTTCTGGAGAAGAAGGTTTTAGAAAAATATATTTCAAAGGAGTAGCATGAAACTTTGATGTTTCATAATGTATGGGAGTTTTTATTAATTTCCATGGAGGTTTAAAGAAATTTTCATATATTTTCATGGTGTTTTGAGGTCCAAACAAATTGACTAGTCAAAGGGCAGTTTTGGGGTCTCAAATAGCAAGGTCTAATAAATTGAGTATAACTTGAGCTATAGGAGGAGTTTTTAGGTAATTCAAGTTGTGTTAGAAATTATATTCAGATATATTTCTAGTGATGTATTTTTTTTCTCATGATTATGTCATATTATAGGGTTTCTAGGTTGAGAAATAATATTTTTGGAAGTTCAAGATAATATATGTTTTTGTTCAAGTTTTATGTTATATGAAACATGATATGGATTGAGCAATGCTTCCTATCACCTGTAATATAAAAAGGGATAAATTTTTAATCCAATGAATCAATTTAGATATCTTTAATGCATGTATAATTGGTTTTATGAGCTACCTTTTGGAAACAGATGCTTTGGCAAGTTGATCTAGTGAAGGAAAATATTGTTGTGGTTAGAAGTGAAGGATAGTTCATGACTTATAACTTGCTTAGAAGGTTTCTACATGTTCTGAAATTTCTTTTGATATTTCACATTACATGTTCTGGTTTATTAAAATTGATTTGGTGATCAAAGGAAGTTTCCAGGGTGTTAAAGGGTGCAGGAAATAGCAGTTTTGAGAAATACAAAGAGCATTGGGCCCATTAAACAAAATAAGTTGATTGTTTGATATTAATTGTGACCACGTATGATATTTAAATTTTAATTTAAACATTTTTGGTGATTTATGGGTCATGAATAAGGATGGTTTTTAAGTAAGGGCATTTTTTTATCTTTGTGCCCATGGAGTTTTGAGCCATTTTCTCCACATGAAATAATGGTTTAGACTAGGCCAACCTACTTAGGTCACTTGTGGATTTTATGATTTAAATTTATAATGTTTCTATGATTCATGGGTAGATCTAATTTAGGGAAAATGTTTGAGTTTGAATTTGAATCAAGGAAAGGGTATAAAATTGAGTTTTTAGGTACAATGAAGCTAGCTTTTGAAACTTCCATTTATCTTGTTTTGAAGAACCATTTTGCTGCAAATAAAAACTATTTGGGCCTATCCCAAAACACCTAGAATCTCATTCTAGGACATCTTCTAGTTACATTTCCATGAGGAGAATTTGAGCAAGTGAATGTAGGTGTTGTTTCCTTGAGAGCGAGTTGGAGAAGGAGGGGAGATTTTGGTGCTTGTTGTAGACACCCATAATTACGCCCGAGTAATGTAAATACTTAAATTTCTCTAATTATCTCATTTCCCTAAAATTGGTGACATATTGTCAAAAGCACCCATTTTCTCTCCTATCGTTGTTAAGTTATTACACTACACTAATTAATTAAGTCACCTATCTAACAAATACCCTAATTAATGACCTTCTGTTAATAAATCCCCCCTTCTATTTAGACTAATTAATTATTATTAATTAATTATCTTCCCCTTTCATTTAACCAATAAATCAATATTTAATTGATTTAATCCCCTTCTATAGTCTAAATCATACTAATATTCCTCTAAAAAGCTTTAATAAGCTTACACATCTATTAATTAAATCATCTTGATTAATTAATAGGCGCCCTTTATCCACATGAGTCACTAAAGGACAACCAAACCCTCCTAAAGTTAACTCAACCCTATCTAAACCCCCCTTATCCACAAATAACTCAACATCTCTATTATCCCACATACAAAGGGATGTAGTGATTCCTTTATCCATTGGGCTATATAAAGATCCCTCCTCCTACCTTTACACTTACACCTAAATTCTTTGAGAAGATCAAAGCAAAGCACATAGCAAATAGACTATAAGCTTCTTTGTCACTCTTGAAGAATTCACCATCGAATAGCTAAGCCTGCTTCCATCCACCAAATTTGATTACCATGGAGCCTACATAGGTCCATTTGATATTGTTTTCAATCAAAAGAGTAGAGGTTTTTTAAAAATATCATGTTAGTTTGATTTATGCTTTAAATTTCTAATGCAATAGTGTTATTGTCTAACCTTGCTTAGCTCTTAACTTGATGGTGTTTAGATTTTGATTTAGCTTTGTTAATTAAGACTACTGTTGTTTTTATCTTTGGTGGTGCACACATTGTTCTGGGGGTGCACACGCCTTTCTAGTGGCACAGGTGCACTAAAGGTCAGAAAAAAATAGAGTGGCACATCCGCCCTAACCCTAGCACAGACGCAAAAATAGGGGCACAGGTGCCTTTCAGTTTTCTTGAGATTAAGGTGTTAAGGTGCTAACTTTCTTGTAGGTTTTATCTAATTAAATACTTGTTTTTGCAGGGTGTTTTTACATGCTTTTACTGGATTAGATAAACTTTGCATGTTTGCTTATAAGATCATGTATGCTCTTCCCTCACGTCCCTTGGGGCGATCTTGGGAATCAGAAATGATTCTTAGGTCTTTTTGATGCTTTGAAATTGTGAGGAATATCTGAATTGGATTGGGTTAACTTGGTGTGTTTGAATTAAAGTGTTTTTCCATTTTTATATCTTCTTGGATTTTGGAAACATCACATATGCTCTTCTCTTGTGTCCTTAGAAAATCTTGAGAATCATAAATGATGCTTACTCTTTTTATGGAAAACTACTAGAATTGTCATGCAGGACCAACACACATGCTTGTCAAAGAAAGGAGGAATCAAAACGAAATCAAAAACTACTAATACAGTTGTCATATAGGTTACCAAAAGGTGTTCAAGCAAACCACACCTAATTAAACAAGATAAAAATAACAACATATTCAAAACACTGTATTGTAGGTTTTGGAAAAGGGTATGTCCCTATCCACTCAACTGGAACATAGCCCCTTTGGCATAACACCTTAAGCTACAACAATGGGGGTGGTTCTAGGAACCCCAAAGTATTCCATGCAAGAGGGAACCTTGTGGATGAAATGAGAAGTGCTTCGCGCTACCTACTTGACTATTGATTCCTTTGTGAGATAGTGTTACCGGTTATCCATATGACGACCCCAGGGAGAGCACACGTGGATGCACTAGTTTCCCTTTGTGCTCGAAGGGGGTAAAGTAAAGCCAAGGTACTCCCAAGATAGTCAGGACTGTTTGGGTAAATTGTGCTTGCTTAAGACATATTTGTAACACCTAGGGTGAGAGAACCACCTAGGAAGATATTCTTTGGCCAGGAGCCCACTTTGACCATTCTAAAATAGTGTTGAGTTATGAGCCATATTTTCATCACAAAACATGTGACACGTTACTTTCGCTTAGTTTTTCGCTTTCCTTAAGGTGAGGAAAAACTCTACCGAAGTTAAGCCAACATTTTTCATCCCCATTTTTGATCTACTTCCTTCACATTCTTTTGACACTTTTTTGATCAAAAGAAGGGTGACTACCTTTTTGTTACCAATTGATTGTTTTTGCCACTTTTTTGTTCGTTTATGCCCATCCATGTTTGAGGCTGGGTAATTTAAACATCTAAAGTGTGTGGAGGTGTATTCATATCATTGGTGGCCTTTGTGATCTTGATACCCACATCAAGATTGTCATTGTAGTTAGGTGTGGTTCATCATCTTGAACTTCCTTAAAAAGGTTACCTTGTTTGTATCGTATCACTACAATTTTGGTATTTACGTCTTGTTTCTTGTAAAATTGACCTAAATATCTATATTGTAAGGTTACACTGCACACATTTTAACAATTCTTAGTTATACTTTAAGGTTTTAGTTTGATTCTATTATTACCTTGATTTTGAACAATGCTACGTGTTACCACTTGTGCGTGTTATATCAATATCATCTTGATATCAATACCTTACTTTCTCATAAATTTTGGTTAACATATCTTGGTGACATTGTTGTGTCACTCACAAATTGTAACTAGCACTTTTTGGGATATAAGTCTTAATCAAATTTGAGCTCATTTCTAGTATACCTTGTTAAGAGGTCACATTAACTTTTTGTATTTACTTACGTCTTATTCATTCTCTTAAACTTGGCATAAGTGAGAACATCTTGTTAATCATCTTGCAACACCAAAATACTTTTTGAAACATAGTATAGGAAGTACTTCATTCATTTGATAGGCTTAGATACCAAACATTTGTGTCATTGTTGATTTATTACTCTATCACATTGGTATTCTCACATTGTTACTCATACATATTCTTAACAATCATCTTGCATTTCACTTAGGTGTGGTCACAAAGTTTTGAACACATTTACAACTTACCTTAGTGAAGCTATCACAAATATTGGCTCCCAAAACACAATTAGGACTCAAGAAACAAACATACGAGGAACAACAAGCACAAGTTTGGGAAGCCTCAAAAAAACAAGGGTCAAACCCTTTTATTGGACATGATCTAGGGCCTCTATTTTCCATGGAAAAAGAGATAGAAGACATGGTCGATCATAGTGGTGATGAATTGGAGTCCCCACATGCAGAATTTGACTTTGACCCCACCTTATTAGATGATTTCATCTTTAGAAACAAATATAGGGTGCTAATACGGGTTATAGAATTGGGGGCCAAAATGCCCACTACAAATGAAACAATCCCACCTACGAATAATGCTAATGAGGAAGAGAAACCTCTTATCAACATGGAGGACATTTTAACACATGGACATGCTTCTACCTCCTACAAAGGAAATGATAATGTAGTGGGACATAGAATACCCTTTATCAAAGTGCCACGTAAAATCAGGTCAGTGCACGAGAAGGTTGAATGAACCTCCAATATATGAGGAAGAAGAGGAACCTTTAGGAGAGGAGATCACCATTCAACAAAAAATTAGTAACCTAAGTTGATAATTAGTCTTAAAAAACCTCTCATGTACAAAAGGAAGCAAGCAAGAATGTCCAAAAATCAAGTCCTAAGGTCAAAATCAATTAAATCCATAAAGAAAAACAAGGAGAAGATGATACAGATTATCATCGCGTATATATCCCAGCTTCTCTAAATAAGGAACAATTGCTCACACAAGAAGTACTATCCATGAAGGAAACACTTGCAAGCCTTCAAGAGATAAATGTGGCAAGCATTAGAAAGTATCAATATGAATAAATATGCCCCCATCCTTTTGACAAAACTATGACACTTCAACCTTTCCCAAAGAAATTCAATATGCCAAAATTTGAAAAATATAGAGGAAAGGGAGATCCACAATATCATGTCAAGGATTTCTATATGGTGTGTCAAGAGGTGTCCTATAGTGATAATTATCTCATACGAATCTTTCCCAAGAGTCTAGGAGGTGAAGCCTTGGAGTGGTTTACTTGTTTACCTCACGGGTCCATTTTTACCTGGACAGAATTGGTAGAGAGGTTTGTGCGTCACTTCTCATACAAAATAGAAAGTGATATCACCATGGAAAATTTATGTGGCACCAAACAATGCCCAATTGAGACTTTCACCAGCTTCCTATAACGGTGGAGAGGGATAGCTATTCATTTCCCTTGCACTTTTCCTGAAAAATAGCTGGTAAGTATTTTTGTGCCTAACCTAAATCTAGACATTGCCTTCCACCTTCAAATGCATTGCGTTCACACTTTTGAGGAGCTCATCGAAAAGGGTGTTCAAATAGAGAAATACCTTATTTCTAAAGTAACTCTTAAGTCACAGTCTAAGGATAATCAAAATGTTAAACCTACGGAGAAGCTGAAAGTATTTAACAAAAACAAAAATGTGGTGGGAGACGGGATCACAGATTCCAAACGTGTACAAATGGTCTAAACCGGTCAACCTTTTAAACTGACCAAAGGACCAATTCAACCACCACCAAAGTGAATAATGTCCACCCATCTCAACTAACCTTTGTCAGCTATATTAAAACAATTAGATGCATCCCACATGGTGAAATATCCTACGACACAACCGTTTGATGAGAATGCTCCAAAAGCATTATGGTATAAGGAGCATGACTATTGTGAAATGCATCGTGTCAAAGGACATAAAAGAGACAAATGTTTGCGACTTCGTCACTATATTTAAGACCTCATATACAATGGGGAGATAGAGGTGGATAACCCAGAGAAAACTCAGACACCCAATGAAAAGATGGGGATATATAAAGATCCATTCCCCAAACATGATAAATCAGAAAAGCCAAAGTCAGATCAAGGAGATTCATCCCAAAGTTATAAAGCAGTGAATTACTTATACACCAAGAAAGAAAACAATCATTATGATTCACTTATTGGATGTATTCTCTCTCCCAATGACCATGTCAACACCATCCTAATCAAGGGAAAGGATTGCGTTGTGGTAACAAGGTGCACCCACCTCGTGATTCCTGAACCTTCTCCATCAACCCTACCAAATGGTAGGTACAACCTCTTAGAGAAACTTGAGAAAACATCTGCTAAGATCTCAATCTTGGATCTTCTTAAGATTTCAAATGTCCATAAAGACATTCTGTACCAAACTCTTCTAGGGTCGGGAGTGCCGCTAGAGGTAAATCCTACACATCTTCAAGCCACAATAGCAAAAATTGTGCCAACTGAACACATTTCCTTCAATCATAGGGAGATCCCTACTGATAATCCAACGCATAATATTCCTGTGTATATCGAGGTAGTTGTTACCCATAGGAAGATCAAACGGGTGCTTGGACAATGGGTCAGGGTTGAACATCTGCACACTAAATTTGGCTAAATAGCTAGGACATACTAAAGTGGACCTTGAGTCAAACATCATCACTATCACCACTTACAACAATGTAGAAAGGGAGTTAGCGGGCATAATCACGTTGCCTATCAAATTGGGTCCCACTTGTCATCAAACAAAGTTCCATGTCCTGGACTTGGAACTTTCATGTAATATGCTTCTAGGTCGACCATGGATTCATGCCATGCAGGTCATGCCATAAATGTTTCATCAATGCATTAAGTTGAAGCATGAGGGACACACTATTACAATATAAGGAGATTCAGATCCCTTCACTCATTGCAGGACTCTCAATAGTTTTACATGTAAGGGTACATATGCATGTCCCTCCGCCGATATAGTTGTCCCTCTCCAATCTCAAGCCATGGAATCTCGGGTAGATTAGGATTCTCTCAGTTCTTGCGCCCATGGGGCCTCTACATCAACCTCTCCTTTTGATTCATGGGAGGTGAAGGTTTTAGAATATGGTTGTGGAGAATATAATGTGTAATAGTACCTCTCGGTTTCATACCTTTCATTATCACCCAAGACTAGAGGCGGACCCAACTATCGCTTCAGAAGACCTAGAAATGAACACCCTATTGGGTCATTCTTACCTACAGGATTACTGACTGAAGAAAAATTGTTGGATCCACATACAACTTGGGTCCTAGAGGATACTTAACCAACCTATTATTAAACCCCTGAATACAATAAATACAGTAAAATGATATACTCCATGGGCTACAAGGGCCTAGGATTCAGAAGAAATGAACAAGGACAATGAGAACCAGTACCTCTCCCACATTTTAAAACAAAAAGATATGGCATTAGAATTCTCCCTTATGGGGCACACCCCAATGATCAAGATGCTACTTTCTCTAAACGTGAGGATAGCCCTGACTATCTAGACAGTGATATGGATTCCCATTGTAGCCAATATGAGGATCTTGCCTCCATAAACCTATTCATGAATACCATTGTCCTAACCATAACCCCTATGGAACCTACCCTTGTTGAATGGGACCAAAAATGTCATATGTCACTAGATATCTTTGAGAATGATGAAGCTATTGCAAATTTCAAGGGCATTCGGGATACAATTCCCATCAGAGACCACAAAAAGGGCTTCTATATTGACTTAGATAGTTGTGCCTACTTCGGTGAGGAGGCTAAGCTTTGTGGTCAACAAAACTTAATAAAAAGTGAGGGAAAAAGTTCCAACATAAAGCCTCGGCAAAAATAAAAGTCCAAGTCGCATAGTGAAAACCTCTTTGAGGCACTAGCTGATAAACAGGTGTAAAAATCAAAGGATAATAAAAGTGACCGCGCCAAGGATAAAAATCTCATGGAGACATCCTTGGACGAAGATCTTAACCTTCCTCCCAATCCTACGCGTATGGAGGACTTGTCAAAATTGCTAGTAGAGGAAACTATCGATGTCAACATTGGTACAAAAGAGGACCCAAAAATAGTCAAATTGGGAGCATCACTCTCGGCACGGGAACAAAAGACATTCAACATGATGGTACGGGAGTTTATAGATGTATTTTCATGGTCCTATAAGGACATACCAGGCTTAGATCCAACTTTGGTCATGCATAACTTATTTCTACATGTAAATGCAAAGCCTATTAAACAAAAACTTAGAAAGATGCACCCACGAGTGGCCCTGCTGGTTAAAGAATAACTCAAAAGATTGCGTGCGGCAAGATTCATTCAGCCTATTGATTACTCTAAATGGATATCCAACATCATCCCTGTCCATAAAAATCCTATCAGGATTAGGATCTGCACCAATTTTAGAGACATTAATAAGGCTTTCCCTAAGGATGATTTTCCGCTACCAAATATTGACATGATTATGGATTCAATGGCAGGATATGATATGTTATCTCTTATGGATTGCTTTTTAGGATATAACCAAATCAACATAGCTTATAAAGATCAGCACAAAATGGATTTTACAACTCTTTTGGGTACTTTCTATTATCAGGTGATTCCATTTGGTCTCAAAAACACAGGAGCTACTTATCAGAGGGCAATGACAGTAATTTTCCATGATATGATCCATGATATCATGGAAGACTATGTGGATGACATCCTTAGAAAGTCTAAGACAACAGAGGGTCACCCTCTTATTTTGAAGTGTATCTTTGAGTGCCTACGAGAGTACAAGGTCCGGCTGAATCCAAAGAAATGTGTATTCAGCGTGCTATCAAGAAAATTGTCGGGTTTCATTATATCAAGAAGAGGAATTGAGGTAGACCCTATGAAAGTGTTTTCTATTACTGAGATGCCTCCTCCTAAGAACATTAAGCAACTACACAGCTTGAAGGGAAAAATACAGGCTATTTGTCACTTCATCTCCCAGCTTGCAGATAAATTTCATTTGTTCACCCACTTGCTTCAAAAGGACGTCACCTTTATCTGGGGATCAGAGAAATAGCATGCCTTCACTTTTCTTAAATAATACTTGGCCAATCCTTCTATCCTCATGCCTTCAACACCTAGTGAGCCACTCCTGCTTTATATCTCTACTACACAATTTGCTATTAGTGCGCTGCTCACCCAATACGACCTTGGTCACAAAGAAAAAGTGGTGTACTACCTCATTTGCACCCTCATCGCTTATGAGCTCAACTATCCCCAAATTGAAAAATCTTGCTTGGATGTTGTTTTTATTTTTCAAAAACTTCACCATTACCTATTGAATACCAAAACCAAGCTGATATCCAAAGTTGACCCACTCAAGTATTTGTTGTCTAAACCTGCCCTCACAGGTAGAATGGCTAATTGGATCATTCTACTAAGTGAATTTGACATAGAATTTGTGCATTAGAAGTCGGTTAAAGGACAAGTACTCATTGACCAATTAGCAGAAGCACCTTTGCAAGGCACTGAACCTATAAATCTGGATCTACTAGATGCCTCATTATTATACATTGAAGAATATGTCATATGGCAGATACACTTTGACGGGTCCTTTACTTTTCATGGTTCAGGCACAAGTATGGTCCTCATTACTCCTGTTGGTGACCCTATATTGTAGGATTTTCATCTAGGTTTTCCTTGCATGAACAACATCACAGAGTATGAGGCACTTATCATAGGGATGAAGCTCACCATGAAGTGGAACATTCATCATGTCAAGGTTGTGGTTGATTCTCAGTTAATTATCAAGCAAGTTAATGATGAATATAAGGTTGAGGATGAAAATCTCATACCTTACAAAAAGCTGGTAGAAACTCTAAATTAGTATTTTGTGCACATCACATTTGAACAAATTCCACAAGCACAAAATAGATCAGCAGATGTTATGGCCATAGTGGGTTTTATGCTTCGTATTTCACCAAGAAATAGACATGCCATTCTTTGTGGAAAATTTATGTCAGCGTGTGTACGACATGTTGGAATCCTGTCTAGCTTGTGATGTTGTTGGTCCCAACTCCCCATGGTATGAGCCCATTTTTACCTATCTCAAGGACAAAACATTCCCCCCTAACATCTCCCATTCTGAGAAAAAAAGCTTAATTCACCAAATAGCCTATTATACCCTTTTAGGAGGTACGCTTTATCATCATGGCTATGATGGGAATCTATTACATTGTCTTGATGACGGAGTTGATCCAAGCAATCAAAGAAGTACATGAAGGGTTGTGCAGAGCACATACCAATGGAATGGTTTTGGCCAAGAAATTGTTGAGAGTAGGCTACTATTGGCCTACCATGGAAATTGATTATTACAACTATGTCAAAAAGTGTGTACTTTGTCAGAAGTATGGAAATTTCATCTATGTTCCATCACAGCCGTTGCAACCCATCACAATCCCATGGCCATTTTCTAAATGGGGACTGTACTTGATAGGGAAGCTTACCACTACCTCATATGATGGTCATACCCACATCATCACAACTACTGAATATTTTACCAAATGGGTGGAAGTTTTCCCTTTAACCTATGTAACAGGAGCTCATATTTCCAAATTTATAATGAATCATATCATTTACCGGTATGGCATTCCCGCAGCCATTGTTACTGATAATGGAAATTCATTTAAGAACAAAATGGTAAAAGGTCTCTATCAGTGGTTCCAAATTAGGATAAAATGATCTACACCATATTATCCCCAAGGTAATGGATAAGTTGAGGCCACAAATAAGACTTTGGTACAAATAATGGAGAAAATGGTAAGTAAGACAGGTCATAATTGGCACTTGTAAATTCACCCAGCTCTTTGGGCTTACAGGACCTCCATTCACACTCTTATGGGTGTGACACCATATTCTCTAGTATTTGGGACAGAATCTATCATCCCACTAGAAATTGAACTTCCTTCCCTAAGAATCTCCCTTAGGGATTATCTGGATAAAGATGAAGATTATCGGGTAGCTAGACTTGCTGAGTTAGATCTCCTAGATGAGAAGCGCATCCGTGCCCTTAATCACCTCAAAGTGTATCAGAATAGAGTTTGCAGAAACTACAATAAGAGAATCATACCTCATCAATTTGGGGTTGGTGATTTAGTCATGAAGGAGAATCAGTTTAACACAAGGGCAGAGCAAGAAAAGAAAGGAAATTTTGAACCGCATTGGTTAGGACCTTATGTTATTGTGGCCAAATGTGGCACAGGAGCATATAAACTTGCTCACCCCAATGGTGATGAGCTTTGTGAGCCCATGAATGCAATGCACCTTAAGCGGTTCTATGCTTAAACATGGCACAAATTCAGAAAAGAAAAAATCAAAAAAAAAACATGGTAACATAATCAAAATACAAAAAAAAATCAAAAAAGAGAAAACATGTCATCCATAAGTGAAAATCACGCAATTGTGGCACTTTGGATAGGTCCTAGCGTGAAAACTAGTTTTTGGCGCCTTGGGAGGATTCGTTGTTCACAAGCATCTTGCATCTGTAGGGTATTTCTAATTAGCCTAGGGGTAATTCCACGTCTACCTCTAAGCTTCCCTGTGAGCCCAATCATGTCAAGCCTTGATCCAGCTTTGTCTCCTTTTATTTTTCTGTAAGGGGCATGTTCTTTGTCTATTCCCCACCTTCCACACTCTCTTGGTTACCTATGTATAGCCCTAGAAAACTGTTAGAAAAATACAAAAACATTCAAAACATATCAAAAATCAAAACAATATAAACTTGTTTCACAAAAAAACAAAAATAATATAAAATTGTTTCCAGAAAACCAAAAAAATTAGAAAATTGGTTCAGACAAACAAACTTGCAAAAATATTTACTTTAGTTTACTTGCATTGTCTAGTTTCTTGCTTTGCTTGGTTGATTGTATAGTTGCTTTGTGTTTGTACATTTGTGTTGTTTGTTTCTTGGGCATACTTTGTTATAATTCATCTTTTCTTGCTTAGATTAGATGTATTCTTGCTTTTTCATATTAAGGTGTGTTTTTGCATGTTGGTGAGTCATGTTACATTGTTATGTTGATTCAATGTGTTATTTGTTAACATTTTATTGTGTTTTCTTGTTGAGTGTGCATCGTTTTGTTATCACATCATCATATTTCCATCACTATCATCACATCTAACGTCATCTATACATCATATATCAAGAAAAAGCTAAGTATACATCATACATGAATATTAAGCTAATCATCACATATCATAACATCAACTGGGGGCAAGAGGGATCATAAATATCAAAATCTATCCCCTCCACACCCATATCATTATATCATCCCATCCAATAAGCATGGCACATCACATAATCAAATACATTTGATATACTCTCCAAATATTAATCATCTAGTAATCAAAACACATGTGATACATCAACAAATCACGATACATATACATGTGAAATAAAATCAGCTAAACATCATAAACACATTTATCTATCCATGTACTCCATCAGAAATAATAAAAAACGTTTGTCTCATAAACACATATGTCATGTAAAAAATGTCCATATAATACAATTGTGGTATATATGTGTCAAAAATGGATATACGTAGCTGTAGTACATCAAAAATGCCTTCATCTAAGGTGTACAAAAAGATGATACATACATCAAAGAATAACAGCCTTCATAAGACGTGTGTATCAAAACTACACTACATCAAAAATGCCTTCATCTAAGGCATACAAAAAGATGATACATACATCAAATAATAACAGCCTTCATCATTGGCATGTATCAAAACTGCAGTACATCAAAAAAACCTTCATCTAGAGGCGTATGTGTCAAAATATAATCATGGCTGGCTCGAGCCCTCGGATGGGGTAGCTGGTCTTTCTCATGGTGGTGGCATGACATGAGAATTTCTAGCTATCATTGTTCATGGCTGCTCTACCGAGGCCTGAGGCCTCTCATATCTAGTACCTCTGCTTGACTACTAACTATAAGAAGGTGCCCGCAACTCAGCAGGAAATGCCTCAAAGTATAAATAACTATAATACAAGGCTCTGCCCTCTGCTGTGGCTAGATATTTGTGTGTCCAGAGCATCACTATTGTACCATCTATGCATCGGAAAGACGTTATCTTTTTCGAAGCTCGGGTAATCTCAGCCTAGCCCACCATGCACTCTGCTCTAAGCTTGTCTCACTCTAATATCATGGGCTGCATCTGGGCCTGTGTTTGTTGATGTAAGATCATCATTTGAGCCATCTGTAAGGCCATCTGTTATATCTTATGAAAGTGCATAGCACTATCACCTCCTTGGCCAACCTAGGCCCGAGCTTGATCTCACTCTACTACTACTTCCAATACCTAATCCCGAGCCTGATCTCACTCGGCTATCGATGTCACACTCAGAGGTAGAGCGTGGTATCTCTCTACTCTAGCCTGGTCTCTCTCTTATAGAGCTTGTTGTAACTACTATTGTAGGGTGGTTGTATGTGCCAGTGGTTTTGTTAATGGGGCCTGTACCTGTGGCACTCTGGATGACTATCCTTGCTCTAGTATGTTAGCTCTAGGAAACTATGCAGGTGCATACCCGAGTCCCTGCGGCCTCAGTTCCTATATCTATGTAGCACCCTGCTCATCATGTGGTATCTCATCGAATGGATCCTCTCGGTCATGAGTTGTTGCATCTGTTATCTCGTCACCCCTCTCAAGGTGGTCTATCACCTGCTACCCAAGCCTCCTCCAGGATAGTCAGGCGTCAGGGTAAAATTGTGGTGTACCAAGTCCAATAATCCGCCATGTGCCCGTATCTCTAGTCTATCATATCAGATCCCATACCTTTGGAATCACACCTAAGAAGTTGGCCCTAGCTCGAGTCACCTATATGTGTGGCCCCATGATTGGCCTCTCAGCATCTTGACGTGCATACCATATATCGGGCTGTGGAACCCCCTGTACCATGCCTAGCTATCGTTGGCATCTGTCTACCCTATAAAGCTCAATAATGTTGCTCAACCTACCAATTAGAAATTGTTCCATTGTGTAGACACTAAGCTCTAAGGAATCCTCTGGCCACCGTATATGCCTGTAGGGTCTCCATATGATATATCGGTCAGGTATCTCATCTAACTCTCGACGATACCTGTATAAGCTGCCCATGTGACCTTGTACGTCACCCCCTACTAAAACCCACACCATGTAAGATGGCTCCTCTTGATCTCAAATGTGTAAAGTGCCCACATGGCACCCAATAGCAATGTGGTCCCATGACCAAATCTGTAGCAAAGATGTGGACCCCCCCATCTTCTAATGGTGGTAGGTGATCAAATGTAAATCCCAATACATGTGCGCCAGTATGCACTGACCCCAGCAATAGTGCTCGTGACTAAAGATCCCTTATACCAATGTCATCAACCCTTGCGGAAAAGATGTCCCAGTCTTATTAGTGAGTAAAAACCCACTGATAAGTGCCATCACATATAGGGGCCCTCGGTGTAGTGTAGGGTCAGCGATGCACTCGTGAAATGTCACAGTCATTCCATCATGTGGTATATCATCTCAATCAAATAGGTCTCAGACAGTTTCCCTAATCTACCCAGCATCAGAAGTGTACTCAATCAGCAAACCTAGGATGGGCACATGGAGAATCTACCACACATCCTCTATAGTAACATCATCTCCCCAGTACAGATTCGGAAGCACTGACTCTCACTGTGTCACCGATCAGCCAATGCAATCAGCATCCAGTTTGATAGAGGGAATCCAAGACACGAGCCTTAGGCCCACTGCCTCCAGCAGAATGGCTATTGCACGCTAGTCTCACCGATGCATGCTCCCCTCTAGCTCAGCAATCCGTGAATGAAACTCCCACGTCTGAAGCACTAGTAAACATCTCTACAAAGACAATCCAATCGTTAGTTACTAAAATTTCTTCTAAATTTTACCTATCATTTCTAGGGTTAACCCAAAAATCCTAAATTTTCTTCTAAGTGCCAACTTTTTTGGCATTTTCCTATCTATTCTTTGTCTACCTAGGGCACCTGCATGCCCTTTAGGGCATGTGTGCCACCCTTTCAGTGCATGCATGTGTGCACAACTTTTCAGGGTGCTTTCACCATCAACCGTGTCCCTACGCATGCACGCGTGCACTACCCCTATGTGTGTATGCTACCCTTCAGTGTGTGCATGGTTACACACATGTTTGGCATATGCATGTGCATGTGTGTGTGTGTTCAAGTGTGCCTACGTGTGCGCACGTATACCCTAAGGTACATGCACCCTCAATTGGACACCTGCACCACCTTTAGCGCACATGTGCATATGCGTGCATGTGCATGACATGACCCCTAACCCTAATTCCTACTTCTAGGGCATTAATCACAAAAAAATGACAAGGAGGGTTTGAGTACTCACAAGGACGCCATCGTCGGTGTTCCGTTAATACCCTCGGACTATGTTTACCCGTCTCAATCAGTCTCATGTGATCACTATCATCCTCGTCACTGTCAAAGCCTCGCGGTAAAAACTCAATAGTCTCGGTAACAAATGAACTGGTTGCAGTGATTTACCCCCCCAGGTGGGGTATATCAAGCTATTTTTCACCGTCAAGAGGGCCTGGAAGCTCGTTTTCACCGTCATTTTCTCCTTTGTTCACCGTCGAATAATTATTTTAATTACATAATTATTTTCCTTTTATTTTTCACTAGGCTTGGGCATTTTTTGTTGTTTAGTACCCTTTTCTTCTTACTAGGACAATTTTTATTGCTCCTAGGTAATTTTTCTTCTTATCCACACTCTCATAAATAATTATTTTTGAAAATAATTATTTTATTAATTTTTCCACTATACAAGGACATTATTTGTCACTTGTTTCTTCTTTCTTCCACCTGGGGCATTTTCTATTGCGCTTAGGCCCTTCATTTTATTTTTTCTATTTTCTTCTATTCTCCACCAAATTTCAAAAAAATAGCAAAATATATATATATATATATATATATATATCACTTCAAAAATCCAAAAACAGGGTAAAATTTTTCACAAAAACCTAAAAAGTAAAAAACCTACAAAAATAGGTAACCTGTTTATTACGGATGAAACTTATGTCTTGCGCATGGTATTCTCTCCATATCCTACTAGTTTGTTTCACATCATCCTCATTTAATACGACTCGTAGATCTCCAGATTCACAACCATTCACAAAGCTAGCTGCTTGCTTCGTCTATACTTTGGGGCATGTTTTGTTTCCTAGTGTTGTTTCGTTGCGCACAAATCTTTCTACTTGGACCCAGTTTCCATTATCATTTCCCCTTGCATGTATCCTTGCATGGGGCATCATTTTTAACCCTTTTCATCAATCACGAACGTGTGGATCTCTTCATCTTGATAACAAAAAATTTGTACAACTATCTTGACCATTGTTGGGTTGGATATGTGCGTTCATACTTGTTTTCCCTGTTAAATGAGCTTGTTTCCTTCTCATATTGCATTGCATTATTGTATGTTGCATGGAGTTGGTATTTTCAGCAATGGATAATTGTTTGTAGTATGGCTTTTTATTTAGTAAGGACCGATGATGTAGATCTTTTGGCAATATGATGACATTGCAGTTGTTCCACTACAAAGGTTGGAGGCTAAGTTCTTCTCTTCACTTCTCCATATTTCTTCTACATCACTTTCCTCTCATCACTTTTTCTTTTTGCTTCACTTGGAGTATTCTACCCCTGACCACTCTTCTATCTATTTCTCACCTTTTTTGATCGTCGATCATCTTCCTTCATCACCCCATCAACACTCAAGTGGGCATCTCTCCCTCCTACTAATTTTTCTTCTATCCTTTCAAAATTTTCATCCATCTACTATCTTTGAAGTGGTGTCGCTTATGCCACCCCAAAAAGGGGCATATGCAGACACCCATAATTACACCTGAGTAATTTAAATACTTAAATTGCGCTAATTATCTCATTTCCCACAAATTGGTGACATATTGTCAAAAGCACCCATTTTTCTCTCCTCTCGTTGTTAATTAATTACACTACACTAATTAATTAATTCACCTATCCAACAATTACCCTGTTGTGAGGGTTTTTTAGTAATGTAAATCCCCCTTCTATTTATGGACCTGGATGTTGACTTATTATGAGGTCAAATAATTATCTTCCCCATGCATTTCCCCAATAGAGTGGGTGATTTGATTGAATTTAGTCCCCCCTTATATTTAGTCTAATTAATTATTTTTAGGATTAATTAGCTTCGGGTGTCATTTAACCAACGTAAGTCAAGATTTAATGGCCATTTAAAAACCTTCTATAGTAGTAAAGGATGATAATATTCCCTCTACAAAGTTTTAATAAGCTTCCACAGGTAGGAAGTAAAGGATGCTTGAAAAATCCAAGTGAGGAGGAACCTTTATCCACAGGAAAGATAAACCCAAGAGGGGGAGGCTAAACTCATCCTAGGAAAGAATAAATCCAAGCAAGAGAGATAAACCCCCTTAACCACAGAAGAGACTCAACATATGGATATAAGGCATGCTACAGAAGTATTGTATTGAATCAATGATCCATATGTGAGCTATATAAAGAGTCATCCTCATACCTTTATACTTATCACCTAAATTCTTGTGTAGTATGTGATGTTGATTATGAATTAAGAGGTCCTCTATAGCTATACTAGACTATAAGCTTGTTGGTACACTCGATGAAGATTATGATCATTGTAGTGAAAAGCCTCCTTCCATCAATCAAATTTGATAGATCCATAGAGGCTAGATATGTCCATTTGATGGGTATTGTCAAGGGAGGGAGTAGATGGGGAATGAATGAGTAGGATCTTAGTTTGAACTATGCTTTGAATGTCATAATGCAATAGTGTATGGTCTGACGTTGTTTAGAGGATATCATGACCTGGTGCTTAGATTTGGATTTAGCTTTGTGAATCTGAGACTCCCAGGTGTAAGTTTCAATTTCACTTGTCAGAGATGAACCTAACCAAGTACACACTTTATATTTGAGATGTTATCTCCATAGCATTCAGATGAAAAAAAGTCAGTGTAACAGATGAGGTGTCAAGTCAGATCTGATATTTAGTTTTATCTCACCAAACCTCCTCTTTAAGATTCATCATATATCATTAATAGGATATTACATATCTACTATATTTCATCATGTCAATGAGCATCTTCAGTGCCATCTTATGTAATATGGTTTATCCATGCAGTACATCTTGAAATCCATAATCTGAATATTTAGATGTGTGAAGATGGATCTCATGTATAATAGAGTCATCAAAAACATATGAAGGAGGAGGGAAAGGAGAAGGATTTTGATGTCTTGCATTGTGTATCTTAGGAGTAGATGAGAGAACTAAGGGATTATAATTGTGGATCAGGCATTAGGTATCTAATTGAGATTGTGTGGTATAGGGTTAATGAAGCTCAAGTCCTAGTAAAGTCATATTGGGGAGTAAATAACCTTCATCATCCATCTAAGTCCTTATCACTTCTCAACATACTAGATCAATTGGTAGGGCATGCCTCATGAGGAGATGATGATAGTGTTGAATGTCTATGAACAAGAGGTAGATTATAATTACTCCTGATGATGAAAAGAATTTATGCATTCTTATGACTAAGTGTAGCATAATAGGCATAAGGGGTCATGATAGAGTATAACCATCATCTCAATTCAAGGTATAGGGAGAGACATCAATGACACATAAACCAATGACAGATCTCAAGAATTCAACAAAGTGTATTTCTAAATGTGGTGACGTAAAATGGTGGAATGTCAGTAATAGTTCAATAATCGACTTTGTGTGAGAGAGGTTATAGAGTAGGATGAAAATAAGATATAATATATCTAGGAAGATCACAATGGTGTTTGATTATAAGGTTTATTTCATCAGGATCATCATCATGTCAAGATCATAAAAATATGAACCTAGGGGGTGATCAATGCTGAATAGGTTCTAAATAAGTTTGGCTTGTAGATATATCTACAGACATAATTTTTTTGATATTTTTATCAAGATCGACAATGGTAGAGGAATATTCAAAGGGGATGATGAAAAGCATAGGTGTTATCACCAAAAAATAAAACCCTCTATTTTTTCGTGAATTAATGGATGAGAAATCAATGTGTTTTTGGGCAATATGGGACTATCTCTCAAGTTGTGGGACTTGATACTTGAGACATAAACTCCATATGAAGGTTGGTTCCTATACTTATTTCTAATGTTGAAGTACTCCTTGGGAACTATAAAAACAACTACCTAATCCTATCTCTAACAATCTACAGGGACTAGGGGAGAGAGGAAAGATGCATGAGAAGGAGAAATCCTAAGCTAATAGGTTGTGATAAGCACTAAGAAGAGGGTGAAAAGACACTCTCAAATGAGTGGAAAATGGATGAGGAAAATGAGAGAAGAGAGAGGCCAAGACTTGAGAGCCACAGTACAAACCCAATACTTCATTTAAACATCTCATTCTGCTATGGAGACACAACATAAATGAAGCCCTGCAAAGTGAAAAAATACATACACAAACATACAATATAAATGCATGAAAAGGAAATAAAATGCAATAGAACACAAGGTCAGGGTTGAGATAATAGCCACAAAATTTTGATTATATTTCTTTAGGATGATGTACAAATCATTATATGTGAAGGGAAGAAGGCATAATAACACATTACAAAATCTCAAATATAAGACCTGACAAGTCATGAAAACATGTGTAAAAACAACTTTGACAGATTTTTCCTTTAGCATTCAAGATAGGATCCTCACCTTTACAAATGGGAATCATCTTACAATAAATAAAAGATGGTAAGAAGACAGGAGGGAAAACAAAGATGAGGGAAAAGAGAGGGAAACTTGTATTTCCCTTTTTAACCACAAAAAACATGCATTAAATGAATAAAACTAGGCATGGGAACCCTTATAATACCATTACCCCATGATAATTTTCTTGCATGAGAATGAATAGGCACCATACTTCATTAAATGTGGTGGTTGACCTACCTAGAACTACCTCTTTTAATGTTTGAATGTATTTCCTCTTTTTAACCCACCTACCCTCACCTAAATTTGAAAATCCAATTTTTTTTTGTAGAGGATGTTGATAGCTTTCCAACAGTACAAATTTTATGAAATTTGGAGCATCATAGCAAAAGATGTGGCCATGTGTATTTATGGGGCTCGGAAGGAACACGACTGTGTTCTTTGCGTGACTCCATGGTCCGTATGAATCATTTTGTTCTTGTGGTGTGGTTGGATTGGACTATCAGGTAACTCATTGTTGGGAGTAATTTTTCTATATGTGCTTTTCAGGATCACTTTTTCTGCAATGGTTACATGTATTGTGTTGGGAAGAGATTCGGATCTCAAGTGGAGTTGTGGAACAGTTCCACCTAGTTCATAAGTTCATGCATCGTTGCATCTGCCCACAACTCTATTTCCTCATTTCCACCTTGTTCCTCCATTCCAACTTTCAGCCACATGGCCGATTCAGAGAAATGACCCCCCGACGGAACGTTCCATTTGTTCCCTTAGTTTTTGCATCTCCTCTTCCACCTACAACACATTGCTTTCTTCTTCATTTTTTGCCTCAATGCGGATTGACTTCAAATGTGAGGAACCAACAATCCCATACAATTATTCTTCTCATGCCCAAAAATTCCACAATACACTCCTCCTTTCCTCCTATAGCTTAATCAATGATGCGGAGAACTTGAATCCCCGAGATAGTTGTTATGTCCATTCCAAAAAAACCCGAACTACCCGCAAAACATTGCAGAAGACCCAATTTTTTTATTTTTGGCAAATTTGTCTATCAATGGGCTAGGAAAGGAGGAAAGGAACATCCTAAACCAATTTTCTTTATTTTTATCATTTCATACTTTCCCAAGTCCAAATGAATATGAAATTTATCAAAATGACCTTAAGAGGGGTCATTTTGGATAACAAATGTGAAACACAAACTTTGTAAGAAGGGAAAGAGTATGAAGGATATGAAAGATGGAACACAAACTTCATGAGGTTAAACAAATGAAGAGTGTGGATGATAAGAAAGTGGAATAAAAGATGTTGTAATACGTAGAACAAATGAGAAAGATGTTTTGTTTAAGTTAGCCTCTACCTTATATTGGCTTGCATAAGGCGTAACTTCCTAAAATTAGTTCTCTTTAGGTGTTAGTAGTATATCCGAGCAAGCATACTACTATTGCTAGTTTTCAGCTTTACTTTACCCACTTTGATACAATGAGAAAGGATTTATCTCAAAGGATAGCATTGGGGTCACCACTATAGATATTTGTGACTCTAATCTCTCACAAAGGCATACTAGTCAATTGGGTGGGGGTAACCGTTCCATCAGCCAATTCCCTCAAGGCATTGACTACTTCAGGGTTCCTATGGTACTCCTCACAGCGATTTTTTTCCCCTGGACACGCACTTTCCATTGTTGGAGTCAGAAGAAGGGAATAGTCTTGACTCTGAAAAAAAATTAAAAGTTAATTTTATAAAAAAATTAAAAATGTGATAAAGGGGTTTGTTTGAATCGATCAATGGAAACCTATAGTTAGTAGTTTGAAAGTTTTGACAACCTTTTTTAGAAATGGTCCTGTAAACAATTGATTGGAAATTTTTCTTGCGCTAGACAAAGAGAAAACACGAAAACAAGAAAATAAATGCACATTTATTATTTTCATGATCTTTTGTACAAGCACGAGAAAAGAGCATATGCATGGTTTATTGTGATTAGCCTCACAAAATTGAAAAAACAAAACGAAAAAAAAAATCCTCCAAAAATCATTAGTTACATTACAAAATTGTTATGTTTGCGAAATGGCCTAAAAAGTGAATTAATCAGACAAGAATGCCCATCAACCCCACATTATCAATTTTCACCATTAGTCCATTTAAGCAAAATTAATGAAAAAAATAATTAAATGGCCTAATTAGTTTAAAGACTTGATTTGGTAATGTAATTAATTTATTGATTAACACTAACTAATTAACTAATTAAAATAAACTAACTAGCCTAAATAAACTCCTAAATAAATCATTAATTAATAATAATCTATTTAATTTTAAAAAATAAAACTAGGCATGACACTAAGATTAAGCCTAAGTTTAAAAATCAAATAAATTAAATAAAATTGAAACCTAAGTTAAACTTAGGTTAATTGTGGCCTAAATGAAATCCTATAAAAAAAAAAAAACTAAAACCCCTAAAAATATAATGTTTTTGCGAAGGGGGTCAAGGTTTATTTTTTAGGGACTCAACGAAGACAAGGTTTGAGGTATGTGTGCTCGAGTGTTGCAGCAGAAGGAGTGATGGCTCGGTGTAGGATGGTGGTGGGAGAATGATGGCTCTGCGCGGAGACAGGGTAGTATGGGCAGTGGTCAGGTTGCAACTTGGTGGTGACCAAGTGCAACTCAGTGGCAACATAGTGGAGGGAGGCATCGAATTAGTGGTAGGTCGGTAGAGAAACGATGCACATGTGGCTTGGGAATGACATGGGATGTGATGAGCAACAAGGATAAGGGGTGAGTAGGGTGTGGGTTGGGCTCAGCTTGACTGAGTCATGGAAGATTCAAGCTATGGGGTAGGTTAGGTCAGTGGGTGATGGTAGGAAGCTCGGTGATCCATCACACCAATCTCTAAGGTAAGGATGGGTGAGTGAGGGGTATCTTGGTGGGAACTCAACTGAGATGCCAAGTTAGGGGTGAGGGGTAGCTAGGCAGGGAACTTGGCACGCCATCTCACCGAGTTGTAGGGTGAGTTAGGGGGAACTTGGCCATGGTGTCGAATTAGCGTAGTGAGGGATGGTAGACTGGGGAAGGGACTTGGTAGTAGCTCGTTGATCTTGGTAGATTGTAAGGGATGTGAGGATAGTTAGGGAGTGTAGTAGGGTTTGGATGGGCTTATGTATAAATTTAGTTAGTTTCTTTTTTAACAAATATTTTCAAAAACCATCACTAAATTTAGTGATGAAACACTTTTTTTTCAAATGCTTTTAAAATTGATTTCTACAATCAAAAATTACAGTAAACACCTCAATCACCATAAAACAAGTGTACGAATTACAACAAAAAAAAGTTATTATATTTTTTTGTTTTGATTTTGTAAACTCTCACTTTTGCTATCAGATTCTCCAATGCATCCTGTAAACACAGCAACACAACAAATAGAAAAAACACATCAAATACAAAATTTTAATCAAATAAAACCTCATTCAAACCAATGTTATTGATAATTAATATTTGCATTACAATATAAAGGAACAATGAAACAAAAATGAAGGAAATGTGAGTGAGTCACACTAGGTGTGCCAGGATGTAAGAAATGAAAATTACCAGAAAATGAAAGATAAATAAAATAAACACAGCAATACCTCTCTTGGAAATTTCTTGCAAACCTGAAGAAGATTTCTTGAAGCACTTGGGCTTGCTTAATCTTTTAGAATTGTATTATTGTGGGTGCTCTTGATAAATTATTCAAAGGATAAATGCAATGTTATGAGCTTGGATACACAAGGATGCAGATCTCAAATTGGTAGAAGTTGGCTATAATTTGCATAAGCTTCAAGGGATTTTCTATGGATTATTAAAGAGGATATGGCCTTCTTTTATAGTTAAGGGTAAGGCCATGAAAATTTGATCAAAGTTTGATTGACTTCTAGTATCATGAATGCATTTCTTGAAATAGCAAGAAGACTTGGCATGTGCAATTACAGATTTAAAGGGGCAATGGACATTTGGATTGGCATAATTTACATCTGGGAAGGTGGTTTTACGTGTAATTCACCTTCCCCCTTATTTCTATGATTATATAAGTGGAGTTGACTGGAATGAGCAAGTGGAGTCCAAGTGGAGTTCAAATGATTGTTTGTCTAGGAAAATATGTGTATTTTCCAAATTAAGTAACTAAATTACTTAGCTACAATGAGAAAGATAATTAATTAATCATTTATTTAATGAATGTTAACTAGCTTAGATAAGGTGGTGTTATGAACTAATTTAATTAATCCCAAAATGTGTATGTACATGAATTTATTTAATTAATTAATCAATCATGAGGGGATGAATAATAGGATGTGAACTGGGGTAGTACTAGAAATAAGTATGTGAATTTGGGGTGTCTACAATACACTTTATGTCAAAGACTGGGCACCATATGAATTTAATGAATTTTGACTTGTGCTTTAAGCTACTCAATCACTTCATAGAATATAGAGTGTTTTCTGAACCAAAACAAGGACCAAATCTACGGGTGTTTTCAACCCCACTTCTCTCAAATTTATAAGAGGTTGAGGGATCTCTTTACCATCGTGGATTGTGTCATTCTAGAAACCAAATTTCACAAGTTGGATTCCCCTCTTTTCCATGTTTATTTGGTAGGTCCCCACAGTCATTTTCTCTATGTTTGTAGTTTTCCATGAGGGTGTGTTGATTGAGCAATAATGTGATTCCCAACCTAGCCCTCAAGTTGCGGAAAAAGTGATTGTTTTACCATGTCATTTTCTAACCCCGCTTTTGTTTCAAGAACCCCTTTCAATCCATTTCCAACCCTCTATATACAATTTACAACCAATTTTTTGCTCGTACACAATCACCCTTGGACTTCCCTATTCAAGACGTTTATGTTACGAATGTAAAGAAAAACCAAGCTTTAACTACCATGCATGACATTAATCCCATTTTTCAAAATAATCATATCATGCATTGTAATATTGGTTGTGCTTTTTTTTGGAGTTATGACTCTTCTAATTCTAATTTTGACGTTGAAATTATTGTTATAGGAGAAGAAGATGAGGTGCGTAAAGAAGGAATATGAGGAGACAAAATAATCCACGCACTTTGAACCTGCATGAAGTTACATGTAACCCCATATTGAACATCAAAAATAGGTGAATGAGTTTCTTGAAGACCACCCTTGGGGGTAAAGTGAGCACAATAGTTTAGATGAGTTGGATGATGTGGGTCTTGCAACTATTGATGATGCATTTGACACACTAATAAAACTAATTGATGCCCTTAGCTTCATAATCTCCATGATATCACATTTAATGTGCATAATTATGTCAAATACATCTACTATAATAAATTTGTCAATGTCTAGGGCATCCTTTATGAGTCTCCTTTGCCACTTATAGTTTTTATTCTTAATTCTACTCCTTGTGTGGAAATGGTCAAACAAACTATACTTTACCAATATATTCAAATAGTTCTTAATCAAGTAGAAAGCATGTTTGTACTATCATCTATTCAACATGAGCCACAGTCAACATCATGTAAATTGAATTCAAAAGTTTCTTCTCAAGCATTACAATCGAAACAAGTAGTCCCACAACCTAAGGTTAATGCAACATAATCTTCAATCTCACACAATACTCCATCCATGCATGTGCCTCCATCAATGGTACATCTTACACATTCTCCTACATCATGAAATTCTAATATTACGATGCATAATCCCATTTCAGACTATCACTCAAGAATAATTCTTGATTCTCCCTATCCATATTACTTGGTCATCAGATGTCTCACCTTCAAACAATTTCAAACAAACACAAATATGAAAATCGAAAAAATTAAAATATTTTGAAAATCCAAAACACTTCTAATTATTATAAAATTACAAAATAATGACCTGAGCATAGCTTAAGATACTAATTTTCTACTTTACATATGTTGTTTCTCACATGATTTGATAGATAACATATTCTATTGTATATGCACATGTATTTCACAAGGTGTATGAGTGTATTATAATGTTACACAAGACTCTACATGCTTTCATTTGTTGGATTTCCCTATCACCTAATGGGCTTGCTAATCTAAGGCATTTTCTACACTATCAAGTGATATTGTCCTATTTATTATAGTGCATTTAAAATTTTGGATATGTTTCTATTATATCTTATGTATGTTATTCATTCAAATGTTTGGGACTAACACATACAGACTTGCTAATTTGGAGGCATTTTCTACACTATCATGTCCTATTATTCTATTTATTACACAATATTTTTCACATTATGGTTATGTTTGTATTATGTATTCAATGAATGTTATTTATCCAAATGTTTGGGACTATTAAATGCAGACTATACAGAACTCATATATCTTGTTTTATGCACCTATTATATGTTTTCTATCTACTGTTACACAATGGAATGTGTATTTTCTTGTCTTATGTGTGTGGCCCTTGGCCTATATATGTGTGTGCGGCCATTGGCCTATGTATGTGTGTGCGGCCCTTGGCCTATGTGTGTGCGACTATTTGGTATCCCTTCATTATGGCTTCAATTTCCATTTCTTATGTGGCCCTTGACCTATTTTGACCGTATGACACTTGTGTTTCCCTTCTATGTTGCCATTCAGCCTTTCTCTATGACATTATACAAGACTTTATTTGTGATCTTATGTGTTTTTTTCTTGTTGTGTGTTATCTCTTTATGTCATGATGTCTTTCATGCACTCTCTTGCACGGCCTATTCTAAATCATGACCATCTAAAATTGCCTTCTAAATGTTCCAATGATGAATATACGTTATATCTACCATGCACACATTTCAATTTATCTTGAGCCAAGTGCTCTATAATCTATCTCACTCACCTTCAAAAAGGGAGCATTCAATGAAATTATAAGAATATTAATACAATATAGGCACGAGAATAGTTTTACAAGGTTGCATACATGAACATGTATAGTTTTTACACAATGTCAGTACCATACATCCTAGACAAAACCATGGGATGATAGTGTCATATGTTGTGATAGTTTTGTCTAAATAAATTTCAACAATAAAAAATACAAATTATCATAAGACTCAAGTTACAGTGGTTCAAACAAGAAATCACTTATAGAATTAATATTACTATATAGAATCACTGGATTTAATGGCAAAATGCAAGGGGCATGTTTTCAAAATACAAATTTCTCAAATTATGGGTCATCATCTCTTTTGAACATTTCAATTTCAAGAGTTTCAAGACATTCAAGAATTACAAACCTAAATTTGTCTACAACGGTGTGGTTTGGGCACATTGGGTTCAATGACACTTGTTGGTGCTTGAATTAATCTCGCCCCTATTTGTTTGAGATTTGTCTTCGATATCTATTGTGTTTTCTATTTTCCCGTGGGGGTGTGAGTTGATATTTTGGTTCTCATGTATGTGGATTTGTCTTTCCTCTTTTTTGGTCGAGGATCATGTTTGGATATGTACTATTTATTTGAAAATTCTCACGGGAAACCAATTGTGATTTAGGTCTGAAATCTAAAGGATCACCTGTATAAATGTTCCTTGGTCATGTCTCTATTTTTCATTTTTGTCTCATTTCCCATTGGTACATGGAAGTTCCCAATTGAATGTGGTATGGTGGGTGTAACTTGCAAACTTATAACTTTCTATTGCATTCACAAAATGAAAATTCGGTCCCGTGACCCGATGAATATTCTTCAAATATTTGCAATCATAAAGGGGCACAAAAAATTTTCAATTCACCTCTAAAGGTGTACACTTGTCGCAAAACTAAGTGGATGCGGGGAAGCAGTGCATGATTGTATTTTTGCACACTAAGGAGAAAAATTATAAAAGTGTAAAAAGGTTCCGAGACCCGCAAAGGACACGTGGCTCTTTTTTATGCAAGGAGTGGGGAAGTGGGTCATCAGAGAACTTTGACACTTTTGGTTTTAAATTGGAAAGGGAATAAAATTACAGAAAGGGCCCGCAGTTCTGCTATCACTTAAATGTGACCATGTGTCAAGCCCATGTTGAAAGTCAAAAGTGGATGGGCAGGTCAAATGGCTGAAAGTGTATGAGTTTTAAAGCATGGAAAAAATACAAAAAGTCTCCCTGATCCTGCATTAACGAAAGACTTTTCCACGTGGATGGCTCATTTTTAAAATTGAAAAAGTGGAATGAATGACCACGATGCATTGCATTTATTTCTGCCACCATCAATGCATTTTACACAAATCAAGGACATATTTTTAAAAAATTTCAAGTGTTTCGATCCTTTATTATCAAATTTGTTGAGATCTGAGTGCCATTGTTGATATTTACATTGTGCAATAGCGTGAAATTTGATTGTGGAGCTTGTTATGAGAATCAGAGATCAAAAGACAGTCAGATTAAAGTTGAATGGTTCAAGGATTCACGTAAAATCGGTAAGAACTGAAAACTCCTGTACTTTTCATATTATTGGCAAGAAAGTTTGAGGTAAAGTTAGGGTTTTCAAGGATGAAGACCATGCCATCTTCATTCTCAGTTTCATTCTGGGATTACAAGTGATTTAGACAAAATTACAGACACATACCTGATGAATGCTAACTTAGAGGAATTTCTTCAGTGATTAAATGGCCCCAATCAAAGTGAGTCTTTGAAAGAAATTAAGGATAGCCACATCACTTTAGCTGGTGTTATCCCACCATTGGTTCAGTGCCCAGAATTGGTATGGCATTGTGCTATGAATTATGACCTGGAGAAAAGGGAAGTATTAGACAGAAGTGGTGATGTAGTGTTGACATTGACACCTGCGGCTATTAGAATAATGCTTAAATTTCCTGTAATCACAAATCCAATCACCATTGGTATCAAATTAGCTTTACAGGATTATGAAAAGAAGAAAAAATACTATGCTAAGATCATAAATACAAAATGGCTCCTCACGGAGAAAAAGGCAACAACTAGAATCCTAAAAGGCTAGTTAGGGAAAAATTTGTTGAAGAGTCTGAGGATATTATTCTATTATTAAGTTGAATGGCGGGGTTGGAAACTTCAAATGAATTCAAGGAATGGATGTGTACCTACATGTGGATCATTTTTGAAAGAAAAGGGACCATCTATTGGGATACTTTTATTACAGAAGCACTCCATAGTCACATGGTTACTTTAGCAACAAAAATTGAGATGGGTGACACTTCAGAGCTGGAATTCTACATGATGACCTACCTAATTTACAATGTTGTAGGGCATAGACGTTTCCCAGGTTTGTTACCACGTGTTGATTTTAAGCAGTGCCAAATGCATGAGATTTTTCCTCAACTGCAGCTGGTCAATTGGAGTGGGAATGTGAGGTTGGTCAATGATGCTTTCTTTTCCCCAATTATTTGTCTTTTCAAACCAGAGTGGGGGCAATATAGAATTTCTGAGTAGGCCAGGAAAGTAATTTTGGAGTATGGGTGTTACTTCATTCAATACAAGAAATTCACATACATAAGGGCTAGTGGTTTTGAAGGTAAACCATGTAAATTGCCTAGATATTTAGATGATAAATTAGCTTTATGTGAATTGGTAAGGAAAATAACACATGTTCACAAACTGATTTTTGGAAGACATAAGACAAATATTAAGTTCCCCATTATAATTGGAAGGTATTCATGCCCTTCAATCATAAAATCCAAACTGATTGAGGATGAAATGAAGAATTTTGATATGGAAAAGTTTGAGGCAAGAGCCAATTATGATATTAGATGGGTATTCACTAACATTGCAAATAATTTTGAACATGAGCCTCATTTTGAATATTATTGGATGAATTGTAGGGATGAAGAAGAGGTCAGGCTAAGATATTTCTCTAGAATGACCCTTGCACAAATCATAGATTTCAAAATTACAGTTATCCCAGAGGGAATTGTGGATGATCCACATACAATAAGTAAATATTACCTTGATCAGAAGGTGGAAGGACAACCTATAGCCCCTCTAAATTGGAATGAAATAGAATCTGATGATTCTTACATATGGATAACTGATGTAATGAGGAGGACTATAAATTGGTTAGCCCAAAATAATATTGATCTGTCAATCTAGAGTACAAGAGTTCTAAATAATTTCAGAAGACTTGGGTTGCTTAGTTGATGATCTTCCACCCTTGAGAGAAGGTGCAAACAAAATTGATCCATTGGGAGGAAAGGATCCTCAAGCTACCATCAAAGAGACCCACTTCCAAACTGATAGATGAATGGACCTCAGCTACTAGTGGGACCGACACCTCTATATCTAGTTTGAAGCAAAAGACTGAGGAAATGGTCCTCAAATCCATGGAAAATGATCCCATTACTTTTGCAATGCCAATTCAAGAAAAGGGGAAAGGTTTGGCATCTCATGGGGTTCCTCGGGTGTTTTTCCAAAACCACACAGTGCTGAACAAATTAATGAGTGGAGCTATAACAAGTGGTCATTCTCAGTCTAAGCTACATAAAGAAGAGTGAAAGGAAGCACCATGACTTGAAAAGTTTGAAAGGGCACACAAGAAACACAAGGTGGTATATGAGCCAGTTTTGGTAAGGGTGGGTTCCCACACACCCAAAAAACACAAACATAGAGATATGGTAATTGATCCTCCTGAGTTTGAAAGGAATGATGTTTTTTAGGCACAACATGTTGCATCACTGCCACAAGTGGAACAATCAGAGCCTTTGTTCCCACCTTTGTCTTTGGAGGAAATAACAATGAGAAGCACTCAGGATCAAGTAACCCAAGAAAATGTTGCAGCTAATCTAGTAGACAGCCAATTTTTAAGTCCAGGTATGAAAACATCTGAGACCCTGCTCACTAAGGATGTAAATATGCCTTCAGTTGAAACATTGCATGAATCTACAAAGACTCAAACTGATGTGATTGATGTTGATACTGGTGAAGAATTTTCTATATTAGATGCACTTGATTTATCTATGAGTGAACCAATAATGACACCAGTAGATGGCCTTCAAACAAATAAGGAATTGGAAAGGACTACTCATGTACTAACCAGTGAAGAGAAAATCCAAGCAACAGAAGCTTCTTATACACAACAGGTGGTTTCAGAATCAGAAAAACTAGAGTTTCTTGGTGGAGAGGACATTAATGTAGAGATATCAGTGGATGAGATTATTCCCCATTCTCTTAAAGTTACTAAAGTTGATGATCTTTGTCAACTATAGGAAAATCTATCTTTGAAGAGAAAACAGAAATGGCACAAGATGCAACTGCTAGAAATAAAATCATTTTGATACTGATATACAACATCTATATGGGAATGTGAAGTTGGCATCAGAAGAACAACCCACCATGACATTACCTGATGTATCATCAAAACATGAGGATAGTAGGATGTCAACTCAGTAGATTTTGGGGAAGGAAGAGCCTGCAAGCCAATCATTGGTACAAGAAAATTTTGGGGGAGAAATTGAGTCTAATGTGGCATCAATAGGAGAAATAAGGAAGGAATCTCCCTTAATTACTGATATAAATCAAGAAAAGAATGATCAATCCCAGGTTCTAGACCAAGAAGTAGGACAATTGAAAGAATTGTCAGCACAGGGTGAGAGTAGCAAAGTGGTTATTGAAATAAATGAGGAAGAGTAGGAAAAATCACTTGCTCAGGATGAACAAGGGGTGTTCAAACAATTGGTGGTTATCCGCGAGAAACCCCAACAGGAATCATAAGAAGAAAAGGCTGGAACAAGTCTTGAAAAAGGATGGATTGGTGAATTAATTTTGAATGAGGAAAAGGAGGTCCTCCCTATTCAAGCCATTGACCTTACTGCTTTGTCTTTTCCAAAGGTGGTAAGAGCCTCAAAAAGGGCTAGGATTATCACCAAAAATCACACTGATTCATTAGGAGCCAAAACTCTTGAAATAACAATCCCTTTTGAGGGAAAAACTAGAGAAGATGTGACAACTAATGATTATAATGTTCAGATCATTCCTTTAGGGAAGCCCTCAAGAGACCAACTAAAACAAGGAGTATCTGAGGTAGTGAATGACCTTTTGCAAAAGGTGGATGAAGATAGGGTGACAAAAAATTAGTTAAAAGAACAGGTTAAAGCCTTGAGTTCTAGTTTGCAGTAGTTGATTGGGAAACCTAGTCACACTCAAGAAAGTGCCTCTATAGATACCCCTGAGGGAATGGAAAAGATTAACAAAGCTGTCAAGAAGGTCCAGCCGGTGGATACATGGATTGAAAAATTAACCAAAAAGGGAAAAGAAGCAATTGAAGAAGCTAGATCAAAGTATGAAGAGCTCAAGAATAGACTCAATGAGATTGATGAGATAATTGAACAATGTGACAATGAGATCTTCTACTTTGAGGGAATTTTTCCCAAACTAGACCGCATAACCTAGCTCAGTGATGAATTGGTTGACAAGGAAAACATTGTGCCAGTGGAATTCAAAGGAAGTCAGCATGCCATAGAAGAGTTATCAAAAATCAGAGTGGAAACCTTGAATGGGATCAAGGAAAAGCTTGAAGTCAAAATAAATTGGGTTGATGACACTCTTGATGCCATTGACGTGAAATTAGAAGATATGGTATCTGATAAATTCAAAAAGAGTTACGGGGATCTGAAGATTGAATTTTTTCTTAACTCTTTTGAAAATAATATTCAGAAGGATGATTTCTCCTATGAAATCATTAAAACAATGAGAAAGGTTGAGAACAAAATTACAGAATTAAAGGCCAGGCCATTGGAGTACAAACAGAAGATGAGCCATTGCATAGATGCAATAGCTAGGAAAACACTAATCTTCCAGCATCACACTGGACCAGATGAGGATGAGATAAATGAGTTGTTCCAAAGGTATGATGCATACATGGCAAGGTTTCCAAAGGAACAAGATGCAGAAATGGAAGCTGAGGAGGAAAAGAATGCAGATATAAAAGATGATGAACAAGCTTAGGCGTGTTGTTCCTTAAGCTGTATTTTCTTTTCATACTTCTTCTCTAAACTGATGCTTTAAACTGATATTTTTGTTACATTGGATGTAATTATTATTCTGAACTTTATTGTTTCCTTATATCAATTGTAAAGTGGAAGAATGCAGTAGTTTCATATTGACTTAGGTAAAATTTTACATACATTTGGATAAGCATGTAAACTATTGATATTTTTGTGCTTCTTGCATTTTGAATAAGGAACAAAATGGGGTTCTATAGGGGCCCCTGCCCATGATAAAGAAAGATATATACATGCCAAAAGTAGGGACAATAAAAGGAAAGCAATATTCAGACATTTTTCAGTCCTGCTTCAAAATTTCCTCCCAGTAGGGGAAGCTTGTTCAAAATTTTAATCTTTCTCAGCACAAATTCGCTTGAACCTTGTGTTATCTAAAAAAATATGACTAACCCTACTAAGTCCCAGGACATTCCCATGTCCATTAATGATTCCAGAGTCATTCTAGGATGACTCATGATCTGTTTGAGCTTGATTTTCTTCTGTTGTGACGATACCCAATCCAGAAGATCCAAACCACCTGTGAAGAATGTCATTTTCCCTTTCCCCTTGTGAAGGGTCAACTTACTAGGAGTGGTTTGAGAGGGGACATCCAGGGTGATTGGAAGGGAAAGTACTACACTTTGTTGATGGGGCAGATTGTGAGGTCTTGAGCTTGACCCAGTCTCCCACTTCCTTGTGAGGGGTGGATTGTCTCTCAGAGAAGGAATGGGTTGAGGTCCCAAAAACTCATGCTCAGAATGAGGAGCATGATGCATTAAATGGGTGGATGACCTGAATTGTAAATCTTCCCCTGTTGTCCCAAGTAGAGGAGATTGCTTCTCTTGAATGGTGAGTAGATAATGATTGATCTTCTTCTCCATCTGAGATAATGATTGGAAGTTGAGGATGTGGTTCACCCTTTCTCTTACCCGAAGATGATGTTGGCACTGAACCTGGTTATAAGGACACAATCTCTATTGTTTTTTCTCCAGAGAGTTGATCCTCCACTCTAACTCATCCACTTTGTGAGAAATGACAGGCATGGTGTCAATAGAGGATTTTTCATATAGCACATATGATTCCTTGGGAATATCCTTCGATACAAATCCTTCATCACATAAAAATGGGCATTGAAAATCAGTTTTCCCAGATACTTGGGGTCTTCTCTCGACCCAATATCTCTTTAAATCTTCAGGATTTTTCAGATGTTCCCATCTGAAGAGATGAAAGTACATAACTTGAAAGGCTACAAACACAAGATTAATCCTAATCAGCCTTGTAAGAAGTGCTAATCAGACCTGTCGATATGTCAAAGGTCCTCTGGTATCACCTACACACTCTATGTCAAAATAGGGCCCTAACAAAGGCTTCATCAGGACCACTCAAGTTGAATATTTGATTTAAATCTTCTGAGGAAATTTCTTTCAGACTGTGTGCTATAGTTACCTTCGCCATTTTTCTGATAAAATTCTTTATATTCAGAATAAGAAGGGAAATACATAAAGGTAATGAAGTAGAACCAAGTTTTATAGTGAAAAGGGTGCATATGGTTCTGATTTAGAGAAATATTTCCCATGAGATGAGGGATATTTTTCTCAGTTCACACGAGAAGGATTTAAGAGTTGGAAGGGATTAGGAATAAGTAGAACTGGTGAATCAATATGATTTGACAGGAACCTTGTGTGGAAATTAAACCAGTGAGACATGAAATAGAGTGTGTAGCACCCAAGATGGATTCTTGAAAGGTAGATGAGGATATATGTCATATCAGAGTCATCTGGAAGTGCTCAGAGGTCATTTGAAATGATTATCTAATCAATATGAGGAAAAATGATTAAAATAATTTTCCAGAAATGATGACCTGATATCCCAGTCGAGCACAAGTGGAACCAATTGAAAAGACTCACATTTTGTACACCTGGTAGCTTAAAGTAAAACTGTTAAATGACATGTTCTAGAACAAGTATTGTAAAAGGGAATATTCCTAGGAATGTTTGTGCTTTTGGGGGAAAAAAACTTCAAAGGATAGAAAGTGAATTGAGTGATATAAAAATGCAAAGAATAATCGTGAAAAAGGGGGGTTAATTTTCTGAGAGTTGTTCAAAGAAAAGAAAAAGAGAGAAAGTTGAGAGAAGCCATTTTTCCAAAGAACCTATCTGAGAAACCTATTATTTCCTGTGTGTCAAATTTTTGTCATGTGTGTCTCTATATTTGATCATGTCAAGATGGTTGCAAGTGTCCAGCCATTGACAAGCTTTGAGACTGTAAATATAACTTTCCCTTGCTGATCAATTTGAAGAACCTTGAATAAATCATGTTAATCATGAGCATAGTTGTGTCTGCTTTCATTTTGAGATATCTTCAAGTAGTTATCCATGTTCCTGTTGCAATCTTATGTTAGGAGTTCCTCTGAGTCACACAAGATCTCATCCTTGTGATAGTATTGTGGCATTTTCAATTACATCATGAAGAGTTTTCATTTCATGATGCAATAAACAATTTAAATTCACTCTACTTTCATTTTATGCTGGTACAGATTGTTTGTTAGTCTATGAGTGTATCTTAGGCATGATGAATCAGGGATTTCTGATGTTTAATTGAGTCTTTAATATGAGTTTTTGTGTTGAAGTATTAAAGAATGTGTGAAACCGTGTGTTTTTGGGCTTCCATGGATACACAACTTCTGGTTGAAGGATCATTTTGACCATTTCAAGAATTTTTGTCATTTTACTTGGTAGATGTCCCAACATTTGTTAAAATTTCCCAAGAATTTGGTATAATCAACTTTATCCTGCTTAACTTCCCAACAAAAAATTATACATTAAGTGATGAATCTTACAAGAACTCCCCTACTTGCACTGTGTATCCATAAATACTAAGGAAATTCATTGATTTTTCCATCCTTTAACCCAAAATATGTAGGAGCAATCAGGTTTTATCATTGTCTTTAGTAACCTGGACCTTGTCTAGAAGACATCTTCATTCTCTAGGGTGACAACTCATGAGAGTTAGATTATGTTGCATTGACCATGTTTTCTCAAGGTTTCCTTTGAATATTGAAAAAGGAGAGTCAAATATTGTTGATCCACTGATATCCTTCACCAACACAGGTTACAAAATGGGTCCTCTCACCCTGGTTGAAGGCACAACCTAAAGTAGTAAGGGTAGGTCAAACCCTTAGTATGGTGTTATCCAATTCTTCCAAGCCCAAGTGACAAAGAGTCAGTTAAATCCTTCCCCGAATACAAAATGACTCATATTCTGATCTATCTATCTCTAAGCATCCTTCTCAACTTGTGATGCTACTCGATTTCAAAGGGAGAATCAATTTGGGTACCAACACCGATCTGGTGCCGTTGTCGAGGAATTATTTGTGCAAATACATATGCATATTGACCTCTGGTAATGATTCTTATATGATTTGAGTGCAAATATGTTGTTTAAATGTTATCCTTTGTTAATATTTGTAAGGATTGTGTGAGATCAGAAGTTTATTGTGTAGTATTTTCTGGTTTTAGAAAATGTTGCACTAGATTGTATTGATAGTGATAAATATTGACAAAGGATGATCAGATCCATTGAGCTTTGTAGAAATTGAGTATTGATAGACATTTGACAAATTACTTACAGTGCTTTAGCATATATAAGGTGAAAATCCTTGGTGGTGACTCCATGTCAGTTTGAATTTTGGTAATTACCAGTGTCTTAATCTTTGTCAAGTAATTTTTGTCTTTGATATTTGCAAAGATGGAAGGAAGAAGGTATTTCTTTAATAAGGATCCTACTAGAAGATTGTTTCCAGAGCTTGGGAAAACAAATCCAAAGGGAAGACAAGTCTGGAAAGCATTGGGGGATCAAGAGTCAAGCGAGAGAGAAATACCAGTTGTGGAAAGTGACCAACCTATAGTTGAGGATTGTCCAATATCTTCAAATAGTTCAGAGTCAAGTAGTCCTCATATAAATTTAACTACTCCAGTTGGTGAGGGGTCATCATTTGTATCTAGGATAAGTGTTCCTCATTTCTTTCCTTTATCACTTAAAACTGATAGGGTAGTTTGTGAAACCAAGTCACTGGAGGATATTTACTTTGAAGATCATACACCTATGTCCCAAATATCCCTTATCCCACACCATTTTAATTATCCTATAGGATCACCTTCCCAAAATAACATGGCTCATCCTCCACCTAGACCTCCTTTTGTTGTCAATACATTTGGACCAATAAATTTTAGAGGAATGGTTGGGTATCCTAATGTTGTACCTCAAGATGTGAGAAATAGGTTGCCTAAATTTCAGGGAAATAATGCCATCACTGGTGATCAGCATTTGAGACTCTTCATTAATATGATGGAATATTTTGAAATTGAATATGAGGATGTGTATATAAAACTATTCATTCATACTCTTGAAGAAGATGCACGTGATTGGTACAAATCATTACCAGATAACTCAATAGACTCATGGAATGAGATGAAGAATGCTTTCAGGTTACAATATGGTGATAAGACTGACCCGAGATTTCTCTTATCTGAGTTTGAGAATATAAAAAATAATCCCAATGAGTCTGTCCAGGATTTCAATACCAGATTCAACAAGACTTTAAATAGATTACCCATAATTTTGAGACCTAGTGATGAGTCTTGCCTAATTAAATATTCTGATGTGTTTGACAAGAAAGTTTCTTATTATTTGAGAGACAAGAACCCTGGAACGTTAAGGTAGGATTTCACCATGGCCTTGCAAATTGAAAAAAATATCAAGGTAGTTGGGAAACCCCCTAAGAGGGAGGGTGTCAAATTGATTAATCCTGACAGATTCAGTCAAACAAAGTAGTTGATCTGGAGGAAGTTGTGAAGACTTTGGCTGGGGAAGTTAAATAATTATCTTACAAGCTGGCCAAAAAAGAAAAGGGAATAGGATAGAGTTCTCAGGGTCATCTTAAACCACAGGGCTAGGATAGATTTGGAAATCATCCTAGGGGTGATCACATATTAGATGACAGAGGAAAGGGGCCCATGGGATCAGGTAATAAACAACCACAATCTAGAGAGAATAGATTGGTCCCTGATCCTTTGACTACTAGGGTTGCTACAGTAGAAGAGGCCCATGTTATTGATTGGTGTGATAAGTTTTTTTTGCCACATTCCCCATGTGATTTAAGTAAGGAAGTTGAAGAAACAAATGATGATGAAGCTTATGGTGATGTATGTATGATGGAATGCCCTGAAAATTCACAACAAAGAGCCACTTCAACTGAGTTAATAAGTGTCAGAACTGTTCAAGGTTTTTGGGATTGCATTCACCAGGTATTACCTCTCCCTCCTAATGATGATGTTGAAATTGATATGGTACAAGAATTTGACTTTCCTAATCATGACTTTGAATATTTGAGGGCTTTAATGATTAAGAAATATGATGGGGGAATACCTTCTGAGGAAGATAGGAAACTTTTGATGAATGTAGTAGTTTCTCAGGAAAAGGAATATAATACCAGAAGTAGAGTTGTCAAAGGGGGAGGTCCTCAAGCTAAACCAAAAACTCCACTTCTCACTAATATCCCAAAGAAACCCCTTAAAAAGGATACACTTAACAAAGGCCCTGTTACTCCAAATAAGGCTTGTACCCCCACTCATGCCCAAACTGTAAAGACTCTCATACCACCAGAAGGAGCCATAAATCTCCCTCCCAACATAGTCTTGCCCAAATATGTTCCCTGTGATATAGCCTAGATTTTGAGTCAGATCAAAGTTACTGTGCCTATTGTTGAATTTCTCAAGATCCCTGAGCATAGAAAAAGGGCATTTGAATATTTGGGATTTAAAGAGGAAATGATAACCCAAGGAAAAAATGTGAGTGGTGTGGATGTTCCCCCTATCATCGCAGAGCTGGAAGTACCACAAGCCCTGGAAGAATTTGGAGAATCACCTGAGGTATATTTGGGTACTTCACTTGTTGAGTCTCAGCTTGATGTAGATCCTTTTTATACTACTTTAATCATCAAGGATAGGTTGGTGCACAATTGTATGTTCGATTCAGGAGCCTCATGTAATGTGATGCCTCTTGAGGTAATGAATGAATTAAATATCAAAGTAACAACAGCTTTTGGAAAGTGCATTGCCATGGATTCAAGAGAAGTGTTAGTGATTGGATATGTTAAAGGATTGATAGTGCAGTTGGAAGCTTACCCAGGTAAGTGCTTAACCATGAATGTGGTCATTGTGGATTTCCTGGACAAATGGGGAATGCTATTGTCAAGAAAATGGGCTGCTAGTGTGGGGGGAAGTGTACAAATGGATATGTCATATGCAACCATACCAGTAGAAGGAAACCTTGTAAAATTGTATGGTGAAAAGAAGATGTTACATCTGATTGAATATCCTAACAATGCTTCTTATGAAGTATTATATGCAGATGTAGATGTTGATAATTTTGTTGGTTATGCAGATTTTAAGGAGCATGAAATTGACAAATGCAAAATGTCCTGAGAAGGTTGGTTCCCCTTGGATTTTGATGTTTGATGGAGCCTGCTCTAAATTTGGGAATGGTGTTGGTGTTGTCCTGATATCTCCAAATCAGGAAGAATTCAATTTTTCTTTTAAACTCAATTTTGAATGCACAAATAATATTACAGAATATGAAGCATTGCTTTTGGGTTTAAGGATTTCTTGGAGGTATGGTATTAGGGACATTATTGTTAAGGGGGATTCAGAATTAGTAGTCAAACAAGTTAGGAAGTTGTATGCAACCAAAAACCAAAGAATGAAACAATATAAGCATGTAGTTTGGGATTTTATTGAAATGTTTGACTCTTTCAACATAATACACCATGACAGAAAATATAATATTATAGCAGATAGACTGGCAGTATTGGGATCTAGGTTTGAAAATTGTACAATGTCTCCTTATTGTGAGTATGACATTGAAATATTGACAAGACCATCTGTCCCTGATAATGTCAAACATTGGCAGGTTTTTGAAGATGATGCCCAAATTCAGAGGTTTTTACAAAATGAAGGAGAATTCACAAATCAGAATGTGGATTGGGAGCCAATGGTTTGTGTTAATGAGGGTAAAGAGACCTTATTTGGTAAGGATATTATTCAATTAAAAACCAATACTATTCCAAGAGGTTTGGTTGCATTAGAGTCAAACTTTGATAATGTTGATCACATTATTAATAGACATATGTCTGCTTCAAGAGATGTTGAGGAACACAACTTAGGGATAGATGATAAACCTAGAAAAATATGGCTAGGTAGTAACCTGAGTAAAGAAGAAAAGAAATCATATGTCCAGTTGTTGAAAAAGTACCAGGATTTCTTGGCATGGTCATATTCAGAATTGAAGGCATATAGGGAAGACCTTTTCCAACATGAGATACCATTGGAGGCTAATGCCAAACCATTTAGGAAAAAGAAAAGACCAATTAATCCACTTATTTCCCTCAAAATGCAAGAGGAATTAAAGAAGTTAAGGGATGGAGGCATCATACAACCCACAAGGTATTCTTCATGGGTGGAAAATCTAGTACCAGTTCGAAAGAAGAATGGAGATATAAGGTTGTGTGTGGATTTTAGGAATTTGAATAAGGCATCAATCAAAAGATAATTATCCCCTTCCCAATATGGATAACATGTTGTAGTTGGTTACTGGCTCTGAGTTGTTGTCTACTCTAGATGTATTCTCGGGATATAACCAAGTGGTAGTGAAACAATCAGAAAGAATCAAAACCGCTTTCACTACTCCATGGGGTACTTATGTGTATGTGAGAATGCCATTTGGCCTGATGAATGTTGGAGCAACATTTCAAAGAGCTATGGATGTAGCATTCTCAGGATACATAAATGATTTCATTGTTGTATATCAGGATGATGTAACAATATTTTCAAGAAAGAGAAATGATCACCTGCAACACTTGGAGAAGATGTTGTTAAGATGCAGAGAATATGGTATTTCATTAAACCCTAAAAAATGTCACTTTGGGGTTCAAAAATTAAAGTTTTTGGGACATATTGTATCAAAGGAAGGGGTTGTGATTGACCCTGAAAGAGTGGAGGTTATTGGCAAGGTTCCTATTCCCAAAACTAAAAAGGAATTCAATCCTTCTTTGGAAAGATAAATTTCATCAGGAGATTCATTTCTAACTTTTTGAAATGACTATACATATCACAAGTATGCTAAAAAAGGATCAGATTATCAAATGGGAGGAGGAAGCCATCCAAGATTTTACTGGAATTAAGGAAGCACTGAAGAATGCTCCTATTTTGACAGCTCCTGATTACAAAAAACCTTTTTAAATGTTTTCCTTTGCTTCTGAGAACACCATTGCATCTGTACTATTGCAAAAGGATGAGGAAGGAAGTGAAAGGCCAATTGCTTTCTTTAGTAAAGCATTACAGGGGAAAAGTTGAAATACACTATCATGGAAAAGAAGGTTTTTTCTTTGGTTAGAGCTACAAAAAAATTTAGACCATATATCTTGAGTTCCAAGATCACAGCTTATGTTCCCCATACTATGGTCAAGGAAATCTTGTCAGAAATGGAAATCTCAAGTAAAAGATGTCGATGGGTGAACAAATTACAAGAATATGACATGGATATCCAAACTACAAATTTGGTTAGAGGTCTGGGCTTGGAAAAGTTGATGACAGAAATAAATTTGCAAGTGATAGAGATAAATGAGGTTGAGGAAGGAGATATGAATGTTCATGAGAGATTAGTAAATTCTGTGTGGTACAAGGACATCATATTTTATCTCAAACATTTGCAATGTCTTGGGTATCTAAGAAAAAAAAAAGAGGGCACTCAGGTTAGCTTCCCAGAAATACATCATCACTGATTATGGATTGGCATGGAAGAATCCTGAAGGAGTCCTCCTAAGATGTATTATTGAGGATGAAGCTCCTAAATTAATTGTAGATTTCCATAGAGGAGTTTGTGGGGTTCATTCATTGGAAGAGAAATTGCCCACAAGATCTTAAGGGTTGGTTATTGGTGGCCCACACTTTTTAAAGATACAACTTTGTTAGTAAGAAAATGTGAAAGTTGTCAACGATTTTCAGGAAGATTGAAAGCTTCAGGAGCTCTCCCTTTACAACCAGTATCAATTGAAGCCCCTTTTAAGCAGTGGGGTATGGAATTTGTTGGGGAAATTTCAAATCCTTCAAGTGCAGGCCACAGATGGATATTGGTGGCTACTGATTACTTCACCAAATGGGTTGAGGCAATCCCTACTAAGAAAGCAACCCATCAGATTGTTATGGATTTTATCTTAAATCACATAATTTGTAGGTTTGGAGTGCCTGCCAAAATAGTTGCTGACAATGCTATGAGTTTTCAAGCTAAACCCTTGGTGGCCATGTGTCAAGAGTATGGGATAAACCTAACATATGCATCTAATTACAATCCTCAAGGTAATGGACAAGCCGAGTCAAGCAATAAAAATTTGTTGAAGATAATCAGGAGGACATTGGAGATAAATAAACGAAGATGGGGTGAACAATTGAATTTTGTTGTTTGGGCAGATAGAATCACTACTAAGAGAGCTACTGGAAAAATCCCATTTGAATTGGTATATGGAACTCAAGCCCTCCTTCCCCTGCACATGTAATTATCTTATTACCAATTTATTCGACAATTTAAGGATCAAGAAGTCAGCCCTTATGATGTAAGAATAAATCAGATTGTTGAATTGGATGAAGAAAGAAGAGAGTCCCACCAGAGACATTTGAAATTCAGGGAAAAGATGAAAATATTATTTGATAAAAAGGTGACTCCTAGAGTTTTTAGTGTGGGAGATCTTGTGTTATTATGGGATAGCAGACATGAGGAAAAGGGAAAACATGGAAAATTTGATGCGTTATGGATGGGTCCTTATTCCATTGACATCATAATTGGTGAGCATACATTATTTCTAAAGGATCTAGATGGAGAATTACTTGAGTTTCCTGTTAATGGCAGGAACCTGAAACACTTTCTTGACTGATTTCTCAAATTGAGGTATGCGTTAATGTATAGTGTATAGTTTTTCTGTTCTGTTTTTTGTTTGTTTTTTGGTTTTTATTTTTGTTTGTCCTGGTCTTTGGTGAATGGTTGTTTTGGGTTTCTTGGTTTGTTTTCTTGAGAGTGGTTTGTTATCACTTAACCTAGTACTTTGCTTCTTGACTCCATGGCCCAATGGATTTTGGCACGTGGTCTACTATATTTGTACTATGGTTTGTTCTTGAGGCACTCGCAAGGAGTGCCCATCCCTGAGTTGGAGTTGGTGTTGGTGCTCGAATTAATCTCGCCCCTATCTATTTGAGATTTTCCTTCAATGTTTGTTGTGTTTTTTGTTTTCTCATGGGGGTGCGAGTTGATCTTTTGGTTCTCTTGTATGTGGATTTTTCTTTCCTCTTTTTGGTCGAGGATCATGTTTGGATATGTAATATTTTTGAAAATTCTTGCTAGAAACCAACTGTGATTTAGGTCTGAAATCTGAAGGATCACCTGTGTAAAATGTTCCTTGGTCATGTCTCTACTTTCATTTTTTGTTCCATCACCTGTTGGTACGTGGAAGTTTCCAATTGAATGCGGTATGGCGGGTTTAACTTGCAAACTTATAAATTTCTATTGCATTCACAAAATGTAAAGTCGGTCCTGTGACCCGAAAAATATTCTTTAAATATTTGCAATCATAAAGTGGCGCAAACAAATTTTCAATTCACCTATGAAGGTGTACACTTGTTGCAAACTGAGTGGATGCGGGGAAGCAGTGCATGATTGTATTTTTGCACACTAAGGAGAAAAAGTATAAAAGTGTAAAAAGGTTCCCGAGACCCGCAAAGGACATGTGGCTCTTTTTTATGCAAGGAGCGGGGAAGTGGGTTGTCAGAAAACTTTGACACTTTTGGTTTTAAATTGGAAAGGGAATAAAATTACAGAAAGGGCCCACAGTTCTGTTATCACTTAAATGTGACCATGTGTCAAGCCCGTGTTGAAAGTCAAAAGTGGATGGGCGGGTCAAATGGTTGAAAGTGTATGAGTTTTAAAGCATGGAAAAAATAAAAAAAGTCTCCCTGAGCCCGCATTAACGAAAGACTTTTCCACGTGGACAACTCATTTTTAAAATTGAAAAAGCGGAATGAATGGCCATGATGCATTGTATTTATTTATGCCACCTTCAATGCATTTTGCACAAATCAAGAGCATATTTTTAAAATATTTCAATTGTTTCGATCCTTTATTATCAAATTTTTCGAGATTTGAGTGCCATTGTTGATATTTACATTGTGCAATAGTGTGAAATTTGATCGTGGATCTTGTTTTGAGAATTGGAGATCAAAAGACCGTCAGATTAAAGTTGAATGGTTCAAGGATTCATGTAAAATTGGTAAGAACTGAAAAACTCCTGTACTTTTCATATTATTGGCAAGAAATTTTGAGGTAAAGTTAGGTTTTTCAAGGATGAATACCATGCCATCTTTGTTCTCAGTTTCGTCTAGGATTACAAGTGATTTAGACAGAATTACAGACACAGACCTGATGAATGTTGACTTAGAGGAATTTCTTCAGTGATTAAATGGCCCCAATCAAAGTGAGTCTTTGAAAGCAATTAAGGATAGCCACATCACTTTAGCTGGTGTTATCCCACCATCAGTTTAGTGCCCATAATTGGTATGGCATTGTGCTATGAATTATGACCCAGAGAAAAGGGAAGTATTAGACGGAAGTGGTGATGCAGTGTTGACATTGACACCTGTGGCTATTAGAATAATGCTTAAATTTCCTATAATCAAAAATCCAATCACCATTGGTATCAAATTAGCTTTACGGGATTATGAAAAGAAGAAAAAGACTCTACTAAGATTATAAATACAAAATGGCTCCTCACGGAGAAAAAGACACAAACTAGAATCCCTAAAAGGCTAGTTAAGGAACAATTTGTTGAAGAGGCTGAAGATATTATTGTTTTATTAAGTTGAATGGTGGGGTTGGAAACTTCAAATGAATTCAAGGAATGGATGTGTACCTACATGTGGATCATTTTGGAAAGAAAAGGGAGCATCTATTGGGATACTTTTATTACAGAAGCACTCTATACCCACATGGTTACTTTAGCAGCAAAAATTGAGATGGGTGACACTTCAGAGCTATAATTCTACATGATGACCTACGTAATTTACAATTTTGTAGGGCATAGATGTTTCCCATGCTTGTTACCACATGTTTATTTCAAACAATGTCAAATGCACGAGATTTTTCCTCAACTGCAGCTGGTCAATTGGAGTGGAAATGTGAGGTTGGTCAATGATGCTTTCTTTGCCCCAATTATTTGCCTTTTCAAACTAGAATGGGGGCAATATAGAATTTCTGAGCAGGCCAGGAAAGTAATTTTGGAGTATGGGTGTTACTTCATTCAATACAAGAAATTCACATACATAAGGGCTAGTGGTTTTGAAGGTAAACCCTGTAAATTACCTAGATATTTGGATGATAAATTAGCTTTATGTGAATTGGTAAGGCAGCTAACACCTGTTCACAAATTGATTACCGGAAGACATAAGACAAACATTAAGTTCCCCATTAGAATTGGAAGGTATTCATACCCTTCAATCATAAAAGATAGACTGATTGAGGATGAAATGAAGAAGTTTGATATGGAAAAGTTTGAGGCAAGAGCCAATTATGATATTAGATGGGTATTCAATAACATTGCAAATAATTTTGAGCATGAGCCTCATTTTGAAGATTATTGGATGAATTGTAGGGATGAAGAAGAGGTCAGGCTAAGAGATTTCTCTAGAATGACCCTTGCACAAATCATAGATTTCAAAATTGTAGTTATCCCAGAGGGAATTGTGGATGATCCACATACAGTAAGTAAATATTACCTTGATCAGAAGGTGGAAGGACAACCTATAGCCCCTCTAAATTGGAATGAAATAGAATATGATGATTCTTACATACAGATAACTGATGTAATGAGGAGGACTATAAATTGGTTAGCCCAAAATAATATTGATCTATCAATCCAGAATACAAGAGTTCTAAATAATTTCAGAGACTTGGGTTGCTTAGTTGATGATCTTCTGCCCTTGAGAGAAGGTGCAGACAGAATTGATCCATTGGGAGAAAAGGCTCCTCAACTGCCATCAAAGAGACCCACTTCTGAACTAATAGATGAATGGACCTCAGCTACTAGTGGGACCAGAACCTCTATATCTTCTTTGAAGAAAAAGACTAAGGAAATGCTCCTCAAATCCATGGAAAATGCCCCCATTACTTTTGCAATGCCAATTCAAGAAAAGGGGAAAGGTTTGACATCTCATGTTGTTCCTCGGGTGTTTTTCCAAAACCACATAGTGCTGACAAATTAATGAGTGGAGCATATAGCAAGTGGTCATTCTCAATCTAAGCTACATAAATAAGAGTAAAAAGCAGCACCTGACTTAAATAAGTTTGAAAGAGCACACAAGAAACAAAAGGTGGTATATGAGCCAGTTTTGGTGAGGGTGGGTGCCCACACACCCAAAAAACACAAACATAGAGATATGGTAATTGATCCTCCTGAGTTTGAAAGGAATGATGTTTTTCAGGCACAACATGTTGCATCACTACCACAAGTGGAACAATTAGAGCCTCTGTTCCCACCTTTGTCTTTGGAGGAAATAACAATGAGAAGCACTCAGGATCAAGTAACCCAAGAAAATGTTGCAACTAATCTAGTAGGTAGCCAATTTTTAAGTCCAGGTATGAAAACATCTGAGACCCAGCATTCTAAGGATTTAAATATGCCTTCGGTTGAAACATTACAAAAATCTACAAATGCTCAAACTGATGTGATTGATGTTGATACTTGTGAAGAATTTTCTATATTAGATGCACTTGATTTATCTATGAGTGAACCAATAATGACACCAGTAGATGGCCTTCAAACAAATAAGGAATTGAAAGGGACTACTCATGTACTAACTAGTGAAGAGAAAATCCAATCAACATAAGCTTCTTCTACACAACATGTGGTTTTAGAATCAGACAAACCGGAGTTGCTCGGTAGAGATGACTTTAATGAAGAGATATCAGTGGAAGAGATTGTTTCCCATTCTATTAAAGTTACTAAAGTTGATGAGCTTTGTCAAGTAGAAAAATCTATCTTTGAAGAGAAAATAGAAATGGCACAAGATGCAACTGCTAGAGAGAAAATCATTTCTGATACTGATATACATCATCTAGATGGGAATGTGAAGTTGGCATCAGAAGAACAACCCACCATGACATTACCTGATGTATCATCAAAACATGAGGATAGTAGGATGTCAACTCAACAGATTTTGGGGAAGGAAGAGCCTGCAAGCCAATCATTGGTACAAGAAAATTTTGGGGGAGAAATTGAGTTTAATGTGGCATCAATAGGAGAAATAAGGAAGGAATATCCCTTAATTATTGATATAAATCAAGAAAATAATGATCAATCCCAGGTTCTAGACCAAGGAGAAGGACAATTGAAAGAATTTTCAGCACAGGGTGAGAGTAGCAAAGTGGTTATTGAAATAAATGATTAAGATCAGGCAAAATCACTGGCTCAAGATGAACAAGGAGTGTTTAAGAAGTTGGTAGTTTTCCCTGAGAAACCCCCACATGAATCATAAGAAGCAAATACTGGAACAAGTTTGGAAAAAGGATGTATTGGTGAGTTAATTTCAAATGAGGAAAAGGAGGTCCTCCCTATTCAAGCCATTGACCTTACTGCTTTGTCTTTTCCAAAGGTGGTAAGAGCCTCAAAAAGGGCTAGGATTATCACCAAAACTCACATTGATTCATTAGGAGCCAAAACTCTAGAAATAACAATCCCTTTTGAGGGAAAAACTAGAGAAGATGTGACAACTAATGATTATAATGTTCAGATCATTCATTTAGGGAAGCCCTCAAGAGACCAACTAAAACAAGGAGTATCTGAGGCAGTGAATAACCTTTTACAAAAGGTGGACAAAGATAGGGTGACAAGAAACAATTAAAAGAACAGGTTAAATCCTTGAGTTCTATTTTGCAGTAGTTGATTGGGAAGCCTATTAATACTCAGGAAAGTGCCTCTATAGATACCCCTGAGGGAATGGAAAAGATTAACAAAGTTGTCAAGAAGGTCCAGGCAGTGGATACATGGATTGAAAAATTAACCAAAAAGGGAAAAGAAGAAATTAATGAATCTAGATCAAAGTATGAAGAGCTCAAGAATAGACTCAATGAGATTGATGAGATAATTGAACAATGTGACAACGAGATCTTCTACTTTGAGGGAATTTTTCCCAAACTAGACCGCATAACTCAACTCAGTGATGAATTGGTTGAGAAGGAAAACATTGTGCCAGTGGAATTCAAAGGAAGTCAGCATGCCATAGAAGAGTTATCAAAAATCAGAGTGGAAACCTTGAATGGGATCAAGGAAAAGCTTGAAGTCAAAATAAATTGGGTTGATGACACTCTTGATGCCATTGACGTGAAGTTAGAAGATATGGTATCTGATAAATTCAAAAAGAGTTATGGGGATCTGAAGATTGAATTTTTTCTTAACTCTTTTGAAAATAATATTCAGAAGGATGATTTCTCCTATGAAATCATTAAAACAATGAGAAAGGTTGAGAACAAAATTACAGAATTAAAGGCCAGGCCATTGAAGTACAAACAGAAGATGAGCCATTACATAGATGCAATAGCTAGGCAAACACTAATCTTCAGCATCACACTAGACCAGATGAGGATGAGATAAATGAGTTATTCCAAAGGTATGATGCATATGTGGAAAGGTTTCCAAAGGAACAAGATGCAGAAATGGAAGTTGAGGAAGAAAAGAATGTAGATATAAAAGATGATGAACAAGCTTAGGCATGTTGTTCCTTAAGTTGTATTTTATTTTCATACTTCTTCTCTAAACTGATGCTTTAAACTGATATTTTTGTTACATTGGATGTAATTTTTTTTTCTAAACTTTATTGTTTCCTTATGTCAATTGTAAAGTGGAAGAATGCAGTAGTTTCATATTGACTTAGGTAAAATTTTACATACATTTGGATAAGCATGTAAACTATTGATATTTTTGTGCTTCTTGCATTTTGAATAAGGAACAAAATGGGGTTCTATAGGGGCCCCTACCCATGATAAAGAAATATATATACATGCCAAAAGTAGGGACAATAAAAGGAAAGAAATATTCAGACATTTTTCAGTCCTACTTCAAAATTTCCTCCCAGTAGGGGAAGCTTGTTCAAAATCTTATTCTTTCTCAGCACAAATTCACTTGAACCTTGTGTTGTCTGAACAAATATGATTGACCCTGCTAAGTCCCCAGACATTCCCATGTCCATCAATGATTCCAGAGTCATTCTAGGATGACTCATGATCTGTTCAAGCTTGATTTTCTTCTGTTGTGATGATACCCAATCCAGAAGATCCAAACCACCTGTGAAGAATGTTGTTTTCCCTTTCCCCTTGTGAAGGGTCGACTTACTAGGAGTGGTTTGAGAGGGGACATCCAAGGTGATTGGAAGGGAAAGTACTGCACTTTGTTGATGGGGTAAATTGTGAGGTCTTGAGCTTGACCCAGTCTCAAACTTCCTTGTGAGGGTTGGATTGTCTCTCGAAGAAGGAATGGGTTCAGGTCCTAAAAAATCATGCTCAGAATGAGGAGCACGATGCATTCAATGGGTGGATGAACGAATTTCAAATCTTCCCCTATTGTCCCGATCAGAGGAGATTGCTACTCTTGAATGGTGAGAAGATAATGATTTATATTCTTCTCCATCTGAGATAATGATTGGAAGTTGAGGATGTGGTTCACCCTTTCTCTTACCTGAAGATGATGTTGGGTTTGAACCTGGTTGTAAGGACACAGCCTCTGCTTATTTTTTCTCTAGAGAGTTGATCCTCCACTCTAACTCATCCACTTTGTGAGAAATGATAGGCACGGTGTCAATAGAGGATTTTTCATATAGCACATATGATTCCTTGGGAATATCCTTCGATACAAATCCTTCATCACATAAAAATGGGCATTGAAAATTAGTTTTCCCAGATACTTGGGGTCTTCTCTCGACCCAATATCTCTTTAAATATTCAAGAGTTTTCAGATGTTCCCATCTAAAGAGATGAAAGTACATAACTTGAAAGGATGCAAAAATAGGATTAATCCTAATCATCCTTGTAAGAAGTGTTAATCAGACCTGTCGATATGTCAAAGGTCCTCTGGTATCACCTACACACTCTATGTAAAATAGGGCCCTAACAAAGGCTTCATCAGGACCACTCAAGTTGAAGATTTGATTTAAATTTTCTGAGGAAATTTCTTTCAGACTGTGTGCTACAAGTACCTTCGCCATTTTTCTGATAAAATTCTTTATATTCAGAATAAGAAGGGAAATACATAAAGGTAATGAAGTAGAACCAAGTTTTATAGTGAAAAGGGTGCATATGGTTCTGATTTAGAGAAATATTTCCCATGAGATGAGGGATATTTTTCTCAGTTCACATGAGAAGGATTTAAGAGTTGGAAGGGATTAGGAATAAGTAGAACTGGTGAATCAATATGATTTGACAGGAACCTTGTGTGGCAATTAAACCAGTAAGACATGAAATAGAGTGCTTAGCACCCAAGATGGATTCTTGAAAGGTAGATGAGGATATATGTCATATCAGAGTCATCTGGAAGTTCTCAGAGGTCATTTGAAATGATTATCTAATCAATATGAGGGAAAAATGATTAAAATAATTTTCCAGAAATGATGACCTGATATCCCAGTCGAGCACAAGTGGAACCAATTGAAAAGACTCACATTTTGTACACCTAGCAGCTTAAAGTAAAACTTTTAAATGGCATGTTCTAGAACAAGTATTGTAAAAGGGAATATTCCAGGAATTTTCATGCTTTTGGGGGGAAAATCTTCGAAGGATAGGAAGTGAATTGAGTGATATAAAAATGCAAAGAATAATCATGAAAAAGAGGGGTTAATTTTCTGAGAGTTGTTCAAAGAAAAGAAAAGGAAAGAAAGTTGAGAGAAGCTATTTTTTCCAAAGAACCTATCATAGAAACCTATTATTTCCTATGTGTCTTTAGATTTGATCATGTCAAGATGGTTGAGCTTTGAGATTGTAAATATAACTTTCCCTTGCTGATCAATTTGAAGAACCTTGAGTAAATCATGTTAATCATGAGCATAGTTGTGTCTGCTTTCATTTTGAGATATCTTCAAGTAGTTATCCATGTTCCTGTTGCAATATTATGTTAGGAGTTCCTCTGAGTCACACAAGATCTCATCCTTGTGATAGTATTGTGGCATTTGCAATTACATCATGAAGAGAGTTTTCATTTCATGATGCAATAAACAATTTAAATTCACTCTACTTTCATTATCCTGGTACAGATTGTTTGTTAGTCTATGAGTGTATCTTAGGTGTGATGAATCAGGGATTTCTAATGTTTAATTGATTCTTTAATATGAGATTTTGTGTTGAATTCTTAAAGAATGTGTGAAACTGTGTATCTTTGGGCTTCCATGGATACACATCTTCTGGTTGAAGGATCATTTTGACCATTTGAAGCATTTTTGTCATTTTTCTTGGTAGATGTCCCAACATTTGTTAAAAGTTCCCAAGAATTTGGTATAATCAACTTTATCCTACTTAACTCCCCAACAAAAAATTATACATTAAGTGATGAATCTTATAAGAACTACCCCTGCTTGCACTGTGTATCCATAAATACTGAGGAAATTCGTTGAGTTTTCCATCCTTTAACCCAAAATATGTAGGTGAAATCAGGTTTTATCGTTTTCTTTAGTAACCTGGACCTTGTCTAGAAGACATCTTCATTCTCTAGGGTGACATCTTGTGAGATTTAGATTATGTTGCATTGAACATGTTTTCTCAAGGTTTCCTTTGAATATTGCAAAAGGAGAGTCAAATATTTTTGATATTTTTATATCCTTCACCAACACATGTTACAAAATGGGTCCTCTCACCCTGGTTGAAGGCACAACCTAAAGTAGTAAGGGTAGGTCAAACCCTTAGTACGGTGTTATCCAATTCTTCCAAGTCTAGGTGACAAAGAGTCGGTTTAATCCTTCCCCGGCTACAAAATGACTGAATCAATTTGGGTACCAATATCACGTAAAAACCTTATAACATAAGGTTTGGCAACATCTAAGGCCTTCGCATTGGGTCTAGCGACACTTTACCTTTTTTTATATGTTGGGTTGGGTGCCACCTGGTGATCTTAACATTATTCATGTGTTGGACTTACTCTACCTAAGGACTCTTGGTTTACTTTTCATTATTACTTTTCTAGTTGTACGGGTTGGGATTCTTCTCCCTTCCATCCCTCATCCCTTTCCGTCTACCACCTTGTAACCTCCTTCAAATTAGGGATTTGATCAACCCCAATTTTCCATTTTTGATACAACATCCATCTTTGTGTGCCTTGGTAAGGGTGCATGGTTTTCTACACCTACAGGGAAAAGTTGGTTCTACACACATAGGTGTACTCCTTCCTTACTCTCTTCTCTTTACAAATTTCAAATTTCAAATTCATATATATATATATATATATATATATAATATGGATTTGAAATTATATACACACAGAGAGTTAAATTTTCATTTTTATTATATGAACATTGGTTACACTCTTGTGTTGTAGGTTGCACTCTTGGGGGCATCTTGAGACCACTCGAGCAATCTAGCAAAGACGAAGTGTATTTACACAGTCAAATATGTTTTCCTTAAAAACTAGAAATTTTCATTTATTAGTTTAAAGGGCAAACAAATGTACACATAAATTTGGTAATTATGTTCTTAAAAAAAAAATATTTAGCTTATATCCTTTAGTCATGACTTGTGTGCACAAACAAAGATAAAATGCACTATCTCACTATTTACGAAGACTTGAAAGCACCTCATAATCTCAAACTCTAATACTCAAACACCTACATGATTGATCTAAGTACTCATGAATATCCACCTCCTACTAAACACTTCCAAATCCTCACTTTCAACATTTTGTCCTCATCAACACTATAATCCAATATAGAAAAAGTGTCCAATAGTTCTATACTATCTGAAAATTCTGACCAACGCACTCTAACAAACATAATTTCTTATAATTATTTTATTTCACCTCCTAGTCAACCTTAATGTGGAATCATATCACACATAACGATATAAAAGCAATTTCGACGCGCATTTACTCATCATGCATTCTCAAAATATCCTTTTGCAAATATATATCATGTATTACGCAAATTTGCACCAAACTTCCATAAATCAAGAGCAAACATTAAGAGTAGCCTCTACACAAATCTGAAGCACTAAAAACCAAGTTAGAAGCAACCCAATCCAAGTCAAAACCATCATAAAGTCAAATCAAATGTTGTCAAGTATTTAATTATCAAAGGGGCACTTCTAAGGGTTTTTTCTTTAGCGTTATCTATCGACAAGCACTCTTCTATGGCACTCAATTGTACCACACCACATAACACTTGTGAATGGTACATTTTGTACCTCGTTAGTTCATTTTTGGTGATGAGGCACAAGGGAAAACATAGGGAGTTGGCTATCTATATTTCCATTCACTTACACAAGCACTAGGTGAACTACATGGAATTTGAGCCCCGCCCCTCATTTGGGCAATGTATAGAAATAATAGGTCAAAATCAACAAAGGGAGTTGGCTAGCAATGACAGTCTGACTCAGCCACACAAAAAACTATTTTTTTATTATTTAATTGTATATTTGAGTGTTGGTGTAGGAAATTAGGGTTTTTATCATTATAGGTGCATACACGAATATTCTTGAGCAAACAAATGTGTAGGAAAACCTTGCAAACATAGACGAAATGGCCCAAAACAAAGCAAAATCTTGTAATAATACCTAGATAGTAGCGGCCAAAAGGACAAACATCTAACGATAACACCCATAAGGGTTTTAGAACTCAATTTTAGATATGAAACACACTAAAAACTAGCACTTGTTTGCCTTGATTCCGGATCTAGGTCACCTTACAAGATAGCAAAAAAACTAAGTCAACTCATCCTCTTGTGTTATGCAGCACTTTAACATGTGACATTTTGAATATCATTTCCTTACTACATTTACATATAAAGTTAGATATAAATGTTGGAGCTTTTATTTATAAAATATGATTATGCATTAATATCAAATTGCAACAAACATTAAGTGGGTAGCAAAACCTTATAAAAAAATACAAAGAAATACAAAGAAACATCATGACATGAAATACAAAGAACAGATCTTTCATAAAATATAAGGAAATAACACTAGGGTTTCCACCCTTAAACCAAATATTCAGAACAAAGTCATATATTTATATTGATCATAGTCTCAGCAACCACAATACATTCAAAAGGGTCGTATCAAACCAAATGTATCAAAACAAGGATCTAACCCATATAGTAGAGGTTCTAGCTATGTTTTCCTTATTACAAAAATTTTACAGACCCATCCCCTAGACATGATAACATTCCTATAGTCCTCTAATGAGAACCCCAACTCCTAGGGCCTCTTAGTATTTTCTACAAAGCTTCACTCTCTTCATACTATATGTCCTCCATCTATGTCTTCATCGGTGTTCTTCTTTGCTTCCAAGCATCTCTCTTTATAACACCAACACCCACCATCATGCCTTTTCTCAGGAGTAGATCGGATGCCCAGTGTCCATGTGGTCCTTCAATGGTGCATGCTTATTCTATTTCGAGCTCTCCCCTTTCTACAATGATGTCTTCCTAGGAATATTACATGCGTGGAATATTCTTTCCTTGACCACCAAGTCTCTAGGTTGGCACCTTATCCACTCAGCATGCCTAGTCGGGATGCGTTTTTTCCTCAAGTGCCTTCAGAATGTTGACTATGGCTAAGTCTTTAGGCCCTATGTATTGCCTTGCACGTGCACCCTGGTTTCTCCTAAACCCTTCTTAAACCCTTTTCCTATGCGCTTTTCCCCACGCACCTTTCTTCATGTTGGACTTGTGTGCTCACACACCCTTTGGTACTTAGCCAATATTTCAAGACCCAACAAAACATTCCCATGTAATATGACCCCCTTTCTACATTTAAAGAATCTTATGGGGAGACACGTGTAATCCACCTTATGTTTCCTTTCACCTTTCTTAAAATGGAATCCTGCTACATTTGGAATTGCACTAAACAAAAACCATGTTTACACAAACCCAAGTATAAGTGCCTAGATCCTTTCGCCAGGTAGTTGTCATGATTTTTAATGAGGCTTCAATCATTCCCCCTATTCTCAAAAGGAAATATTTTGTCCAAAATGTCAAAGGAAACTTTAAAAAGCCTAATCCAGCCTGAAAACTTATATATCAACTTATTCTCAAGGTTGAAATAGGATGACCAAGACCTCATTTAAACTAAGCCTCTTTAAAGTGAAAGTTATGCCATTAAAACTCTAGTACTCTTCCATATATTGGAAGATTACAATAAATAAAACTAATCAAGATAAGACACCTAAATTCACACCGTAACTAAAATTGCACCCTTTAGCTCCCATACATTGTTTCAAATCATTCAAAGTTGGCCATAACCCTTAAAATTTGCATATCAAACCTTTACAAGGAAAGAAAGTTTCCTCCACTTTTGTGTCTATATCTTTTGTATAGAATTGGAAGAGGTCTCCAAACTTGATGCATTGATTGGCTTTATCCTCTAAAGTTTTGGTTTGTTCTTGACCTGGATCTAAAATAAGGTTTTCATCTAGATCCTTGCTACTACTTCACTCCTAGGTTTCCATTTTTTACTATAAATTTGGTATGCAACCATGATATTTGGTTCTTTTATATAAAACTTTTAAATGATGAAATTCTTTTGTGTCTAGGGAAAAAAATTAAGATCATTAGAATCCAAATATATGATATACTTGAAAACAATACTCTACGTAAATTGTGTTAAACAATGAATGGTATCATACATATGTCATAGTCAAATGATATACAAATATAATTGAAAGTGTAACTATAGCATGTGACAGAAGAAAATGTGAGTTCACTATCTCAAGTCTCAAGCCTCTAAATACATGTCTTAATATCACAAGTCAAGTATGCCTCTTCAACACATCTTGGAATTTCTTCTAAGACTCTAAAAATCCTCATGGAATCAAATCCTCCTAATATCACATGTTATCAATATCCTTTGGCAAGTGCCCCACATCTCCCAAGAAACAAGAAATCAGAAACCTAAAAGGAAACAGCATATAGGGGTCTTGTCAGGTGTTTGGTAACACATATTCCTATAAAAATAGGAATCTATTATCCAGTTTAGCAATCATTTTGAATAATGTAGATGGTGACATAGGGTATCTAAATATTGAAAGTTCAAGAGTATAATTATGTTTTGACTAGAAAAGGAACACATTTATAAAGCCAAATCACCCACTTTTGATGATATGCAAACATATATAAAATATTTAATTACATAATCAAGCGGAATGTTATTGCTTACCACCTCACATTTTCAACAAAGTTGTCATCTTTAAAGATGTTTGGCATCTTACCTTAACGTAGAGTTCCCTTTAACCTAAAGTCATGGCAGATTGCTTGTGCTTTAATGCTACTACATTTTTTTTTTTAAATATTATAACAAGAACCACCAAGAAAAATGAGACAAAGAGGGACACAAAATAAACACAGGACACAAAGGCATAGACCAGTCAGCAAACAGTCAACTAACATTTCCTTTTCTGGCTTCTCCTAGTTCTGGAGCTCGGCCCTCAATCCATACTCAATAGAGGACCTTAGGTATGCACCTATTTATCATCCTTATTGCCCTTTGTAGCCTCATCATCATTTGTGTTGCTTAGGACCAGCTTTAAGACACTCCTCTACATTTCTAGTTTTTCAATTTGGTCTTGTAAGATCAAGATCATGTTCTCTTGCATGATGAAGTCAGCCTTGAGACCATTAAGTTGCTTTTCCTGTAGGGTCACCTTGATGTGCCATTCCCTCAAGTGCTCAACCAAATGTTTGGTCACATTTAGCAAAGTACCAATAGCCACCTCCATATTTGCAATCTTGGGGTCCTTATTAGGGTCTCCGCCAAATTCCTCCATAACTTCCTTCCCCTTAGAAGATTCACCATTTTTCATGTCCAAGAGAGCTTTCATTTTTCATGTCCAAGAGAGCTTCCATTTTCATGTCCTCATTGTTTAACACCTCCGGGTTTTTCTTTTTCTTACGCAGCCTACTAGCTAAAGTTTCAATATAAGAATCTGTGAGCTGAGGGATGGGAGCAAGGGTGGTTTTTCCCTTCTAAAAAGGAAAAAGAATCGGCATGTGGTGGGTAGGAGACTCCACCTTCTTCTCCTTGAAGTTAGCAATTGACACAGACAGAGACCTTAAAAGGAAAAAGGGAAAGCTCATCACCTGGTTGCACCTAAAAAGTTCATAATAGACAAGTGATGAGTATATATCTTCCTAGAAATCGAGCTGGAATGGAGAGTGAGGAGATCAAATTTTTGAATTTGGGCGAGCGGGAAACTGATGGCAGGGAAATCTCACCACGACCCGTGAATCCTGCTACAAATGTAGAAGAAGGTGAGATCCAAGGTCAGGATGAATCTATGAAATGGGACCACCCAAACAAAACTGTGGATTCTTGGATGAACCGCGTAAAAAATGGAACAACCTCGAAGAACCAAATTTTTTTTCTCCAGGAATTCAAGGAAGCATCGGGAAGTGTTTTGGAGATTCCAAACTCCCTCCTAAAAAGCACTACTGAAAATTTAAACAAAGCTTTGGTTGGGAAACTTGTGGGTGGGAGACCAAATATCGATGTTGTTAGAAGGTGGACCAAGCTGAAGTGGAACCCAAAAGGAAACCTGGAGGTAAGTGCTCTGTCAAACGGTTTCTTCCTTTTTAAATTCATTATTCAAGAAGATATGCAGAAGGTTCTGGAAGAAGGACCTTGGTTCTGGGGAAAATCAGGATGGTATCTTAGGAAATGGGAACCAACTTTCAATCCAGAAAAAGAAAATCTGAATCAGTTCCCTATATGGATTCGCCTTCCTAATCTGCCCTTGGAATTCTAGCATGAAGATATTTTCAAAGGAATAGAAAACTCTCTGGGTTCTCTGGTCATAATAGACAATGTTACCCTGCATATGACTAGACTAGTTTGTGCAAGATTTTGCATCTATACGATTGTTGATAGGGATATCCCTAAAAGCATCAAGCTCAAGTCCAGCCTAGGGATTTGGGAGAAGAAGATTGAAATGGAATGTTACCCAGCTAAATGCACCAAATGCAATGGGTGGGGTCACTCGACTCATAACTATAATTTTAAGATTTCCAAAAGGTATATCCCAGTAACGGGGAATGAAGAGAAAGAAGAGAAAGGTAAAGGCATCATGCAAAGTGCAGCAGATCACAGGAAATATTTTTTGATTAACCCTTCTGAAGGATTCAAGCCCTTGAGAATCCAAGAGAAAGAGATGTCTGAGAGAACCCCTACTAAATTTCTAGAAACAGATGAGGAGGGTTTTACCCTGGTGGTCAATAGAAGAAGATCCAAAAATCAGTCCTGGTCAGAATCAAAGGTAAAGGAAAAAACGAAGGATCAATCAGCTAAGGATTCCCCAAAGGACCGAAAGATGGAGCTCTTTGCTTCAAATAAAGGGCATGGGATAAAATCCTATGGTCAGGAAAGTTCTTTACAAAACGTCAAGGAGGATTTACTGGTGATTGCCTTCGCCCGAGAGGAAATGGTGAAGGACCAGTCTTTAGTTCAGGAAGGACATGAGCCGAATGAAAGTTTGACTAACCCAAAGGGAGAAAGGATGACAGTTGGAGATTTGATTAATCTCTCCACTGAAGAAATAATGAATGTTCATTTTTCTCTTAATCAAGAGAAGGAAAGCAAAGATGAGGAGCTCACTCCTGGCAAGAAGGGGGTCCCCCTGGAAAGTACTCCTTTAAGAAAGAGAAAATTAGCTCATGTGGCTAAAAAAGGTGAAACCATAATTTCCCCTCTGGGAAAAGGAGAAATGCAGGAAGGAGAAAATCCTATTAATGTGGAAAGTACCACCAATAAACAAGGTAGGCCCAATAAATTTGAATTAAGGAAAAAATCTTCCCAGAAGGAAATAGACTCGAGGAAACAATTATGTTTAGACCAGAAGGTCTTTAAAAAAACAAACCCAATCTTAGAAAATGAATTTCATCTCATGGAATGGAAGAGGGCTCAATAGCCTTGTGAAATGGAGGGTTCTTAAAGACTTGATTGAAGGACAAAAAATTGATGTGTTAGTAGTGCAAGAAACTAAAATGAAAGAAGACATCTTCCTAAATGCTTGTAAATCCTTCTGGAATAATTCAAAAGCTTTTTCTATTAGTTCAAAAGGGGCCTCGGGAGGGTTAGTTGTGGTCTGGAATCCCGGCCTTTATGAGGGTACTCTACTGGTGAAAAGAGATCACCATATAGTTGTTATGATAAGAAATCTGGAAAATAGAAAAATATGGATCTTATCCAACATCTATGCTCCTACCCATTACAAAGAAAGGAAAAAATTGTGGCAACATCTCCTAACTTTCAAATACCACATCACTGGCTCTGAGTGGATTGTGATGGGGGATTTTAACTCCCCCTTGTCTCCCGAGGAAAAAAAAGGAGGCTCCCAGGAGTTTACCAGTGGCATGGAGGATTTTAATAATTTTATTTCTAATGCTCCTCTCCATGACATAGATCTTAAAGGCAGTAAATATACCTGGTCCAACAGAAGAACTGGTTTACAACACATCCAAGTGAGATTAGATCGAGTCTTGGTTTCATAAGAATGGTTAAGCCAGGATATTACTCTTTTCTCTCTTCCAAGGATAGGGTCTGATCATAATTTGATTATGCTGATGATAAAGAACCCCTCTAGAAGAAGAACACCTTTTCATTTTGAGAAAATGTGGCTCCATAGTGAGGATCTGAAATATCTTATTAGTGAATGGTGGAAATTGAAGGTTCAGGGAACTGCGATGTATAGACTAACTAAAAAACTTCAGAATGTCAAAATGAATCTCAAAATATGGAACAAGAAAAGTTTTGGCAACATTTTTCAGAAGAAAGTGACAATCAAATCTGACTTGCTAAATCTCCAAAGGCAAAATGAAGGGGGGGATTGTGACCTGGAATCAGAAGACTATGACAAGGAAAGATCTCTTCTTTCAGAATATCACAATATCCTTGGAAAAGAGGAAATTTTTTGGAGACAGAAATCTCGTGTTACTTGGCTCAAGGAAGGGGATAAAAATACCAGATTCTTCCACCTATCTACCCTGAAGCGTAGAAGTTTCAATCGAATAAGTAAATTAAGGAAAGAGGATGGATCCCTTGTGGAAAAGAAGGAAGAAATAAATAATGAGGCTATTTCTTTCTTTAAAAACTTGCTCACTAATCATTGTGTTCCTAATCTGGCCAAAGAGCAAGATTTTCTAAATTGCATCCCGCCCTTGGTTTTAGAGGAAGATAATTCTCTTCTTTCTGCGACCCCATCTTTGGATGAGGTGGAATTTACGGTTAAACATCTTAGTCCGAATAAATCTCCTGGCCCGGACGGGTTTCAAACTTTCTTCTTTCAACATTTCTAGGATATAATAAAAAAGGATGTATATAATGTTGTGAAAGAATTTTTCAATCAAAAAAATATGTTAAAAGATATGAATTGTACCTTCCTTGCTCCGGTTCCGAAATGTGGTAATGTCATGGAATTAAAAGACTTTAGACCTATAAGCCTATGCAATACTACCTATAAAATCTGCACGAAACTCTTGGCTCTTTGTCTCCAACCAATACTTCCTTCTATCATTTCTTATCAACAAGGAGATTTTATCCTAGGCAACCAAATCCAAGATGATCATTACTATTAAGGAGACAATTCACTCAGCTAAACTCAACAAGAAGGTTGTTATGATCCTAAAACTGGATATGGCTAAAGCGTATTACAGGGTCTCATGGACTTTTCTTGACAAAATTCTTGATAGGTTTGGTTTCGATGTTTCCTTTCGAAGTCTAGTTAAGGCCTGTATTTCTAATGTCTGGTTCTCTATTCTTATGAATGGTACCCCTTGTGGTTTCTTCCCTAGCTCCCAAGGATTAAGGCAAGGGGATCCCCTTTCCCCCTTTCTTTTCATAATCCTGGCAGAATCTCTCATCCGAAGAATCAACGTGGAAACTAGTAATTGCTTCATCAAAGGGATATCACCAGCGAGGGGTATGGAGAATGTGTCTCATCAACATTTTATTTATGACACTATTATGGTGGGTGAAGTGTCCGTTCCTAAATAATTTTTTTTTAAAGTCCTTTTAGATGATTACATGGAGGTTTCGGGTCAGTTGGTGAACTATAGAAAAAGTTCTCTTTTTTTCCTTAACACTTTGGAAAGCAGATGCAAGAAGATTGTGAGGATTTTGGGTTGTGCCTATAAACCCTTCCCTACCTTCTACTTAGGTATTCCCTTGGGGGATAAAATACCTTCTTGTGTGGAATGGAACTTTCTAATCGAAAGATTTGAAAAGAAGCTCGTAGGGTGGAAAGCTAATATGTTATCTCAGGTTGGGAAAATTACCTTACTCAAGAGCTCTCTTCAAAGTCTACTGGTGTATGCTATGTCTCTCTACCAACTTCTGGTGATAATAGTGGAAAAACTTGAAAAGATCCAAAAAAGGTTCTTATGGAGTGGCACTGAAAGAAACGAAATAATTCCATTGGTGGCTTGGAATAGAGTTTGTAAACCTAAAAAGATAGGGGGTCTTTGGCTTAGAGATTGGACTAAAATGAACAAAGCTCTTTTGGCAAAAATTGGATGGAGGCTTACAAAAGAAAATGGAGTTTGGACAAGAATTCTAAAGGAAAAATATTGGTGGATGCTAATGATAAAAAGTGGATCTTCAAACAGGCATCTTTTAATGGGTCAAGTGTTTGGAAAGCTATTAATTGGGCTAAGGATCTTGTTGCTAAGGGCAACATATGGAAAATAGGGAAAGGATATGAAATATGTTTCTGGACTGATAAATGGGATGGAAACTTCACTCTTAAAGACAAATTTCCCCAAATCTTGAATTTTCTAGAAGAAAAATATGGGGAAAAAATAAACAATTATATGGAAACTCAAGATAGCTTTCAGATTTGGAAACAAATAGAATTGGACAGGCAGGATTTTAAAGCACACATGGTAAATCTTAATGATTTTCTAAAAAACTATGTGTCTTCTAACAACAAGGAACAAGATCGAATTGTGTGGCATAGAGAACAAAATGGTAAATTCTCTGTTAAATCTGCCTATACATTATTCTTTGAAGAGGAAACTAGAGAGGAAGATCTTATTACTGGAACGGTTTGGAACAAGAATATAACCCCCAAAGTAAATGTTTTCAGTTGGCTAACTGTGATAAACAGGATTCTTACTATGGATAACCTTGCTAAACAAGGCTTCCATATGGTCAATAGATGTGTTCTATGTGAACAGAACTTGGAAACAGTGAACCACATGTTCTTAGATTGTCCTTTTGCTATCCATATTATGTCTCATATCCTGGGTATGTTTTCAGTCAAGTGGGTTAACCCCAAGGATATCCTTTCCCCCTGGAACCAATGGAAATGTCCTTTCAATAGTCAAGGGCTGAAAAACCTTTGGATCATGAGCCTTAGTCATTCCTAGTGGGAAATTTGGAAAGAGAGAAATAGGAGGATTTTCAATAACAAGATGTGTCTTATCAGGTTGATTATTAACAAGTGTTTACAGGCTGTTAGAAATAACTTTTCTATCCTTAAGAATAAAGAAGTGGAAATCTTGGATTGTGAACAACATATCATAAAGCTATGGAACTTGACTTTCGATCCTCCTCCTAGAAAGAACAATCCTAGAGTTGGGGTTAAGTGGATTCCTCTGAACGAAGGTGTTATTAAACTAAAATTTGATGGTGTTGCTAAAGGGAATCTGAGAAAGGCAGGAGGAGGAGGTGTTTTTTGAGATCATAAAGGGAGGTTTATCCTTGCTTATTTCTTTAGTTTGGGTATTCAATCTAACCATGTAGCAGAGGTTGTAGCGATGTTCTGGGGAGTGAAGATAGCTGGAGAGAAAGGGTACAAAAACCTTCTTGTGGAAGGCGACTCTTTGAACATAATTTCGTGTATGAGGGCGGGTTCTAGTTCTGCATCTATTTCAATTGAAGACTTCATTAACAAGGCTAAGAATAAATTATCCTCCTTTGTTGAGATCTCTTTCCATCATGTCTACCGTGAAGGAAACAAACTTGCTGATGTAATGGAAAATAAGGGGGTGGAAGCTAAGGCTTTTAAGGTGGTTGAGGAACTACCTATTTTGGAAGCCAACTTCATATATATATTGGATCGGGAGTGTGAACCTAATAGCATTTCATCCAGTGAGGATGGAAAAAGGTAATAATACCCCCTGGGTGACGCACTATGATTTTATGAATCTGGAACTCATGCAAACCTTTATTTCCTATCATGTCAAAGTTTGGGAGGATTTCCATGTTATTTTGATTCATCTCTCCAAGTGTGCCGAAGGGAGCCAAAACAAGGGCAGAATTTTTCTCAGTAGGAAGAAGAGTAACTCCAGCACTATGGGCGGAGATTTAGTTAGAACTGAACCGAGTAAGATCTCGACGATGTCCAAAGAGGCTAGAGGAGCTCGAATAGAGTTGGTTTGTTAAAATTCTTCAAAATATTGATGGGTATGATGAAAAATTGAGTGAAATTGCGAGAACATGGAAGGAGGGTCATGTTAGGGTCAAAAATTTTCTTTCACTATCTCTCCGAAGTTCATTGCTAAAATATTTGGTTTGCCTCAGGAAGGAAAAAGTTCTTTCAAGCCCAAATCGGACTACAGCCAAGAGATTGAATGCTTCATGCAAGGTAAGGGGATGCCTAAAATTCTCCATAATGGTTATGCTAGAGGGGATCTGCCCCATCCTTTCAGTGAAATTGCTCAGCTTATCATGGCATACATTACCCTCGAAGGGCGTTATAAGGGATTTATGGGTATCATTTTCCCATGTTGAATCATGTTAGGAATTATAGACCCTTTAATTTCCCCAACTTTTTGTTCCTTTCTCTGGCTAAATCAGTCACTCAGGTCGAGAAAGGCACTTTCTCCCTACCTTTGCATCAAGGCCTCATCAAATCCATGATCAAGTTAGGCACCCCGTCATTGGAAAAAATGAAAGATTTAGGGCTTCTGCTAAATGGACTTCTACCAGTGTCGAGGGGAAAAATGAGAATTTGGATGTTGAGGGGGATCTTGCTAGTAGGGAGGATGTGTGGAAGTTGGTGGAAAAAAGAACCAGATCACATCAAGGCAAGGAAAGCATTAAGAAGTAACGTCAAGAGAGTGGAGCTTTTAAACCTTATGAGAATTCAGAGGTTAGCTCGGACTCAGGGGAGCAGTAGGAGGATGACATGGGTCATGCTAATTTGGGTGAAAAACAAGAAGCAGATGCTTTCCAAGAGGAAAGTAGTGAGGAGAAGGCGTTCGAGCATGACCATGAATCCTCTGAGGGAATAAGATCTAAAAACACTGAGGAAGCCATTGAAAGTTTGCATGATCTTAAAACTGCCCAGAAGAAACTGTTTAATGCCCAGGATATTGCGGTCAAATCCAATGTCTTCATGCGGGAGTTCGAGAATTGCATGTTAGACACCGATATCAACAGACACAAGATAAGCATGGTGACTATTGATCTGAGGGAGCTGTAGGAAAAAGTTGAGAAGCTCACTTCTATTGTTCTTAGTGAACAACTTAAAAATGCCAATGAAAGATGCCTGGCCATGGAGAATGATATGTTGAAGATGAAGGGGATTATTCTTCATATCAGAGATGTTCACATCCTAAATGTCAAAAGTACTATCCACCATCTTAAACTTCTTGCTGAGATGATCCACTCCATGGAAATTGCGAAGAACAAAGAAAAAGAAGGGACTGGTCAAAAAGTGGAGATAGCTGAACCGGATTACAAATTCTGGAAATCAACCATTGCTAGTCTGGTTAAGGAATGGAATGGATGCATGCACACGGTGGGTGAACTGATCAATGAATGATGGTGTGTTCTTTTTGGTGGATGGTTTTTCTTATGTATTTTTGGTCATGTTGTTAGTTCCTTGTCTTCTGTTGTTAGTTATTATGTTATAAGCCTTGTGGTTTTTTCTGGTGTTGTTTCTTTGTGTGGTTATGTGGCTATGAGAGGGTTCCAATGGCTATCCCCTTGACCCCTCTCGGTTGGTATGGCATACTTTGTACGGGGTAGGGCCCCCTCAACCCTCCTTTACCTATTATTAATCTTGACATGCCCATGATCCCACACTTTAGCAAAATCCAAAGTCAAGGCTAGGTCACTGCCTTTGATACGCTTTATGAACTCTGTAAAACCCCCTTTCCTCATCAACCGCCAAATCATGGCAACCTGCTTAATTGCATGGTAGGATGTAGGCTCGGTCCTAACCCTCTCGCCACCCATACGGTGCTTGCTCTGCTCAAACATTCAGCGCCACTTAATCTACAGCAAAATCTTCCCCTCGAGCTTCGAGTTAAGGCCAATTTCCACTGCCACTCTCATGTCATCATTTCCCTCAACTCTACCCTGCATCTCCTGCCCCAATCTATTAAGATTTGTGTGATTACTTTTACCGGCTCCTTTCATTATTAATGAGGAAGCCTGCATGTCTCCATGGTACTTCACCATTCCATTCTTGGCACACATTCAAATCATTTCCTTGATTTGCCAATCCATCCGCACTGGAATTGGATTCACGAAATACATGGCACAGTTCCACGTCATCAAAATACCCAATAATATTTTGGGCTTGCTTAACTATGTTCTTCATAGTCCAATTGACGTTACACTTGCCTTCAATAGCTTTGATCAGTAAAAGTGAAACTCCTTCAATAATATTCATTTTTAGATTGAGTCTTTTAGCTATCCTTATTCTTTTCACTGTTGCAACCACCTCAACATAGTTGTTGGAGTTGTTGCCCAAAGGCCTTGCATATCCTAAGTAGTCTCTTATCAAACCTCCTCCCCCTGATGCTCCATCTCTTGCTTTCGCAGATCCATCAAAATTGAGTTTATGCCAGTGTCGAGGAGGTGGTTTCCATTTTGAATTGGCTCTACCCTTTGCCCCACTTTTAGTAACATTTTTAGCCGGGCTGATCTTAAAGGTCTGCAAGATCTTAGTCTCCTCATTAGAATATGACTCCTCCCACTTTTGCTTATGAATTCCAATGTTGTCCTTCAGGCTTTGTTTAATCTTGTTTACAACTTTTGAACAATTGGCTACTTTGTTTTTGAAAATTTTGTTATTTCATTCATTCCAAGCGCTCCAAAGTATGTGTGGGAGAGTACATTTCCACAATTCTTTAGTAAGTTGTGCTTTGCAAGGAACATGCCATTGCTCCATCATATTGCTAAGACCACCCAGTAGAACAAGTTGAATGTTAAAAAAACTTATCAGGTCCATCATCCCCTAGGAAGTATACTTACATTCTATAAGAGGATGGAACACAGACTCAACATTTTCCTTACAAAGATGGCGTTTGTTAATAAGGAGCATGCCTCTTTTCCTTAAATTGTCCACCGTAAGGACCCTATTCAAGATAGCTTCCCAAAAGAAAAAAATTACTTTGGGAGTTGAATATTTGTTCCATACCTTAGAGCAGTCCTTGTTCTCCTCCTCATTTTTGAAAGCCATACAATAATCAAATTTGACTTCATACTCCCCCAAGGTAGTCTTGCTCCAAATAATCTCATCCGTTGTGGGTCTATTTGGAATAATTATGGACCTTAATTTGTTATTAAGGATCTCAAAAGGGTTGAGCGGTCCATTGTAGTCAAGTGGAGGGAGGGTAGTAACCCATTCAGCGTCCTGAGAATTGTGGACCCAAAAATTACTCTCTCCCCTAACTCGTTTATAGAAATCTTTGAGATCATCCCAGGGTTCCCTCACACTCAGGGGTTTTCCATCAAGCCAAGAGTCCCCCCAAAAATTTATTTCATTCCCATCTCCAATATTCCACTTAATCCCGTTGTGTAGCAGATGCTTGCTATGACAAAAGCTCTCCTAGAAAATGGATCTTTTGGGCAATTCATTATTAGGGAATATGGCTTTACTTCCGCCAACGTTCCGCAGATATTTCGCCCACAAGGTATCAACCCACAATCCTTGTTCCTTGAAGATCCTCCAACCTATCTTAGCAATCAAAACATCATTCATAATTTTAAGGTTTTTTAAGCCTAAGCCACCATTCCTCTTTGGCTTAGTCACTTTTTCCCAAGCTACCAAAGGGATTCTAGCTTTATCCTCCGTCCCTGACTATAGGAATCTTTTTTGGATTTTCTCAATGATTATTCTCACCTTGCAGGGAATTCTAAAGATTGACATTATGTAAGTTGCCACCCCCTGCATAATATGGCTTTACTTCCGCCAACGTTCCGCAGATATTTCGCCTACAAGGTATCAACCCACAATCCTTGTTCCTTGAAGATCCTCCAACCTATCTTAGCAATCAAAACATCATTCATAATTTTAAGGTTTTTTAAGCCTAAGCCACCATTCCTCTTTGGCTTAGTCACTTTTTCCCAAGCTACCAAAGGGATTCTAGCTTTATCCTCCGTCCCTGACTATAGGAATCTTTTTTGGATTTTCTCAATGATTATTCTCACCTTGTAGGGAATTCTAAAGATTGACATTATGTAAGTTGCCACCCCCTGCATAATATGGCTTTACTTCCGCCAACGTTCCGCAGATATTTCGCCTACAAGGTATCAACCCACAATCCTTGTTCCTTGAAGATCCTCCAACCTATCTTAGCAATCAAAACATCATTCATAATTTTAAGGTTTTTTAAGCCTAAGCCACCATTCCTCTTTGGCTTAGTCACTTTTTCCCAAGCTACCAAAGGGATTCTAGCTTTGTCCTCCGTTCCTGACTATAGGAATCTTTTTTGGATTTTCTCAATGATTATTCTCACCTTGCAAGGAATTCTAAAGATTGACATTATGTAAGTTGCCACCCCCTGCATAGAAATTTGTGACAGCTGAGCTTTGCCCACCTGGGTGAGAAGAGCTCCTTTCCAAGAGGCCAATTTTATTTGAAACCTCTCAATGAGGAAGTTCCATGTTTCCATAGCCATCTTATTCCCACACAAAGGCATACCCAAATAGCTATCCAATATCGTTTTGATTATGCATCCCAAGATGTATGTGAGTAATCTATAGCTGAAGATTACTAGCAGAAAACATAATAATATCTTTTATGCAAATCATCAAATATCTTGCATCTTTACAGTAATTAGCTTTGATACTTGTTGAGTGCAAAGGAAGCCCCGCACTCACCAGAAACGGCTGATCAGGCTACCAAGGATGTAATCGGCAGCAGAAGCAAAATTGGCTCACATTCCCTACTCCTCTTTCTGTTGTTTACAAGTTGGTTTGGTGGAGCTAGCAAACTTAGAAACCAGAATGTTGCAAGGAGTACAAATTGCTGTATGATGATAAGTTGCAGTGCTATGAGTAGCAGGTACAACTAAATTGATATAAGTTGGTTTATCCATTTTGATTTAGAATCCTGTTTCTTGGACTGTATTTTGATGATTAAAGACACTGTCTACCATGATAAATCATGTTTATATCATTCTTACACCAGTAAGCAATTTGTAAACCATAAGTTAATATCCCCTTTTGAAACAGCCAATAAACCAGAAGATAATATCCCCTTTTGAAAAAGCACAGTTTTTTCAAGTCAGTGTAATTGACAAGACAAATATGCACACTTTCAGCTGTGGCCACATATTATCAACATACAGTAACTACAATAAACTAATTAGGCAGCAATTTATGGCTGAAGGCAGCCAAAATCTAGTTATCCCTATCACATTCATTCTCCTCTTTGTCCAGCTTGAATGTAGGTGATTCATAACTTATTCCGAAGTGATAAAAATTTATCTTTTAACTTCTAAACAGTTGACAACCCTTATATTTTTAGTTGATATACATTCTTCACGGTTGAGCTCAAAATATGGAGGATGTGTCCCGCTAACAAGCACTAGTAGTACTCTGATTTGCAATTTGTTTCATCATTGTTCAACACTGCATATTTCAAGATGGAAGTATTTCAGACAATTAGATCGAGCAATCAATCATTAACTTCACAAAACTGATTACAGAGAGTAGTCCATACATGGTACTGAGGAGCAGGCACTTAAAAATTACAAACCAAGCTTCAATGAACAAAAGATTCTATTATTTTTGCCTCCTTTTTCATGGATTTTCCAGTCCCGTTCTTAAATTCCTGAAACATCATATACACCTGCAGAGTCAAGGCCATCCCATAAAAATCACTTTCATGAACAACAGTGGGGAGTAACTTCAAACACAGTTGATGAAGAATAAATCTAAAAGCATTTACCTTTCTGACTCCACTTGTCAAGCCCATGCTCTGAATGGAATTTTTATCTACCCACTTCAGAACTGTGGCATTAGAATCATCAATTTTTTGCGGTCCATCTAGCCAATCTAGGTATACAGAAAAAAAATTGTAAAAATAGCTAGCAGACTTGATCATGTTTATTAAGACTTTTTTGTGGAACAATATTATAGCACATGAAAACCAATTAGATTATTGCTATTTACCTGGCATGTATATGAGCATCCATTCAATGTACATGTGCAGACGAATATGAGAAAACACATGAACATACTGCCCTACTGACTTCCGCAAAATCACCTCAGATTTTCCAGGGCCAATAACAAACCCTAATGAGCTTTCCAGATAGTGGTCTAAGGCAGCCTTTTGTTCGACAAGGCTGAGATTCGGTCCACTAACTAGGACCGCCGGAAACTCCCAAAGACCTGCAAGTAATCCTTTCTGTGGTCTTTTCACAAGAAGGAATGAGTTTCTGTCACTGCTTATCCCGTGAATATTTTTTGTGCCATATTCGGGACACTTTTCAACAACACAAACAGCTGCAAACTCTTCCCGAGCTATTGCCTTGAGCACTTTCATTGGATAATCAGTCACAGATGGGACTCTGACGACATCTGCTGTTGATATTGATAGAGACTGCTGCTCATTCTTGGAATCATATCTTCTAACATTGGCAAGTGCATTGCAATGTTGTGCAACCGGGCAAGAAGAACATTCAGGATTAGTTGGTCTGCATATGGTAGCACCAAGTTCCATAATTGCTTGATTTAGATCCCCTGGTCTCTTTGCATCAACAAGTTGACCGGCCAGCTCCCTGCACAACATATAAATCTATATTAAAAATGAAAATAAAATAGGAATGTACTAAACCTTTACAGTTATTAAGCATAATATTAGTCTTACTATACTTCCACCTTTGTTCTGGAAAGCACCAGATCATTGGAATTGCTAGACATTAACAACCATACAAATGTTGAACTAAGGAGTTGGTAGAAATAATAAAGTGCAGTGTCATAGATACTTGGCTTACGTTAGAATATTATAGTTAAGTTATAGTAAAGTTTGTAGAGACATCACTCAAACAATCTTTTAATTAATGAGCATGTTTTTGATGTTTCTAAGAACTTAGAGCAGAAATTAAGAAAAGGACAGGCAGACAAAGTAAAGAGATTGCTGGCAAAACTGTGATGTTTGTACTCTTCATTAGCGTGGATTAAATAAATGTACAGTGCCGGCTTGATAAAGGCCAAGCATAAAGTAAGCAGAAAAGTTAAAAGCTGAAAGCTAATTTAAATAAATATATGAGTGAAACTAAGTCCGTCCTTGAGCCTTGCTATAATCTCTATCCTGTATGCATGATGGGGCACAATCTGTTAGAATATGCAAAGAGAAGAAAGAATACAGAAGACAAACTGCACTGTCCAAATGATACAGGCAGAGGTCTATTTATTGAGAGAGAGGTGGTTGAACAGTTACCAACCGAACAACTACATAACTGTTTTTACATTCTATATAATGTGTTATATTTTAACACCCCCTCTTAATGACTAAACCAGAAACAAGACAAAGTTTGTCCCGAAATTTTACAAATTTCCTAAAGCCCATATGTTTAGTCATTACATTTACAGACTGTGCCATAAGTTGTACTTTAAAATCAGCAGTCCTTAACTGAGATGCAGTTGTCGAATGAAGACGAACCGCAAAACAAAAATCTGGTCCCATAAACAAAAGATATGGCAAGTGGTCCACTGGTTCTTTGTTTCATGATTCATTGACCAATGATGAATCACCAATGGCTGAGAGTGTCAGCCCCATCTCCAGAGTGCTGAAATCAAAACCTCGAAGATGTGGATTAAAAAATCTATTCCAGGGTTGTGTAGCCTGCTGGAGTCTGTACAAAGACTCAATTATCCTGTAGTCAAAGTCACCTCGATCACGTCCTTGCACCACCATGTAGTGCTCATCCAACTTTTTCAAGAAGAAAAATGTGACCATCTGTGCAGGAGTTATAACCAACTCCTCAATAGTAGGAGAAATAACCATCTCCGTCTCGACAGTGGTCTCCGTCTTAACAAGAGAAATAACCATCTCCGTCTTATCTATTTGCTCATCTATCCCCCTCTGTTGGGAAAGATCCTTCACAACACAATGAGCAAACTATTCATGCTCTATTATCCTTCGAGCTAGAACCTCTGAGTGAGTGGCTAGGCATGCCATCTCACCATGCACCGTCAATGCATTTGGAATAGTGGAGTCTCCGTCCACAAGAAATTGTTCTTCAAAATGAGGAAATCCATCCTCCCAAGGCATGTTCGCCTCCCGTACACCTAGTATAATGGATATTCCCTCCACAATAGGTGCATGTAGGTTGACTGTATCCAAGTCAACAGATTTGTGAGGAATGGCTTCCTCCCAAGGCATTGTAGCCTCTGCACGTCCTAAATGATGGAGCTGTCCTCCACACGTGCATACATGTTGATCGCAGCCGGATCAACAAGCCAATACTGACCACCTTCCCCAATACCAAGGGCAATTATACGTCTCTGTTTCACATCAGACACAGCACACTTCTTTCCACAGAAATCCACAAAAATATTGGGATTTTCAGTCAATTGACGAATAGATAGAAGATTCTTTTGTAAAGAAGGTACATATCTAACATTCCGTACCAACAATTTATGAGCATTATTCAATACAATGCATGTATCTCCTATCCCTTCTACTGCAAGTGATTCTCCATCAGCTATTACTACTGATTCAAAACATATATTTGCAGTAAATGAAACATACCAGTCCTTACGACATGAAAAGTGTGCAGACGCACCAGAGTCAATAATCCAGCAGCTAGTACCACTATCATTCGAGCATGATGTCGTAACACAATAAAGAGCATACCCGTCATCCGAATCCCGTTCTTCTGCAACTGCTGCCACATGTTCCTCATTACATGGCTTTTTGTTCTGCTTCGAAAGATCATACATCCGCTTCCGGCAATCCTTCTTGAGGTGCCCAACCTTGTGACAGTAATAGCATGTGACCTGATACCGAGTGGAAGATTCACCAGATTGACGTTTCCACTTTCCCTTTGATTGAGTGACAAGAGCACTCTTTGAATGGTCACAATTAGATTCTGCCTTAAGTTGTCTCCACTCCTTTTGCAACAGGTAGGAACTCACCTTGTCAAACGTGAGTGTTTGACTTTCAGTCATTAAATGGAGTGCCTCCACAAATGACTCATACGAAGAAGGTAAGTTGTTCAAAACAAGAGCCACCATATCATCGTCGTCCACCTTTTTGTTGATGGAAGATAACTAGTCTCGGAAGTCTTTCATCCGAAGTAGGTGCTCAGACAGCGATCCACCTTCTAGTAACTTTACGGAAAAAAGCATATTTTTCAGGTATAAAACCCTACTCTTCTCTAACGTCTGATATTTATCTCTCAGACTGGCCCATAATGTGCTTGCCACAGTGGCATTCCGCACTTCCGGTATCAAATCATCCAACACCGATAACTTGAGAAGCAATAATGCTTCCTTATGACATTTGTCATAATCCTCGAAGTTCGTCGCTGGTCAATTTTCCTCACCCTTGATTATTTTATCACAATCACGAAATTCTGCAGCTGTTAAAATCTTATGACTCCAAACATTGAAATTAGTGCCCGTCAATTTTTGTGTCTCTGGCAATGTCAAGTGTGATATATTTGCCATTTTATTATTCCAAAGTAACGGAAATAATAAAATAAAGTTTTGCCCACACTCAATAAAATAATACTTATTCCACCAAGTATTAGTTATTCGAATAAGTAATCAAATTAATTTCTCAAGCAAATCATATGAAATTAATTATGCAAATATAAGGTGAATACCTTTGTGGCTGAAAAATAATATTAGTTCAGCGTATTAAATCACGGACGTTTCAAAAGGGAAGAACAGGAAACGAATCTGCCTCTGCTGTTTTTGCCAGGATTTGCGATGATTCTGCCCTTGCCGATGATTCTGCCCTTGCCCACGATTACCTCTCCCACTGATTACCTCTGCCACGATTTTGCTGTTTTGGTGCCCACGATTTTCCTTCTTTCACGACTTTATCGCCGTCGACTATGCCCTCAAACCACAATTTTGTTCTTTTCCATCCACGTTGTTTTGCTGGTACCTCTGCCCTATTCTTCACGGTTTTACAAAAAACGACTATATTGTCTCACGTTTTTCGCAAAAACCGACTGTATTTTTCTTTCACGACTTTTAGGTCCTCACGACTGTGAAAGACTTGCACGATTTCTGTGTCCACAGTGAGCCCACAAACCACTTCTTCCAGCGAATGGATGAGGACTGCCTTCGAACTGCAGCGACTCTACCCTCATTTTCTGTGATGACCCACGTATTCTGTGCCCTCGTTTTTCTTCACCACGATCCACAATTCTGCCAAATTCGTGCCTTTTAGGGCTTCCTCGAATTGACTTCAAACTTCTTCTCTACAGTTCGTACCCATGTCGGGGCTTCTTCGAACCTCATACAACACTCCCGTGCTCGTCCAAAAGCTTCCTTGGGCAAGTCACTCTAATACCAATGTTAGAATATGCAAAGAGAAGAAAGAATACAGAAGGCAAACTGCACTGTCCAAATGATACAGGCAGAGGTTTATTTATTGAGAGAGAGGTGGTTGAACAGTTACCAACCGAACAACTACATAACTGTTTTTACATTCTATATAATGTGTTATATTTTAACACAATCATAGCATTCCATGTGCAATGGAAGCACACAGCTCACATATCTGACATACCTTTTGAACACAAAAAACAAAATATTTAAATTTCATAGCAGTTTAACGCCAAGATACAAAATGAAAATATTATAAGTTACAATCATTAAAACTGCAATACATAAAATATTAAAAATAAAGCCATGAGCAATTAAATGATCCTTAAGAAATACTACAGTATCAAAAAAAAAAATGATCCTTAAGAAATACTATAGTATCAAGACAAAGGAGGATTATTGTAATGCCCAGTAGTCAGGGGGCAAAGAAACAATGGCATATTGGAGCCCTGCACAAGCTCAGCAGTCATAAATCCCTTGTGTAGCAGAACAATGAAAAACAGTTAGAAGAGACTTTGGCAGCAGAGGTGCATGCCTGAAAAAACTGATGTGTGCCCGATTGAAGAATTACTCAGATTGTGATGACCTAGTTTTCTCTTAGAAGCGTAGGTCATTCTGTTTGGAACTAAGGCATGATGCACGGATCACATTAACCTCTGGTACCTTTTGAACATTTTAATTCTTGAAGAGAATTTAATTACAGAAAAATTCAGTCTGTCAAATCAAAGCAGCCTTAAGTCATGCTTCAATGTTTGATTGCCTACTTGCCTTCTCAATACGATTTTCTATCTAGTGGTTCATGATTTTTTCAGCCAGCTCACTGATTTTTTCCTATGGGAGAGACATGTCCTTGATGCAGCTTGAGCAGGACTTGACCTGCGAGATTTGTTTCTATTTTTCCAGCACACCTCCATGTTTTTCCAATGTGTTGGAGGCCGCATTGAGTGGCGTATCAATTCTCAGCTGTTTTTCAATTGACAGACATTTCGCCTCCTTTTTCCATTTTGTGCATTCGGAATGGCCTTCTTTCATTCTAAAATTGCCTGTAATTGCTGGCAAATTTGTCCTCTTCATGATGCTCGTCGTTTACAAGTACATTGTTGACGAAAGAAAAAATAAAACAATTACAAAACTACAAAAAGGGAAGCATTTAGAATGGATTATTTAGTACAAATATTTCAACACTACCTATTGGCAAATAGGTTAACATGTTTTGTGGACCCTCAAGAGTTATTATACTCGTATAATAAAACATGTGATCCATGGAAGGATATCACAATGGTTAATACTAACACAAGAATTTACATCCTTAATCATGGCAAGGAAAGGTAATTGTTGTGTCATAGCAGACCACCAGGAATGAATTATAAATGGTGAACCAGCAGAAAGTAGTAAAAAGAGATAGGGGAATATTTGTCTGAAGGAATTTTTGCAACAGATATACCACTGATAAAGGAAAGAAAAAAAAATTTAAAGATCCAAAACATTCCAACTGATCCATGGATTGTTGTATGCTTATATTATTTAGATAAGGATCAGATAAGGTATGTAATAGAAGTAGAAGAATTAGTTGTAAAAGAAACTCGTGAGAGTTAGGGTAGAGGACACTTGAGTATTGAAGAAAAAGCAAAGACGATATTACTAATAGGGTTATAGTTGCCAAGTGCCAACAAATCCCCGAGATTGTTGTGAGTCAGTCAAATCATGTGACACATCAAAGAACCGTTAGACGAGTCCAGTCTAGTTTTCGGCCACTAAATCCAACCTTGCCACAAGAATTGTTTGAAAATGGGAAATATATTTGGGCAATTCAAACTCCCATCATGAAAAGCAAGATGTAGGTACTTGTTAGTTGCAGCTGAACCTCTAACTAGGTGGGTAGAAACCAAGGCATTACTAGATAATATGGAGAAGAGTAAAGCCAGATTTCTCTACGAAAGCATTATAACAAGATTTGGATACCCTATGAGCATAGTCAACGATAGAGGTATTAATTAAAAAATTAATAAGGTAAATGATAAAATATTAAAGGTAAAACACAATAATACCACTGTGTACAACTCTCGAGTCAATGGACAAGCTGAAGCAGCCAATAAGTCCATCATAGCAATCATACAGAAAACATGTGGCAAAGAGAAGCAAGATTGGGCAGAGAAGTTACCAGAAACGCTATGGGCATATAGAACAGCTTTCAAAACAGTAACAGGAATCACACCGTTTCAATTAATGTACAAAAAATTATAGTATAGATGGAATTTTTTGTACTCGGCTTGAGGGTGGCAGCGGAGAAACAATTGGTTGATGACTCAAGTTTAAAAGAAATTAATTTAGTTAGAGCAAAAGAGATTATGGGAACAATGGTCTGTTGAAATCAAACGGAAAAGGAATAAAAATTGGCACAATAAGTACATAGAACGAATGAAATTTAAACCAGAAATGTTAGTGCTGAAATACATGATAGGTAAGAAAGGATAGAAAGTGAAGATGCAATGGGAAGGTCCTTGCTGAATATTGCAAAACTTTGAAAAAGGGTCAGTACGGTTAGAAAACTTGGATGGAACAAAACATCCAACATTAATCAACAATTCAAAACTGAGACAATATCATGTTAGTAGAGATACACAAGTGAATTGCATCATAATGGAACCACTTGCCAACAAGAAACAAGTAACTTGTAACATGACCACAAAAAAACACACGCCGGTCAACAGCATTGTCCAGCGACCACCAAAAAAACCATAAGGATATTGTCAGCTATACAATTGAGACCTCACATGGCAAAATCGAGGGTGGCAACTGCCAATCAAGTTACCTCGGAGACAATCACTTAACACGATAAAACAACAAACACAAGGAACCAATGCAACGAACACAAGCAACCAATTCACAAGAAAATAAATTAATTAGTGAGACATTGATGAATAAAAATCAAACCAAAAATCCGGTAGTAACATCTGGCAAAGACAATCAATACATAATAATCAAGACGGAAAGGAGTGCACATATAGGTCATTCACAAAAGTACAAATTAGGTTTTGCATTGGTTTAAAATGGGTCGAATGTTCAAGGATACTGCCAGAGAGAGAGGACAGAAAGAGCAACTACAAGAACAGATGCCATCGCCGTCAACAATGAGAAAACCGTCTCCATCTCTAAAAAACAATCTAGTTGAACCTGTTTAGAAAAATTCACCCCTAGATTTAGCCAAGGCAAAGAGGGGGGAAATTCAATAAAGAAGGAGAAACAGGAAAAAAAGATGGTTATGGCAGAATAATTACCTTCTAAGACAACATTTTAAAAGAAAATCAACCCATGCATCCTTCCAACACTTGCAGGAAGATAGTGTGCTACAACTAGTCACGATGCAAGTCGTAGTGGTCGATTCACAATCTCATGAGAATTTGGTAGTTGATTATGGATTGGCAAAGAGCCCATTGTCATAACAAGGGGAAGAATCCAAAATTACTGCAAAGCTACTGAACGCAAATTTCGGCTTAACAAGGGAGAGGCAAAGCATTATAAGCCAGCCTTTAGCCAAAGCTCCATGAGAACGATTGCTAAAGGACAGCTGCAACCAAGACCCAACAGCCGTTATCAAGTAACATGGAGTTGATGTCAATGCTAATAATAATAATGTTTTCCAAGCAATTGTAGAATTTACATTGTTTCGATTTTTTTGACCGAACAAAATTATGAGATGTCGTTTTGGTGTTTAAGGTATATTTAGGAAATTTCAAGAGAAAATAACTCAATAAGTATAACTGGGTTAAGTTTGAAGCTCAGAAATATAATGCACAGCTGGGAAGGTGTAAGTGATTTCACCATCACATCTGCCTTCTCTTGACTTGTTACTTTTGATGTTATGATGTTTTATATTTTGGCTAAATAATTTTTCATTATGGATGTCGACACGTTTTGAATATTCATATTCTGATACTAGATTATGATTTATGAGTAGGAGATTTTGAGATCAAACATCATATCATTTTGATATTGGCATGTTACGTAATAAGTTGCACTTTATTATACACTTGATTATGTTAGTTACTTTCATTATGACATCTTATTAATGATGATGATGCAATTGTTTTGGAGGAAGCACTCATTAATTGTTTATGGCAACTGTGAGGTTCAATTCACACATTTGAATTAGAATGGTAAATGCAGTTGTTACTATTTACATTACTCAGCTGTAATCATTACATATTGTCTAGCAGATGTTAATAATGCCTGTTTGTTGTTGCAAGTTGAAGGTAGGGGTGGCTGGACTGGTTGGGTTAGCACCTACACCAGCAGCAGCACAATCAAGTGTATTGACAAATGCCAAGACAATGAACTCTAGTAGGACACCCTAAGACTTACCAACTCTTAGACTGTTTCTTCACCTCTGACACATAATTAGCATCATTTTAGACTTTCATTCTTACGTTAAAATCCTAACATTGTTTCTTCTATTATTATTTCATGAGCTATTGAAAAATAACTCAGATACCCGGAAACGCAAACAAGGGCAACTTCCCCACGTACTAATGTACTGGGTACTGGTACTGGTCTTGGTACTCACCTGAAACGTTTCCAAAGCTCTAAAATAGTCCCAGGTATGGCTATGCTGTACCCAGGATGTTTCTGTACTGTTTCAGCAGTGCTGTTTTTTAAACGCCAAAAACAAAAATAAAAACACTAGATACTTCCGTTTCAGCAGTACTTGAGGAAAATCTAGATGATATATTGTATAATCTAGATTATAATCATGTACATATGAAAATTTAAGAATCTCGAATGTTTTGAACTTTCCTAAAAACAAAGTATTTAAGGTGTTTTATCTTTTATAGACAAAAAATGAGTAATATGCATTTTTGATATATATTTATTTCTAATAATATATTGTATGAATGTTTCCGTGCCATTTTGTACCCAAGGGTATTTTAAATATTGTCGTTTCCACATTTCAATCCCGTACCTTTACCCGTTTCTGAGCAACCTAGAAAAAAAAACAATTTTCTTATTAAGGTCTAGAAATGGGTTGTAGATGTAAAACATGCTATGAACATGTGCCCATTATGAAGATGTTGTCTCAAAGAAGGTATGTGCATTATTTTAAACTTTCATTCTTACCTTAAAATCCTAACATTGTTTCACTTCTATTATTATTTCATGAGCTATTGAAAAATAACTCGGACACCCGGAAACGCCAACAAGGGCAACTTCCCCACGTACTAACGTACTGGGTACTGGTACTGGTCTTGGTACTCACCTGAAATGTTTCCGAAGCTCCAAAATAGTCCCAGGTATGGCTATGCTGTACCCGGGACGTTTCTGTACTGTTTCAGCAGTGCTGTTTTTTAAACGCCAAAAACAAAAAATAAAAACACTAGCTACTTCCGTTTCAGCAGTACTTGAGGAAAATCTAGATGATATATTGTAGAATCTAGATTATAATCATGTACATATGAAAATTTAAGTATCTCGAATGTTTTGAACTTTCATAAAAACAAAGTATTTTAAGTGTTTTATCTTTTATAGACAAAAAATGAGTAATATGCATTTTTGATATATATTTATTTCTAATAATATATTGTATGAATGTTTCCATGACATTTTGTACCCAAGGGTCTTTTAAATATTGTCGTTTCCACATTTCAATCCCGTACCTTTACCCGTTTCCTGGCAACCTAGAAACAAAAACAGTTTTCTTATTAAGGTCTAGAAATGGGTTGTAGATGTAAAACATGCTATGAACATGTGCCCATCATGAAGATGTTGTCTCAAAGAAGGTAATCTGGTTAAAAGTCAAAGTTTTTATGAATATTAAAGTTTTAGCATAGAAGACATGTAACAATTAGTGACTTAGGAAAACATACCATAAGGATGAGTTGTGCTGTCTTATGAATATTTTTGTTGACTTGATTTACAAACCATAATAATTACTTCAAAAGGTAAAATGGTTATGGAATTGAATGTTTTTATCAAATGTGGAAATATTGGATTAAACTAAAAGGGTATCATTGCAGTTCAAGATGGAAAGAGGGAATTATACCCTCAAACGTAGCCCATGAGGGTATTGTCGCTTATAAATGATTGCTTGCCCATGAGGGAATAAAGTTGTAACAAAATCTAGAAGGGAAATAATGGAGGGGCGGGGGGTGTGGGGGGAGATATAGTTGGAGAAGAAGATAGTGGGGAGTTACGGCATGGAGATATAAGGAGAAAATGGAAGAGAAGGGTTGATAGAATTTGAGAAAAAAGAGAAGAGGAAGGCAATGTGGAAGCAAGAGCACAAAGGTGAGAATATTTTTAGAGCTAATAATTTTCATGTAAGTGCCATTGTCTCACTCTATGTTTGATTTGAAAAGTTGTATACAAAAAGAGCTATTATTTTAATTTTTATGTGTCACTAATAAAATGGTGTAAGAATTTTTTTTGTTGTTCTCTTGCGGAGATATTTTAGATATTGTTTTCTTTGTCAATTCTGCCCTAGTTTATCTCTTTCTGACTCTTCAACTAATATTTGAAACCTGGGCAATACTGATTAGAGAGAACTTAGAAAGAAATGATTGAAAACCCTAGTTTTAAAAGCAACATAATGGCAGTGGGAGTAGGGATGAGTTAGCAAGTGGGATTGATTTGTTTAAACGAGAAACTTGTATTTATATTGGCCAAGATGTGTGAGGAGCTAACAGTAGCTCCAATTAATCTTGTGACCAAAATTTGTCATTTACTATTATTTTCTCATTGTTACACTGTGTTATGCACCCCCCATCTCCAAGTCGTCCCGGACGTTCGGGACATTTTGGGGGCTTGCAGACAAGGACAAAACATCACCCCCACGCACCAGCCAATTCAAAAAAGAGGGAATATCCTAGGGACATCCCCTGACTTTGTAGAATATTCCCAGAACACTCTTAAGACTTCTAAACACAAGGGCACTACAAGGGATGCCATGACATCCCTAATACGGTCAAGGGACATCCCAGCATCCCTTACGATTGGTATTCTATTCCGCTTCCAAAAACAATCACACTTTTTTTTAAAAACGCCTAACCTAACTAAAAGTTAAACAACTATATTACAACCCTAACTCTAAAACATATCAAAAAACTAATAAAAATCCCAACCTGCATTCACTCTAATCACACTTGCAAGAAGCCGAAGACAAAAAAGAAAGAATAAGATAAAAATGAAGAAAAAGCAAAAGAGAAAGAGCAACTGCAAGATATGTATACAATACAGTGATCCCTTGCTTATTTAATTTTTTTCCAAATCAAAATGGGTTGAAGGAATAATGGATTTGTTTTTTTATTATTGTTTTCAAACTATGTTGTCAAGATACGGGCAAGGGTTTTGTACTCGAATACGTCGATTTTCAAAAAACCTTGCGTACGGTATGTCTTGGGTACATTGATACATATATAATATATATACTCAATTTTTAGTCCATAAAAAATAAACACTTGAAAAATATAGTAGGATCAAGGTTCAAAACATTCAATATGCTTAGAATTTAACATTTTCATTAGTCATGTGGCAATATGAATACAAAAAACTAGAATATATCTTCTAGAATTTCCTCAAAATGAAATTCCTATATGCCATTCCCGCTAGTTGTTATGTTGTGGAGCCTGTTTTCATGTGTGGAAGTGTTGAAAACTGTACACTAAGAGTATTGTACACTTTCCACGGTTGTCTCATATGGACGGAATTTTTGACCCATAGATTTATGAGACGGTTTTGGCCCATGGTTTTGGTACCCACTGTATTGTAAAACTGCCATTGCCTATTTATAAGCAGTTGCCTGTTTATGTGGTTTTGTGCATATGGTATTGTTGATGTAACATTGCAGATGTGTGTGAGTTCAAGTGTGAATTCTGTAGAGTTGTTGAGCATAGCTCCAAACAGATCCGGGTATTGTATTGAAAGAAGAGGTGGCTTGTAATAAAATATGAACAAGTGATTCTTGGTGGACGTAGCCCAAATTGGGTGAACCACATTAAATATTGTCTCTTTGTGTTGTGTTCTTTTATTCTATACTTTTATTTCAGATCTGTAATAATTTATGCATATTAGTTTTCTACTATTGCGATTATGTAAGGGATTGTTCCGCGTATTTTATCCCTTATTTCCTAACAATTGGTATCAGAGCCTGGTTTGGTTTGCTGAAGTGTTGAATCGCAGGGAAAGTTTTAGCTTGAGTGGGAGCTATCAGATGATAGAAGATCAAGGGTTGATAAATTCGACAGGCAAAATTTTAGTCTTTGGAAGATGCAGATGGAAGATTACCTTTATCAAAAGGATCTTTATATTCCGTTGTCTGAGAAAGTAAACAAACCCTCGAACATGACAGATGCGGAATGGGTTTTGTTGGATAGGAAGGCACTTGGGACAATCCGGCTATGTCTTGCATCTTCGGTATTATTTACTGTTTTAAAGGAAAAGACTACAAAAGAATTCATGGATGCATTAGGGAAGTTGTATGAAAATCCCTCTGCCTCTAACAAGATATTTTTAATGAAAAAGTTGTTTAATATGAAGATGTCTGAAAATGGTTTAGTAGCAAATCATTTAAATGATTTTAATACGGTTGTAAATATGCTAGCTTCGGTTACAATAGAATTTGATGAAGTTAGGGCATTATTAATTTTGTGCTCTTTACCTAAGAGTTAGAAGAGTCTGGTAATGGCGGTAAGCAACTCGGTTTCAGCTAACTCGAAGTTGAAATTTGAGAATGTTGTAGGGGTGATTCTAAGCGAGGAAATGCTAAGAAAAAGCTTTGGGGAATCTTCTACTTCAAGGAATGCTTTGACAGTGGAAACTAGAGGGAGACAGAAGAATAGAGGAAGCCGTGGAAAATCGAAATATCGGGCAAAGTCAAAATCCAAAAGCAAGATAATATGTTGGCACTATGGAAAGTCTAGGCATGCAAAGGACTATTGGGAGCTTTAGGACAAGAAGAAACAACATGAAGAAAACGAGGAGGCAAATGTGGCAACGGGTAATGTATGTCAGGATGCATTGATTCTTTCTTTGCAAAATATTACTGAATCTTAGGTTTTAGATTCGGGGGCTTCTTTCCGTCAACACCATAACCAATGCACTTTCATTGGTTATGGTAGTGATGACTTTGGATATAAATGTTAGAGTATTAAGAACAAGAAAATAATTCGATCTAGGGATGTGGTCTTTAATGAGAAAGTTATGTATAAGCAACAGTTGCAGGAAAACAGGGAAGAATCCAAGAAAAAATATGCAGTGGTAGAGGAACTTCTAGATGGGAAAGTAACACATGAATCAGTTCAGGAACCCCAAACTCCTATATTGAGGTCTTCTAGGGTAAGAAGAGAACCTGAACATTTTTCTCCTTCTCTTTATTATTTATTACTCACTGGCAGTGGAGACTCAGAGAGCTTTGATGAAGCAATGTAGGTAGATGCCAGGAAGAAGTGGGAGCAAGTCATGAATGAGGAGCATCAATCTCTCATGGAGAACAAGACTTGGGATTTGGTGAAGCTACCCAAAGGCAAAAGAGCATTGCAGAACAAGTGGGTGTATAGAGTTAAAGAGGAAAGAAGCAAGAAAAGATACAAGGCTTGGTTGGTGGTCAAGGGGTTTGCACAGAAAAAAGGTATAGATTTTGATGAGATTTTTTCTCCTGTAGTAAAAATGACTTCTATTAGAACTGTTCTTGGAATAGTGGCAGCAAAAGACTTGCACTTAGAGCAGCTAGATGTAAGGACTGCATTTCTCCATGGTGATTTGGAGGAGAATCTATATATGCAACAACCAGAGGGCTATGAGGTCAAAGGTAAAGAGGAGATGGTGTGCAAATTGAAGAAGAGCTTGTATGGCATGAAACAAGCTCCACGGCAATGGTATAAGAAATTTGATAGTTTCATGATGGAGCAAGGTTATATCAGATGTCATTCTGACCATTGCATGTATACAAAGAAATTTGAAGATAGCAGTTATATTATCTTGTGCTTGTATGTGGATGACATGTTGGTTGCAGGCAAAAACATGCAGGAAATAAAAGTACTCAAAAAGCAGCTAAGTGACTCCTTTGCTATTAAGGATTTGGGGGCAGCTAAACAAATCCTTGGTATGAGGATATCTCGTGATAGGAAGGAACGAAAGCTCACTTTATCTCAAGAAGATTATATTAAGGTCTTGGAGAGGTTTAATATACAGGATGCTAAACCGGTTGGGACTCCTTTGGCAGGCCATTTCAAGTTATCAAGGGAGTTGTGTCCCAAGACAGAGTAGGAGAGAAAGCAGATGTCCAAGGTACCTTACTCATCAACAGTTGGCAGTTTGATGTATGTCATGGTGTGCACTAGGCCTGATATTATGCATGCAGTGGGAGCAGTGAATAGATATATGAGTGATCTAGGTAAAGATCACTGGCAGGCAGTAAAGTGGATCCTTTGGTACTTGAGAGGGACCATGGGGGCAGTTTTGTGCTACAGTGGATCAGACACCACTTTGCGTGGTTATGTAGATTCAAATATGGCTAGAGATGTAGACAGCAAGAGGAGCACGACAAGATATATTTTCACTGTATAGTGGGACAACAATGAGCTAGATTTCACGACTACAGAAGCTTGTGGCTTTGTCAACCACGGAGACTAAGTATGTTGCTACCACAGAGGCAAGAAAAGAGATGATTTGGTTACAACAATTGCTTGAGGAGTTAGGGCATAAGCAAGAGGAAGGGAAGTTGCATAGTGATAGTCAAAGTGCTATACACCTAGCTAAGAACTCTGCTTTCCACTCTAGGATGAAGCATATACAGCTTAGGTACCATTTCATTTGGACAGCTTTGGAGGAAGAGAAGTTGAAGCTGGAAAAGATACATACCAATCAAAATCCTGCAGACATGATAACCAAGGTGGTCACAAGGGAGAAACTAAAGCTGTGTTCGACTTTGGTTGGTCTTCACGGACGACAGTGAAGGGTTAAGAAGAAGCTTGCTCAGAGGAAAACTAGTCTCCAAGTGGGAGATTGTTATGTTATGGAGCCTGTTTTCATGTGTGGAAGTGTTGAAGATTGTACACTAAGAGTACTGTACACTTTTCACAGTTGTCTCGTCGGGGTTTTTGGGAAAACGTGCTCTTTTCATATGGGCGAGATTTTTGACCCATAGGTTTATGAGACGGTTTTGGCCCATGGTTTTGGTACCCACAGTATTGTAAAACTGTCGTTGCCTATTTATAAGCAGTTGCCTATTTATGTGGTTTTGTGCATATGATAGGGTTGATGTAACATTGCAGATGTGTGAGTTCAAGTGTGATTCTTGGTGGACGTAGCCCAAATTGGGTGAACCACGTTAAATATTGTCTCTGTGTTGTGTTCTTTTTTTTTGCACTTTTATTTCAGATCTGTAATAACTTCTGCATATCAGTTTTCTACTATTGCGATTTTGTGAGGGATTGTTCCACGTATTTTATCTCTTATTTCCTAACACTAGCTTCACTTTCAATAGCTCTCGCTCTCTGCTCCTTGTAAACCCCTTTGAATGTCATCTTCACCATCAAATATTGAAAGTTGGGCAAGAGTGGCTACGGAGGCATCCAAGTTTGCAGTCTATAGAAGAATATCCGTAAGTTGTGAGGACCTCTAATATAGTCCTAAAACTTATGTGACATGAGGCACAAATTGGAATGCGCATATACTAAATTCTCAGCCTTTTCGAATGCCAACTTGTTTCGTTTAGCTGAGTAAATAAAGGCATATGTACTCCAAATCCACTCTACGGTAGACTTACCAACTACTTGTTACAAAAACGAGTTGGTTGGAAATTTCAAAGTAGTAACATATTAACAATGCATAAAATATAGGTTAGTATTTAGTAATTTAGTAACTCAATAAAAAAATTAATAAATATTATACTTGTGAGAGAATTTCGATGGCAATAGGTCGTAGGTAATTGGCATCATGACCATGTACATACCACCATTTGACAAGCCCATGGTGTACTTGTCGAAGAGAGTCTTAACCTCTCTCATGTTGCCTTTTAAAGCTACAAACATGCCCATTTCGTTGTGGACCACATTGGCTATAGATGGATTAGGAAAAAAAAAATTGAATACTACCATAGCTCCATTTGCAACTTCGTAGTCATCATATGGTGGTTAACTGTTAGGTAACCCAAATATTTTAGAGCTATAATATTTTGGGTTAAGTGCATAGGCAAGGAAATGTAATGGGGTGGTCATTTTATTCCACCTCTTCATGACCACACTCTTGACTTCATTGCAAAAGGTTTCTTTTAAATCTTGTTTTTTGTTTGTATGACCTTCATGTATTTGAGCATAGAGTCAAATCCATTGGTCCTTGTTTTCCCCCCCCCTTCATTCTCTTCTTTGCTTCTCTCATTTTGCTCCCCCGCTTGCTCCATTGCCCCCACCTGTGGGGGTATTGGCTTCGGGTTTCCTTTTTGCTTTGTCTTTTCTCATTTTTCTGTTTTTGGGAACTCATTTTGAGTTGTCCCCGCTCACACTTTGTATATTGTTTGGGTTGCAGTCCCATTGACCTACTTTTGTGGTCATTCGTTGGACATTAATATATTTATCTTATCTTATCTCATGCACGTTGCATCAATATCTATGTATCTGATCATGGATAGAATGGGCTCTGTAAAGTTGGGCAAGTACACAACCTTGGCCCAAAATTCATCATCAAGGATCAATGACTTTACCTTTGCATCTTTCTTTGTGTTTGTTTATTTCCACACATTCCAAACATTTTTGATCGCCATACTACTTAACGCCTTATTTTACCTTCGCAAGTCTCAAAATGAGCGTCTGAGAGGCAAATCTTGTCTCTACAAACTTTAATAGCTCTATGCTCGAGATTCTCGTGAGTCATATGATGGTTTGTGATAAACATTTGAATGTCATTTGCCTTTGTGTAAATTTGTTCAATCCACGAGATTTTCTCAATCTTTTGCAGCATCGAATTGAACGAGTGGGCAACACAAGGGGTCCGAAATTATGCGCGTATCTACCCTCTATAATTAATCCTACTACTCTATAGTTTTTAGCATTGTCCATGATTATTTGGACAACATTCTTGGGGCCCAATGATTTAATAGCCTCTATCAAAATGTCAGCAATAAACTATGCCCGTTTGACTTCCCCTTCACAATCAATGGCGTTTAAGAACATTGCCCCTTTAGGGCATACTACAACAACATTTGTCAGGGGTATATTTCAAGCATTTCCATTCATCTGAAATGATGGAAACCCCTAAATCCTTCCATGAATCTCTAATTGGCTACAACGAAGTTTGAATGTGCTATGTTTCCTTTTCCAAGAGTGTCGTTCAAACCTTTTCGTAATTTGGGCTTTTGTACCCTTGTGGGGCTTCATTGACAGCCTTCAACATTTGTTTCCAATATAGAGACCTCAATACATTGAAAGGTCACCCACATGCATAAATGCATTGAGCAACCAACTCATTAGCAATGTCCCTCTTGTCATTACTGAACAATTTTTCCAATGCTCATTTTGACTTTTTTTGTGAGGTATCTTCATCTAAAAGGGTATCAAGTGGGAGAGCATGAGTATGACTGAGTTTGGATGAAAGAATGAGTATAAGATGTAGGTGTGGGGGGTCTTGCAAAAGGCCTTATTTGCAATGGAATTGTTCTAGACCTATTCCTTTCAACTTGTATATCATCCTCCTCTTGCTCTTTCAAGTACTTCGCCATTTTCTCTTTTGATAATTTGGGGCACTTCTTTATACCCAGTCAAATGGATTTTCAGTCGGCTATATGAGGATTTGTATTGAGCATGGAAAGCATGGCATATCCAAATACAACCCCCACCACCAAAAATGTTTTCTACCACTGTCACATGTCTACAAAGAGGAGAAGCAGTATCATATTTCACAAGGACCGGTTTGTTTTCTGAAGTTTGTAGGCCTTCTTGCACTCCACCTGAAGCAGCACTTGATGCCATCCTAATTCGTTTTTTATCGCTAAGATGACCATAAAGGCACAAGGTGAGATCCTACACAGAGAAAGAATGTTATAAAAAAATTGCCTTTACATAAATGATAAAATGACAATATTTACTAATTAATTTTCTAACCCTGCTTCTGATTCTGCAGATTGTGTTGGCACAAGAAAAGAGCATATGCAAAAATTAGAACTTAGAATAGGTTACATGAAGAGTCTAGTATGTTTAAAATTACACATCATTCATCATTGTTAAATTTTAAAAATACACAACGGAAAAAAAATTATATATAATGATATATATATATAAAAAAATTAAATTCTAAAATAAATATCATGATCATGAATGATAAGTATTTACACATCATTCATAATCATAATTACATATAATGATGTAACATAAATGATAATAGTGAAATATGAAATGTAATAATCAAAAAACATTAAAAAAATAATGACTTAAATAAATAATACCTGTAAACAGGCAGCAAGTAACAAACAATGGTTGCCTCCAAGCGCAAATCCTCCATGAAATGAAAATCAAACAATAGTTGCCTCTAAACGTGATGTCTCCTCCTTTGAATGATCAATGAAACAATGATTGCTTATAAACAATGGTTGCCTCTAAATAAACATGACTTCCTTGCAAGCAATGACAGCCACCAATCTCGTCGTCCTTACAATGGCTGCCTCCAAACAGATTCCCCTTGCAATTGTTGCCTCCTCAATTTGTCTTTGGCTCTTTACTCTTACATTTGCAAAAACCAACAATGAATTGTTTGTGTTTTGGTAATGCTTGAGTGCCTTTTATAGTTTTAGAGGAGTTCAGGGTTTAACTTTTTAATTCATTTATGGTTTTAGGGTTTGATTTTTTTTTACATTGACTAAGTCAACAAAAAAATGTGTTTTAGCAACACGAGCACCAAAAATTTAAGGGTATGTCCTAGACATTAATACGTCTATGACATACCCAGAACATACATGTGACGTACCTAAGACATATGATGACGACAGCTAGATCGGGATGACCCTAGGGCGTTTGCAGAGTCCAACCTAGTGAAATGAAACATAAAGGTTTCTTCTATTTCTTTAATGGCCTTTATGGCATCTACATGCAGTTGCTCTCGTGGAGCTTACGAACTTCTCTAATGGAGTATTTTACATACTTTATGGTGTTTTCCCTAAGGACATAACCCAAACAGGTTTTTGTGTGTTACAAGCACATTCAACATCCTCAGCTCTAGCCTTCTCAACCTTTCTTCATTTTTGTCGACTCTATCCTCTATTTTCTGTTATTCTCTGCTTGTTTGCTCTCTCTTTCTAAATAATGAACTCGTCCTTGTCATATAGTTGTGCCTTCCCGCTTCTCTCTCTGTGTTGTCTCTTTCCCACTCAGATTCAAATTTGCACTTGTGCTCATTGATGGTTTGAGCTACTTCAGTGCCATCTAGACATCTTGTTGTGCCACGTCAACCTAGTTATTGGTCTCTTTTGACAGTTAGGTCGATGTCATCCGTCTTAATCAGACAGTTGTAACATCCTTGTTTTCTGCCAACCACCAATTTTGTTGCACACTCTTTGCTTGCACTCTTTGGTCATGCCTTTATCTCCTTCTATCGCACACTTAGACACTTGAGTTTTGCCTTCAACATCTCTCGCACACTACCCTTGGGCATTTTGGGCCTTCCACGTGCCTCCTTCACAATCCATGTTATCATGCAAACCTTCATGCTTTTGTGCCTTTTGCACACTTACTGCCATTGCATATAACTCTTCTCGCAATCTCCGCACACCACTACGCATTATTCTTCCACACCTACAACACACCTACGTCTATTGCGTATTGCGCTCCTTGCTAATAACTATTGCACAAAGTACTCCCTTACTTCCGTGCAATCACCACTTGACTCTACAACGCTTCCTCTTCCTTCCTATGTGCTTTATAACCTTGTGCGCACCCGTACTCAACCATAATTGTGCATGATTGCACTGGACCTTAGATGTTCCTACATTAAACACCCAAGTTACTTAATCTTGAAATCCACCTCAAGCAAACTGAGTGAGTGGTAGAACCACCCTTTGAACTATTAAAGTTGATAGACCCAACTCCTTCGTCCTCTAAGCCTTCTCTTGGTCTCATAGCTTCCTACGGTGTCTCTTCCAATCCCTCGTCACTTCTTGGTGACTCCTCTACACTATCCTGCGTACTTCGGTGAGCTTCAACCCACCATAGCCCGACCTCCTCCAAGTGGATCCTTCTCCTCAATCCGTTGCGAGTCTCTACTTGTTGTAATCCTTTTCCTTCGCCGCAAGCAGTTGTTTGCCACAAACCTTCCCTTGTGCGAGTCCTTTCCTGCCACGAACCGTAGTCCTCCTAAGGCTTCTCTGCTAAGCATTTTGCTTTACGAGTATGGGTTCACCCTGAATTTTCTCCTATGCAAGTTTGCACTCGTCAGTGTTCATCCACCTCCTCCTAAAGCCTTTGGAGATTTTCTTCACTCTTGCCCTCTTCAATCCCCACACTTCCTCTACGCATTCATCCTGCGTGCACTTTTTTCTCTTTCCTTCTCTTGTCGCCTTTTTTTGCGACCTCTTCTCCTAGGGCATTCTCCCATTGTGTGCCTATCTCTTATTTGCACTTTTATCTCTTCTTTGAGCACTCTTCCTTGCACTTGTCTTCCACAGTCTTCACTTCCTTTCCTAATGTCTTCTCGAGGGCTTTTCCTTCACTTCTCCTCTTGGCTTCTACTAAACTGCACTCCATCTACTTGTGCTCTGTCAGGCGAATATCTGTTTGCTCGCAGATTTCTCCTACGTTCTTCTCCTCTTCTCTAGTGCATCTTCATCGTCACACACTTTCCTTGGTGTCTTCTCTATTAGCTACACTCCTGCTTCTTCATTGTGCAATCTTCCTTAGTGGCTATGGGCCACATCTCCTCTTCCTCTTCTAGGGGCAGCTTTTCTCATCCACTTTCTTCTCCTCTTCTTCTCTTGAGCCTTTTTCATTACGCAAAACTTCTGGAGCTTCTTCACAATACTCCCCTCCTTTCTCTTTTGCCTACATGGAAACTTCCACATCTTCCTACAGCGTATCCGCATTGTTGTCGCGCCTTTCCTTGTTCACGAATTCTCTCTCCTTTACACCTCTCACACTGCACACGCCTACAGCCTCCTCCTTGGATTGCTCCTCTTTGATTGCCTTCGGGGCAATTTCTCCTTCTTCGAACAATTCTTCATTGTGCTTTTCTTCTCCTATGCTCTCATTTGCACACTCCTTGAGATCTCTACAGATCTCTTCTTTCAATGCACTTTTTTTCACGCACACTCTCGTAGTCTGCTTTGTGGACTATTCTGCTTTGGTTGCCTTTGGGGCAACTTTTTCCTTCTTCACTACTTTGTTTGCACACCACCCTATTGGTTTCCTGCGCACACTCGACCTTCATCTCCTTTGCGAACCGCCATATGGCTTTGGTGCGTTGCGCCTTCTCCTCTCAATGGGGATAGATAGAATGTCTTCCCATCCTTACACACTTTCACCGTATTTTCTCTCCTGAGAACATCTCTCTGTCATACTACCACAACCTCACCAACAAGAGACGGCATGCGTCCATCGACAGGATGTCACACAACACCCTATCGGTGAATCTCCCAATCTTCATCTCCACTTTGCATTGCTCGCGCACAACGCCCTTCTTACCTTCCTCCAACCAAGCCACTCTTTATGGGTTGGGATGCCTTCTACGCACCAATCCCAACTTCTACACCATCTCCTCCGCAACAAGGTTATCAGTGCAGTTACCCTTGGTCTTGCATCTTGTGCGGAATATTTGTCGCCTCTCCTCCCATGACTCCACCTTGGTTTTTTTCAGCACTTGGCCATCTCTTGCACGCTCTCCACAACTTCAGGTCGTGCACTTCTCCTCTCGTACATTCTTGGGTAAGCTTACACAAGCTCCATAGTGTTGTGAAGCTTGTTAAGTGTGTGCAGCATTTGTAGTTTTGTGTGGCTTCGAATGAGCTTCCGCAAAACGGCTAAGGCAATGGATTTTTTGCGCAGTGGCACAGTATTTCACAAATCTTTATTTCCTAATTCCAAGCATTTTGGGGTGACACGGGATTGCTTATGAACCCGAATGCTTCTGCATCACTTTTCCTATGTTACTGATTCCCATGCACCAAAAACTTAGTGGAGACAAACGACTTCTGTTTGCAACAAAATTTACATTCCCTTTTTACATTAAAGTGCAACAATACTACATTCACACACTTTTGCCTTTTCTACTCCTCAAGAAGTGTATTAATTTTTACAAAAACAATCTAATTGACAAACTTTCCATGTGTTTAAACGTGTCAATGTATGGTATAGTTCTATCCTCACGCGGAAGATGACTCTACATACGCCCATGAATCTCCAGAGCTTGAAGGAAAGCCTTCCAAAATGTTAGCCCCTTTAGTATCATCTAGCAAGTCAGCTGACACCAACTTTGAAAGCTCTTCAAGCAAATTGACTTATGACTCATCATCGATAACAGTAAAAGCATTTCACAAATGTTTCTGCCTTTAGCTTTAATGATACTACACCTCAAACAAAATGCTTACATCCTTAGAAGTTCGAATGTCCGTGACCTTAATATTTCTTCAAAACAGATCAATTGATACACTTATTTCTTGCTGCCATTCTCCTTTGTTTCTAAGGCCATCAGTTTCTATGGAGGAGGAAGGCTTCCCCACATTGATCATATATGTCAAATCATTATGAGCATTCCTTGATTTTTAGTCTGAAGAATAAGTGTTTCCAACTTCTTTACACTTCTGCAAGTTTTCGCTGTTTTGATTGTCATAGCTTTCAATTATTTCCCTAAAGTCCAGCCCTCGGTTTCAATAACATCATTTTCCTCTCATTCCAATCTAGAGCTTACATTCGTTACAATACCAAATTTGGATGAACAAACATTCTTAAAAAGAACTGATTTCTAGATTGCTTCTTCAAGTTGATTTGCAACTTGTCTACTCTTCTTAATTGAGTCCCAAATGGACTCAAAAATCTGAAATAGATCATTAACCTTGGGCTTCAAGAAGTGCAACATCACACCCTGAAAACTCAAGTTCCTGGCCTCGGTGTCTTTTTAGGATTGCAAAGAAATATCTTCAATCTTCCTTAAGTTTGCTAGCATTGCAACATTATTAGGACGAACTAAGGGCACAGGGTAGGGAGTCATACTTGTTCCTAGAAACGAGAAGGCTAGTACTGCCCGTTGATTCAACTCCAAAATCCCCTCTTCTCATTTTCTTTAGCAATGCATCCCTAAGATCCGTGGTGTCCTTCCTAAGTTGGGCCACCTCCGCTTTCAACTCTATGTTTTGTTCTTTGAGGGAAGACACATTCTCATAATTATGTTCTGTTATTTATATTGTTTTGTTATGTTTTTATCTTGGAGCATTTCATGTAACACCATGGCTTGTGCTACAACTCTTCCAAACACAAAATATATCCACATTGTTTCACAATTTCCCCAGCCACATCCACTTTGTTTCACAATTTCCCTAGCCTTCTTAAGAGTAATGTCTTCATCAACAGTTATCTTGCCTTTCTTGGGTGGATGTTTGAAGCTTGAGATGATTGTATCCGTTCCGTTTGCCTTCCTCTATAAGTATACTCTTCCCCTTTAGATATTTTCTCTTTAAAAGCCACAAGGAGGGTTTAGAATTCCTTCGGGTGGATAAAGGCATCATCAACAATTACATTTTTCTCATCCCTAATTTTTTGGCCATCCAGGCTCTTCTCATCAAAAGTGGGAATAATTTCCAAAATATTAGGATCATCGGGTTCTGTTGGCTCCTCCGGCATCTTTCTACCACAATCTTTGAGATAAGTCCCTACTAAATTTGTATCACCATCCTAGGGTAAGGAGCATTCTCTATTGGAGGCATTGAAGTTTGTTGTGGTGAGGAAGGTGCTTGGATAGGAGCAAAGGCTATGGAGGGAGATTCATTACCCATTGTGTATGTATCATCATAGGAAGTGTCAAGCTAGGAATTATGGACTATGAAAACAAATTATATCTATGCAAATTGTTGTCCACAACACACCCCTAATTTCACAAGTGAGATCATGGAACCTCTTGACCTTCACAAGGTAGTCCAGAATTCCACACCCTTTGCTTTGTTATATCTTGTGCGCAATCCCCTCCTTTTGCAAGCATTTCATGCCTTAGTCCTTTTTTCTTGGGTCCCTCTATGATTGTTTTCTCTCACACCTTTCGCAAATATGCTTATTTTACATGGCACGAAACATTTTATACAATGTCGCAATCCTTGGACGCATCCACTCACCTTTGCGCAAAGAGCATTATTGCACAAGTTCGTCGTGCAATGCTTTCGTCTATTCTTGAATGCCCTGAATCCTTCAAGTTTAGCCCAGAGCCTCTTTTGCAACCCTTTTGCATTCAAAACTAGCTTCGTGCAATCTTTGTGCAGCCGCAGTCCGAGTCTAGAGAACCCCTTATTGCTTCACGACACTTTCACTCTTAGGCCACACAAAATTCAGAGAAACTTCCGCACACTCCCAACACTTAATCAATTTCCCACTCGCGTTAAACAAGCTATTTCCTGCACTGATTTAAGGCCACATGTCTCCAGTCGGTGTGTTCTGAAACATGAAAGTCCAAGCCAAGCCTAAGGGCTTCCCGAACACGGTAAAACCAATTAAGGCCACGTATTAAAGATCAATACCTGGAAAAATATAGAAGATGAGGGAAGTTTAAGGGCTTCCCAAACGCAGCTGCGCCAATTTGCACCACGTGTCCTAAATCGGTGCCCTATCAACTATATGACCCAAGCTAATTTTCAAAAGACTTCCCGAGAACGACAAAACCAATTTTTGCCACGTGTCGAAGATCTAAACACTACGCAATGGACTAGATAAAGAATCACACGCCTATTTGTGTGCGCCCTATAAGTATTTCTACCTTTGCTTAATTTACTACACACAATGCTAATTAGTCCCCCTTGTTCACTTTGTGTATGAAGGAGGACTTTGAAGAAAAGCACTAAGGATGGATGCGGGTGTGGCCGATATACAAGAAAGAAGGTGTTATGCTCATTGTGTGCGGGACCAAGGAAGCCACCACTATGCGAAGAATTCCGCGCAACACCATGAAAGTCCAAACATGTATTTCATTGTGCAAACCATCCGCGCACATCGTTGCACGTCACAAACCAAATATGCACAAAATGACAAAATCTCAAGTCAACCGGGAGGCGAATCGGATTGTCTGCAAATCACAATGCCCTATCCAATCAATTTGTCAGAAGACCTCATCCCAGTATATGCCATGTCTTAAATGAAGAATTTGACTTATGTGACCAAACGTGCCTTACTCCCTTGCGACTTGCAAAATCTTGGTGTGTCATATTTAAACTTGTTCTTGAGCCTTGTAATATTTAATGAAGATCTTCCTTCTTGCAGAAGATGTTTTATGACATGACGAGACTTCTAGATGGCCAACTTTCCATTCAATGTAATTCGACTATGCATCTAGCATGAATACTATATTGTTAAATCCAAGTTGTGAAGAGCCTACCACCATTAATACTTGTAAGCATTGTTCGCTTAGGTTTCCCTATAAATACCCAAATCGAACTCATTGTAAAGATCCTTGAATTTGGAATAGAAAACCTTCTAAGAGTTTTATTTGCATTTTGCTTTTTCTCACTTCACTATCCACGTTCTCGACCTAAGTCAACTTCTGCATTTACAATGTTGTGGTTCAGATAAGTGCTAAGGATTCATTTTTTTGATTGAACGCAATACCTTCCTTTAGTGGCTAGGAGATCAGAAATCTCATCCAACGGCGTTGCACACCGTTCTTGATGTCCTGAGTCCTTCCTCTCAAACTCTCGCGCCTACCTATGTCATGATCAATAGCATACTAGTCAGAGCACGGACATGGTTTTCATGATCCTTGGTGTTCAAACGAGCAGGAGCAAACTGCATAGATTTGCTACTTATTCTCTTTCTACCCTACCCTACTCTCTTTTGCACTTTTTATCAACTTTGTTAGTGTTAGGATTAAAAGCTTGTAATATGTTTCTAATTCGCCATGTACTTTCATATTACAAGTGATACTTATAGCTGAATATATAGCTTATTGGCTTTTGCGCAATCATTAAGCTATGAATGAATATTAATCAATTGTTTGCTTGCAGAATCCCTCAAACCCACTTCCCGCGATGCAGTCCCATAGCCATTAGTTTCCTGCACTAGCTAGGAACATCAACGAACCAGCAAATGCCCTTGTATTGATCATAAACAACCACTCTACCTTGTCTTGAGCTATTCCTAACCTATCTTTAAGCCACCAAGACCTGGTGGGAACAAAACCTTGGAATCGGGAACTCCCGCTCCTGCACTGAATTGCCTAATATGCCTTCCCGCTCGTGCGCCTTCCTTTTCAAGAGAGGTGGAGCCTTGCCCATTGTCGAGACTTTGTCTAGGTTGTTTGCACTTGTGCACGCCCCAACTACTTCCCAACTATAACTTCCCTCAACGTTGTTGAGGGAATCAGAGCTCAACACTTGTGGAGATCAACACAAACCAAACTTGCATTCATTGACTAAAGAATAAAATGCAAATATATCTTTATTACAATGAGAATAATCATCCAGTTCATCTCTAAGATGACTGTTTAGTTCATCTCCAAGATGACTGTTCAGTTCACCTTCGGATATCCCTCGAGATTCCACAAGAAGACAAATGCCTACTTCTAGGATTGATAAATATTATGTACAATAATATCACATCCCCCTTAATTCGTAGTGGTTATAGTGAGACCATGCATGCCTCTAAACTTTTCAAATTTCTCTCTTCCTCAGGATAACCTTTGGTTGCTCTACAATTGGACAATGCAACAATTTGATATTGCCGCCTTTCACATAATGACGAATTGAATGATATTTGGTGTTTATGTGTTTGGTTCGGTTGTGAAATACTGCATTCTTGGCCATCGCAATCACTGAAGTGTTATAACCTGTGAATGGTGTAGAAGAAACATGTTTTACCTGTAAACCTGCAAGAATCCTTCTAAGCCATAATATTTCCCTAGTTGCCTCTGTTGCTACCATGTATTTTGCTTCTTTTGAAGAATATTGTTGGCACTAATTGCTTCTTTGACTTCCAAGAGATGCTTGTTGTTCCTAAGTTCATCAAAAAATTTGTCCTTGACTCCTATAGTCAAATTACCTCCATAATCATAATCTAAATATATACCCAATTTCCAATGGTGTTGCATGAATCTAGAAAGACCACCAACCGTAAAAGAAATGTCTAGTCTAGTTGTGCTTACATCATTCAAAATTCCAATGTGTTGTTTGTACTTAGTTGCATTTGCAAGTTCTAGATTATCATTTAATGTTAGCTTTAAATTGTGTTCCATAGGCGTGCTGAATGGTTTGCACTCTATCATTCCAAATGTGCTCAAAATTTCACATATGTATTTATGTTGTGTAATGAAGATGTACTTTAATTTTTGAACCACCTCAATACCCAAATAGAAACGAAGGCATCCCAAATCTGTCATGTCAAATCCTTTCATCGATACTACTTTGATTTTCGCAATGTATCTCTCACTGTTTCTTGTGAGGAGCAGATCGTCCATATATAAAACCAGAAATACAATTGTTTTGTCAATCAATTTGACAAATAGAGTTGCATCTTCAAATTCAAAATGCTGAAACTTCATGTTCAAGAGGTGCTCAATGAGCTTTTCATACCAAGTTCGAGGGGCTTATTTCAACCCACAACAATTTTTCCAAATTGCACACTTTGTGCTCTTGGTCATCTAACGCAAATCCTTCTAAGTCAAGTACATTCTTTCCTTGATATCACCATTCAGATAAGTAGTTTTTATGTCCATTTGATGAACTTTCTATCCATTACGTGTCACCAAAAGCAATAAAGTCAAATAGTAGTCCATTTTGTTATAGGTGCAAACGTGTCATTATAGTTTATCCCTTCCTTTTGGACAAATCCTTTTGTGACAACTCGTGCTTTGTTTTTGTCAAGTGAACCATTTGTTTGGCACTTGTTGCAAAATACACACTTGCAATAGATTGGTTTACAGTTAATTGAAGGCCATTTTGTTATAGGTGCAAACGTGTCATTATAGTTTATCCCCTTCCTTTTGGACAAATCCTTTTGTGACAACTCGTGCTTTGTTTTTGTCAAGTGAACCATTTGTTTGGCACTTGTTGCAAAATACACACTTGCAATAGATTGGTTTACAGTTAATTGAAGGCCATTTTGTTATAGGTGCAAACGTGTCATTATAGTTTATCCCTTCCTTTTGGACAAATCCTTTTGTGACAACTCGTGCTTTGTTTTTGTCAAGTGAACCATTTGTTTGGCACTTGTTGCAAAATACACACTTGCAATAGATTGGTTTACAGTTAATTGAACGATCAACCAACTTCTAAAACCCATTTTCACAAAAGCAATCACATTCACTTTTCATCACTTTTCTCCATACATCCAACTTTTACTCATGCTTGAAGGAGGTTGGTTCGGAGTCAAAAGCATTATTGACTTCTTTTGTATGATTAAAAGTTGGGTTGTACCCTGGTGCACCCCCCAAGGTCTTCAAGCAGTTTATCCATTTTCTAATTTGTTTTGTATGTACTTTTGGTGCATGTTTTCCCAGCTTCATCAAGTATGACATTTGTGAGTGTCTACATGAGCCACTTAAGCATCTTTTTATGTCTCTTGTGAAACAATTGGTGCCTCGTCCCTATTCTAAAGCTCCTCCTTTTCTGACAACTGCCCTTGAAACACTTTCTCATCCTCTAATGAAGTTTAAATTTACACTACAAGGGTGTTTCATTTTCAATTACACAAGATTATACAGATTCAAATGATTCCCAATTACATGTCGCCTTTGTAGTGTCCCCAAATGGACACTTTTTACCCCCAAATGGCTTTTTGGCAAAACCTCATTCCAAAGAACAATTACTAAATAATTTATAAAATATTACAATGCAGATCTGAATTTTATACATGCATGGCAACTTGCATAGGAGATGAAAACCACCCAAAACTTATGCAAAACCATTGAATATTTAACTCAAACAACTCAACAAATATTGCAAAGGTGAAATCATAGAAGAAATACCAGATTCGGTCTTCAAAATAGGCTGATTTTATTTTATAGAAAAACTACATATGGCTATCCTCAGACACAACTGAAAAGTACAAAACCCTTTAACCAAAAATTATGCATGTTCGTTGATGTAACGGTGGTTGACATGCGGATCAAATAACCTCTCTTTAACACTGAACAAACCCTTGAAATTCTCTGAAAATTTGAATTGGGTAATGCTCCCAAATAGCAAACTAGGGATGGATCTTTCACCACTAAAGAGTGCTCTGCTAGCTAAGAGTGGATCTCTCACCACCGAAGCTAGGGTTCCTCTAGAATCTTACTTCCACAAGCAAAGAGTGCAGCCAGCAAAAGCTCCAAATATTTGTACGAGTGAATGCATGAATCCCTCTCCCCAAGCGCTTCCTTTTATAATTTCTCATTGCAACCAAAGGGCCCCAAAAACCCCTAATCGCCCCCTTGGGAAAAACCCATGATAAAATAAATAACTTAAGTGACTTTATCACCCATATGCCAAAAAGTGCACTTAAGTCACCCCAATGAAGAATTAGAACATGAAGTACCATATATTCACCCATCACTTAAGTCATCGACTAAATATAGCATAAAGTACCTTAGGGAAGCATCTCACAGCCTTATTTCACTTAAGTCACTTCAAAGTAGGTGTCCAACTCCAAAACATAGCATATAAGTGAAATGAAGATACAAACCACACCCAATAACCATCAATTTCACTAGCCCCTCGGGCATAACCAAGGCTAAGACAAATGAAAAACCTCTTAGGCCATTTGCTCAGAAATGGGGACATTACAGCCTCATTGTTCAGAATTGCTTTATCTATCACCTTATTTACATCAAACTTGGCAAATATCGCAAGTCTATTCAATTGTCAATCTATGTTGCATATGTCCTTTGCGGTTTCACCAACAACATCTCTTGCAATCAGAAGTTTCTTATTCTTTTCATCAAATAACCTGTATGCATTTCAAGATTTTGAATATCCCAAAAGGATGCATTTTTGAGTTATGTGGTCCAACTTAATCCTTCTCTTTTGTAATCAATGTGTAACATATGGATCCGAAACCTTAAAGATGTCACATTGAAGGAAGATGACCACAGCAAACTTCATATGGAGTCTTCATTTGAAGGGATGTTGATGGTGATCCATTTCAGAGAGAAGTTGTTGTTTGAGCTACTTCTGCCCAAAAATGCATATTGACTCCTTTGAAATACAACATTACTCAAACCATGTTCATCACAATTCTATTCATCGTATCGGCAACTCCATTTTGTTGAGGAGTGTGAGCGATTGTTAGACAATGTTTGATCCCATTTTGCTTTAAATAGGCCTCAAACATCTTTGAAGTGAATTCACCACCATTGTCAATCCTGAGCGTCCCAATGCGGTATTGCACTTCAATATCAATGATGGTTCGAAACCTTTGAAAAGTTTTGAAAGTTTCTGATTTTTGTTTTAGAAAATAGATCCATGTTGTAGTGATCAATAAACAGCACGAAGTACTTATGACCACCAACAAAAATAATTGGTAGAGAGCACAAATCAGAGTGAACTAACTGCAACTTTCTATAAACTTTTCATTCCGATGTTTGAAATGGTTCCCTTAAGTACTATGCCAGAATGCAGGCTTCACATTTTTAAAATTTCTTAAGCAGGGTTGGCAATCCTACAACATTATGTTCTTGCATTGTGCAAATGTTGTCACAGTTTGTGTACCCAAATTTGTCATGCCAATAAAGACTTGGTGACAACCCTTCTACGAGATGAGCAAAGTTCTTTGAGATTGAGCGCTCACCCCTGAGTTTTAGTAACTTTCATTCCTCAAATCTAGTCATTACAGCAGTTTTATCACATTTTCTTGTGATATTTACTTCTTCATCCAATAGAATGGAGTGGCCTTGAGAATTAGCGCCAAGAACAACAAGTTTGTTTTTAATTGAGGAAGGTATGGGCCATTTTTAAGAATGGAATCTAGAAGACCTAGAGACTCAAGACAAATTGTCTCATTACCTTCAAGTTGTAAATTTGATATGTTTGTAAAGTATATCAGCCTTAAACTTTTTTCATGGTACTCAAAGAAGTCCTTTTGAAAAGTGATGGCTTGTGTAGCGTTGGTGTCTAGCACCCAAGCACCACACTAGGATGTAGCTACTAAAACATTATTGACTTCTTCTTAAATTGAAAGCATAACTTCATGTGTGAAATGAGTAGAGTTCGATTCTTACACTTTCTTCGTTTCTTTGCTTGTTTCTTTTCATTTCTGATAGATCTCAATTTTGTCCAACAATGTCTTGCATTCGTGTGTCTCATGACTCCCTTTCCGACCACAACATTTGCAGGTTTTGTTCATCCTTTTGTGTAATGTCCCTTTCTCCAGGCTAGTTCATTTTGAAGACTTTGGGTCCATTCCATTTCCCGTGAGCATAAAGGGAAAGAGCAAGGGAAGTATTTGATGTCATGATTGTTAGTTGATTTTGTAGCTTTATATTATTTTCAAGCAACTTTCTATTTATGACTTAGAAAATTCAAGTTGGTTCGAAAAAGTGCAAATACCAACTTGAAAAATAAAAAGAAACTTATATTTCTACAAGGAGGCCAGTCCTCTTTGGGGGGGTCATCCTTTTATTTTTGGTGCCATCTTTACCTATATAAAGGGGTTGTTTGGCTTGGAAAAGAGGGACACTTAATTTCAAATTCATTTTCTTTGAGTTGGAGCACAAAATTGCTTTCTCTCTCTTCCATTGAGGATGAAAACCCTCCTTGGAGGTCTATTAAGGACGGAGCCCCTCAATAGCATTCAGATTTGGGGATGGAATCCCTCAAAATTTGCATAAGGTGGTCTCATTTAGAGATTACATTGCGCTACATTCAGATTTCTTTGCTGCACTATCTGTTTTTAGTAATTTTCAGCTAGGGCATATCAGTTTTGCATAGTTTTGAGTGTGGAACAGCCACAAGAGTTCGTGTTGAATCAGCACAAGGGTTCGGAAAGATTTTCAGTCCATTGGGTGGAAGCGTCATACTTTGGAGGGTTGTTTGGCCAATTTCAGACCCTATCCTAGGGTAGCGAGCCCTCCTTGGGAGAAGTTCATTGGTTTCAAGGCACGGCAACTCACTTACCTCCTGTATTTGGATTCTTCGTATTTTTGGGTGCTGATTGTACTTTCCGGAATTGTATTTGGTCCTTGGAATAATTATTTCCGGCCATATCTGTGAATGTACTCGATGTTGTCATAAATTTAAATAAATAAAATCAGTTGGTGGCTTGAATGATCATTTCCTTGTTGCTAAGTGTTCTACAAATATTTCTAAACCTTTGGAACCATCTAGGTATATTTTTATTTGATTACTTTGGGATGAAATTGCAAAAAAAATGATTGTTGTTACAAATAGATCAATTTGTTGTACTTCCTGTCATACATTTTCAGTTTGTTATCTATTGGGGTTTGTGGAATATCTGTTTATTTAAGTTTTGAGCCCGAAAGGGACATTACATTTTGTTTCTCCTACTGTTGACCATTATTCTTGTTAGATATGCATCCTCACCCTCTGTATCTTCCCTTGCCTCTATCACCAAAAGTGGAAGCCTTACTGGAAGAATTGCCCTTTTAATGAGCATAGCACATACATCCACTTAAGCTTTCAGTTTATCTTCCAAATGGCTTTTCTCTTTCAGCCATTTGGTCAACCAATTGATCAAGAGTGTCTTTAACATATTGCTTACCTATATAGACTCTAAATAGGTTGAGTATGTGGGAAGAAGAGCTATGAAAACAATCATATACATCAATTTTGGCATCAGCAACTTCTACATCATACATAAAGCATGGAATTTTGACACCGAACTCATTACATCATCATTTTTCAACTCAAGATTGAACAATTTCAGTTGCAATTATATGAAATCCAACTTTGAATGAGAATCATAAAATTCTTTAGCTTGTATTGTGCTTCCCAAGGTGTGTTGCACCATTGTATATGATGAAAAAAAGACACCATCCATTGAGACCCTCATCAAATTCAATGCCTTAGAACTATTTTGCTTACATATCTGTGATTCTACCTTAATTGGTTCCTTTGGTTGTCCCTTTCCATCACAAAGGGCAAACCACAAATCTTTGAAGATGAGAGTGTTATCAACTTGTCACAACTAGTTCAACATGGTGTCCTTTCTAATCAGTGTCGCAACAACTGAATTTATTGAATACATTTTGCTATGAAAAGAGATGAATTGGTTCTTTATGACTCCAAAAGGTTCTATTTTCTATATACCACCAAACTGATATACCAAACCTCTTGATATGCTCACCCTTCCTATATACCCATCGATACATGGAAGAAACTCATCCTTTCGATATACCCATTAGTACGTAAAAAAGACATTAAAGCACGTGAGAGTTGAATGGTACATAGTACCCAGGTAGTGCATGAAAAGAATTTGCCCTGTCAATGACACCCGCTTGGCAAGAAAACCTCGTACATGCACATAACTTCCATATATGTTTGGTATTCCTTACTTTTGGGATTTACATCTAGCGATAGACACAAATGGGTAACAGAGGGAACAAGGAAATGAAATAAATTCTTTGTTTCTCCCTGACAATTTATAGGGACGATGTCATAAAAGTCATTGTTGCAACTATATTAGACTATAAATGCAGTAGTTCAATTGCGACAACATCACTCATAAACGCAAACCAAAGGCGTCATTGATACTAAACATTGTGATTTGTTTTAGTTTTGCATAATTTGTTTTGTTTTTCAAACCTTGCTTGATTTTGAAATTAAAATTGCTTGAGATTGATTTACATAATAAAAATTCTCGAAATGAAATATTTTATTTCAAAATTAAGAATATTCCTCCCAAATTATTTGCTTTTCCAAATTAAAAAGTATAAAATAGAATTTTCAATGATTAGGTACTTAGTTGAGCCTTGTTTAAGGCTTTCTCCTCGCCCACGTGGCCTTTGTTATCTAATCGTGTTCATGAAGTGCTAGCACAAGGATCTAAGGTTTTTATCTATTGCAAGTCCCTATAGGAGGTGTCACACACTTGCAAGCCCTAACATCAAATAATGAAGTACATTTCTGCGTCACCACCAAAAGTTACAAAGTGCCAGTGGATACCCATCCAAAACAATACAACTCATGACCCAACCATACCATGCTCCAGAACAAGTTGTACAATTCCATACCAACTTGGTTTGAGTCACAATGCCCGAGACAAAGCACCTCCAAGTCATTTCCAACCTTCTCAGTCACTTCGCACTCCCAAATCACACCTTTGCCACTATAATCAACTAAGTACACTTCCCCTCTTGGGTTTTAAGCAATCATTTCTATCATTATATCTTGCAATTTGTTTTAGGATCTATATTCGAGTTTGTGCATTAATATCTATTAATTAATCAAAATATACAACTTGCACTACCCTTATGCCTTTAAATAAATAAGAACGTAAGTTACCCCAAACCCGTATTTATTTATTTAGGGTGTAAACATTTTACTTTTGACTTTCACCTTGATATTGTTCTCTTACTAATTTCGAGGACTCTCAAAAGGTGGTGAGGCAACCATAACAAAACATTCTTAGATAAGAACTTGCATATTTTACTTTGATATGTATGCATGCACGAATCAAGGTGGGGCATTACGTAGATACCTAATTTTGATAAGAGACTAATTAATTATCATGGTGCTAGTGCGTTTATGTGTTTATTGATCATTGGTCCAAGTTAGGCTCCTATTGGCATCTATTCCTTCTATTGTTCAACTTTCAACTTGTTCCCCTTGTGTCTTGTGTGACTTTCAACATCTTCAACCTTGTATTTGTTCCTCACGACTCTGTTATCTCTCTTTCCAACTCTCTATTCTTCTTTGTTTGTCCTTATTTCTCTCTCTTCCCTAGTTTTCTCTCTCCACCCTATTTTCCAAATGTTCTAGGCTTTTTTACATAACTGTACTCATACAGTTTTGGCTCATCTTTGTGGACCCTTTTTCCCCTTGCTTGCGAGCTCGCCAGGGTTTGTGTGCCTTTTTATCAACTTTTCTCACTTGTGCGTTGGCATGTGCACAAATAAGATCCTACTTTGAATTCAAAAAAAGTATGAATACATGAGTTCATTAATGCATTTGGACACATAAAAAAGTCACAAATTTAATAAAGTTGAGTAATAGAGATGTTGTACAAGCAATAATTATTGTTTCCAAGGGCTTCCCCATGTCGAAAGTAGAATTCAAGCGTTTAAAGAGCATTATAGCATTTACTAGTTGTTTACATCCATTCAAAAAGATTAGGGTTGGGACACTTGCATACATTGGATTGTTTGTTGATTTGCATCGTGTTGATTGTTGAACTATTCCATACATGAATAGCTTAAAGTTAATAATAATGGGGTTAACACATGCCACCATTAACATCCTCTGTTTTTTATGGGTTTTGCAAGGTGTTGAGGCCAAAGTAAGGTTTGGAGAAAGAACGGTTTCCTTATGGTTCACAAGAAAACTAGGAAAAGCAAGAGAGGTTTACTAAGTCCAAAGCCAATTGATTGCATTTGCCATATTAGTTTCACATTTTTCAAAGGGTGCCATTTCTATACTCCTACAATTCTAACACAGCCATTTTTGTACTTGAACTGAAATAGTCAAGTGGGTTGTGCAGCACCAGTTTTTTGGGTTCAATTCACCTTGTTGTCAATGTCTTTCATTGTCTGTCTCTGAAAATTGTCTCCAGATTTGTGATAAATTGTGTTTTATAATAAAAACCCTAATTCTCTAGTCTTTTCAAGCACTTTAATTATTACAAATATTTTCCAGCTTATCTTATATTATAGATTAAACTCTATTTTATGTGATTTGGCCTCCGCCTAATTTGCTGTTTTGTATTATATTAAACTTAATTGTTATTAAATGTGGATGATTGTATTGGATTGTTAGTGAAAAACCATTTTCCATATCTATAACGTTAAGTTTTTTGGAATGTAAAGAGGGAGAGAGAGAGAAATATATTTTAGTGGGAAAAACTTAAAAAGTCATAAAGTGCTATGTAAAAAAAAATCCAGGATTTTTAATACTATCTCTGTGTAATGTCCCTTTAGGGCAAAAATGACAAAATTACGGATTTCCCGGAATTCCTACTTTTTATCCTTAAAGCAGAAGTAATGGAATACTGATTTTTCCTTAAACCCTAATCCAAAAGACAGCACTTCCAAAATTTTGAAAAAAAATACCCTTATAGATGAAAACACAAAAGTCTGAAAATGCCCTTTTATTGAAAGAAATCTGACTAATACAAACCCAGAATTTTATTGCAAACCCTTGGGAAAAATACAAAATTTCTATATGAATTGACAGCCCTACAGCAAGTTTAATTTCTTCCTTTTTACAAACAGAAAATCAACAAAATAGAAATACCCACAGGGGCCAAAACATTGAGAAATCCTCTTGGTGCATGCATATGATGGGAAATAATTTTTACAACCAGCAGATGGATATATTTCTATTTATTTTGCAGCTGAAAATGCAATTTAGAAACAGCTGACCATATGTTGCCAAATACAAAGGTTGGATGGCTGGAAACTATGCCCTATGGCAGATTAAGGGCTTAGGCAAGCCCTAGCACCAAAACACCCCCCCTTTCGCCACTGAAATGACCTCCCAAGGGGTTCGTCCCACTTCCTTAGCACTTCAACCAACCCTAGAAATGCTCAAAACTGTGCAACAACCCTCCCACAGACGATTCCATCTGATTGGTGGCTATCCCACAGTGGAAAACTCTGAAAATCTGATCTGTATGTGTGCCCTAGCTGCCAACCTCCGAAAATGACCTTGAACTGTGACCCAACTCTGAAAATCCAAATTTAAGCTCAAGTGTGATCTCTGAATGAAATCGCCAAACAGATGTTGAGGGTTTTCATCCCCAAATCTGTATGCAAAGAGGGTTTTCATCCTCAATAGCTGAAATGTTGAAGCAACAAAAATAGAAATGATGTTATGACCAAAGATATCTCAAATAACCCCCGCAATCTTCTTTTATAACTTTTTATGTCATGTTCCACGATGAAAGAGTCCCAAAAGCAACTTTCCCTTTTCTAGTTCCTCATTGATATTGCTTTATTAACAGTTACTTTTTATAATAATAAAACATAAGTGTTTTTTATAAAGTTACTTTTTGACATTTAAGTCATATTATTAATTTATTATACTTTATTTAAAAAGGGGGCATGACACTCTGCATCAGGTGATGAACCACGGAGTAGTGAGCCGAACAAGAAAAACAGTGCTTGGCAAGAGTACAGCTGCTGACCACTAGAGAAGGCTGATCCGTCTCTGTCCCTCTGAACTATCACACAAACCACAGCAGAACAAAAAGGTTGATAATGATTTGCACATACAGGAGCAATAAATAGGGTTGTTTCAGGAGAACATGATGAGACAAATGATCTGTAGACCAGATCCTTCAGAAACTAGATCTGTCAAGTGGACAGCAAGTTAAAATTAGTGGAGATTTCAGTATTATAATGGGAGAGGTGAAATGTCTGATGCCAGAATCTTGGCCCATAAGGAAGGAACCAAATGAGGCTCCGAGCATACATCAAAAAATACACAAAGACAAAGAGCAGCAAGAGAGAATAAGCCGCAAAAAAGTGTTGTACACTCGTCATTAGCATGGTTAAACAAATTCACAAGGATAAGGATGTGTGTCGGCTGGATAAGGGGAAGCTCAATAGTGCATGCGAGATAATTACAAGAAACCAGATTGCTACAAGAGTAATTCTCGTCATGGTCAAGCTTAAGCTCAAAACAAGAAGCAAGAAAAGATGCACATTTCTAACTTCTTAATCAATTACACTCGCTAACAGCAATTCTCGAATGAGCCAAAAGGAAGTTATGTCGCATTAAGACTTCTATAGTTCGGAAGTATTTCTCAGTTTGGTATATTTGTTGTTACGTAATAAAGACTAAGCATTACTTAGCATGCCATCGACCATATGTGGTTTTTGACAAACTGTAAGGCATAGCAACACTGTCCCAACAGATACATTAGCGACTTCATTCTTTTTTTAAATAATGTGATATTGTCTTGCATGTTCTCACAAGAACTAGTCATAGTTTTAAAATGAAAAAACAAAGTACATCATAAACACAAACAAACTTTCACAGATTACCAGAGGCGTTTGATGGTTGCAGGCAGTTTAGGGTTAGCACATATAGTTTTCAGTCTGCAAAGCACCCGAACTACATTTCCATCAACCACTGGTACAGCCTGCATGTAAAATGAATGGTATTCACAATATTACATGATCCAGCTATAGTCACTGTCTACATACGCAGGAGCAATTTAAAATTTGCAATATTATGAATTGCTTACAGTGTACTGAAGTGTGCTATTTTGTGTACACATGTTAATGCAAAAAGTTGTTACGGGCAGCACATGGTGTAGAACAAGATGGAATGCTAAAACGTATCACCTGCTTGAAAGCAATTGAAGCAATGGCCCCAGCCGTATAATCACCAATACCAGGAACTTTCCTCAGACTTTTCAATGTGCGGGGAAATGCACCTCCCTGATTTTCTATAATTTCTTTTGCTCCCTGCAACCAAACCCATAAAAACTTAGAATAAATAACAAAAAGCATATTAGAAACCCTGAAGGAAAAAGAGGTTGAATTTGAATCATTGTTTCAAACGCTCTCCCCCAAGTCTCGGTTATTAACTTAATCCTCGACAAGTCCTTCAATAAGAAAATGCAAATAAATTGAAGAAAACAAAGAAGGTAACATTTGAGGAAAAGATGTTGGGTGGCTTTGGAAACATGATAAATGACATTTTATTTTTGTGTACAAATCAGCAAATATGAAGGGGGTGGGGTATGCAGGAGGGGTTGGGCAGTAAGCAACATCTTTCTTCTTTGAAAGATTACAACGATTAACGGTTCAGTTTCAATCATGACGACTTAGATCAAATATGCTACGAATTGAATTGGACAGCAGGGATGAAACAGTGGTAGGGGTAATTTGCATGAGTTATTAGTGATCATATACAGGTTTAACGCCAGGGGAATGTAGGAGAAGACGCCACCGTGAATTATTAATAAAAAGATATATGTACAGGGCTGTAATTACCAAGTTACCCAAGGCTATTAAGAAAAAAGAAGATAGGAAGTATAACTTATATTTAATGTAAATACCTCCAAGAGATAGCGGGCACGGCGGTAGTAACCCAATCCAGCCCACATTTGGTTAACCTCCTGTTCCCACGGGCAAAGGATTAGTGATGATGTTATCCAGAGGAATGTATTAGTATTAATGGTGAAGTTACCTCTTGAGAAGCCTTGGAAAGATGACGAAGCGTAGGCCATCTGTCCATCCAACGAGTGTAATAGCCCACTACAGCAGCCACCCTCGTCTGCTGAAGCATTACCTCCGACACCCATACTGCATATGCTCTGTCTTCCCTCTCCTCTTCCTCTTCCTCACCCTGGTTTAACCTCCAAGGCAACACACGCTGGTTTGCATAATACCAACCAAGGAGACACTGCGAGATTGATGATGCCTCTTCCCCTTTAAAATCTTCTATGTCTGGAACAACAACAACAACGCTGGTTTGAGTCTCTGCTGCGTTGTTGTTGTTGTTGTTGTTGCAGCTTGTTACTTGTTTGGAAGGGGATGGAGATGTGTTGTTCTTCCTCTTCCTCTTCCTCTTGTTGCTGCAGGGAAGCAGAGTGGGAGGAGGAGGAGGAGATTGAGAATCCCCCGTTCCCGTTTGCATTTGCATTTGCATTTGCATTTTCCCCTACTAGTACTCTCGCTCTCGGGTCAGGAAATATGGAAATAAAAAGAGGGAGTTTTCAAATGCATTTTAGCAAAGTAACTACTTATACGAGTCTACGACGCCACCGACCAATTTGAATGATTTTGTTCTTTTAGGTCCTTGCGGAATGTAATGTTACTCCCATACTAAAAACAGGGGGGTTTGTAGAGTAGTTGAAACTAGTTTAATAAGTATTGAAAAGGTATGTAAAGTTTGTAGGGTTATTGGAGTAATTTCAAAATGTATTTCAGAGGAATAGTTGCCTAGGTAGTAAGGTAGCAAATATACGTATCCTACAATTAATCGACCATTATGTTAATGGCAGAGCCACCTCTTGTGTAGCATTGCTCATACTGGTATAAAGATAGTAATATATTATCACGGGCAAAGCCAACCAACTTAGAAGGGATTGATTCTTTGATTGAACAAAGAGTGTTATAGTCATATAGAAGCAATTCTAAGATGTATGGAACCCACAATACCAACTGTGTCTATCATTGCCACCTTCGATGATGTCAACAGTATCACTCAAACTAAAGATAGAGGAGTAGTACTCGATGGCCTAAATTCATTCCAAACTTGTAAAATCGATTATGTGTCACTACTTTTGGTACCAAATAAAAACTCCCAAAAATAACTAGGTATCACATGCGCCTGATTTAAAACCCAAGATACCCCAACGATAAAAAACCAAATTATGGGTACAACAACATTAATACTCTGGGTCAACTTAAAAAGTGTGACACATATAACTTGATAAAATCACTAAAAATAAGAAAAAAAAACTTGTTAATAAATTTAATAAATATACATATTACAAGACAAAAGTTTTTCAAAAGTAGACCCTACCATGTTTTTTAAAATAGTATCTCCTTAACTATTCCATGTGATGGTCGTTTCTTATCATATCATTTTTTACTAATTTCCATGATTATTACCAAAATAAAATAATATATAGACAAATAAAATTCTATAAAATTAATTATTTAACTAAATTATTTTTTACAATCAACTTAATATAATAAACACATTTTACAATCATCAACATTAAGTAAACACCTTACCATATCTCCATTAATTAAACACCCCTCTTAAACCACATTTAAGTTATGAATAATTTAAACTTAAAATCGTTTCCAAGTCCCAAACACACTAATGTCCCACCGACAAAGCCATGATGACGTGTGGACCTATGACTTCAGCAATAGCGGGTACTAACAAATATATTGGGTGAACAATTTAACTCCAAATACCCCACGTCATCAAAAATATGTCAATGCTAACCAAAATTGGATACCCTTTTCTTACTAAATCTACACGTTTTCAAACTCACACGGTGTCAAATCGTAACCGTCATGGAAAATGAAATGTAACAGAGGGTGATGTCTGTTAAAAACCTACATTAAACAAATGAAAGGTAAACATCTCGCGATGTTATAAAGGGGCACCACAACCTCCTTCAGTTGTGTTGGCATAGCATACGGTTTGAATATGATGTGCACACGAAGAACAAGCTCCATAATGATTAATCTTGACATGAGGGCATTTATTCCGACATGAGGCATATTTCTGCAAGCAAATTTTGCCTAACTTATATAGTCTATCGGCTAATAAAAATGTGTAGACACAAAATCACACACTTTGGTACATTTATAGGTCCTAATGACTTACTACTATTCATACAATTCCTAAGCAAGAAAGTAATAATTGACATCTATCTTTGGCCTATTTTCTATCTTTCTAGTTTCCTCTTTGGACTTCCACACCCCACAGCCCAGTCTAATCTTTGTTGCTTTATCTTTATTGACTCTAGACACTAGCGTCCAACTAGGAATGCAGCACCCAGGTACCCTCGTCCCTTATGGGCGCCCCTGACCTCTTTCCACTTTACTCACTCTTTTTGGGCTTCTTTTATCTTTTGGGCATCTTATTTTCTTATGGATCGGTCTTCTAGTTGTCAATTACGAAATTCAACCAAATGAATCATATAAATACAAATATATGTGACCAAAATAAAGGACCAAGCTCTAAGCATCTATTATCACTACCTAAGGTTGCATCCAAAGGCATTGAAAGAGCATTAAAGCATCCATCTAACACTCACTCGAGGGACAAGGGACTTCATTTTCTGCCTACACACATAGGAGGGGAAATTCATTTTGACATCCACACATCTTACATAAGAGCTTCCTAGGGCACGATTCTATCACACACGCATAAGAACTACATGGAGTCTGAAATGTAGTGCAGTCCTCAGTTGTAAGTTCACTCAGTCGGGTGACTGTCAGGGTCATTCTGACTCCCCATTTACATCTTTTTTTTAGGATTCGATGTGTTTTGGGGTTTTGCAAGATATCTTTTGTTTTACATGTTCCATGCAAATTCTATGATCATCCAACAACATACAGGCGACCAAAAGCGACAACCTCGAGACACAGGAAAATTCATGTTCCAGCCACTTTCGCAATCATGGGTGCCTATAAGTAGACTCCAACGCCCCTAACCTTGCCCAAGCACACTAGTCCAGGTTTTTTTGGCAATTCCAAGATTTTCTATGTTCAATTGCAGTAGTCTACTCCTTCTGTTCATCAATCTTCCAGTCCAAAACACTTCGGGATTAAGTAAATATCAGCTAAGTCTTTTATCCTCTCTCTTGCACCTAGGGTTTCATTTTTATCTACCTTATTACTTGTGTCAAATATGTGTTTTATCATTCATTTATCATATGTGACTATGTAATTAGGGTTTAACATTATTCCATATTTGTTAAATCATTTGGTGAACCCATCTCATTCAAACTCTCTTGGGTCCTTGTCTCATCACTTCTTTCATTTTTCTAAGATTCCCTCATCATGGATATCTCCATTCATGATTTCTTGTTAGCCAATCTGGATTGTAGCGATAAAATAATTTCTCTCTTGGCTAATACTTGCATTCCTTCTACTCATCTAGACATATTATATCAATCATTTGTAGATGCATTTTCTCAACAACTTACTTCTCCATCTGATACAGCTAACAATCTTTTTGTTTATGACAATGATCCTCCCCTATATATTATGGCTCACATTTAACACATGGGTATTAAGCGGATAATAATCAATAACATATCTGAGCTCAATATTTGTACTTTATCACTCCTTAAGAATATCGACCTTTGCTCAGATAATGTTAGCCCATCATCGATTTCTATTCATGCATATGATTCTTCTATGTGTTCATGCATAGGCACTATTATTTTACATATCACTGTCAGGACACAAATTGTTCTTACGGTATTCTTTGTTATCGATTTCCCAGTTCAATACAATTGGTTGCTTGGTAGGCCATGACTTCACGATATACAGGCAGTTCCTTTTACAGTTCACCAGTGTGTTAAATTCGTTCAGGCTTTGAACATGCCATAGTCGTTGATCATAACCCATTTAGATAGTGTCACCTAGACCCAACCACTGCATTACCTACTCCCACTTTTGTTAATGTTATGCATCTCATTGAAGATCGACAATCCACGGATTATCCTGTCAACTTGCCTCCACTCAAAGGAACTATTTGTGCATTAGACATTGTCATATCCGCTTCATCCTCACCCCCTCCTACTAATGTTATGGTACTTTTTCAGGGGTCTATTCATACATTAGACATCATCTCACCTTCATTGTATTCTCATGAGTAGCCTATGTTTGTGTTTCCTCCTTTCGCATGCACTTTTTCCATGAATAATTCTTATTGGCCATGCATTACATTCGATCCCACTTACTCTGACACTATTTGTACATATGATGGCTTGGCTCAACTAGGATTCACACTAGATGATCTCCTCCCTCCATCTCATTCTTCTCTTCTATATCATGGATATATTTAGATCACTGTTGTTTATGGCCTTTCGTCTTCCATCTATGAGTCTTTGTTGCATGCACTTCTCGCACTTCTTTTCTTACGCTTGGGCAGTCTTGGCTTGACTACATTGGTGGCACTTTGGATCTTGATCATATTAATATCACATTTCCCATGCCCTTCAGACGTGTTTCTATTTGCAATGATTCATCTCTCGACTAAACACCAAATCTTACTCGTTTGTGTGCACATGGTTGTACACTACCACGTTTCACTGATGAGGAATACGCAATGGGAATGTATAATTTACATCGAAATGGATCATTATACGATCAACCCCATATTAGTGCTTATCATGTCTTTAATGCATCTCCATTTAGCTTGGACCATGACAATGATTGTATCTTAGACAGTGTTACTCGATTCTTCTTCACATCATACGTTTGGGGGGGCATCATGCTTACTCCCCCCTCTTAGCATTATCCGGTGTCTCACATTTCTATTATTACACTTTGTGCTTCGCATGTAGTCTTTCTCATGCATCTTACACAACTTGATACACATAGCTTGTATCGTCATTACCCTATGACACATTCTAGTTGCACGGTTCATATTCAACTGTTGAGGGTCTAAATCTAAAATGAACCTCACAACATGCTACATTCTACGCTCCATGCTTCATTGATCTATCTTTCTAGTACATATTTTCAAACCATTTCCCTATGACGCACTATAGTTCCACAGTTTGTACTCGATTGTTGAGGGTCTAAATCTTAAATGAACCTCACCACATGCTACACTCCATGCTCTATGCTTCATTGGTCTATCTTTCTAGCACATATTTTCAAACCATTTCCCTATGACGCACTCTTGTTCCATGGTTCATACTCGACTACTGAGGCTCTAAATCTAAAATGAACTTCACCACCTTCAATCTTCATGCTTTGTGCTTCATGATCTATCTTTCTAGTGCACACAATTGAAACCATTTCCCGATGAAACATTCTTGTTCTATGGTTCGTTTTTTACTATCAAGGGGTCTCTTATAAATGAACCTCATCTTATACTCGTTTACATTTGCTCAGGGGTCACGTTGCTCCTATCACATTCACTTTGCATTTCATTCGAATCACACTCACAACATGTTGCATATCTTGGTTGCATATACTCTTGTGTGCTTATACTAGTTACATGTACACTTTGTTTACTATGTTAGATGGATATCCAGTATGCAATTATCTTTTCTATATACACATGCACATTCACTTGTTCTTTGGTTGTGAATGCAAACTTTCTACATATCTCTACACACAACAATGATGTTTGGCATTGTACCTCTTACCAGTCCTACCAAGGCTTCTAGGGGAGTCTACATTCCTACCCTTACACACTATAGGTGTTATTGTTTCATTTTATACTACTTCTTATTCATACTAACACACTATTCTATCAATATATACATGCTTTCACATACTTTTTAATATTTTAACATGTTAATGGGTGCTTTGTGTACAAAATTTTTCTTGCAAGAACTATATACCACCATGGTTGTCTGATACTTTACTTACTACTGTTTGTCATTGTTTTCCATTGTTTATGTGTTTTTCCCTATGTCTTGATTATTCATTGATTGTATGATTTTGGCCGCTTTAGCCCTGATTGTCTTATGACATTGTGAGTGATGTCCCATGTTTTAAACCCACTTTTTGTGGTCTACATCATTGCTTGTTTACACTGTCTTCTATAGCATATTTGTCTCTTTTTCTACTAACACATATTTCTAGCTGTGTTGTTTACATGTGCATTAGTTTCTACCATGCACATCCCCCCTGCAGGGTATCAGTTTCAGATCAGTTTTCAGTCTTCTCTCTTGAGTCACATCCTCCTTGTAACGTCGTATGCACCCCAAATGAGGGGGGAATACATTGGGTGAATTAGTCACCCCATACAGTGGCTCAGAGTTTCAGTACAAGACTACACAGTACAAGAACAAAACATAATTACAGACACATAAAAACCCAGATTCTAACTCGGTCCTCAGTTTAGCACAAACACGAGTGCCCAGATACAGACATGAGTGCATGGGCATGCCTGACCTTTCCTGAGCACCTATGACCAGGGGGAAATTATAGTTACTTTCTGATATTGACATGATTTTTAGTATATTATACATCACGAGCATAATCCTCTAGCAATCAGAATGCATTCTATCTTCTTTTTCTACTTGAATCAAACTGGATCAAACTGGATCAAACAAGGAACAGAGCAGGATCACATCATCTGCAGTGGTGTATAAATTTTGGGAAGCAGTCAGGGATGGAGAATAATACTAAACCTTTCTCCCCAACACTCTTATGTTGTGGATGTGTAAAAACTAAATCACGCACTTTGGGTATCTTTCTAGTCCTAATCACATACCACTATTCATATGATTCCTAAGTGAGAAAAGTACTAATTGAGCACAATCTTTAGCCATCTTTGGTTTCTTTTTATTTCCTCTTTTCGTCTTATACTCTTTTTTTCCCAGTCTATTTTTTCATACTTCGACATTTCTGACTTTGGACGTCAACGCCCAGCTAGGACGCTAGCACAAGACACTCTCGTCCCCTCTAGGTGCCCCCGACCTCTTTATACTTTGCTCGCATCTTTTGGGTCTTTTCTAGCCGTTTGGGCATCTTACTTTTTATTAGCCAACCTTTTAGTTGTTAATTACGAAATTCAACTAAGGGAATCATATAAATATAAATCCATAAGATCATAATAAAGGACCAGACACTAAACATCTACTATCACCACCTAAGGTTGCATCTAAAGGCATTTACAAGAGCATTTAAGCATCCATCTAGTATCCACACAAGGGAAAGGAACTGTATTTTTTTACATACACTTCATAGGAGGGGAAGTTCATTTTTCCATGCACACATATATTTACATTTTCTACTTCTAGTTATTGCTCACTATCAAGAGCGACTTACACAAGATCCACCTAGGGCACAATTCATCACACACACAAGAAGAACAACATGGAGTTTGAAATATAGTGCAGCGTCCAAATCGTAAGTTCACTTAGTCGGGTGACCATCGGGGTCAGTTTGAATCCCCATTTGCATCCTTTTATTTTTAGGATTTGATTTGTTTTGGGGTTTGGTAGGTGCTTCTTTCTTCTTGCAGGTTTCAAGCAAATAAAAACGAGGTCCAGCGAAGTATATGTGATCAAAGAAGACAACCAACAAACATCTCATGACCCTACGAAATTGGGGTTTATAACTTCTAAACAATCATAGGTGCCAAAAATAGCTCTCTAGCGCCCCAGGCATCTGTGACCCTGCATAAGAACCCTTATCCTGGATTTTCCAACACTCTTGTACTTTTCTAGGTCTGATTGTGACATCCCGCCTATTTGTTTCACCAATTTTCTAGCTTGGCACATCTTCGACATCACTACGAATCAGCTAATTCTTTTTATCCTCTCATTTGTAACTAGGGTTTCATATTTTCAACTTACTTTGCTTGTGTCAAATATATACTTAATTGTTTATATCATTACATTAGTACATATTTTAGATTTATCATTTATTTATTTCAATATTGCTTAATCAACATAAGATCACCTAAAAAATCGCACTTGGCATGAGATCACCCAAAAAAAATTGCACTTGGCATGAGATCGCCTAGAAAACTTATTCTTGTACAATGGTTTAGGACATTTTTTATCATTTTCACTCTTCATGGATCACGTGCACACATTCCTTTCACTAATTTTACACAATTTTACATACTTTTACATAGTTTTCATAACACATGACTTTGACCACTCTTTCATTCTTCTTTTGCAGGTTTGTCCTTAATACACAACAAGAAGCAGCCCCACATTAGCAAAACACATCAATGACAATAGGTACAAAAATGACACAACACATACGCTTTACCTCTAGGGTCACTTCCTCTTTCTTAGCTTCCATGCTTCATATTTATCACTCCATGCTTTCTCTTGTCTCTTCTGTATGCTTTCGCCATCAATCTACATGGTTATCAAGTATGCATTTGTAATCTACTTTATGTTATCGAGTATTCACTCAACAACATAAAGTGGAGGAAAATGTACATAGAAAATCACACACTTGGGTACATTTCTAGGTCCTAATCACATACTACTATTCATATGATTCCTAAGTGAGAAAATTAGTAATTGACATTTATCTTTGGCCTCTTTTATGTATTTTTGGTGAACTCTTTGGAATTCCACACCCCATATCCCAATTTGATCTTTGTTGTTTTATCTTTGTTGACTTTGGACACCAGCGCCTAGCCAAGATGCCAGTGCACAGGCGTAGTTATCCCCTATGGGTGCCCCTAACCTCTTTCCACTTTAATCACTTTTTTTGGGATTCTTTTATTTTTTTGGCATCTTATTTCTTATGGGTCAACCTTCTAGTTGTCAATTATGAAATTCAACCAAGGGAATCATATAAACACAAATCTATGTGACCAAAATAAAGGACCAAGCTCTAAGCATCTATTATCACCACCTAAGGTTACATCTAAAGGAATTTAAAGAGCATCAAGGTATCCATCTAGCACTCACTCAAGGGATAAGGGACTACATTTTCTACATACACACAAAGGAGTGGAAGTTCATTTTGACATCCACACATCTATTTACACTGCTACATCTATCTATCACTCGTTATTAAGTGCATCTTACACAAGAGTTTCATAGGGCATGATTCTACCACACACACAAGAACTATATGGAGTCTGAAATGTAGTGCAATGCTCAGTTATAAGATCACTTAGTCTAGTGATTGTCGGGGTCAGTCTAACTCCCCATTTGCATCTTTCTTTTTTAAAATTTAATGTGTTTTGGGGTTTTGCAGGATATCTTTCGTTTTACATGTTATAGGTAAATTATGTGATCATCCAGTGACATATAGGTGACCAAAGGCAATAACCAATGACAACCTCACGACACAGAAAAATTAAGGTTTCAGCCACTTTCGCAGTCGCGGGCACCCAAAAGCAGACTCCAGCGCCTAGGCGCCCTAGTCCAGGTTTGTTTGGCAGTTCCAGGATTTTTTGTGTTTGATTGCAACATTCTAATCCTCTTGTTCATCAATCTTCATGTCCAAAACACTTCGGGATTAAGCGAATATCAGCTAAGTCTTTTATCCTCTCTCTTGCACATAGGGTTTCATTTTTATCTAGCTTATTAATTGTGTTAGATTTGTGCTTTGTTGTTCATTTATCATATGTGACTCTGTGATTAGGGTTTGACATTATTCCATATTTGTTAAATCAAAATGAGAAAGACTTATTATACATTAAGGTATGGATAAATGACAGACATAATAATAACAATAACTAGTAAATATATCTTAAATAGATATATCTGAAATATGTCTAGAGATATCAATCTCAATGTTTTTATCTTGGATTTTTCACATACCACATAAATTAAAACTCCATTACCTTCTCCTCATTTTCCTACTATTAATGGAAAATAATATTTATATAGCTACATAATTATGTTGAGCTCAAAAAAAACTTTAGAGAGGAAAAAAGGCTCCAAAATCCATTATATGGCCAAGATATTATGTTTTTTTATTGACTTCTCCATGAAAAAGAGAAATAACTTCTAAGTGATTATCAAATTAACATTAAATATAAGGTGAAACAAAGAAGTGAACAACTCACTACATTACACTCCACCTGAATGTCATTGTAAAGCACCTATCAGCTTAATGATGTCCACGAAAGGTTAATATGGTTTATAGGACTAAGAAAATAATAATGTGAAATTTGGAAAAGGGACTGTAAAAGACAATCTACCAAATTAAAAATGAAACGAACAAACAAGTAAAAAATTATGGCATGTACTTTGATGTTTCATTGATTTTACCATATTTACAAATTTGTCAAGAGATCACTTCTTACTCAATCTTGAAGAAGAAACAAGTCAAATCAAAGAAAAAATTCTTTTGGTACCAATAATTAAATAAATACATCAAGGATAAATAAAATCGAGTTATTGATGCACTCAAATGATGTTCCTGTTAGTGCAAAATTATAGCACCCCCCGAATGGCCAAGTTGTGAATGGGGCATTAAGTGTAATTTGTATAACATAGAACTATCCTAAGAGTGGGACCTTGCGAAATGGGATAGATCTCCGAAGAAGGCCGGTTCCTCCTCCTAATCCTACTTGCCACAACTAATCCTAATGCAAGCAAATATACTAGCTACACTTATTCTAACATACTAAGGAGACAGGGAGAGAGATTGCATGAGTATGGAAATCCTACACTAGAAGCAGTGATACACAAGAAAAGGAGGTGCTAGATAGATTCCCAGTGTCTGAAACGGAGAGAGGTGAGCAATGGAGAGGATGGCTAAGCACCATAGACCAAAGGGGTTCACATAGAGCACCATTTCAATCCCTAAGTAAACACAACTCCCATAAACCTGCAATGAACACAAGAATATGCACAATATACCCTTATAACAAAGAGAGGAAAGTTAGAACAATAAAATCACATTCAAAGGATAGACAAATGTATCACAAGACACAAATTTATTGCTCCTTTAGTTTGCATAGTACATCATTAGTGGGAAAGAGGAAATAAAATGCAATTACAATGTTAGGGAGGATGTTTAAATTCCCCATTCAACCTAGAAGATAAGAAGAAGGGAGGGGGTGCAAGAGAAAAAATGTCCAACCCTTTGTTTTGTGCAACCCCTTTACATTATATAGGAGAAAGAGATGAGAGAGATAGGAAGAAACCTGAAAATCATGCTCCCCCAATTCCCAAAATTCATTATTCCACCTACAGTATTGATGGGATTGCTTGCTTTATCCATACCCGTTTGTACTTTGCCTTGTGCAAGAAGAGAAAGTCTCCCATACATCCATCATGGCTTTCTTGCACCTGGGCATGACCTCCCTTGTCCTTTGACTTCACCTATTATTTTCACCTACTTAATCTCCAAATTTGTGAATTTTAATCATTCCATCATGTGGGGCTCTGGACCAACTTTCAATGACTGTAAGTTTTCTTAAAATGGATAAGCAAAACAAAAGTTATTCAATTTTTAGTACAAGATGGTTTTAGGGTTAATATCACCCATTCCCCATCGTGGCTCACCACCTACCAGCTCCCAGCTTGCCACTCACCTTGGGCGCAAAGTTTCTTCATGTTGATTCAAGGTTCCTTTTTACACCACATAGTTTGGCGATCGACTTATACTGTGCAAGTGCGAACTCACTTCCACCTTCACTTTACATAGCTTGGTGAACGAGCTTCACATGTGTTGGGTTCGGGGTTTGGTGTTACATATACATCGGGTGAGGGGCATGCATTTGCATCTTGCTTTCTTGAATGTGTTCTTCGACTCCCCACTTCTGACACATCGTACATTAGACACCTCAACTCACCTGATGTTCTCAGGCAACGAAACTCGAACGAATGCCGACACCACGTGTTCCATCGAGGTGTTTCCTCATCTCATGTTCCTGACATGCCGGTTCCTGATGCTTCGCCCCCATGTGTTCCTGCCCCAAACTCCCACACTACTCTATCTCCCCACCGACATGACACACCGCCCACTAATACAAATCCCACAAGCTCATGTCGGTGCTAACCAATGTGACTCGCCGAGTTAGCTCGGCGAGATGCATGTTATTCATTACCATGATGATCCTCCAACACATCTCGTTCGAGCTACTTTTCATACCCTAACCTCTCGCATTAGCTCGGTGAGCTAAATTTTAGCTCGACCCCCATAGAAAGCCCTCTAGGGCATTCTAACCCATTGTTTGGGTTTTTGGATTTTTCTTTCTAATTTCTTTAAGCCAGAGGGTGAGGGAGAGGTCCTGAGATTTCCCGAAGGTAATTTTATTGTGGTGGGCTATTTTTTCCCATTTTTGCTCTAAAGTGGGCCCCAAGGGCATGTTTTCAATCGTGACGGAGTTATGAGCTCTGAGTGACCCAAAATTTGTCTGAATGATCCGAATGGCCCTAAATCTCCCTGAATGCCTGTAGGTGCTCCCTAGAACATGAATTTGACTCGGAACCCAGATTTATCCATGATAGCCCTATCCAATGTCTGAGCTCAGTTCTATTCCAGTTGTCCATTTTACTCGGGGGTAAAAATGGATAACAATTTTGGCAACCCACAGGGCTATCTGTCAGCTGGATGGGTTGACCAATTGCTTGAAGCCTTCATTGGGCATGGAGTCACTGTTGAAGCCTGAAAATGATCTGACCCTTTCAAATTTTTCTCTCGAGTCCGCTCTGATGAATTACTAAAGTAAGGGCTAACCTATTGATCATATCTCTTACAAGATTTTTTGAATTAAGATTTTGTGAGAGTGGAAAATTGTTTGAACCTGGAGTCTTCCTTCCAATCTCTGTAAATTGATTTTTGGGGCTGTATGATGGGACTTGGAACTATCTTGAGGTCTGATTCTGGCCAAGTCTAATGTACCTCTGGCTGATGATTTATTGGCTTTCATAGTACATTGTAAAATTGAAAGTAAAACATTTGTTGGTTCTGAACATCATGGAACTCTATTAAAACCAATTTTTCTCTCCTCCTCTGAATGATTCCCTGAAGCACTAATATGGGGATTGGGGCTGCTCATCTACTCTAATCTAACTGATTTGTGTGGGGGTACCGAAAGTGCAAGTTTTATGACTTGGAGGGACAAGAGAATGGAAACACTGAAAATTGTCCCTTGTATGATTTTAGTTGCTCTGCATTTGAAATATTTTGAGATCTATAACTATTTCCTGTAACTATGAGCTTCATTTCAACTTGCGGGAGGCATACCGAAACCTAGTGCACTGTTTTGGAGCAAACATGAACAAAACTATGTGCAAAATGAAAAATCATACATGCTCAAGTGAGACATGAGAGTGTGCAAAAGCACTTGTTATGCGGAAAGCAAACCTACCTACCATACACTAACCAAAGTTAGGGAAGACTTCAAACAAACCTTGTAATTGGTAGGGAAAAGTAGCTTCCCTTTCTCAACATCTTTGACCATGCAACTGATTTTACAATGAGCATGGTCAATGTTACGCCCTTAACCTATTGCTTGTATTAGGAGATGAGTAGCCGACTTGTGGCTTACCCTATCATTTTATTATATCATTTATACTTTCTCATGCTTAATAGGCCGGCCTTGGTGATGGACATAGCATATGAATAGTATATATAGGGGATTGTAGGTAGTAGTTCATTATCATTTGAGCATTTGAGTCTTATTATATGGTTTGGAGGTTGCCCCCTCGAAGTGGCGAAGCTATTCTAATTGCATATTGAGATCATTATTCTAAAATATTGTGTTATATGGTGTTTTATTGTTGCTCATAATTTGAATTATACAAGTAATTTCATTACAAGTGGTATCAGAGTTGCGATTTGGGCCAAAATTAGGGAAAAAACCCTAAATTTTTTTATTTCCACCATATATTACAAACCAAAGTAAATTGGTGGGAGATATTTTTACTAGAGTTGTGAAACATTTTAAGTAAGGATCCCTGAAAATTTTAGGCTGTTTTGATTTATTTTGTAAAAGTTATTACAAATTTAGGTTTTTTCATAAAATCGCTCCTTAGGGTGCAAATTGTGGAATGTTTTCAAGTTCTTTACATTTTTGGAAAGATCTCAAAAAAATAGTATTAGTATTTTCTCTATTTTTTTTCCTGTTCGGCCAAATTTGTATTAAAAACCTAAACCCTAAGGTTTGACATCATGGCGGGGCCATCCATAAGAGCAAAAAAGAATCCGGTTAATTCAAGTAAAACCTCAGATAAAGATGGGGTAGTGATTGAAGAGATGGGGTAGTGATTGATAACTATAGATTCCTCAGCACTAGGGTTTACCTCAATTGATCATAAGGTGATCCAACTTGAGTATGAGTTGCGAAAGGTATAATCTGAGATGGCTTATAAAGGGGACATAAAACAAATCAATCAGCGGTTGGAGGATATCATACAACATGTAAAGGGTAAACATCATGGCCCAAATCTGCCCCATATCAACCAAGGAGGATCTTAAGTTCAAAATCATGGAAAAAATAACCATGTTGGATCACTTTTCCAGCCCAATCAGAATCCAACTTATTCGCAACCACGGAACATGATGCCGAAAGTGGATATGCAAAAATTTGATGGTAAGGATCCCCTGAATTGGATAAATCAAATGGAGAATTTATTTGAGTTACATCAAACACCATTAGGACAAAAGGTGACATTGGCATCCTTGTATCTTGAACCAGACCAATTTGTTTGGTATCGATGGTTATGTGCTCAAAGGTAGAAGAATGGTCTCAGTGTCACCTGGACAAATTTTACCCAGGAGTTACAATTGCACTATAGTTCCAGTGTTTCAGAGAACTACTTTAGTCAATTAGCAGAATTACAAAAAATAGGGTTAGTCAAATATTATGTCCATCAATTCTAGAACTTATCCTTAAGGGTGGAGAATATTCCAGAATAGAATCTGAATGACCTGTTTCTTGGGGGTCTTAAGGACCACATCAAGCATGAGGTACGTATGTTTAATCCACTCAAGCTTTTTGATTCTATTATCATGGCACATCGAGCAGATGAAAAAGTTTTTTGTAGTAGGAGGCCGCCTTTCATTAACACCAGAGACCATATTATCTCTTCCCCTTCATTTGCTAGGCCAATTAGACTGACTCCTCAACAAATGGAAGAAAATAGAGCAAAAGGATTATGTTTTAATTATGATAGCAAATATGGACCAGGACACAAATGTGCTGAGAAGAAGTTGTTTTATATTAACGGAGGTAATGAGGATGACGAGGAAGCTGAAATTATAGGAGAGGCTGAGGAACCAGTAGATGATGAAGTATAGGATCACCAACCTACAATTTCTTGCCATGCATTATCAGGTATTAGTACTCCTCAAACACTCAAGGTTATTAGCTTTCTCAAAAAATAGAAGGTGATGGTGTTGATTGATTTGGGGAGTACTCATAACTTCATAAATAGTAAGTTAGCTACCCGGCTCAATTGTTTTATTTACCCAGCTCCAGAAATGCAAGTTATAATTGTGGATGGTGGGACAGTTAAGTGCACAAGAAAGTGCCATAGTATCAAGATTTCCATGGGCGACTACATGTTAGACTTACCTATGTTTGCTATTTCTATGGGAGTGGTAGATATTGTTTTGGGTGTCTAATGGCTCACAATACAATTGAAGGGGATGGTAGCTAAGTCATTCAGATGGAAGGACAATATAATTCAATTAGATGGTAGCTAAGTCTCCACAGATTATTAGCTCTCATCAGATGCAGAAGGTTTTCAGAAAAGAAGTAGATGGATTTATAGCAAAGTTATTTTCCATAGAAGTACAAAATATAGAGTCTTCAATGCCACCCAATCTTCAAAATATTGTTGATGCTCACTCATATATTTTTGATGCAATTCCAAGGGACTACCACTAGTTAGGGATCATGATCATTCCATTCAGTTGATTCCAGGGAGCCAAACACCTAACATCAAACCATACAGATACCCATATTCCCAAAAAAGTGAGATCGAGAAAATGGTTGAGGAAATGTTGAAGGCATGTATCATCAGGCATAGCCAGAGTGCATTTTCTTCACCAGTGGTCATGGTACGTAAGAAGGATGAAACATGGAGGATGTGTTCGGATTACCAAGAACTCAACAAGTACACCATCAAAGATAAGTTTCCTATTCCAGTAATTGATGATTTACTTGATGAATTACATGGTGCTATTTATTTCACAAAATTAGATCTTTGTTTGGGGTACCATCAAATTAGAATAAAAGAGGAAGATGTTCATAAAATAGCTTTCAGGACTCATGAGGGCCATTATGAGTTTTTGGTAATGCCTTTTGGTCTTACAAATGTGCCATCAACCTTTCAAAGCTCGATGAACACTGTTTTTAGGCCATTTTTAAGGAAACTTGTATTAGTTTTCTTTGATGACATATTGATTTACAATAAGACATGGGAAGAACACTTACAACATGTAAATAAAGTGTTAGAAGTTTTGGAGAAACATACTCTCTAGGCAAAGCCATCCAAATTTTCTTTTGGTGTACAAGAGGTAGAGTACTTGGGTCACATTGTATCCCATGAAGGCATCAAAGTTGATCCTCAGAAGATCAAAGCTATGGTGGAATGGCCAAGGCCCAAAACTCTCAAAAATCTTCGTGGGTTCCTAAGATTAATAGGGTACAATAGTTGATTTGTGCAGGGATATGGTAGAATAGCAACCCCACTCACTGCATTGCTAAAGAAGGATGCCTTCCATTGGATAAACGTAGCCACTAAATCCTTTGAGCAGCTGAAGGAAGCCATATGCAACACCCTAGTTTTAGCTACTCCCAACTTCTCAAAAAAATTCATTGTTGAATGTGACACTTCAGGATCAGGATTGGGAGTAGTTCTAATGCAGGAAGGAAGACCAATTGCATTTGAGAGTCACCAATTCAAAGGAGAAGATCTACTCAAACCTGTCTATGAGAAAGAAATGATGGTTATTCTTCATGCGGTCAAGTAATGGAGGCCCTATCTCATGGGTAGACACTTCAAGGTAAAAACTAATCATGATAGTCTCAAATATTTTTTGGAGCAAATGTTATCATCTGAGGAACAAAAAAAGTGGGTAGCAAAAATGTTGGGTTATGATTTTGAAATCATATACAAAAAGGGTAAAAAAAATGTAGTAGCTGATGCATTGTCCAGAAGGGATACATCCGCAAATGCCTTACTATGTGGAATGTCCATGTTGACGGCCGATTGGGTGGATGAAGCAAGATTGGAATAGGATCAAGACAAGGATACACAATATCTAATACAAATTATCAAGAAAGGATCTATGACATCTAAAAAATTTGAGTGGAAAGGTAATGCCCTATGGTACAAGGACATGTTATACTTGAGTAAAGATTATGAGTTGAAGCATAAGATTCTTGCAGAGCTACATGCCTCACATGTTGGAGGACACTCTGGGTTTTTGAAGACATATCATAAAATAAAAAGAGAATTATTTTGGGAAGGACTCAAGGGGGATGTACAAATTTTTTTATCAGAGTGTTTAGTGTGCCAACAAAACAAAGGGGAAATAATTAAGACACTAGTTCTGTTGCAACCCTTACCAATTCCTAGCCAGAAATGGGAGGAGGTATCCATGGATTTCATCACCGTATTTCCTTGTTTAGAGGGTAAGAATGTTATTTTCGTGATTGTGGACATGCTCACAAAATATGCCCATTTTTGTGCCCTATCACATCCATTTACAACCAGTACAGTCGCAACTATTTTTTTGGAGATAGTTCAAAGGCTACATGGAACCCCAAAGATAATTGTAAGTGATCGTGATCCTATTTTCACAAGTAATTTTTAGATGGAATTATTTTCATGTTTGGGTACTCAGTTAGCTCATAGTTCATCTTATCATCCTCAAACTGATGGGCAAATGGAAGTGGTCAACAAATTCTTAGAGGGGTATCTACGTTATTTTGTATCAGATAAACAGGAAAGGTGGATTAAATGGCTACCACTTGCAGAATGGTGGTATAACACATCTTTTCATACCTATTCTCAAATGACCCCATTTTTAGCATTATATGGTTACCATCCACCTTCTATTACTTCCTCCTTGAGGGTGAAAACTAAGGTCATAGATGTTGAGGAACACATTCAACATCAACAACAGGTTTTGGCTGGTTTGAAGGAAAATTTAGCATTAGCACAAAACAAGATGAAACAACAAGCATATCAACACCATAGTGAAAGAAAATTTGAAATTGGTGACTGGATTTTTGTACGTCTCCATCCTTCCAAACAGATGTCCTTAAAGCAACAGAAAAAGGACAACACACTTGCTCCTAAATATTATGTCCCTTATCAGTTTCTATATAAAATTGGCAGTGTTGCTTATAAACTAAAGTTGCCTCCATCTTCACACATACACCTAGTATTCCATGTTTCATGCCTGAAGAAGGTTATTGGACAGAAATTTGAAGCCCAGACAGAGTTACTAGAACTTGACAAGGAACGAAGAATCATTTTGGAGCCAGAGAAGATTCTACAAACACGTACTAAGAGGTTGAGAACCAGAGACATTAAGGAATATCTGATCAAGTGGAAGAATATGAGCATAGAAGATGCAACCTGGGAGGATGAAGGTTTTCTACAGCAACATCTAGGATTACTCAGCGTTGAGGACAATGTTGGTTTGAAGGGGAAGGGCATGCTACACCCTTAACCTATTGCTTGTATTAGGATATGAGTAGCTGACTTGTGGCTTACCATATCATTTTATTATATCATTTATACTTTCTCATGCTTAATAGGCCAGCCTTGGTGATGGCCATAGCATATGAATAATATATATAGGGGATTGTAGGTAGTAGTTAATTATCATTTGTCTTATTATATGGATTGGAGGTTGTCCCCTCGAAGTGGCGAAGCTATTCTAATTGCATATTGAGATCATTATTCTGAAATATTGTGTTATTTGGTGTTCTATTGTTGCTCATAATCTAAATTATACAAGCCAAAGTATCAAAAAACTAAGAAAATTCCTCCTCAGAATGATCTTCATTGGGCTTCTAGAGGCTCTGTTGCTGACCTTTGGTGTTTTGAATATCATCCCCATGTTCTAGATTAAACATGGTCAGTTGTGGATTCTCCATCAACTTCAATGAAGCCAAGTACTTGATCGAGCAAGGTCTGTTCCGTGAGGTCTACCCGTTGTTTCGAGTTTTGACTCCTATAAGGAAGTCCTCCTGTAGGCCTTCCTAGAAAAGGTGATTGCTTATGGGTTGACCCTGAATTTGTTGTGCCTCCACAAATAGATGGTTCCCCATCTGGATGAATGATATGCCAAGGTTTCCATCCTTGTGTCCTTCTCCTTCATTTACCATTGTAGATTCATCAACAAGATTAGTCTCCTTAACAGATAGTAAGAAACCTTCAATAATTGCATCTTCATCAAGAGCTTTTGAATATGATCTTATCTCCTCCACTTTAGGTTCAAGAGGACTATTGTGGGTAGAAAGTTCTTCTTGAATGTTCATTTCCATGGTAAGAGGCTCTTCATGTTGAAAGATAGGTGATGGGGTAGCAAAAATACTGAGTTCAAAAGCCTCTTCCTCGCCACTGTTATCTTCCAAATCAAACAAGTAGTCAACCTCCTTGTTGTCTGACAATGTCAAGGGTTATTCTTCCTTCACGGTGTCCTTTAGATATGTAACCTGATCACCATATGTTGGCTCATCCTCAAAATCAAAATTTTGAAAGGATGGAGGGGAATAAGGGACTGTAATTTCTTCCATAACCTGCTCATTGTCGAAGCCCTCTGAAACTGAAAATTCTTCCTCCATAGCACAAGGCTCCTCAAGGTTGGTTGTAGCTAATGATGATGGCTTTGGTAGATCAATGCAACTTCCCAATAAGGTAGCTAGCTCCAGACATGCAGGGCAATTAGGATCAACGCACTCTATTGCAATGCCTTGCATACTTGGGAGCCTTTCCTTATTTTCTTGTAAATGATCCTCTTCTAAGGGATTTGGAGTTGCCTTTGCTTCTTCTGACTTTGCTAGTTTTGATGGATCAACGAGCTTTGAAAATATAGTGTCGTTATGGACACTGCATTCAGAATAAACAAATTGTTGGTCATCATCTTCTTGCCCTTCCTCCACTCCTACTATAAATTCATTATGCACCACATGTGGTTAGACCTCAACCTCCTCCATAGGTTTTACCATCAAGGGGATTTTATCAATCTTGAATCTTAGAGCCAAGCTTACCAAGTTCTTCATTATTTATTCCTTATTTGGCTCTTCTTCATGTTGCTTTCCTTGACTAGTTTCTTGAGTTTCTTCCTGACGCGGGGTCGGGACTATAAGAGGATTGGTGGGTGGGGTCTCCACTAATTTTTGTTTTATTAGTGATGGGAGAGGAGGAGAAACTTCTTTTTTATGTAGAGGGGACTTGGGTTTGGAAGGGAAAAGGGCAGAAAATTCGAGATGGGATGGAAGACTAGGGGATGAAGAAGTGGGTCTCACGATAGGAGAAACACGTGAGAAGCTTGGAAATTGGGGTTTAGATTGGGATGATGCAGAAATAGAAATAGAAGGATTATGGGGTGGATGTGTAGTACTTACCCATTGACAAGGTTTCCTGACACTTTTTTCATAAGCCTCTATCTCTTTGATCCACTGCTCAAGTTGTGGCATCATCTCAACAATGAAACCAAGCTTCTGGTGCGGGTTGTAGTGCATTGGCATTTGACCAACCCACAAACATGGTATCATGAAACCAATCCTAAATGCCTTCATTTGAGTTGTGGCCCGGTCCAGCACCATACCTGCCCCCATTTCTTGAACCTTTATTTGTAACTCCACATCACTAGGCATAGGGTAACCTCCATAATCTACATACGCCTGCTCTTGAATAGCTCCATAGTTTTGTGAATGACCCAAATGATCTGCATCTCCCTCATATGGGTATGCATATTGGTTCTCATCATAAAATGGTTCTAGAGGTGGCTGATAGTACCCTGGAAATGATCTTTGCAACTCTAGAGGAGGGTTGCATTGATGTTGGTGTTGCTGCAAATGTGAATTCCACTATGGGAATGAAGCCGTGACTACACAACTTCATAAAAGAAATGAGATGGAAAAGATGGGAGGAAGATGGAAAGAAAAATGGAAAGATATACAACTCAGAGAGACTGGGTTGTTATCTAGATGGATTTGCCAGTTGTGCTTACATGTGTCTCCAAAGAATGAAATCCCACCAAGAGCACAACAAAAATTGATGGAATGTAATAGATACCTAGATGCACACCTTGGGCGAACAAGAATTCAATTCAGGATTTGGACCCTCTTCTATAGCTGAAAATCCCCAAAATACACAAGTCAGAACTTGCCCTATGTAATGCAACCTTCAAAACCCGAAACACTAGCTTTTGGGATTTAAGACCTGCTTTGCAACCTCTAAAACCTGAAACTCTAACTTTCAGGATTTAGGACCTGCTTTGCATGCATGAAATCCTGAAATAACCCATCCTTTGTGTTGAAACTTGGGAATTTTTTTGCAGTTGTGAAAACTTGAAATGCACTGTCAGAAGTTAGGGCATGCAATGTAACCCCCAAAACCTGAAATACAAGGATTTTGGTCCTTCTGATGTTTTGCAACCTTGAACTCCTAATTTGCTCACAAATTTCTCAAAAGTTGTGATAGAAAAACCTAAGAGATAGAAATATGATTATTGTGATGTCCCACCGTACGTGCCAAAACTATTAGTGCAAAATTATAGCACCCCCCGAATGGCCAAGTTGTTAATGGGGCATTCGGTTTAATTTGCATAACATAAAACTATCCTAAGTGTGGGACCTTGTGAAATGGGATAGCTCTCCAGAGAAGGCCGGTTCCTCCTCTTAATCCTACCTGCCACTACTAATCCTAATGCAAGCAAATATACTAGCTACACTTATTCTAACATACCAAGGAGACAGTGAGAGAGATTGCATGAAAATGGAAATCCTACACTAGAAGCGGTGATACACCAAGAAAAGGAGGTGCTAGATAGATTCCTAGTGCCTGAAATGGATAGAGGTGAGCAATGGAGAGGATGGCTAAGCACCATAGACCAAAGGGGTTCACATAGAGCACCATTTCAATCCCCAAGTAAACACAACTTCTATAAACCTGTAATGAACACAAGAATATGCACAATATACCCATATAACAAAGAGAGGCAAGTTAGAACAATAAAATCACATGTAAAGGATAGACATATGTATCACAAAACACAAATTTATTGCTCCTTTAGTTTTCACAGTACATATTTGGTGGGCAACAAGCAAGAAAAACCCATTACAATGCTAGGGAGGAGGTTTAAATTCCCCATTCAACCCAAAAGATAAAAATAAGGGAGGGGGTGGAAGAGAGAAAATGTTCAACCCTTTGTTTTGTGTAACCCCTTTACATTATATAGGAGAAAAAGATGAGAGAGAGAGGAAGAAACCCAAAAATCATACTCCCACCATTCCCAAAATTCATCATTCCACCTGCAGTAGTGATGGGATTTCTTTCTTGATCCATACCCACTTGTACTTTTCCTTGTGTAAGAAGAGAAAGGCTCTCATACCTCCATCATGGCTTTCTTAGACCTGTGCATGGACTCCCTTATCCTATGCCTTAAACTCTAATTTTTACCCACCTAATCTCCAAATTTGTCAATTTTAATCATTCCATCATGTGGGGCTCTGTAACAACTTTCTAATGACTATAAGTTTGCTTGAAATGGATAAGCAGAGAAAAAGTTATTCAATTTTTAGTACATGATGGTTTTAGGGTTAATCTCACCCACTCCCCATCATGGCTTACCACCTACCACCTCCCATCTCGCCAGTCACGTCGGGCACAAAGATGCTTCATGTCGGGTCAGGGTTCCTTTTTGCACCACATAGTTTGGCGATTGACTTGTATTGTGTAAGTGCGAACCTACTTCCGCCTTCGATTTACATAGCTCGGTGAATAAGCTTCCTATGTGTTGGGTTCAAGGTTTGGTGTTACATATGCAGTGGGTGAGGGGAATGCATTTACATCATGCTTTCCTGACTGTGTTCTCCAACTCCCCACTTGCAATGCATCATGCACTGGACACCTCAACTCACCTGATATTATTGGGCTACGGAACTTGAACACATGCCGAAACCACGTGTTCCATCAGAGTGTTTAACCATCTCATGTTTCTGACACGCAAGTTCTTAATGCTTCACCCCCGTGCATTCCCTTGCCAAACTCCCATACTTTTCTCTCCCCGCCGACCTGACACACTATCTACCAATGCAAATCCCATGAGCTCTTATCGGTGCCAACTAATGTGACTCACTGAGTTGGCTTGACCAACTGTCATGCATTGTCATGACAATATTCTAATATAGCTCATTCAAGCTATTCTTCACACCCCCGACCTCTCACATTGGATGAACTCGGTGAGCTACTCGATAAGCTAAATTTTAGCTCGATCCCCATAAAAAGCCCTATAAGGAATTCTAACCCAATTTTTGGCTTTTTTGGAGTTTTTCTTCAAATTTCTTTGAGTCGGAGGGTGAGGGAGACGTCTTGAGATGTCCTGAAGGAAATTTTACTGTGGTGGGCCATTTTTTCCTATTTTTGCTCGAAGGTGGGCCCCCGGATATGTTTTCAACTATGACAGAGTTGTGAGCTTTGAGTTACCTAGAATTGTTCTAAATGATCCGAATGGCCCCAAATCTCCGTGAATTCCTGTAAGTGCTCCCTATAACAAGAATTTGACCCAAAACCTATATTTCTCTGTGATAGCCCTATCTAGTGCCTGGGATTAGTTCTATCCCAGTTGTCCATTTTACCTAGAGGTAAAAATGGATAACAGTTCCAACTTAACTCCCATCTCTAGAATCAAGCCTAATTTTAGGAATTCAGTCTTAGAGAAGCATCTTTAATATTATTTCTGTAGGGAATTTTATGTAGAGCTAGTCAAGGAACCATAGAATCGTGTTTAGTTGGTTATTCCTTGGATCCAGATGGACTTCTAAGATACCAAGGAAGGATCTATGTGTAAGTTTTAGGTTATTTGCATGAGCAAGTTATGAAGTAAGTACACAAATCTCCTCATTTTTCTCACCTTAAAGTCGTTAAAATAAGTTGTGGGCTAAAAAGGTTTTTCTTTAGCCTAGAATGCGTAAGGAAGTAAATTTTTTTATCATTGGATGTTTGCAATGTTAGTGGGTTAAGGCTGAACATTGCTACCCTAGAGGACTTTTGTATCCTCAGACATCCCTCATGACAAATAGGTTGTGATTTCTATGGATTTTATATCTAAGTTACCTTTAACTTGTCACAGGCACCACACTATTTTTGTTGTCATGGACAAACTAAACAAGCTTGAACACTTTAATATAGGTAATCTTAATAATGATGCCCCATTATTGACGAAAAAGTTTGGCAAGGAAATTTTCAGGTTTCACGGCCTTCCTGAAATAATAATTTCTTATATAGATAAACTATTTGCTTCTTTGTTTTGGAAAAACTTGATGGTTTCTTTTGGTTCCAAGTTAAATTTTAGTTTAGCCTATCATTCAGAAATAAATAGACAAAAGGATAAAGTAAATAAAATCCTTAAGGATATGTTAAGAATGTGTGTTATAGATATACAAATGAAACGGGGAGAGTACCTTCATGTAGTGGATTTTTCTTATAATACCTATCACTCTTCTCTAAATATGGCCCTTTTCAAAGCATTGTATGGAAGGTGGTGTATGACCCTTTTGGGTTGGGATGGGCTGAATAATAGATCCATCCAAGGATGGAAAGTGTTGTAGTCTTATGACAAAAATTCATCTCATAAGAAAAAGGCTCAAAAAAGCCTTAGATAGACAACAAATTTATGATAACCTTAGGAGTAACCCTAAAGAGTTTAAGATTGGTGATAAGGTATTTCTTAGGGTGCATCCTCAAAAGAGTGCCATTAAATTTGGAAAACCTTCTTAGCTAGCCCCTATATTTTTTAGGATTTTTGAAATTTGGAATAATATTAGGCACGTGGCTTAAAGGATGGATCTCTCTTACTATCTCTTTAAGATTCATGATGTTTTTCATATTTTAGTATTTAGAAACTATGTCTCTAATCCATCTCATGTCTTGGATTGGTCAAATATTTAGGTGGAGGATGGGGAGACAATGTAATTAAAACTAGTGTAGGTGTTATCAACCCAAAACATTAGGTTATACGATAAGAATTTGCATTAGGTTTTGGTCCAATGATACCAAATGAGTGAAAAGAGCATTGCATGGGAAGACAAAAAACTCTTCCAAGAGCACTAATCACACCTTTTTGTTACCAATACTGCAACGACATCATTTTAAGTGGGGAAGAATATAATATTCCACCCTTTAGACATTTTGTAAATTGTAGTAACAAAATCATGCACTTTAGGCATTATTTAGCACGGTCTCATACTATTATTTAGAAGGTTCTTAAGAGAAGAAATTACTAATTAATCCCACCTTTTAGCCACCGTTTCATCATTCCTACACATTTTTATATACATGCCCAGCTATTTTGGTACTTCTTCATCATTTTAGTCTAAACCTGGGCACCCAGGCTGTATTACTGGGGTGCCCCGATCCTTGTTTTACTTTCCCACCTCTTTTTAGGCTCTTTCTAGTCGTTTTTCATCCTTATCTTTCTCCTAGTTGACCATGTCTGGATTAATTACAAAATTAGAGAAAGAGAACCCTATAAATATAAAGTTATGAGACCATGAGGGTCCTAACGTAACTTACTACTATCACTCCATCTAGAGTTGCATCCATCGCATCAAGGCTAGGAGATCTGCATCAACACACACTTCATAGGGGGGAATTCTAGTCTATTCCATGCACACATACTATTACATTTCCTACATTTAGTTATTGCTCACTACTTCATGAAGTATGACCAACACAATAACACCTAGGGCACGACATGCACACACACACTAGAACTACATCTGGGTTCAAAATGTAGTGCAATCAGTTTAGTAAGCCCACTGTTGTGGAAGATGAGGTTAGTTTGACCCATTCATTTTGCATATTTTATTTTTAGTAGTTTTGATACTTCTATTGTCTCTTGTAGGTTTTCAAATTCATCTTCTATATTCAGCACATTCGATGCAATTCAGTGAATCTAGTGTGACAGGCATTGAAGGTTATAAGGCATAATTCGACCCAGAAAGAACCAGGTTCTAAATGGTTTTTAGAGACCATGACACCTATTCTGCCATACCAGGGCGCCCTAGTACCCTCTTAGGTGCTCCATTCTACTCCATCTAGATCCACTTTTTTTGGGACCTCTGTGCAGTCTTTTCCAACTTTCTGTATTTTCTTGTTAGATATGCGACACCCTGCAACAGTCCTCCATAATCAGTCTCAGTTCATTCCTTACCTTCCTCTTGCATATTAGGGTTTTATTTCTACTAGTTCAATCATTTTTAACCATTTTAGTCACTTCATATTACTTTAGTGCATTTATTTACAATGTTTATGCCCTCCTAGATTAGATTAACTATTATTACATATCCCCCATTTTATTTAATCATTTTGGTGAACCCAACATCTAAGACAACCAATGCTAAAATCACCATTAACACAATTACTCCTTCTAAAGAAGTTCAGTCATAATAACCTAGGTGCATGTTTAACAACCTTCCAATGGCTCCACATCTTATATTAAAGCAAATCCTTGACAACAACCTTATTACCCTTCCTCCACCACTCGAGTTAAACCTATCATGACCCAAACTGGGAACTACAATGAAAAATTATGTTGTGATTATCATCACTATGTGGGACATTCTACAAATAGATTCCTAAAACTCCGAACACTTATCCAAGACCTACTTGACAACGATAAGCTTGAATTCCCATAATCTACTAGCTCTGCTCCCACTAATGACAAGGGTAAACTCAAGCTCTTCAATAATGAATCCCAACAACATGAAAAAAGACCACAAATTCTTTCGCTAATCATACATATCATGATGTGTCACCTCCAGAATCAAGAGCTCCTGATTTCTTAGTTGCTCACACTGAAGTTGTGCCACCCGTCATTTCATTTTCCAATGCCAATTATCATGCTACATTTACATCTAATCATTTACACATACACACATCTATCGGCTTGACCACTATCAACAATACTAAAGTTAATCCATCATGTCCTATTAGTGCCTGTTCTATGTCAATCCTTTGGGATATTGGTTACCCTCCATCGCAAATTGACTATCCAATTCACAACCCCTTTGGTGTTGTTGAACTATATGTCACAGTCAAAACTCTTACCATGCTTGTCCCTTTCCTTGTTGGAAACATAGTTGAGGGATGTGACTTGCTTTTAGGCCTTAATTGGATCCGTCACTCTCAATCTATCATATCTATGAATCACTTGCAACTTAAATTCATTCACAATTCCCAAGTTATTTCTATTAATGGTGTCCCTCCATCTCCTCTACTGTCATCGTCTCCTTGTAAAAATGTGTCATCCACATCTTCTAACACGTCAAATTCTTTTATTAAAACAACAGTCTGCCCCTACTTCACCTACTCGAGCATGGTCTACATGACCAACTCATTCCACTCATCCTACACATCGGCATAGGCCTATTCCTAGGACAATTACCACTTCTCGACATCGATCGCTACCTCACTTTATTCCACGTGGATCTTCATCACCTTCGCTTCTGAATTCGCTAATATTTCCATCACTGACTTATTTTACTACACCACATAATTCATCTTATACTCATCCCTCACATGCATATAGAATTCATTCACTAACACACCATTTATCTTACATGCCACCACTTTCAGATCATGGTCCTACACTTTCATCCTTGCAGCCATCGGCTGAAGGACCTTTGGCCTTCATTCTCATTGATTAGTTTGTCTGTTTAAATGCACTTGGGAGGCATATCATCTTATACCCCCACTAGCTCATGTATCTATCATCTTTGCATTCTCGCATAGGCATACCATATCACACATCATAACACCGTCATTACCCGATGACACACTCTTGTGCTTTAGTTCACACTTGATTGTTGAGGGATTACCATTACATTGAACACCACACACCACACATTAGGAATTACACATTGCATTTCATCATAGATTTACTGTCATACACGATTCATTCTACACTTATTCTACATTGTAACTAGTCCTCGTCTATGCATTACATCCATTAGGGTATCTATGCACTTAGTCACATCATATAATGCACATTTCTACACATATTTTACATCCTCTGCTAGGTTACATTACATATGAGTCTAGCTTTACATTTTATCATTACATATTCCATTTTTATCTACACCTCTTACGGCGCATTTTACACATTACACAACACACACCCTACACATCCTATATTACATTACCCACACCACACATTTACAAATCCTACTCATCATATGGTCACCTAGTTTCACCATACATGCTACATTGTTTTCTATGCACTGGACTCACCACATTATGATGCACTTTAGTTCCTCGGTCCATACTAGACTGCCAAGGTTTTACCAATCAAATGGACCCTACACTCACCATGTGACATTTTCAACCTAGTGACACACGCTTTAGACTAAATCGTCACCTATTATATCATTTTATCATGGTATACACCTTTGGTTACATCACCACTCCCCCCTTTCATCTTGTAGTGACATATGCTTTAGGTCGTCACCTATCTCTATTCATCATGTAGTGATATACACTTAGGGCTAAATCATCACTCATCCATTCATCATAAGTTGTGATATACGCTTCGGCTATAGGGTTACGCGCATCATCCACTGTCCATTCACCATTACATATACACATTCATCATAACGCTCTAGACACACAAAACACTACTCGACCATTTCTCAATGACACACTCTTGTTTATGGTTCATTCTTGACTACTGAGGGGACAACAAAATGAACCTCAATTTATACACTTCCATACACTACATAGGGATATGTTTCTCCTATCATCATCTTGCATCCATTCCATCCATCCACAGTGTTGCATTGTCTTATGAAATTTACTCTTGTCTACTACTATTTTGCATGATCACTTTTTTTTTTGGATTGATAAATTAATGTTTGAAATTAACCCACATCCATGTACACTTGAGTGACATTTAGAGTTAGGATTGTCACAGTCTGGTTACAATGTAGGGGATATACTTATTAGGAACCCAACATTCAACCATGAAACCGAAGTGAAGATGTAGCGACCGTCGACTTCGACCGCAGTGAGTGGGAAAACTTAGAACAGCTACATCAGCGTCGGCTCTTTAGCCACCAATATCAGATATACACTTATGGATCATCACAAGTCATCTTAGCAGCGAGAGGAGCATATGACCGTTCATCGAGAGGAGTTCAGTAACCGTTGAGCGGAGCAATTTCCACCAGCGTCAGCAGCAATGATAGACACAGGAGCCACTAGCGTCGAACCGAGATGAGCACTTCCATACACAGCAGTGGGGAACCTCATTGTAACACTTCCATCATTTCAGCATCAAGCATGCCGCCTCTAGTGGCCATCCACCTCCACATCATACGTGCATCAGGGGATCTTGAAACCGGGGGGCATTTACTCTTGACTTGCACCACTACCATCGGCATTTTTTTGCATGATTACTTTACTACACATGTTAGATTGATTTCTTAAACATCATTACCTATATCATACACACATGTGTGTTTATGCCTTGGTTTAGTGTGATTACAGATACAAGACTCTTACACTCGACACAAATGCTTTCCTTCTACCCTTCCTATACTAGTCACTGGGGGCATCCACATTCATCTCATACAGGTGCTATTGTTTCATTTTGTACTTAGCATCTTATATTACTTGATCATACACGCTTTGACATATTGGTTATTTCTCTAACATGCTAACAAGTGTTCCATGTGCAACACTTGTTTTGCAGGATTACATGTTTCCATGACTACTTGTTTGTTTGTCTCTACTTGTCTGCTATTGTTTACCATTATATGTAGGCTTTGCCCTATGTTTGTGTGCACACTTGTTTGTTACCATGACAACCTTATGCGTCTTGTGACATCATGAGTGATGTACCATGTTTGCAACCCGCCTTGTGTGGATTACTTTTTTTTTCTTGCATGTTTACACTACTGTGCTTGGTAGTTCTTACATTTTCTGCATCTTTTACACTTGTCTTATTGCATACATGTGTTTTTGGAATAACACTTATTTTGGCTAGCCATCCTTGTTTGTGTGCACCTTGGTTTCTACCAAGCACACCTCCTTTCCCCCTGCAGGGTAAAGTTATAGAGTTCAGAGTGCAGTACGTCCTCTTTTGGGGCCACATTCTCTTATTACTGACATTGCACATGCCCCAAAAGTTGGGAGGCATCATTGAGGGTTTACATACTAACGTAATGTATTTACACCGGTTCAGTACAATTCACTTTCTGCCCTTGGCATTGTGGGTTTACATATAATGAGTGGGTTCAGACTAGTCTACGAAGCCCATACACAACGAATTTTATGGGACATGGTGTCCTTAGCATTTTTGGGAAGTAGTTACAGGCTTGGAGGTTATTGTGGGTGTGCCTCTCTACACTACTTCGGCCAGTGGCATTGGATCACCCAAAAAACCAGGACAATACAAAGATCTCTTCACACACATTTCAGCAGAAGCGGTCAAAGGTTGGAGGACACAAGATCATTTCCTCCCTACACTTCTTTAGCCAGGGTGGCGTGAGATTTCCCAAAAAACTTGTGTTAGTACAAGATATCCTTCTACACCCTTTCTCTCGACATGGATCAGGTGCACATGTTCCATTTACACTTCTCATTTCAAGTATTTTACATTTGTGTATTTTACACATTTCTATACACACACGTATTTTACATAGAATTTTTACATACATACATATTTGATTACTTGATTGTTTTCTCCTTGCAGGTCTGACCGTATGAGAAACAAGCAGTCAAATTGGGGGCAACAACAACAAAAACAATAACAAAAACGATGACAACAACAACATTCTGTGACAACACATGCCTTACTAACCATGTAGGTACACTACACACCGTAACAACTACACATGCGTTTCACCCTAGGTTCACTCTCATCACATTTTTATATGTGTATTTTTCATCTATAGTTTCCACGCTCCTCTATATTTTTATCATTCCATGCTTTTGTCTAGTCCTTCGGCAAATTTTCTACTACACTCTACATGGATATCAAGTACACATCTCTATCTACTTTATGTTACCGAGCTTTCCACTCACCAACATAAAGTGGGGGAAAAATGTAGTCACAAAATCATGCACTTTAGGCATTATTTAGCTCGTCTCATACTACTATTTAGAAGGTTCTTAAGTGAAGAAAGTAATAATTAATCCCACCTTTTGGCCATCTTGTTTTATCTTTTGTTTCATCATTCCCACACATTTTTATATACATGCCCAACTATTTTGGCACTTTCCCATCATTTTAGCCTAAACCGGGGTGCTCAGGCCTGTATTGGGGTGCCTCGGGGCACCCTTGTCCCACCTGGGGTGACCCGATCCTTGTTTTACTTTCCCGCCTCTTTTTGGGATCTTTCTAGCCATTTTTCATCCTTATCTTTTTCCTAATCGGCCATGTTGGGATTAATTACAAAATTAGAGCAAGAGAACCCTATAAATATAAAGTTATGAGACCATAATGAGGGTCCTAGTGTCACTTACTACTATCACTCCATCTAGAGTTGCATCCATTGCATCACTTGCATCCACATACTTCCATGCATCAAGGTTAGGAGATCTGCATCAACACACACTTCATAGGGGGAGGGATTCTATTCTATTTCATGCACATATACTATTACATTTTCTACATTTAGTTATTGCTCGCTACTTCACAAAGTATGACTGACACAAGAACACCTAGGACATGTGCACGACATGACATGCACACACACACCAAAACTACATTTGGGTTTGAAATGTAGTGCAACACTCAGTTTAGTAAGCCCATTGTTGTGGCAGCTGAGGTCAATCTGACCCATTCATTTGCATCTTTTATTTTTTAGGGTTTTGATACTTCTCTTGTCTCTTGCAGGTCTTCAACTTCATCTTGCTATATTCGACACATTCGACACTGTTCAATGAATCTAGTGTGACAGGAAGTGAAGGTTACAAAGCATCTTCCGACCCAGAAAGAACTAGGTTTTGAGATTTTTCAGAGACCAAGGTGCCTATTCTGCCATACCAGGGGCACCTAGTACCCTCATGGGCGCTCCAGTCTACTCAGATATTCCAGATCCACTCTTTTCAGGACCTCTATGTAGCCGTTCTAGCTTCTGTATTTTCCTGTAAAACCTGCGACACCCTGCGATGAGTCATCCATAATCAACTGAGTTCATTCCTTACCTTCCTCTTACATATTAGGGTTTTATTTCTACTAGTTCAATCATTTTTAATCATTTTAGTCACTTCATATTACTTTAGTGCATTTATTTACAATGTTTATGTCCTCCTAGATTAGATTAACTATCATTACATATCCCTCATTTTAGTTAATTTTAGGTAATCATAAATCTAGAATAAGTACCTATCGAGGCATCCTATTTGAAATTTATTTATAAAATTCTATAGTATTCCATTTTTAAGGATGTATGTTTATTTGTTACAACTGGTCAAACTAATATTTATGAGGAGATCATGAGATGTTATGGATTATATTATGTTGTTTTGGTTAGATGCATATATGTACATGGTTTCAGTACAAATTATACTTTTAGGGTCTTGTAGGCATTGAAGAAAATCACTTATTCGATAGTAACAGTAAAGTACATTATGATTCTAAGTTTATGATGAGCATTTTTATTATTCTATTATTTTATTTACATTCATCAAATCATCTAATTCCCATCTTTTATACGATGTTTGATAAATAAAAATCTAATACTTGAGCTAGGAAACATACTAGTAAGAATCCCTCATATTACTATGTATCATTTAGACAACCAAGCAATTATTTTCACTCCTTATCTCTCTCTCTCTCTCTCCATTTGAATTTGTGATTGATACTACACTGTGACATATTTATCATCATATTGTTAGCATTGTGTAGTATAGTGTTCTTGATTCAATAAAATCTAATAATTTTATTAAAATCTGAAATGTACATCTATGATAAATGACATACAATGAAATGTAAATGATAAGTAATTTATTTGATATTATAAATGAAATGAAATAAAAGGGAAAAAGTACTTACCTGAATTTGAATTACCTCATAGTGATCTGGGACTAGCAGTGTGATGGAACGACAGAACAAATAATCACAATGAACCTTAGAAAATTACAATGGAGGCAGATCTGGCCAGACTGGGGCTCCTGGAGAAGGATGAGGGTGCCTTGGTTTGCAGTCTAGATGCCTTGGTATGCAGAATAATGAATTTGGAGAAATTTTACACAAGAATAACAGATAACTTCAATTGTATATATTATTTCACATAGTACATGGGCTATTATATTGCCAAAAGCATAGCCAAACCACCTCCTAATAAATAGGGAGGTGTTACAACAAATAACTTGGAATACAATTCACTGGTATAACAATACAATAATATATTACATTTAGAATTTACCCGTACCAAAAATACTAACTATGTAAAATTATTATAATCCATGAAGCACTACTAAATATTAATATTCCTAACACGTAAAAGGTCAAAATCTAATTATGATCTAGTCTCTAGGTCTTTGTAATTATTTGCCTTTGGTCATGTGAATGTCACTATGTGATCGCTAGAGCATTGATAAATCTCCAATGGAAGAATCACCTACAAAACCCAAAATAAAGCATCAAATCCCTAAAAAAAGGATGTATATGTGTTGTCCTCTATAAATTCCCCCGCATTCGAAAGTATAAAATTGAAAATTTTGAGTTGACAGCCTTTAGTGATGTTCTAGTGAAGTGAAAATTCGAGGAGATAGTAAAAATTCATGTTTTCTGGAGTCATTTTGATGATTTGTGGGTATATCGGAGATTTTTGTCCCTTCATGTCCCTAAGTCCGCTGGGCCTTTTGTTCCCCGATCAGCTCACATTCCCCTGAAAATCTATTAACTTTTGGTTATGTTGGAACTTTTCGGATCGTATGTTCCTAGTTCGTTCGGGCTTTCTATTCCCCGATCGCCCGCATCGACCGGATCAGGTCCTTCGTGTACTTTTGTCCCATCTATCCCAAAAGCGTCTGTGCCTTTTGTCCTCAATTTTCCTACATCACACGCATCGGTCGAATCGCATCCCTCACGTTTCCAAGTTTCTGAACCGTCTGTGCTCATTTGGCCCGCATTACCCACATCGCCTGTGTCGGCTGGATCGCATCTTCACGCCCCTCATGTCCCAAATGTACCAAAGACCATCTGAGCTAGCTTTTTCTACTCTTCCTGATTCTTGCCTTTTTAAGTCAGTGCAATATGAATTTAATGCGCATTTATGACCTTTTCTCTCCTAAATGGCTATTTAATGGGACTACCCTCTGTGAATTTGACACACTACTTTCTTGCCATCATTCACTTGAATCCCTGTAATTAAGATCATCTGCTCATGCTCCGATTCCCTTTGCATTTTTCATTGTGGATTCGATCTGTGAAGGTTGTTTCTTTATACATTGCAAACATGAAGATTAAATTCCAAGGTCAAGAACACATTTCACCTCTTGATTCCTCTGTTCCCGATATCGGGGATAGTGAGGTTCGACACCTAGATTTTGGTGATTTCTAGAATAGATTGACTAGCCCTAATCCTTCCCCCATGGTGTAGATGATCAATGATAGTGGCCTTGTGTATGCAGTAGGCTTCCCTATCTCAGTACAATGTGTCAACACCGTGCTCGCCTGTGGGGTTCACTTTAACCCAGACACCAAGGAATTGTCTAATGTGCACGGGGAGAGGATTACTAAACTAGATGTTGTTGCCATTACTATTGCTCTACGGATTCCAGAAGTTGAAGACTCCATTGTTATCACTTAGGCTCAATCTCAGACTCTATTTGAGAAAGATAGTGATAAATATAAGGCGAGGATAGAAAAATCATGGTTGAACAACACTAAGAAGGGAGCATCCCGACTTTCCAAGGCATTATTTAGAGTTGATTTTAATGAAGAGATGTCTGATTTCATTATTTTGCTAGCTCGTGTCATGGGATTGCAATGCCCCAATGAATTTCACTTTTGGATGTGCCCACTCATTAACATTGTCTGCAAAGGTAGTCAAAACATAAATTGGGCATAAATCATTTGCTTGAATTTGACTGAGCAATTGTCCAATGTGCAATAGACTAAGAAGTTCTATATGAATTCTTATCTCATGTATTCCCTAGCAGCATCCCGATAGTGATTTGGATTCACATACATAGAGGATTAGAAAGATGAACCCATTTATGCATACTGCCCTCAATTCACCCTTGAAACTAGCAACCACAAATTCTAGAGGGTTAATGTTGCCTTTACCATGTATATTGTGAGGCTCTCATAAGGTGATACTGTAAGGAGATTTTCCGATGAGACCATGAACCTAATAACAAAGTACGGAGCTTTCTTCATTCAGTTTTAGGAGGTTTTCATATATCAGGTTGGTAGGTTATGAGAACACACCTCTCAAGCTCCCCATATTTTGTAATGACAAAATGGATTTGATTGAAGTGTGCAGGAAATTGGATAAATTGCATAGAACCTGTAGGGATAAGAAAATATCTGGTATGCATTTCCCTATTTCCTTGGGTAATTATACATGCAAAATAGCCTTGGATGCTCAAAATATAGAAAGGGCCCTTGCTCCCATCACTGTCCACTTTTTCAGACCTAGGACCTGATTTTATTTGAAGAAGTTCATTTAGCAAAACCTTTGAATTAATTATCATCACAGGTAAGATATTGAGGACTATTGGGCTGATTGTGCAGATGAATTTGAAGCAAGCCGAAGGCACTATGGTAGATTCTCTCTGCAGCTGATAAAGGAGCTCAATCTCTACCAAATTCTTGAAGGGTTCCAAGATGATAATGAAGACTGTCTGTCCTATGAATATGATACATTAATCAAACATACTCCTTTGGAAGATCTGGACTGGTACAAGAAGGAGAAGGATGACTTGGTTGAGATTTTGGCCCCTGTCCTTGTAAGAACCAAGGTTTGGTTTGACAGAAAGGTTCGAGAGCTTAGGAAGAATCAAAGTGGATCTTCTTCCAGAGATACTTCAACACCTAGGAAGGAATCACATACACCCAACATGGAGGTACCTGCACAAACCCCTCCTCCTTCCTCAAATAAAGAACCTGAATCATCTACTCCCTCTTCTTCCACTCAAGTGTATCAAAAGAAGGTAAAAGAGGTTAAACAAGAGCCAATTGAGGAAGAACCCCTTTCAGGGAATTCAGAACTACCTTTAGGGCCAGAGAACGTTATTGTTCTCAGTGAAAGTGATGATGGTGAGGTACCAGACCCTGCAGGAACTTCAGAAGTTACAACATAGAAAAAGAGAAGGAAGTGCCTAGCACTGAACCTCCAAGTACCACTGATTCCTCTACTCAAGAAGCTCCAGATGCCTCACTCACATCTCTACTGGAAGCAACAGTGGTGAATACTTTAAGTTCCATGAGCTCACTTGCTCTTGGACCTCTTGTTCCTTCTTCTTCTCCCTCTACTTTTGCATGGGTGCAACCCCTGGTTGACAGTAGGAAGAGGAAACCTTCTTCCCGTTTGTCAGGACCAAACTTTGATGTTGTGGCAGCCTTGTTAGGCACTACTCCTCCTCCTCCAACAAAGAGAGCCAAAGCAACTTCAAGAATAGTGACCAGATGCTCAGGGCCAACAATTTCTAGAGGTTGCAAAGCCTAAAGTTGATAAGGCAGAGCAAGACCTATTAGCCTCTGACTTGGAGCTTTCAAGGATTCCAATGGGAGAATCCACTCCTGAGAGTGAGGTGCATAACCTCCAGGAAATAATAACCAAGGTTATTGAGAGAGTGGAGAAGGGTAAACAAACTATAGAACAATTGGAAGAACAAAATCAAGTTCTTTCTAGCTTCATCAAATCATTGTTGACTAAAGATAAAGTTTTGGATCCTTCTCCACTAACTGCCCTTCCACCTCCTATGATTCTCAGTCAGGATGAGGTTCAGAGTATCAAGGATATACATAGGTATTCCACTTATGGAAGGGCTATGGAAGCCATGGTTGATGACATGATCATTGCAGGCTTGAATTTCATTGTAGAAGCCTTCAAACTCAATGAGAAGGTGGCCAACCTGCAACAAAAACTCTCCTCCTCTATTGGAACCATGGATAAAGAACTGAAGCTTTGGAGTAGTTGCATCATAGATATTTTCCTGATGGAACAGGCTGATGAAAAGATATTGATGGCCAATAAATTTTTTGATGATGCCAAGGACAACTTGTCAAGGTCATGGGTTTTCAGTGTTGAATGGAAAATAAAAGTTCTGGAAGAAGCCTTGGGAGAATTGAGGAACAGTTGGCAGAAGGGAGAATCCTTCAAAACTTGTGTTGTGTTTACCTTCAAAGATATTCACTGTCATCTTCATGATGAAACTTCAGGTGTTCCTTTCTCTCTCTAAGAGATTAAAATTCAGTTCAGGGCATTTGTTAAAGAAAACCTATTCAAGGAGGAATTGATTACCAAAGAGAAGATAAAGGAGATTTGCTCTCTTCAATCTGCTATTGAAGAGGCTAATAAAGAATACCTTGAGCATACCAAGTTTGATAAGGACATGGAGAAATGCCTAGGCACTTGGTCTCAAGCCATTGCCAACACATCAGTCCCACGAGGTAGAGAGATAGCTGAAGCATTGAAAAGATTCAGGAAATGGATTCTCAAGTCGGTGGGCCCTCCCCAGCAATAAGCGGATGTTTTCTCTTCTAGCTTCTCCTCTCCTCCTTCTTTTTCTAAAATCAAGCTCATTATAAACTAATTAAGGATCTTGTGTCAAGCAATTCCTTAATTAACATTTTAGTTAAAAGAAACAGTTATCAAGTGTAACCAATTTGTAAGTTATATAATGAGCTCTCTACGCCATTTTCAGGGGCTAGAACTCTATTGATTTTTTTGAAAGTGTAAAGGAGTTAAAAAAGCTATCAATACAAGAAGATCTCTCTTTCTATTTCCATCTGCTCTTGTTCTTTCATTGCTATCTGTTAAAAGTTATTGGATCATTAGTCTGTTTTACTTCAAGAAGCTTTGTATTCTTGTGGATGTCATCTCTGGAACTTTGTGTCTATGAAATAACATCTTGTGGTTTTAAATGCAAATGATTCTTTTCTATATGATTCCCTTATGGCATGAGTAAGGAATTATTTTGTTATCTATATTTCCTGAGAGTGCTATTCTGCCCCCTCCCATTCCTTAATTCTTCTATCTTTTTGTATTGATGATCTGTTATATCAAACACTTTCATAATATCAGAGTTCCTCATTAAAGCTAAACATTGTACATTTGTAAATAGGTTTTTACCTTTAAATAAGGGAACCTCTCCCATTAAAGAGGAGGGAATTTCTGTCCCCTGACTGTTGCTTTCAATAAAGTCCTTATTTGACAACCAACAGTTTTTGGCGACTCTACTGGGGATTCATTTTGAACGTATTCCAGTTTTATGAACATTTTCTTGATCATTCTTTGATCTGGTGACTCTACAATTTACTCGTGGTAGGAGAGCCCTTGGTATTGAAGATTCTCAGTTTCAGCTCTTGGAGCAGCAAGGTTTCCCTCTTCCTTCAACAGGGAGAAATAGAAGAGTTCCTTCCACAAGTATGCCCCCTGTTGAAAATAGAACCCCTGTGAGTGGTATCCCTCTAGAGCAACTCAGCCCTAATCTTTGTGCTTTAATTCTTGTTGGTGTTTCAGTTCCCCTTCAAGCAGTCTTTCCAAGGATGGCAGTTCCATTACCTTGGGGCCATCGTGTTGGGCCTCTTGCCCTTCCTCAGCCTTTGCATGAGTTACCCAGGGGTAACAGGAAGAACTTCCCCAAGTTCAGAGGTGATGGAAAGGTGCATCCTGATGAACATATTGCAGCCTTCATAGTTGCATGTGGAGTCCTCAGAGTTGAACATGAAGATGTCTCGGTGAGGCTTTTTGTAGAAACTTTGCAAGATAATGCAGCAGATTGGTTCTATCATCTTCCTGCTGGGGCCATTACCAGTTGGACCACGATGAGGACAAGATTTGAGAACCGTTTCAAACCTGCAGAGGATGTGCATGCTTTGCTGGCCCAGATTTCTCAAATAAAGAAAGAATCACAAGATCCCATGAGGGAATTTGTGGCCAGGTTCAACAAGTTGATTAACAAGATCCCACCAGACACTCAGCCTGTAGATCAAATTCAAAAATGTTTCTTCCTGAATGCTCAATTTCCTGAAGTTAGCTACGCATTGAGAAGAGCCAACCTTGCAACATTGGCTGAGGATCAGAGATTAGCTGTTAGCGTTGAAGATGACTTGATCATGTCTGGTAAGTTGAAAAGAGATCCTTCCAAATCTAGAGCTTCTTCTTCCTCTTCTTCTACCCCTGGAGCTAATACAGATCCATTAGTACAAAAGCTTGCTAATGACCTCATTGCCATCAAGAAACAATTGGCCCAACACGCTCCTTATGCAGATGTTCCAAGGAGGAATTTTCAGCCTAGAAATCATTTTCCTTCCTCTCAGACAAGGACTGGATAATTGAGGGGCCACCCATCAAGGTCCTTGTTGATGCAACTTGTGAGGGTTAAGAGCCTGAAGATGAAGAGATTAATGAAGATTGTGAAGAACCTGAAGAAGAAGCTGATGAAGAACTGGAGGAACTTGAGGGATCTCGAGTTAATTTCTTCACCACTGAAGGTGTTGATGAAGAGGATGATTATGATGAAGTAGTAGTAGATATGAATAGTGAATCATATGTTGTCATGACTCAGGAACAGACAAATAAGAAGGAGAAAGTGATGCAGCCTACTAAGAGATCCAAGGAACATCCCATGACTATCCCCGTTGTTGCAAAAAGAGGATCTCCTATTCCCACTACATCCACACAGAAGGTGAGTTCTGCTAATTCTTCTTTTCCTAATACTACTGCTAAAGCTTTTTCTTCTCCAGCTCCTAAACTTGATAAGCCTAAGATTCCTAGTGATGATAGCCCATCCACCTCTGGATCTTTTGATATCATTGATCACCTTAAGAAAACAAAGGTTCAAATTTCAGAGGCTGAGTATTATCAAACCCACCCTAAAGCCTTTTCCAAAATGGTCCACTTTGTCAATTCCCATTCCAAAACTACCTCTAAAGGCCTTTTTCCTACTCCATCCTCTGCACCCCAACCCAACCTTGTAGCTGCAGTCACCTCACCTAATGAGAAAATCAAACTGTTTTATGTGACTCTTCTTATAGCAGGCCATAAACTTAGCAACTGTGTCATAGATTCAGGAGCATCAGATAATGTAATGCCTACCAAAGTGGCTCATGCTTTGGGTCTTACTCTCACATGCACTTATGGGTCTTGCTATTCTATGGAGAGTAAGGAGGTGCCCCTGGTTGGAAGGATTAAAGATGCACAAGTAGCTTTTGCCACTTTACCAGAGAAGAAGGTTTTGGCTACTATTCTGGTAGCTGATATCCCTCCTTCATATGGTATGCTGTTAAGTAGGAATTTTTGTAAAGATGTGGGAGGAGAGATTCAAATGGATTGGTCACATGCCCTCATACCAGTCAATGGAAAGATGAAGAAGTTGTTGCCTGAGAAGCAATCTGAGTATATTGTGCAAAAAACGGATGATCCCAAAGCACAAATACTCTATGAGGATATTGGGCATGGTAACTATATGATTATGTCTCCAGAGGAAACTCAACTTCCCAAAGAAGTACTTCATGATCCTAATGGTGTTTGGAATCTATAATTTGATGGAAGCTGCTTCTTAGCCACATCTGGAACAGGTGTGGTATTAATATCTCTTGAAGGAAAAATTCATCCTTTCTCATTCAAGCTACAGTTTGAAAATACTAATAATACAACAGAGTATGAAGTCCTCATCCTTGGACTTAATGTGGCAAAAGAAAAAGGTGTGAAGAATCTTCTAGCTCATGGAGATGCAGAACTAGTTGTTAAACAAGTCAGAGACCTTTTTCAAGTAAAGAATAGAAGGTTGAAGCATTACAGGAATCAAGTTTGGGATTCTATTGAACTTCTTGATGCCTTCTCCATTGAAGTTGTGCCGAGAGAAAAGAACACTAGGGCTGATTCACTAGCTGTCTCAGGATCGTTGCTGATACCTCACCCTGATTTCTCTCAGGATAAATTTACCATTGAAATGATCCATAGGCCAAGTGTGCCTGATAATGCAAGTAACTGGAAAATTTTCAATGATGATCAACATTTTCTTTCTTTCTTGGAGCTCAGGGATAACTTTGAACAATTGTACTTCGAAGGAAATGAAAATTTGCCTCGTGAGAGTGTATCTTCCCATGAGGAGGATGTCAAAGAGGAGACAAATCAAGATGGGTGCATCAAACTTAAAGGTAACAAGATTCCTAAAGGGCTGGTGAGTTTGGAGGAATTGTTTGATAAACATGATAGGTATATTAAGTCTAAAGCTTCTACAGGAGTGCGGCAATCTGCTGAGTATGAAAAGATTAACATTGGGAGCTCTGCTGACCCCAAAATGGTGAATGTTGGAACATGTTGTACACAAGAAGAAAAGAAGAAGGTGGTGAACCTCTTAAAAAAGTATAGGGATGTTCTTGCATATTCATATGAGGATCTAAAAGCTTTCCAACCAAAGGAAATGGTAGCATTTCATTCCTCTCAAACCTGGGATTAAACCTTTCAAGAAAAAGCAAAGGCAGTACAATCCAAAGATTGCTGACACCATTTTTTAGGAAATACAAAAATTATTGAAAGCTAAAATTATCTTCCCCATTCACCATTCGACATGGATTGCCAATATTGTGCCTGTCAGGAAGAAAAATGGTGAGATTCGTATCTGTGTTGACTTCAAGAATCTGAATCAGGCCTCTTTAAAAGACAACTACCCTCTACCCATGATGGATCAAGTTTTGTAAGCTGTTACAGGGTCTGAAATGTTTTCCATGCTTGATGGCTTCTCAGGGTATAATCAAGTGGAAGTTAATACCACATATCAACACAAGATGACCTTCACCACCCCTTGGGGTACTTTTGCCTACAAGAGGATGCCTTTTGGACTCATTAATGCCAGTGCCACTTTTTAAAGGGCTATGGACTTGGATTTTGGAAGTTTGAAAGGGAAATGTATTGTTGTGTATCTAGATGACCTGACTGTGTTTTCCAAAACTAGAGCAGATCATTTTCAGCATCTGGAAATAGTTCTCTTGAAATGCAGAGAACATGGGGTTTCTTTGAATCCCAAGAAATCTGTCTTTTGTGTCACGGAGGGAAAATTGTTGGGGCATGTTGTCTCTAAATATGGAATCAAAATTGATCTCAAATGAGTTCAAGCTATTTAGCAGATTCCTCTTCCCACAAGTAAGAAGGGAGTGCATTCTTTCTTCGGTAAGATCAACTTCCTGAGAAGATTCATTCCTAATTTTGTAGAGCTAACTTTGAATATCTCTCAAATGATGAAAGGAAAAAAAATGTTTGGCTGGTCCTCTGAAGGGAAAGAAGCTTTTGAAGGTATAAAAAAGGCTATTGCTAGGACTCCTATCTTAGCATGTCCAGATTTTAGTAAAGATTTTATTATTTATTGCTATGCCACAGAAAGCACCCTGGCTGTTGTATTGACCTAGAGAAATTATGATGATCACAAGCTCCCAATTGCATTCATGAGCTACATTCTTAAAAATCACGAGTTGAAATACACCATGATGGAGAAGCATGTTTTCGCAGTGGTTAAAGCTGTCAAGCAGTTTCAATTTTATATTCTTAATTCTCACTCTGTGGTGCTTGTGCTTGATACTACCATCAAGTCTATTCTTATGTAGTAAGAATTTGGAACTAAGAGAGGAAATTGGGTAGCAAAGGTTCAAGAATATGATATTGACATCAGACCAACCAAACTAGTTCGGGGTAAAGGCTTGTGTGAGCTCATCGCTGAAGGAGCTGGTCATGAATTACCTAAGGAGGAGGTTGATGTTCCTATTGTTCTATTTCTCAGCTTGACAGATGAATGGTATGCTGATATCACTCATTTTCTCACCTATGGGGAGTGTCCCTCTAACTTGATTGCCAAGGAGAAGAGAGCTATCAAGCTAAGATCAACCCAATGCATGTTATGGGAGAATGCTTTGTTCAAACGTGGAATGGATGGAAGATTTCTGAAATGTGTTGACAAAGAACAACAGAAGAAGCTTTTATTAGCTTTCCATGATCAAGAATGTAGAGGTCATTACTCATCTACTGTTACTGCCCACAAGATTCTTTGTGTTGGATATTATTGGCCTACCTTGTTTAAAGATGCATCAAAATGGGTTGATAAATGTGAAGCTTTTCATACTTTTATGGGAAGACCCAAATTGGCCACCTTGCCGCTTAAACCAGTTGTGATTGAAGAGCCCTTTCAATAGTGGGTTTATATTTCATTGGAACACTCAACCCATCTTCAAGTGTAGGACATACTCATGTGTTAACCACCATAGATTACTTCACTAAGTGGGTAGAAGCCATTATAGTAAAGAGTACTACTTTTGAAGTAGTATGTAATTTTATCAAAGAAAACATCTTGGTAAGGTTTGGAGTGCCAAACAAGATTGTGACTGATAATGCTTCAAACTTTTCTTCTGCTGAGATGATGGATTTATGTTATGGATATGGCATTTCCCTTCCTCACTCTTCATATTATTATCCTCAAGGGAATGGACAGGCAGAATCAACAAATAAGAATCTGGTGGCTATAGTAAGGAAACTGGTTAATGAATCTCAGAGGAACTGGCACAAGAAACTCTATGATGCTCTCTGGGTAGATAGGATTACACCTAAAAGAGCTATTGGGATGTCCCCTTTTCAAGTGGTGTATGGTGTGGAAGCTCAATTACTAGTAATAGTGGAGCTACCTGCTTTGTACTTAATGAAGGCCATTGAAGACACTAGCTTTGATGATTCTTTAGATAAAAGGATCATGTATCTTCATAAGTTGAATGAAGACAGGCTGCAGGTTGTTGATAGAATATCTGCCCACCAGCAGAAGGTGAAATCTTTGTTTGACAAGAAGGCCAGATCTAGAGATTTCAAAGTTGGAGACATTGTTTTGCTGTGGGATAAAAGACATGAGCCTCGAGGAAGCCATGGTAAGTTTGATTCTCTTTGGCTCAGTCCTTTCAAAATCAGGCACTTTACTAGTGAGAATTATTTCTATCTTGATTACATGGATGGTTCCTCTCTCCCACTTCCTTATAGTGGGCAATACCTAAAATTGTTCAAGTCCTAGGTGAATATGAAGCCTCTTTGTATAGTATGTATAGGGTGTGTTTGCTTTCCCCTGCTTTTGGTGTGTTTCTTTTCACTGTTGCTGTGTTGTCTTTTATATTGGTTTGCTTTTTGACTCTGTGGCCCAATGGATAAAGCATTGGTTTTCTTCCCCTAGATTTCCTAGAGTTCTTGCCTTGTCTCATTCTTCTGATCTAGCCAAGTCATCCCCAGAAAGAGCCAGCTGTTGTCCTCTCAAAATTCCCCCTCTTTTGAAAGTAAAAAATTGAAAATTTTGAGTTGACACCCTTCAATGATGTTCTAGTGAAGTGAAAATATCAGGAGATAGTAAAAATTTACATTTTTTGGAGTCATTTTGGTGATTTGCGAGTCTGTCGGACATTTTTGTCCCTTATGTCCCAAGTCTGCCGGGCCTTCTGTTTCCTGATCGGCCGCATTCCCTAAAAATCTGTTAACTTTTGGTTATGTCGAAACTTTTTGGTCCGTATGTTCCAAGTTTGTTTAGGCTTTCTGTTCCCCGATCGCCCACATTGGCCAGATCGGGTCCTTCACGTACTTTTGTCCCAGCTATCCCAAAAGTGTTTATGCCTTCTATTCCTTGATTTTCCCACATCACGTGCATTAGTTGAATCATGTCCCTCACGTCCCTCGCATTTCCAAGTTGTTGGACCGCCTGTGCTCATTTGGCCCGCTTTTCCTGCATTGCCTGTGTCGGCCGGATCGCGTCTTCACGTCCCTCATGTCCCAAATGTACCAAAGACCATCAAGGCCAGTTTTTTTCGCTCTTCCTGATTCTTCCCTTTTTGATTTTGTGAAATATGAATTTAATGCACATTTATGACCTTCTCTCTCCTAAACAACTATTTAATGGGACTACCCTCTACGCATTTGACACACTGCTCATCATTCGCTCAAGTCCCTACAATTAAGATCATCTGCTCATGCTCTCATTCCCTTTGCATTTTTCATTACGGATTTGATCTATGAAGGATGTTTCTCTGTACGTTGTAAACATGAAGATTAAATTCCAAGGTCAAGAACACATTTCACCTCTTGAGTCCTCTGTTCCCAATATCAGGGATAGTGAGGTTCGACACCTAGATTTTGGTGATTTTTGGAATAGATTGACTAGCCCTAATCCTTCCCCCATGGTGCAGATGATCAATGACAGTGGCCTTGCGTATATGGTATGCTTCCATATCTCAGTACAATGTGCTAACACCGTGCTTACCTGTGGGGCTCACTTTAACCCAGACACCAAGGAATTGTCTAATGTGCATGGGGAGCTGATTACTAAACTAGATGATGCTGCCATTACTACTACTCTGCAGATTCCAGAAGTTGAAGACTCCATTATTATCACTCAGGCTCAAGCTCAGACTCTGTTCGAGTAGGAAAATGATAAATATAAGGTGAGGATAGAAAAATCATGGTTGAAGAACCCTAAGAAGGGAGCATCCCGACTTTCTAAGGCATTATTTAGAGATGATTTCAATGAAGAGCTGTCTGATTTCATTATCCTGCTATCTCACGTCATGGGATTACCCTCTACCAATGAATTTCACTTTTGGATGTGCCTACTCATCAACATCATCTGCGAAGGTAGTCAAAACATAAATTGGGTGGAAATCATTTGCATGAATTTGACCGAGCAATTGTCTAATGTGCAACAGACTAGGAAGTTCTATATGACTTCCTATCTCATGTATGCCCTAGCAACATCCCGACAGTGGTTTGGATTCACATACATAGAGGGTCAGAAGGATGAACCCATTTATGCATACTGCCCTCAATTCACTCTTGAAACTAGCAACCACAACTTCAAGAGGGTTAATGATGCCTTTACCATGTATATTGTGAGGCTCTTAGAAGGTGATACTGTACCAGGAGATTTTCTGATGAGGCCATGAACCTGATAACAAAGTACGAAGCTTTCTTCATTCATTTAAGGAGGTTTTCATATATCAAGTTGGCTGGTTATGAGAACACACCTCTCAAGCTCCCCATGTTTTGTAATGACAAGATGACTTTGATTGAAGTGTGCAACCAATTGGATAAATTGTATAGAACTTGCAGGGACAAGAAAATATTTGGTCTACACTTCCCTATTTCCTTGGGTAACTATACATGCAAAACAACCTTGGATGCTCAAAATATAGAAAGGGCCCTTACTCCCATCACTGTTCACTTTTTCAGGCCTAGGACCTATTTTGATTTGAAGAAGTTCATTGAGAAAAACTTTAGAATTAACTATCATCACAGGTAAGATACTGAGGACTACTGGGCCGATTGTGTTGATGAATTTGAAGCAAGGTGGAGGCACTATGGCAGATTCTCTCTACAGTTGATAAAGGAGCTCAATCTCTACCAGATTCCTAAAGGGTTCCAGAATGATAATGAAAACTGGTTGTCTTATGAATATGAAACATTAATCAAACATACTCCTTTGGAGGATCTGGACTGGTATAAGAAGGAGAAGGATGACTTTGTTGATTTTTTGGCCCTTGTCCTTGTAAGAACCAAGGTTTTGTTTGACAGAAAGGTTTGAGAGCTTAGGAAGAATCAAAGTGGATCTTCTTCCAGAGATACTTCAACACCTAGGAAGGAATCACATACACCCAGCATGGAGGTACCTGCACAAACCCCTCCTCCTTCCTCAAATAAAGAACCTGAATCATCTACTCCCTCTTCTTCCACTCAAGTGTATCAAAAGAAGGTAAAAGAGGTTAAACAAGACCCAATTGAGGAAGAACCCCTTTCAGGGCATTCAGAACTACCTTCAAGGACAAAGAACATTATTGTTCTTAGTGAAAGTGATGATGGTGAGGTTCTAGACCCTGCAGGAACTTCAAAAGTTACAACATAAAAAGAGAAGGAAGTGCTTAGAATTAAACCTACAAGTACCACTAATTCCTCTGCTCAAGAAGCTCCAGATTCCTCACTCACATCTCTACTCGAAGCAACAATGTTGAATACTTTAAGTGTTATGAGCTCACTTACTCTTGGACCTCTTGTTCCTTTTTCTTCTCCCTCTACTTTTGCATGGGTGCAACCCCTGGTTGATAGTAGGAAGAGGAAGCCTTCTTTTTGTTTGTCAGGACCAAAATTTGATGCTATGGTAGCCTTATTAGGCACTACTCCTCCTCTAGGAAAGAGAGCCAAAGCAACTTGAAGAATAGTGATAGATGCTTAGGGCCAACAATTTCTAGAGGTTGCAAAGCCTAAAGTTGATAAGGCAGAGCGAGATCTATTAGCCTCTAACCTAGAGCTTTCAAGGATTCCAATGGGAGAATCCACTCCTGAGAGTGAGGTGCATAACCTCCAGGAAACAATAACCAAGGTTATTGAGAGAGTGGAGAAGGGTAAACAGACTATAGAATAGTTGGAAGAACAAAATCAAGTTCTTTCTAGCTTCATCAAATCATTGTTGACTAAAGATAAAGTTTTGGATCCTACTCCACTAACTGCCCTTCCACCTCCTATGATTCTCAGTCAGGATGAGGTTCAGAGTATCAAGGATATACATAGGTATTCCACTTATGGAAGGGCTATGGAAGCCATGGTTGATGACATGATCATTGCAGACTTGAATTTCATTGTAGAAGCCTTCAAACTCAATGAGAAGGTGGCCAACATGCAACAAAAACTCTCCTCCTCTATCGGAACCATGGACAAAGAACTAAAGCTTTGGAGTAGTTGCATCATAGATCTTTTCCTGATGGAACAGGAGGATGAAAAGATATTGATGGTCAATAAAGTTTTTGATGATGCCAAAGACAACTTGTCAAGGTCATGGGTTTTCAGTGTTGAATGGAAAATAAAAGTTTTGGAAGAAGCCTTGGGAGAATTGAGGAACAGTTGGCAGAAGGGAGAAGCCTTCAAAACTTGTGTTGTGTCTGCCTTCAAAGATATTCACTATCATCTTCATGATGAAACTTCAGGTGTTCCTTTCTCTCTCCAAGAGATTAAAACTTAGTTCAGGGCATTTGTTAAAGAAAACCTGTTCAAGGAGGAATTAATTACCAAAGAGAAGATAAAGGAGATTTTCTCTCTTCAATCTGCTATTGAAGAGGCTAATAAAGAATACCTTGAGCATACCGAGTTTGATAAGGACATGGAGAAATGCCTAGGCACTTGGTCTCAAGCCACTGCCAACACATCAGTCCCACGAGGTAGAGAGATAGCTGAAGCATTGAAAAGATTCAGGCAATGGATCCTCAAGTCGGTGGGCCCTCCCCAACAATGAGCGGATGTTTTCCCTTCTAGCTTCTCCTCTCCTCCTTTTTTTGAAATCGAGCTCATTATGAACTAATTAAGGATCTTGTGTCAAGCACTTCCTTAGTTAACATTTTAGTTAAAATAAATGGTTATCAAGTGTAACCAATTTGTAAGTTATATAATGGGCCCTCTGCACCAATTTAAAGGGATGAAACTCTATTGATTTTTGAAAGTGTAAAGGAGTAAAAAGATATCAATACAAGAAGATATCTCTTTCTATTTCCATCTTCTCTTGTTATTTCATTGGTATCTGTTAAAAGTTATTGAATCATTAGTCTGTTTTACTTCAAGAAGCTTTGTATTCTTGTGGATGTCATCTCTGGAACTTTGTGTCTATGAAATAACATCTTGTGGTTTTAAATGAAAATGATTCTGTTCTATATGATTCTCTTATGGCATGAGTAAGGAATTATTTTGTTACCTATATTTCCTGAGAGCGCTATTCTGCCACCTCCCATTCCTTAATTCTTCTATCTTTTTGTATTGATGATCTGTTATATTAAACACTTTCATAATATCAAAGCTCCTCATCAAACATTGTACATTTGTAAATAGGTTTTACCTTTAAATAAGGGAATCTCTCCCATTAAAGAGGAGGGACTTTCTGTCCCCTAATTGTTGCTTTCAATAAAGTCCTTATTTGACAACCAACAATATGAAAGGGTTAGACTGTCCTCACCAACCACAATGGTGGACTTATAATTGAGCAATGCACTACATCTCATACCCAATGTAGTTTTGTGTGCTTGTGTGTGGAATAATTCTCCTTGGTTTCCCTAGCCCCAATGACACATAGATAGTGAGAAATAGCTAGATAAAGATGCAAATGGTGGATGAAATAAAATTAACTCCCCTTTCCTATACAATGTGTGATGCATAATAATGCCCAAATGTAGTCCCTTGCTCTATGTAGATAGCTAGCCCTTGATAAGAATAGTTCACCGATATAATGGTATGTATGTTGTGTTTATATAGGGATGTCTTCTTTAAATTTCAACGCTAATGACCCAACATGCCGACTAGTACCTCGGGAGAAGAGAGGGAAAACCAAGAAGACCGAACTCAAGTGCGAAAATATAAATCAAATACAAAGATGATGTGATCACCCCAAAAGTTTTGCAATATGACTAACTAATAAAGACTAACACCATAGTAGCCTAGAGCCAAGCTTAATTTTAAGAATGAAACATCATGATCAAAGCTTTAAAGCATGCATTAATGGAAACTAAATGAAATTAAACAACTAATCTACAAGCATCCTTACTAGATGAGATGCTTACTAATTAACATAGACCTAATTATATATAAGGGAAATCAAATTATGGTTGTTGCTACTCCACAAATGGTGAGAGGATCTCTCTAACAATGGCTGCAAGGCCATATTAGATATCCCTCTACTAACCAACATGAAGATTTGTATGCAAATATTGAGCAAGCAATTCCAAGAAGGAAGTAAGGCTCGTAATCATATTTGTTATATTCTATGGTAATTAAATTATGGGGTAAAGTTTTAAGGTAGGTGCTTAGTCCTTTTTATAGTTTTCTATTTGAGGAAAACTTACATCTTGGTGCATGTGGGACTAAAAAGGATAAAGTAGATTAAGACTTGTTAATCATGATTAGTGAATTAACAAGTAATTAGCATGTGAGGAGCCTTAATTAACCACTTAGGGTCAATTAAGTGGATATGATAAAATTTTGAAGCCTTTTGAGATGTATTGGAGGTAAAAGGAGTGATTTTGAATGGTTGGAAGAGGGGATTTAGCCAATAATAGGGTTTATTGATCAAAACAAGGGTAAATAGGCTTAATTAGCTAATGATCACTAATTATTTGCTCGGAAGAGGATTATAACTAAGGATGTGTCGTCAATTAGCATATGGAATGTGATATAAGTTAGTTAATAAAAAAACTGTCATTAATTAACCAAAATTGTAAAAATGAGGGTAATTAGTGTGCTTTTAGCAATAAAACTATGTAAGCAAATTTTAGGTGTCTACATTTGCCATTGTTTGAGGTGAAGTAAGTGACGTCACTTCAAACATAGTAGACAAGCACAAACAAGAATTTTTTGGAAGGAAAATTAGTAGAATGAAGGATACCCCCTCGAGTGACGATGGGGTGATAGAAGGATTCAATCGACGATGGAAAATATGATCGAAACGGATAAAAGAAACAAAGTGGGGATAAAAATAATTCTTTTAATGCCCTATGTATTTTGGAAGAAAAATTAATAGTGATAAGACGTGATAATGTAGAATATAGGAATAGCTTGTGCATCCAATCTTTCAATAAACAACTTTGTTTGATCATATTGCCCCTATGATCTAAATCATCGACCCTTATTAAAATAAACAAAAGTATAAAATAACATGAAAAGTTATATTACTAACATTTGTTCATTGCTGAAAATGTGTAACTCCATGCAACATACATAATGCAACATACATAATGCAACATAATACAAGAAAGTAAACAAACTAACCTAATAAAGAAACAAGTACAATCACATCTACTCAAATAAACAACGTTCAAGATAGTTGCACCAATGTTTTTGCTATCAAGCTTTAGTTCCTGAATGTTTGTGTTTAAACAAAAAGGGTTAAAAATGGTGCCCCAAGCAAGGATATATGCAAGGGGAATAACAGAGGACACAAGTAGTCCCATGAAAATCATTCATGCACTATGGCACACTCTTTGACCACTCAATGTTGCACAAGAGTACCGATATAGTAAGCAAGCCAATTTTGTTAATGGAGGTAGATCAAAATGATTCGCGAGTCGTTTGAGACAAGAACAAGCAAGAACCTAAGAAAGATGTTTTTGTAGGACAAAATGTGATGTTCGAGGACAATGCGTCTGATACAAGCTTCAACTGTATGCATGACATTCACAAATTTTTGAAAAAATATGAATTTTACAATTTTTTGGCTTTTTGATGATTTTATCATTTTTTTTGGACTTTTTATAAAATTTCCAATTTTTTGGGTGTTTCGTGATTTTTTGAATTTGTTAAATTTTTCTAGAAGAAAATGATTTAGAAGAATGACAATGTCGTGGGACATTTCTAAAAAATGTTGGGAAGTAAAAATATGCCCAGGTAGCAGAAAGGGTCGTCGGGAAGCAAAAAAATTCCCTAACATAGTGAAAATGGGTGAAAATGATTATTTGTTTTGATTTTTATGACTTAATATATTTGAATGTTTTGGGATTTTGAAACATATTTGAATTTTTTTGTGATTTTTAAAAAGTTTTCTGAATCTATATATAGGAAAATGAAGAAACATGGATGCCCCAAGCGACATATGGGATGTTCAAGGGAAAAATACCACGCGTATGTACAAGAAAGTGAAGATACAAAAATTCCCCTAGAAATAGATGGGAATATACAAAGGAAAACTCTTCACGCACAAAATTAGGATCAGGGCCAATATGGATAGGTTCAACATGATGATGAAATTAAACCCATGAAATGTTAGGAAGGAACAATGATGCCCCCAACAAAAGTGGAATGAGAAGCACATGATAGAAAGAAGTAGAATATTATTTTTGTGAAAGGAGAAAAAGGTTCCCTCAAACTTGGCAAAAAGACAATCTTATAAACACGGAGGTTCTGAACGAAGTAGAAGAACAACATGAATGTTATGAAAGTAGCTTAGAAGCCTCACAATTATCCCAAGACACAAATCGCAAGACAATATAAAAATAAAGTAAGAGTCTGAACAAGGTCCAAAAAATGACACTTGGTAACATGCTAATCCTGTTTACTCATCGAGATTCAGTGAGTGCATGTGGAAATTTATTACCTCTTGGAGGGAAGATTTGATAGAAAACAAGTGAAGACACCCTAGCCAATGTGTAGAAATTATTTATTTTCAAATTTGATTTGTGAATGGATTGTGGAAGGAGAGTTGTACATTACTCCGCTACTAACCAGATGTCCATAGCCCCGATGGAGATGCATTTGATTCTAATCGCAACATTTCTCTACTACCAGTCAGGCGTCCATATCCCCGGTAGATATTATTGGAAATAACCCAAGAGAGAGTTATAAATTAATTTGATTTTTGCTTTTAGCTTTTTGATTTGATTTAGTTTTACTTTCTGAATATTTATTTCAGCTCTCTTTATTTGATAAGGGGTTAAGAACCACACATGGCTTGATGGAAGGATGGGGAAGTAATTGTGATGATGAAATTAGATAGTGTCAACAAATATGTCTAAAAGTTCTTCACAACAAGTTTATTAGATGAAGATAGTGATATGATCTCTAAGAGGCTAGTCTTTCTTTAATTTACGAAAGTGATGAAAGACCAAGGTCAAACGGATACTGTAGAGATAAATGTCACAAAATGCATGCGAATAGACTAACCAAAATATCATCAAAGGGATGAAAATGGTGGATGTATTGTAGATGGATGGAAAGAAAGGGAAGAAAGAACATCCATGTGTATATAATACCTGATTTCAATGTTTGATCTTTGTACCTTTGTTTTTTTGTACTATTTTAATATTTTCTCATTTTTATGTATTTTTTTTGTTTTTTATATTTTGGAAAATTAGGACCAATGAATATCAATTTACGTGATAATATCCAACAAAAATGTTCATGATTTCCTTGATAAGGGAGATTCAGTAGGTTTGCTTATCAAGAGTCATATTATCTCTGATTTCGATGATCGTAGTGAGCTCATACTTAACAAATGACTGCTATTTATCTTGAAACATGGATTTCATATGTGGGAGGTTGAGTTCCCTATCCATATTTTTATGCACTTTGTGCCATACTTGATGGTTACGTTGGTGTACATTCTTGAATTGCATTTGATTATAAACTTTATGATTGTTTAATTTTTGGGAGCTTTGGAGCTCTTAGAATTTTTGATATTATCTTGATAAAGAAACTGTTTGGGTTTCCTATAAGCTAATATGTGACTTTTCTGATCCCGAGAAGTGAGAGAAGAAAGTGGACATTTAGAATTTATGTGAGAAATGATGGTGGGCTTGCCATAATCATTGATAAAAGGATAATTTGATGGATGAAAAGGATATGGTCTAAGAATTGAAGAGGATGGGCTACCAGGACATGTCCCATAGACTGAAGATGAAGGGATACTAGGATGTGGCCCAAGTATAGAATAGGATGGGCTACTAGGAGGTTTCCCATAGATAGAAGATGAAGGACTAATAGGATGTGGCCCAAGTATAGAAGAGGATGAGATACTAGGAGGTGTCCCATAGATTGAAGATGAAGGCATAAGTATAGAAGGTAACGGGATACTAGGAGGTGACCCCCAAATAGATAATGAAGGGCTTCTTAGAGGTGACCCACATATAGAAGAAGATGATGGGATGCTAGGTGGTGACCCAAGGTGAGATTGTGATTGAGGAATCATGATAGATAAAGAATGATTGGGTAAACATAGGATAGGTCATGAATCAATGTTGGACCCAGGCATTTCATCACGCAATGAAGAATGTGAAGATGGTAGAATAAGAGGAGGATCAAGTGTGATGATCCTAGGGTCTTCCTCTGTTTCATGATAAAAAGAATAAACCTCTTCCCCACAATACATGAACATATCGAGGTCTAAAAAGAATTCGTTCTTGCCACTTTCTAGAGGAATATATTCATGTACCCCTATAAATTCTCCAATCACTTCTTCATTTTGAAATGAATTGATCAGTAGGTGTTGTTGGTCGACCATAAGAGGTTGATTGGAAGAAATATTTCCAACAAGTGTGGAAGACTTAGAAGATGTTTGATGAAGGGAAGGTTTGACCTTATTGTGTCCATAAAGGAATTAGATAGTACATCGAAAAGATATATTAGCACATCATTTCTTGTGAATGGTTTGACATGGACGTAAACATAGATTTTTAGAATATTGATGAATATGGAATAAGGTATGATTGAGATGACCCATGGTATGAAGAGAGATTGGATTCCGATTGATACAAGACAATGACTGGAGAGATGAAGTAGATTTGTATTGGGATGTCTCATGAATGGAAGAAAATGTGGCTTTGAAATAGCTTGGTATAGGTCTGCCTATAAGATAACATAATGCAGGTGGACCAATAGGATTAGTCATCAAGGAAGGGTATTACGATGTAGGAGTCAAATTGGATGATCGAATAGAAGAACCTTGAGTCTTACAAATCTTTAAAGGAAGACAACATTTTTGAGGCTATTGATAAACATGGTCCTATGAAGAAAGGAAAGACCATTACTCAAGAGTAAAATTTGATGTTTGATTAGAAGAAATTTGAGTCACATGGATCTTTAGTGGAATAAGAGGTCGTTAAGGTGACTGATAAAGGGGGTCTTGCAGAGAAAGGGAGGACTGTGACTCAAGAGTCAAACTAGAGGAATAATTAAAATTAGAATCTTCAGAAGATCGAGGGGAATCATAAGAATAGTTTGTATTGGAATCTTTAGAAGACCGAGAGGAATCAAAAGAATCAAAATCATACCACCGACTATGAGATAAAGGTGGAGAAATAGGTAACGGAATGGGTTCTCTAGCGCTAAGAAGCAAACAAGGTCTAGTCATGATGGACATCTTTTGATGGGAATGCTGAGACCCAGGTTCCCTATTATCATAATTATGAGGAACCATACAATAATCAGTGGTGGTTGGCTTATTGATTACAAATTCCTAGACCTATACAGTTATTTAACTCCTTTACGGTGAAGAAATTTCTATTTAAATTTGAGAAACATAATGACAACTAACTAAATTTTTTGTAAATATGGGCCCTAGGACAAAAAAAGTAGCGTAATGACGTCAAGTCATCACAAATAATGTCAAATAAAGAATAGTAACAAGTCCAAAAGGCAATATGAACCCAAGGATACCAAAGATTAAAGAAAGATACACTAACAAGGTAATATATGACATGAAGTACCTATGACAAGACAATGAAGTACAAGACTAAAGTACAGTCACAAAAATAGTTTACTCCCTACACTTTTCCAAGATAGGTTAAAAGAGAATAGTGACAACACAATATCACCACTTATGTCAAGTTTAAAATAAACAAGACCTAAATACTAATAAAGTGTTGACACAATCCCCCAAAAAGGTATATGTTTGCAAGAAAATTTGTCAGCGGACAAACTTATGGATTTCTTGCCAACGCTCTTGGAATATAAGTCCCTCTACTTAACCGGTGCAATTGCCATATATGCATGTGTGAATAAAGGTGAATTCCTATTGTGGAATTTCAGCCGGGGAAATGAGATAGGAGAACTAATGTTACATGTAGAAAATCAAATTCCTACACACACTAGTTAGAAACTTCAACACATGCATTTATGAGAAGAAACAACTCTTTAAAAAACAACAAGACCAAATAGAATTTATGATCACAAAGTATCAAGAAATCCCTTAGTCAAAGAAACTAGAAACTCCTTCTTCTTTATTGATTGCTTAAACAAAAGTTGTACATAGTGTGGGAATGGAGGAAAACTAGTGAGGGGGAAAAATGGAAGAAAATGGCTATCTCCTTTGTTCTCTCAAAGTACAATACACTCTTGAGTTTACAAAATCAATCACCAACCCTTTGAAATGGGAATGGATTTACAATTTATAGAATGAGAAATGACTCTTCATCTACCCCCAATGCCTTTTCATATGTCCTTACACAACTTAAAACTTTTCAACTTCCTAGGAAACTTTTAAGTCCCTTTTTATAACATAAAGGTGACTTATTACATTAGGAACATTAATACATATGAAAAAGTGCAACCCCAATGCAAAATTAGAACATTGAGAAGAGAGAGAGTTGGGGGGAAGGAGGAGGAAAAGAAAGGATGTCACCCATGATGAAGTCTGTAGATCCTTGTTGATTGAAAACTCAAGTGTAGTGAGACTCTGAATCTTTGAATATGCCACCTCCTGAGAAACTTCTTCAAATTGTCTTACGGAAGCCTTAGAATGAGTGTTTAAAAACACTTATCGAATGAATACACTAATGACTATGAACACAAAATTTGAAGAGATAGGAACTAAGACCAATCATGTTAGGTTAAATGGGATTGTTTCGCCGATGACCACAAATTCCACCCTTCATGTGATATACATATAACCTGAACCATGCAATTGTCTAATGTAGTGAACCTGGATCCTCGAATGTCTTATACCACAAGAGGCTTCCTTTAGATGACACATGAACCCCATGAGCTAAGTGTTGTCAAATGATTCCATTGGTGATAGTGAGCATCAAACACGGAGATCCCTTTAGGAAATACTAAAGCTTTGGAATAAACCCTTTATTGATCCCCTGCAACACTGCCACACTACTTAGTTGATTTGGACATGATCCTGATGAAAACTATGATGACGTTTGATTGTGAATTCCACCTTGTACATACTGATTGAAGCATGAAATGAGTTTCGAAGGACACTATTGAGATCCATAAAGATAGAGACTTCATTGGTTCCCCCTTGTGAATCTAAACTTCATTGTTTCTCGACACTTACTATATTTGGAAAGGGAAACTATTTTTGGAAAGTGTCGAGATTTTCCCTCCCTAGTCTCCAACTGTTGATGGCAGCATGAATGTTCAACTCCTAGAATGCCCCCTCTATGAAATTCACCCTTTTGGGATAAACTTGCTATTTTTAGTAAGTTGAAAAAGTAACTTACTATTGTTAGTAGTGTAAAAAATTGACCCCTTTGATCCTTGACTAGTTGTGATTACTTAGGATATCCTTCCTTCTGCACTCCTCCCACTTTTGGACCAATTTTATATTTTTGGTAGGTGCTCATGAGACCACTTACTATTTTTAGTAAGTGTCAAATTTGGACCAAAATGCCTGTTCTGATGAACTTTCAACTGCAGTGCATCCTTTGTGTTCAACGTCTCCTTTCAAGGTTCTTTTGTTGATGACTTTCCCAAAATAGTAGTCCTCTATGCAGAAGACCTACTATTTTTAGAAAGTGGGCTTCTAGAGGTTGGATTGATGTGCAATGAAGTTTTTTGATATGGGTTTTTTCCCAATATCACCCCTCTGAAATTTTGTGCTTACGTGATCAAAAGTTTAGGAGATTTTAAATTTTTAAATTTTGACCTGGTAGTGCACTTCTGGACATGACAACCATTAATGGACCTCAAAAATTGTAGGTCTGGTTTTTTCCTCTATTTGGAAAAAAACATATTTTCATATGGGTTTTTTCTTCTTGTGCTTCTGGTGAAATTTGTTTCAATCCGACTACCGGTTTGACGGGAAATCAAGCATTTTTCTCCGTTGGGCCAAAAAGAGGATTTCTTCACTGTGAATGTTTTATGCCATGAGGAAAGGGTATGAAGGTGTTTTTCTGATGGTTTTTATAGAGGAATGAACAAAAAAAATGGTTCATCAATCCATGCATCTGTTTGTAAGATTTCTTCAAATTTTGATTTCACGGCAATGGGGATTTCCATTGTTCTTCTTCTCTGTTCTTCATTTCTTCTCCTTAGCTCGATGAAATATTCTTCTAAGACCTACATATCACCATGGGAAATGGATTTTATTGCTTTGGTGGAGCTGGTTTGAGATTTTGTGGAAGAGTGGTGGTAGGAAGTTGCAGAGGGAGTTTGCAGATATGGCTGTGCACGGGAATGTTAGATGTTAGAAGCAGGAAACAGGTGGGTTTTTTAAAATTTTGAAATAAAGCACAAATGGGAGATAGTCACATTTTCATGTCCCTAAACGTCCCTCACCTCAAAGGGACATGAGGGACATCAAATTCCATGGTGAAAAGGTAGTGACATGTGGCGGAGATCCGACGGCAGGGGATTAAAGCCAAAAAAATAACTTTAAAGCACTGAGGGGCTGGAAGCTGGTCACATGGGTGACCAGAAGTCTCCTTAGGGGTTGGGAAATTTTTCCATGTTTTATTTCCCTCACCTCAAAGGGACATGAGGGACATAAAATTCCATGGTGAGCAAGGTGATGACACGTGGCAGAGATCTGACGGTTGAGAATGAAGGCTTGACAAGCACCTGGGGGCTGAACTGGCGATCCTAGAGGTTGCATGAGGGTCCAGAGGTCTTATGGGGGCTAGGTGAATTTTTACAACCTTGATGTCCCTAACCTTAAGGGATGTGAGGGACACAAAATCCCTCCAGGCTCCTGGAGCTGACACGTGTCCTTCCAAAATTTGACTAACTCCCGAACTCGCTCCAAGAGGGCAACTTGAAACGGTGATAACTTGAGCTCTTGATGGAATTTTTTGATGAAATTTTATATGATATTGATTGTAAATGGCCTTATAAATCCAATGGTGGGGGTATTAGGTCTTAATTCCTCCATTTGATCCCTAAAAAGTGGATATTATATATTTAGTACTCCACTTGTGCATGAGAAAAACTACTTGCAGACCCATTGCACCAAAGTGTTGTGAAAAAAATAATTTCACCATATTATAGGGATTAGAATTAACTTTCTAATGATGTTTTATTTTTCTCCTAACTCCATCTAGAGCTCCCAGAATCACCTTCTGAAGCTCAACAGTTGTTTTGGCCTGTGCACTGCCTAGGCCTGTGAACCCTAATTTTGGTGAAACTGCCCCAACTTCTCCGAGTCCTTCCTGAATCTTCCTAAATCACTTCCATGATGTCCCAAGGCCTTTAAATCACCTCCATGTCTAGTTTGTATTTTTTTTTCTACTCCATGGGGTTGCTCTAGTCCTAGGAAGGCCAGTGATAGCCCTTCCCACAGCTGCCTGAAGCTTGCAATTTTCAATGAACTCCTAAAATCACCTAGGGGGTTGATTTGAATTTCCTAAATCACCTAGGGGAATGAATTAACACCAATTGGGAGGTTACTGGACTGACTGGGTAGACTTGGGGTGCCTCAGAATGATAAAACATGAAACTTTTGGTACAGGGGTATTGTTGTCATGCTTGGAAATTCTCAATTTTCCTGTTGCACATTTGCATGAAAACAATTTGTTCTAGCTTGGGGAAATGACATGGACTGAGCAGTGAATACATGACATGAAGAATCCTAGAATCTCAACTTTAGACCATATGATCCATTGACCAGTGCCTTATCCATTGGGCCCTGTGGAGTCATGTACAACATACAACAAAAGAGAGAGAGAGAGAAGAAGAAGGAAACACACACACAGAATGAAAAAACAATGAAAGGAAACACACAACACACATGGAAAGGAAATAACACAAAAGAAAGGGAAACACACCTAGAAATCACCTATGGTACAAGGCAGGGGACAACCCACTTTCATTGAAGCACTTTTCATTCCTCAAAAGTTACCCCTGAGTGGGAAACACTGAGTGATGTTGTTCTACGAAGCCATTGACTGGTTCAAGAAAGTAGCCTCCTTTCCTTAACTATTTATGAAATATAGGTGCTTCCATGATTATCTGTGTACTTGGTAGGAGTGAGTCTACATGAGCTTCTTGATGCTCAGGCCTTCGCTTAGAAATTCCATTTCCTTCACACTCTTTGAAATCAGTTTCATAGTGTCAGTTAACTTTTGTGTTTATCCACATAGTTGATTCTTCATTGAGCATCTCATCACTACCCCAAAGCTGATTTTCATTCAAATTTCTTGAATATTTTGAGTTACTTTCTTTCCTAGGGTCTATTCTCATTGACATCTTCTCCATGAGAAACCTTAGATTCATCCTTTATCTCTACTCCACTGTGAGGTGTTTGAGTACTGATGGGAGGATCGAAGGAAAACTCATACTTGTCTTGTATGGCCATGACATGAGTTAAGAGATCAAGAATCATCTCGGGGTCTTCCACAACTTCTACTGCATCCAATAGTTCTTACATGGAGATCTCCTTTGTTACTTCCTGCAGCTCATCTTTGTATGCCTTCGAAGAATCTTTATTTTACAGCTCAAGGAAACTATCCAGAGGGATTACTTCATCATCTTGGGAATCACTGCATTCTATCACTCCTTCATCAAGAGGAGCTTCAGCTTCAAAGGCCTCAAAACTCCTTGCTTCAATTTCTTCATCATGGAAAGAGTCTTCCTCTTCAAATGGGAAAGAAAATACCTCCATTTCATCATTGCATCCATCAACCATTGGCTCAGGAGGGGCATCATATTTCTTATCTTGATTTTTTTCAACATGGCCAACCTTCACACTAATTAAGGCTTCTAAATTAGATTCACGCTTGTCTTGTAGATTCATGGCTTGCATCAGGAGTTTGAGACTTAGCTCAGGGTCTTTTGTTTCTTCATGCGGCTCTTAGTAGTTCTTGTACAGAAAGTTCTTTCAAACTTTTGAGGGCTCATCACAAGTTTGGTCTTTTCCTCCATGAATGGCATGGCTGAGATCATCTTCATCTCCAAATGGGAATGAAAATATCTCCTCATCATGGATAAGCGTATAAGCTGATTTTTCCATTTGAGAATCATCAAGAACAATTTCCTCTTCTTCATGGTTTGCATCGTTTGGAAATTCAGGGCTGCCCTCTTGTAACTCAAATCTCCTCAATGCTTCTTCAAGGTCCATACCTCTCTGGGAAGGCATGTCTAGACCTATCAAGATGGGAATATCATCTTCTTCTTCAGTCATTATGAAAGTTTCATTCTCCTGCTATCTTGATACAAGATGTTGGTTCCTGGACTTCCAGAATTTCACACTGTGTACCTCATCTTCTTCTCTGGAAGTAATTTCTCCATGTCCCCCTTCACTGGTATGGTTGTGGAAGACCAATTCATCTAAATTTTACCCCCCAACTGCTGACAGAAACCCCTACTTAGCAACATTCCAAATGAAGTCGGAATGTCTGCTACCAAAATCATCGTTGAAACTTTCTTGTCTGGAAATTTGGTGAGAGCCACCTGTGCATCTTTGACCTTCCCTACAAGTGGGACCTCTTTTGACTCTAGGGAGTAACAAGAGCCACTGGGTGGAGTCATGGTGAGTTTGAGAGCCTTGGTGACCTTTATAGGCATTACATTGTTGGAGGCACCAAAATCTATTATGCAGTTGTTCAATACATATTCTCCAACAAGAAGGGAGACATAGAAAGGTTCAACCTTATCAGTCTTGGATGCACTCAAAGAAAGCATGTTCTGTGAGGGAGGTGTAGGTGGGTTTGGTAGTATTCCTTTAGAACTAGGAGCTACAACATTGGGTGTTAAACTACCACTCCTGATGTATTGAACAAACCTCTCGAATTGTTTGGGGTGAGTCCGCAGATATTCAGTTTCAGTAATCTGCACCTTGGCTCTATTCACATATTCTATGAAGTCAAAGGGAGCAGATGTGGACAAGGGGAATGAAGGGACTGATTTTGGAGTTCGGGGTCGGTTTGGAAGTAGGGTTTGATGCTTGGGGAATGGAGGGTATTTTGAATGGCACACTAGGAACTTTCAAAGTACTAGATTTTACAGGAGTATATTTAGATTTAGAATTAGAAGAGGCATGGAAGACTTACTTGGAATTGTGGGAGCCTTCTTACTTGCTACAGGATCAGGCTTCAACAATGTGGACTCCATGGAGGGTGGGAGTGGAGATCCTTGACTGATTATTTTGTTTTGCAGAGTCACCACAGGAGGATCTTCAAGTCTTCTTTTTCTTTACAGCAGTGGAGGGAGATGCTCCTTTCTCAAACTGAGAATGAGTGAATAACACACATGAGAAACTAGGTGCATATTCATTGTCATCCTTACCACCTCCAAAGGACTCACAGAATCTGATTTGTGTATAATTATCAAGATCATAAACTTCTAGGAAATCATCACCTTCACTTTCTTGTTCAAGCTCTTCTTCATTTTCCTGACTCCTACAATTTGCATTGACAGGTGGGGCCTCCAAGGAAAGCCTTTGGGGTTCTCCTGTAATTTGATTTGTGTTGCTTCTTTGAGAAGATGTTCATTCAAAAAATTCCCTCTTCAATGATGCCATCTCATTCACCAATTTTTGCAGCAATGGATTTGTTCTTTCATCTCCCAGACATTGAGCTTTACCCTTTGAGGGATTCTTGATCTTTCCAGATAGGATGAGATCATCATCAAGTTCAATGGATAATCTTTGTGCTTCTGCAATATCCCTTAGTTGAACTCTTCGTAGGAAAAATCCACCTCTGGTGATTGAGAATTGATGAAGAATCTCTTGACATTGTTTTTAGATGGTGAATCTTCTTACGGTATCCTATGAAGCAACCATTTGAAATGAGCCATGAAGTCTCTCATAGTTTCACTTTCTCCTTTCTTCATTTGAGCCAATTGCACCAAGAGGTCTTGACAGTCCTCAGTAAATTTGAATCTTCCTTCAAATATTCTTTTGATGTCATTCCAACAAGTGATGGATCAAGAAGGCAGGAGGTAGAACCATTCTACTACTTTTTCTTGGAGGGACTCCATGAACAGTCTCATAAAAACATCTTCATGTTCAACACCAAGGATTCCACATGATGTGGTGAAAGAAGTGATGTGTTCTTTAGGAATATGTGTGCCATCACCTTTGAACTTTGGAAAGTTCTTACAGGAATCTATCGGTAAAATGTGAAGAGGGGGTTCAAAAGCAAGTGGGCCTGTATTTCTTCCCCACAAAACAATGGGTTGAGGTCTTTCTTCTTCATCTTCCATTGTTGTTTCTGATTCTACTTCTCTTCTTCTACAAATTCTTCTTCAAATTCTTCTTCCTCTGGGAACTCAATGTTCAATGGTGGTTGAAAAATGGGAGAATTTGAAGGGGGTGTCAATAGGAGTTTGGATGGATTTCCAGGTGACTACTTGAAGACCCAGATGGGGATGAGGCTTGATAAAATTAGTAGGGATTGTCTCTAACTCGTTCTTGCTGATTTTACAAAGCCTCAAAAGTGGGGTCGATAATTCCTCTTGATCTATTCAACCTGGTGTATCTCCTTTCAGCCAGCTTTTGGAAATTCTTGTAGTGGGAATATGAAAGGACACTGTGGAATATGAAAGGTCACATGTAGAAATTGACAGTGTATCCTTCAGCAATGGATTTTCATGAACTCTTTTTTTTTTTTTTTTCAATATTTTTTTTTTTTGAATTTTTGGACCTTGCGGTCATATTTTGGGTGCAGATGCTGCTAAATCTGCCCCACGGTGGGTGCCAAAAACTGTTGGTGAGAAAAATTTTCAGGGGAAAAACTTGTGGATTTCTTGCCAACACTCTAGGAATCTAAGTCCCTCTACTTAACCGGTGTAGCTTCGTATATGCATGCATGAGTAAAAAGGTGGATTTCTGTGGTGGCCTTTTGGCTGGGGATCTAATAGGGGCACTCCACTGACCCTGTGACAAAGCTAGAAATTTATTGCTAGAGAGGACTTTGTCTATAAGGTGGGAAAGGGGAGTGAGAAACGAGATAAGAGAACTAATGTTACAGGTGGAAAATTAGATTCCTACACACACTAGTTAGAAACTTCAACACATGCATTTATGAGAAGAAACAACTCTGTAAAAAACAACAAGACCAAATAGAATTTATGATCACAAAGTATCAAGAAATCCCTTAGTCAAAGAAAGCTCTAGAAACTCCTTCTTCTTGTATTGATTTCTTAAACAAAAGTTGTACATAGTGTGGGAATGGAGGAAAAATTTAGAAGGAGGGAAAAATGGAAGAAAATGGCTATCTCCTTTGTTCTCTCTCAATGCACTCTTGAGTTTACAAAATCAATCACCAACCCTTTAAAATGGGAATGGCTTTAAAATTTATAGAATGAGATATGACTCTTCATCTACCCCCAATGCCTTTTCATATGCCTCACACAACTTAAAACTTTTCAACTCCTTAGGAAAATTTTAAGTCCCTTTTTATAACATAAAGGTGAATTATTACATTAGGAACATTAAGACATATGAAAAAGTGCAACCCCAACAAAATTAGAATATTGGAAAGGAGAGAGAATGTTGGGGGAGGGAAGAAAGAGGAGGAAAAGAAAGGATGTCACCCCTGATGAAGTCTGTAGATCCTTGTTGATTGAAAACTCAAGTGCAGTGAGACTCTGAATCTCTGAATCTGCCACCTCTTGAGAAACTTCTTCAAATTGGCTTATGGAAGCCTTGGAATGAGTGTTTAAAAACACTTGTCAAATGACTTCACTGATGACCATGAACACCAAATCTGAAGAGATAGGAGCTCAGAACCAATCATGTCAGGTTGAATGGGCTTGTTTCGCCGATGACCACAAATTCCACCCTTCATGTGATATACATGTAACCTGAACCATGCAATTCTCCAATGTAGTGAAACTTGGATCCTCAAACATCTTATACCACAAGAGGCTTCCTTTAGATGACACACAAACCCCAATGAGCTAAGTGTTGTCAAATGATTCCATTGGTGATTGTGAGCATCAAACACGGAGATCCCTCTAGGAAATACTAAAGCTTTGGAATAAACCCTGTCTTGATCCCCTACAACACTGCCACACTGCTTAGTTGATTTAGACATGATCCTGATGAACAATCTGACGATGTTTGATTGTGAATTCCACCTTGTACATACTGATTGAAGCATGAAATGAGTGTCGAAAGACACTGTTGAGATCCATAAAGATATAGACTTCATTGGTTCCCCCTTCATGAATATGAACTTCATTGTTTCTCGACACTTACTGTATTTGGAAAGGGAAACTATTTTTGGAAAGTGTCAAGATTTTCCCTCCCTGGTCTCCAACTGTTGATGGCAGCATGAATGTTCAACTCCCAGAATTCTCCCTCTATGAAATTCACCCTTTTGGGATGACTTGCTATTTTTAGTAAGCGCCAAAAAAGTAACTTACTATTTTTAGCAGTGTGAAAAATCAGCCCCTTTGATCCTTGACTGGTTGTGATTACTGAGAATCTCCTTCCTTCTACACTCCTCCCACTTTTGGACCAATTTTCTATTTTTGGCAGGTGCTCGTGAGACCACTTACTATTTTTAGTAAGTGTCGAATTTGGACCAAAATTCCTGTTCTGATGAACTTTCAACTACAGTGCATCCTCTGTGTTCAACGTCTCCTTCGCAGGTTCTTTTGTTGATGAATTTCCCAAAATAATAGTCCTCTATGTAGAAGACCTGCTATTTTTAGAAAGTGGGCTTCTGGAGGTTGGATTGATGTGGAATGAATTTTTCTGATATGGGTTTTTTTCCCAATATCATCCCTCTGAAATTTTGTGCTTACCGATCAAAATTTTGGGAGATTTTAAACTTTTAAATTTCTGACCTGACGACACTTCTGGACACGAAAGCCATTAATGGACCTCAAAAATTACAGGTCTGGTTTTCTCCTCCATTTTTGAAAAAAAACATATTTTCTTTATGGGTTTTTGTTTCTTGTGCTTCCGGTGAAATTTCTCTTCAATCCGGTTTCCGGTTTGACGGGAAATTGAGATTTTTTCTTTGTTGTGCCGGAAAGAGGATTTCTTTGCTATGAATGTTTTATGGCACAAGAGGAGGGTCTGAAGGTATGTTTATGATGGTTTTGGATAGAGGAATGAACAAAAAAAATGGTTCATCAATCCATGCATCTGTTTGCAAGATTTCTTCAAATTTTGATTTCACGGCAATGGGGATTTCCACTGTTCTTCTTCTCTGTTCTTTGTTTCTTCTCCTTAGCTTGATGAAATATTCTTCTGAGACCTACATATCACCATGGGAAAAGGATTTTATTGATTTTGTGGAGCTGGTTTGAGCTTTGGCAATGGCAGAATGGTGGTAGGAAGTTGCAGAGGGAGTTTGCAGATATGGTTGTGCACGGGAATGTTAGATGTTAGAAGCGGGAAGCAGGTGGGTTTTTTAAAATTTTGAAATAAAGCAAAGATGGGAGATAGGTGAATTTTCATGTCCCTGACATCCCTCACCTCAAAGGGATGTGAGGGACATAAAATTCCATGGTGAGCAAGGAAATGACATGTGGCGGAGATCTGACAACAGGGGATTAAAGCCAAAAAATAGCTTTAAAGCACTGAGGGGCTGGAAGCTGGTCACATGGGTGACCAAAAGTATCCTTAGGGCCTGGGTGCATTTTTCTATGTTTGATTTCCCTCACCTCAAAGGGACATGGGGGACATCAAATTCCATGGTGAGTAAGGTGATGATACGTGGCAGAGATTCGACGGTTGAGAATAAAGGCTTGACAAACACTTGGGGGCTGAACTGGATATCCTGGAGGTTGCATGAGGGTCCAAAGGTTTTATGGGGGATAGGAAATTTTTTCCAACCTTTATTTCCCTAACCTTGAGGGATGTGAGGGACACAAAATCCCACCAGGCTCCTGGAGCTGACACGTGTCCTTCCAAAATTTGACTAACTCCCGAACTCGCTTCAAGAGGGCAACTTGAAACAGTGATAACTTGAGCTCCCGATGGAATTTTTTGATGAAATTTTATATGATCTTGACTATAAATGGCATTATGAATCCAATGGTGTGGGTATCAGGTCTTAATTCCTCCATTTGATCCTTAAAAAAGTTGATTATTTATTTGTTACTCCACTTGTGCATGAGAAAAACTACTTGCAGACCCATTATGCCAAAGTGTTGTGAAAAAAATAATTTCACCATATTTTAGGGATTAGAATTACCTTTTTAATGATGTTTTTTTTTTCTCCTAACTCCATCCGAAGCTCCCAGAATCACCTTCTGAAGCTCAACAGTTGTTTTGGCCTGTGCACTACCTAGGCCTTGTGAACCCTAATTTTGGTGAAACTGCCCCAACTTCTCCGAGTCCATCCTAAACCTTCCTAAATCACTTCCATGATGTCCCAAGGCCTTTGAATCACCTCCATGTCTAGTTTGGATTTTCTATCCCTCCATGGGGTTTCTCTAGTCCTAGGAAGGCCAGTGATAGCCCTTCCCACAGCTGCCTGAAGCTTGCAATTTTCAATGAACTCCTAAAATCACCTAGGGGGGTTGATTTGACTTTCCTAAATCACCTAGGGGAATGAATTAACACCAATTGGGAGATTACTAGACTGACTGGGAGGACCCGAGGCACCTCAGAATGATAAAACATGAAAAATTTGGTACAGGGGTATAGTTGTCATGCTTGGAAATTCCTTTCAATTATTTTCTTTAGGAAAGAAACATGAAAGACTAGATGTATTCTAGTTATCTGTGGAAGTTCTAATTTTTATGCTACATTACTAATCTTTTGCAATACTTGATAGGGGCCATAATACTTAGGTGAAAGTTTTTTATCATTTTTTTTTTTACAGAGATTTTCTTATATGGCTGTAAATGAAAAAAAACCCAGTCACCGACTTCAAAATGTCTTTTTGTGGGATGTTAATCAACATGCTACTTCATGCGGTTTTGTGCCATGGCCAAGTTCTCCTTTAGACTAGAGAAAAAATCTTGTTGATTCTAAATGTGTTATTCTACTGCTCTAACCCATGGTTATCCTCTCAACGATGATGTGATGGATGGTGGATGGTACCCATAGAGTGCGAAAAAAGGAGACATTTTAGGTGAAGTATGGAAGGAAGTGTTATACCACCATTCTACAAGTGGAAGCCATTGGACCCATCTTACTTGTTTATCTGAGGTGAAGAAACAAAGATATTCCTCTAAACATTTATTTACAATTTTTTTTTTCCCATTAGAATGGGGATGATAAGAAGAGCTACAAGCTAACTGGGTACCCAAACATGAGAATAAATCAGTCCAAAAATTAATAGTAAATATAGGGTCACGATCACTTACTATAATCTTTGGTGTCCCATGTAGCTTCTGAACTGTACCCATGAAGGCTGTTGCTTCCATGCTTACAACAAATGGGTGTGACAAGGCACATTAACGAGCATATTTTCTGAGTCTATCCACCATAACCATGATGACATTTTTTACTTCAGATTTAAGCGATCTTGTAATGAAGTCCATAAAAACTTCTTCCCACTACCGGCTGGGAATAGATAGAGGTTGTAGAAGACCTAGGGACTAAAGTGTTTCACCCTTATTTTGATGACAAACCATGCATTCTGCAAATTTTTTTTGAACATCCCAGAATAAATATTTTTTGATTCAATGATAAGTCTTTAAGAATCCAGAGTGCCATCCTACTAGAGAAGCGTGAAGTTTAGATAGAAGCCTATTTTTAAGAGTGGAGTTCTTACATAGGTATAATCTATCTTTATACCATAAAACATCCCATTTCAATACAAATTTTCAGATATGCTTGGATCATTCTAGAGATTATGAATGAGGTTTTGTGTAGTTGGATTATTTCTCCATTTGGACCTTGCCTCATCTACCCAATCTTCATGTCAGATAGATATTTCACATAACAATGCCGCAACTGATTCATCTTTCTTAGATAGAGCATCCACAACTACATTCTCATTCCCTTTCTTGTAGATAATCTCAAAATCATAGCCTAAAATCTTTAAGACTGATTTTTGCTATTCTTTAGATGATAAACAATGCTTCAAGAAGTATTTCATACTATCATGATTTGTCTACACTTTAAAGTGTCTTCCTATGAGATATGGTCTCCATTTCTTTACTGCATGAAGTATGGCTAGCATTTCCTTCTCATAAGTTGAATTAAAAAAATTATTACCTTTAAATTGATGACTCAAAAAGGTAATATGACAACCCTCTTGCATGAAAAATGCTCCCATACTAGACCTTGATGCATCAAATTAAACAACAAATGTTTTGGAAAAAATTGAAGTAGCCAAGATTGGAGTAGTGCACATGGCCTCCTTTAACTTCTCAAATGCTTTGGTAGCATCCTCATTCCAATGGAAGGAGTCATTCTTTAATAGAGCTATGAGAGGTGCTACTATTCTTCCATAATTATTTGAGCAAATCTACGATCATGCAACATATGAGCCTTGCTAGAATCCTAAAATTAGATTCTAGTATGGATTTTGGAACTTTTCACTGGAGTCATGGATATCGAGAAATATTTATGAAGGATGACATTTTATGCATCAAATAACATGAGAGACAATGTGACCCAAATATTCAACCTCCTTGACTCCAAAAGAACACTTAGAGGGCTTTGGATAAAGTCTATATTGATGAATGGTTTCCAAAACCTTATTTACATGATGTAAATGTTCCTCCCATGTTTTTCTATAAACTAATATATCATCAAAGAACACTATAACAAACTTCCACAGGAATGGCTTAAAAATAGAATTCATCAAACTTTGAAATGTAGAAGGTGCATTTGTGAGTCCAAAGGGCATTACCAGGAATTCATAATGGCCTTCATGTGTTTAAAAGGTAGTTTTATGAACATCCTCATCCTTGATTTTGATTTGGTGGTATGCCGAATGAAGATCAAGCTTTGTAAAGTAAACAACACCATGCAACTCATCAAGAAAATAATCAATTATAGGAATAGGAAACTTATATTTGATTGTGTAATTATTAAGTTCCCTATAATTTGGATGGTGTGGGAGGTAGGCCTTTGGAATTTTCATTTTATTCTATAGAACTACTAACACAAACTGCATCAACAAACCTATACAATTAAGTAGGGTGCATCTGTAAATATTATAGCTCTGTGATTTGGACTTTGGTCTTGCTTGTTTGTTCCACATAATCAAATGGGGTCATGATGGGCAAGGTTGAGGTTCCAGAGATGAAAAAATATTTACATGGTAAAGGTTTTTCCATTTTAGGAGTTTGATTTTCTTTCACGGGCGCGATAACTGGCTTGGAAGGAGATAGGGATGTAGATTTAGATGGAACCCTAGATGATTTTGCAGGAATAACATTTGAAGAAGAATTATTTTTAAAAACTTTAGGACTAGGAGGATTACTTGGTGTGGTAATGCGATCCTTGCTAACCAGTGGGTCTGGTTTTTCTTTAGCTGACTTCATTGAAGGTGGTAGTGGTGATCCTCTACTAATGATTTTTTTAGAGTAATTTTCATAGGAGGATCTTCTTTCTTTTTCTTTTCATTCACCTTAGCCATTGAGGATGAGGCTCCTTTCTTAGATTGTGCATGAGTGAAAACTACACATGAGAAGCTTGGGGATTCTTCATCATTATCATCTTCAACTCCATCAACATTCTCAATTAGGCCAGTTTGTGTATCACCATTAACTTATTTGACTTTGAGATAATTATCATCATCACTTACATCTTCCTCCTTAGGTTCTTCTATCTCTACTTCTTCTTTTGGCTCATTGATATCACAAGTGATATTAACTGGTGGTACTTTGAGAGTGAGTTGGAGAGGAGGTGGGTGATCCTTGGTCTATTGGGAGGATTCAACTTCTTCAGAGTATTCTACATTGTGATCTGAGATAGCTATTTCTTCACAACAATTAAGTCATTGGCCATTTTTTAGAACATTGGGTCTATAGTAACTTAGCCTAAACTCTGACCTTTTTCCTTTCCATTTAGACCTTTCAATTTTACACACAAGATCAGATCATCTTTTATCTCGATCGTGAAGTCCTGTGCTTTCTTCAAATCTCTAGGTTAGGCTCTTCTGAGGAAGAAACCAACCTCTGGTGGTAATGCGTTGATGAATAATCTCTTCAAATTATTTTTAGGAGGAATAACATCTTCAAGAATCCTCCTTATTATATGGTTATATTTGGAAATGAAGTTTCTCATTAATTCAAAGCATCTTTCTTCATTTGTACTAACTAGACCAAGAGATCCTGACAGTCCTAAGCAGATTAAAACCTACGTTTGAATGTGCTTATTATATCTTCCCAACAGGAGATAGACCTCGGGGGTAACATGTAGAACCATTCGACAACATTTTCTTGAAGTGATTCCACAAAGAGCTAGACTGATACGTCTTCTTGCTCCACACCTAACACATTGCAAGTGGTGATGAACACTACTACTTGTTCATCGAGGAGTTGAGAACCATCCCCTCTAAATTTTGGAAATTTTTTTCTTGAGCCTTTTGGTAGCTCATGGAGTGGTTGAGCAAGGGCAAGTGGGTCGGTGTTTCCACCCCATGGTACATTTTTCCTGTGATCTTCATGATCACAATCTATTATTCCATTCCTAATTCTAGCTTCTAACCTTTCTAAGGCTATGGCTTCAGCTGCTGCTCTTGCTTCAGCTTCGGCTTGAGCTCTTTCAATCTCTTCTTTTTGAGTTGTTATTTTTGCTTCAACTCTTTCTTCTCTATCTCTAGATTCTTCTTTGGTCTCTACGTCATTAAAATCTTCAAGATTCTCATTGATGTATAGAAACTCAATGTCTAATGAATTGAAAATGCTTGGAATCCCAATGTGACTAGTTGCGTGGTAAAGGGGATACCTCTGATTTTTTAGAAGCTCTTATCTTCTTTGAAGTTCTTCAAAAAAGGGATCGGTTAGTCCTCCTTGTCTTTATTGCTGGGTGTATCTTCTATCCACCAACTTGACAATATATACTCTTCTTTTTCGGTGCCTCAATCTATCTTTTTCTTTCTAATTCAGTAGTGTGTTCTTCTTCAAGATCAAGTACTCTCATGGTGATGAAGTAGTGGTTGATACTTTACCTGTTATGCCAAATAGCCTCTCACAAATAAAAAGTAATATCCTCTTGAATTTGGAAGAGTAACTTAGGTATTTTAACAGGAGGATTTCTCGAAATAGCCATGGTTTGAAGACATAAGGCTCGGGTGATTATTTAAATTCCAAAAATTTTCTTTTTTGAAATTTTTGAAAATTTCAATTTTTTTTTGTATTTTTCCAGGTCATTTTTTGGGTGTAGATGTTGCTAAATTTTCTCCACGATGGGCGCTAAAAACTATTGGTGAGAAAATTTATTAGGTGAAAAATTTATGGGTTTTTTGCCAATGCTCTGGGAATCTAAGTCCATATACTTAAATGGTGTAGCTTCTATATATGCATGCGTGAGTAATGGTGAGTTTTATCTGGGTTGTGGATGGGGATCTAACACAAGCACTCCACTGACCCTGTGGCAAAGCTAACAATGGATTACTAGGGAGGAATTTTCTAGGAGAGCGGGAAAGGGAGTGAGAATATTAGTTAAGAGAACTAATGCTGCAAGTAGAAGATCAGAGTCTTGCATACATCAGTTAGAAGTTTCATCACATGCATTAAAATTAAGAAGAAACAATTATGAAAATAACAATAAGACCAATTACAATTTAATGAGTAGAAAGTATCAGTAAATTCCTTAGTTAAACAATGCTAGAAACTTCTTCTTATATTGATTCTCAAGAAGAAGTTATACATAGTATGAGAATGGAAGACATTTGAGAATAGAGGAGAATGTAAGAATTTGCTATCTCTTTTCTCTTTTCCCAAGGATCTCTCTCTGATGAATTCACAAAAACAACTAAGAATATTCTCAAATGAGGAGTTCATTACAATTTATAGAAGAGAAGGCAACTCTTCATCTTCCTGGTAACTTTTCATATGCCATATTTTTGACTTTAGAATCTTCATATTCCTATCAAATATTTAAGTCCCTTTTATAAAAAACAAGGTGACTTAAATGTTATATTCATATTTATAAAGTCACTTAAAGACATATCAAAAAGTGCAAACCTCAACATGAAATTAGAACATTGAAGAGAGAGAATGTTGGGAGGGAAGAGAAGAGAGAGAGAATAGAGAGGAAGAAGAAGAAGGGAGAAGGAAGAATAAAAATCATGTCAGAAGAATGAGCTGCTCCAATGGACTTGATCTTGCTCCCTGATTGGTCTCCATCTCGCGCTGTTGAGAAGATCTCTGATTTCCTCCAAATTCCTTACTGAAATGAGCTACTGCTAGGTTCCACTTTGTTAGTGTGAGGAATGTGCACATAGCTTAGAGTCTCTATCCACCCGTCATACACACAGTTGATATCTTTGACACTTTTTGAACCATGATGGATGTTTCTCTGTAATTAGTGCAATGGTGATCCAAATCTCTGAGAGAGAGAGGAACTCTAGGGTATCCTTATTGAAGGATAATGGATTACCCGTCTTCTATTTTTAACATATTCCTTTCAAATGGCCTAATCAACTCATCGGTTGTTGTGTCTTCTCCCATTGCAGGAACTCCAAGTTTATGAATTTGGCAATTAATACTATCCTGTAACTTGTACGCTTGTTCTTATTTTTCCATCCAACTCAGTGATGGCTCAGTTGATTGATTCAAATTCCTGATTGTTAAGGCCCTTATCCCATATGCAACAATTCTTCATAAAGGGGTACCAAAAAATTTCTTGTTAATCAAATCCTGAGAATGACTGTTGCTCATTTCACTCACCACTGAGACATTTCAGAGGATCCCAGTGATCTCTTTCTTTCTCTAAATCTTCTCTAAGCGCTTGCATCCTATTTGCAGTTGCACACATGTAGGATGAAAGAGTTTGACTACCTCTTAGGGAGCACTGAATTTCCCTTTTCAAAGATTGTGTCGATCCATTCGTTATTATCTCACCCTTACATTGTGAGCTCATTGTTCCTCTTTTGCTCATTTATGCTACAACTCAATAGAATTTATTCCCCTTGTATTTTACAGATGAGCCTTCTTTTGTCCTATCCTCTCTTTGAGTGAGCAGAACTTTTCATGAGAGGAAGTCTCATAATCAGCCCTAGGTATTTTCATTTTGAAGGTGTCATTTTTCCACTAGAGTCACCTCCTTGAACATTTCAAATAACTTCCATCAACTATAGAACTTCATGTGCATGATCTACTTTCGAGAATGATTTTTCTTTCCAACTTTTGCAGTGGAAAAGAGGTACCTCCATGATTGGTTCAAATAATCATGACTCGTGCTCTTTCTCTGAGAACCAATCCCTGGGTCTTCTCTTGAGCATTGTCTTAGTTCATTCCTTTATGTCCCTTAGACTCTATGTCATTTAATTGAGACTTTAGGCGAAATGGGGATCACCTTGATCGCTGCATACTTCTTGAAGTCATACATTTATGTGACCGGTCATTTCTACTTGTGGGGAATATCTTGAATACCAAGAGAATTTCTCTAGAATTTCCTTCATCTCATCAAGTTGTCCATCCTCATATGATACATTTCTCTTGTACTTCAAATTCATCAACACAATTGGCCCAATAGTCCTCAATTTAGGTGTTATCATGATGCAATCTCATAGAACATTGGAAATAATCATGGATCTCTCGATATTTCAAAATCAATTGGCCCTTGCATGGTGTAGTGTGGGAATGCAAGAGTCAAATGTGTGAAGGTAGCTTCTAGATGAGATGCATCATTTGCACATTCTTACATGTGAACCCCGAGAGAGATGGGGAATGAGATCAATTATTCTTTTTTTCTACCTGAGTTTGTTGTTTACCTGTATGAACTACCTGCAGAGCTCAAATAGTACAATTTTATTACTATTGTACTTGGGAAACCTTAGCGGAGCTTGGTTAAAGCCGAAACTTGCAAGTAGGAGAAATTGAAGAATTGTATGAAATAAGAGCCATATTTTTTATTAACGACACCATTTTTCGTGACATCCTTGCCTCCAAATCACCCTCTAAATTTTGGACCACATACATTGTGAATGCATCATTCATGTGGGTGAAGTGCCTGTGAATTTCCTCCATTACCAACTACGAGAGCTTCTCGAATGCGGGAACCTTGGCAAAAATGTTTTGTGTGAGACCCAATCCCTTGAATGATCTTGAGCTGGTGAGAAAATAGACCAAGTAATAAGTCATGTGGAACTTATTTTTCATGGGCACCTAGAGAAGTTTCAGATGCAAATTGTCACTGATTATCTCCCTAGTCAATTTTTTGCTTTCCTTTATTCACTGTTCAAGATGAAAAGGTCCATCCAATCTTGGAAGTACATTGTGTTTGCTTCTCCCATCACTCTGTTGAGGAGAGTGATTACATCCGAGTAGCTTTCCAGAAAATCACATCTCAAAAGTGTTTTTGGAATCCTTGAGGGATTTTTCATGTCTTCATCCATGATCCTAGTGCAATCCCTTGCATGTATGCATCTATATTTTATCACTCATGTATGGCCTTCTCCTTTGTGATGACGACCATGTTAGGTGATGTTCGAATTTGTAGAATGAGTGAGATGGTTCTGGGATTAATGATTGTCATTTCCTTACCATTTTCAGCTTGAATTGTTCGTGTTTTAGGCTCATAGTGGTGTGAGTAGGCCAAGACCAACTCAGTGCTTTATATAGACATGGGGTGTCATAGGGCTGTGAACAGTCCACTTGTGAATACTTGATCTTCGATCTTCCCTCTTTCCTTGGTATTCATGTGTGCCTTTGATCATTGAAATCCATATATGAGACATCAAGTTGTCTTCTATCTTGTACTCATAAGTGAAAGGCTGTGTCGAATTCTATCTTGAAAACTTGTACTTCATGATTCCTCAACACTTACTATTTTTGGAAAGAAAAACTTACTATTTTTAGTAAGTGTGAAAATTCTTCTCTGAACTCTAACTGTAACTACCAATTTGGATGTTCAACTCTCAGAATGCTCCTTCTGCGAAATTCACCCTTTGGAATGACTTACTATTTTTAGTAAGTGCCAATGAGATGACTTACTATTTTTAGTAAGTATGAAAAATCATCTCCTTCGAACCTCAATTGGTATGACAACTTGAATTCCTCTTTCTCTTGTGTTCCTCTCACCTTCTAGACTAATTTTCTATTTTTTACAGGTGCTCATGAAATTACTTACTATTTTTATTAAGTGTCAATTCTAGACTGATATGACCATTTCAATGATTTTGATTGCGATACCTCTTCTGTGTTCACTCGCCTCCTTCGTAGCTTCTTTAGTTGGTGACTTACCCGAAATAGTAGTCTCCCATGTAGAAGGCCTGCTATTTTAGTAAGTGAGCTTCTGTGGTCAGATCATGGTGGAACAAAGTTTTATTATATGTTTTTTTTTCCCAATATCACTCCTCTAAAATTTTAGGCTTTCTCGATGATTGGTTCATGAGATTTTAAAATTTTAAATTTTCACCTGGCGGCAGCTATGGACATGACATCCATTAATGGAGCTTGAAAATTGTAGGTTTCTATGGTTTTCTCCTTGGATTTGACATGAAAATTATATTTTTGATGTGGTTTTTTTTCTCGTTCCACTGGTGAATTTTCTCTTCAAACCGATTTTCGGTTTGACAGGAAATTTGATTTTTGTCTTCGTTGTGCCAAGAGGAAGAGTTCTTCGCTACAAAAAATCCTTATCTGATGATGGGAGATCTATTAGGTGAGGTTTTTATGGCCTCTGAAAATAATGAAGATTGTAAAAAATGGTTTTTCAATCTGTGCACTGGTTTGCAAGATATGTTTGATTTCTTCGTCTCATGGCAACGAGGGTTTTCGAATGAAGTTCTTCGTTTCTTTCTTCTGTTCTTCGATCCTTCAACTCTTTCAGTCAGTTCTTCCTCCAATATTGTTGTGTTTTCATGGTGTGGAGGATTTGATGAAGCTGGTTTGAGGTACAACAATGGTGGATCAAGTGTTTGGACAAGAATGAACAGAGTTATGACAGGTGTAGAGTTGTGAAGAAGAAGCATGGAGGGAAAAAATGACTAAGTGCTCAACTTTAAAGGAATTCAAAAATGCATACAAGGGGTGGGGTGCATTTTTATGTCCCTGATGTCCCTTACGCATTAAGGGACAAAAGGGACATCAAATTGTACATTGTGTCTCCATGCGACACTTGGTGGAAATCCAATGGTTGAGCATTAGGGCTTAAAAACTTGAGAAAAGCACTTTGGGGCTGAAAATTGGTCGTATGAAGAACTAGGAGGCATACCTGGGCTGGGAACATTTTCTTGTCCCCTATGTGCCTTGGGACTAAAGGGATGAAAGGGACATCAGTTTGCACATCGCGCCTGGAGTTGACACTTGGAAGGCATTAGATGGTTGTGCATTTAGCTCCAACTAGCTCTTAGGGGCTTGAAACTTACATTGTAGAAGGTCATATTGATGACCTAAGGGCCACAAGGGGTTGGGATTTTCATCCCTCATGTACCTTTTAAAGAGGACAAAAGGGTCATAAATTTTCACATTGCCTCCATGCAACACTTGTCACGATCTGAGTGAGTGAGGGGATAGGCTCCTCAAGCACCCGGGGGCTGAACTAGTGATGCAAGAGGTTCCATGTGTGACCAGAGGGAAAAATAGGGCTGGGATAATGTTATTATTCCCTATGTCCCTTTTATTGAGGGATGGAAGGGACATCAAAATGCATTTAGGATCCTTGGAAGCTGACACGTGTCCTCTTCAAAAATTGGACTAACTGCGAGAAGCTTACCTTGAGGACAACTTGTGATGATAAATTGAGCTCCCAATGGAATTTTTTGGAAAATTTTATATGAATTTGACTGAAAATGGCCTTACTGAATCCGATGGTGGGGGTATTAGATATTTATTCTTCCATTTAAGCCCTAAAAAATAGGATTTTTTTATCTAGATCCCTAGTTGAGCATGGAAAAAACCAGATATAAACCTATTGCACCAAAGTGTTGTGAAAAATATGATTTCACCATCTTGTAGAGATCTTAATTCCCTTTCTAAGATGTTTTTTAGCTCCTAACTCCTTCCAGAGCTCCTAGAATCACTTCTTGAAGCTCAGTAGCTTTTTTGGCCTTGTGCACTGCCTAGGCCTGAGAACCCTATTTTTGATGAATCTACCCCAACTCCTCCAAATCTTTCCTGAATCTTCCAAAATAAATTCCTTGATGTTATTAGACCTTGAATTCATCTCCATGTTGGATTTTTCTCCTCCATTCCACTCCAGGGGTTGCACCAGTCCTTGGAAGGCCAGTGGTAGCCCTTCCCAACACTGCCAAAAATGGCATTCTTCAAGAACTCCTAAAATCACCTAGGGGGGTTGACTTGAATTTCTTAATTCACCTAGGGGAATGAGTTAACAAAATAGGGGTCATTGGATTGACTGGGTAAGGACTAAGGATGGGTAGACCTGGGGTGCCTTAGAAAGGTAAAACTTGAAAATTTTGACACAGGGGTATTGTTGTCATGCTAAAAAATTGTAAATTTTCCCGTTGCACATTACATGACAAAAACTAGCTCTAGCTTGGGGACATGGTATGGAATGAGCGCAGTGAAGACATGACATGAAGAATCCTAGAATCTCAACTTATAACATATTGACCAATGCCTTATCCATTGGGCCATGCAGAGTAATGTACAACTTACAAGAGAGAGATAACAAGAAGGACAACACACACCAAAAAGGATAAAAAATACACACAACACACTCAGAAAGGGAAAGACACACACAATAGAAAGGGAAACACACCTAACAATCACCTATGGTACAAGGTGGGGGACAACCCACTTTCACTGATGATATTGCTTCATATATTTTCCACTACGAGGAAATTCCAATGGTGTTCCATCTAGATATGAGAGTAGAAATACATTTTTCACTGCAAGCTTCACGAATCTAGAATGGGCCAAGCCATAATGAATCAAAATTTCCATGAATTCCTTTTGGTTCTCTCCTTTTATCCCATAGTAGGAGAAGGTCTCTAACTTTGAATTCCCTAGCCTTAGCCTTTTTTTCAAAGATCTTCTTCACTTTTAGTTGATGCTCCTTAATACGGTCAACCACCCAGAGTCTACTCTCTTCCAGCTTCTCAAGAAATAAGATCCTGTTATCGATGGAATCCTTGTATTGTTCCTCTTCTATTCCCTAGAGCAATTTGAGAGATAGAATTTAAACAGTAATGAGAATTTCAGCTTTAACTCCATACAACAACTAGAATCGTGACATACCTATTATTTTCTTTGGAGTTATCCTATCCTCCCACAGTGCATTGTATAACTTCTTATGCTAATTCCTTTGGTTTTCATCCACGAGATTTTGGAAAATGGTCACAATATTCTTGTTACTTGATTCGACCTGACCATTTCCCTATGGATAATAGTTTGATGAATGGGACAAGGAGATTCCATATCTGTAGTAGAACTCAATTAACTCCCTTGAAGAAAAATAGGTAGCATTATCCGCTATGATATTTTGTGGCACTTTGAAAAATACTATGATATTATCTTTGATGAAATTACATACCATTTCAGTGTTATCTTACTTGAATGGGATGGCCTCCACCTACTTTATGAAATAATTTGTCGCTGTGAGCACATAGGTGTGCCCCATGCTTGAGTGAGGATCAATAACCCTGATGAAGTCTAACCCCCATTGCTGAAATGGTTCTTCAATGACAACTGGCCTTTGTGGTAGTGCTGTAAGTTGTGGTCTTCCAATGAATTGTTGACATGCTTCGCACTTGGAAACCATTCTTGAGTATTTACAGAGAGGGTTGGCCAATAATATCTACCTCATAGAATCTTATGTGTAGTGACCATGGCTGAAAAATTCCCACCACACGCCTGGTCATGATATGATTTAAGTAATTTCTCTTGTTGTTCTTTATCTACGCACCTGAGAAAGCATCCATCAAGACTTATTTTGTAGAGTATGTGGTTCCAGATCACAAAATTTGTTTCCTTCATCTTGAGTGTTCTCCTTTTCTTGTAATAAATATGGGGGGGAATTCTCTATAGGTTAGATAATAGGTAATGTCTGCATACCACTCATCAGTAGTAGTTATGAAGAGGACCTATGGACTATCTTCAAAACAATTTGAGCAAGCACAATTATCTTCACCATGTTGAGCTTTGAGAGCTTCATCTTTGGTGATCAATCTACATAGATCATTTCCCCACACCAAATTAGAGGGCCGGATCTCTAAGTCATACTCTTGAGTCTTTGCAACTCAATTTCCTCTCTTAGCTCTGGGATCTTGCTGTGTCAATATGGACTTGATTGCACTATCATGGACCATCACCACTGTATGAGAGTTGAGTATGTAAAACCTGAAATTTTTTACAGCCTTGACCACCACATAGGCATGTTTCTCCAATTGGTTGTAGTTTAGTTCATGCTTCTTCAATGGGAAACTCATGAAAGCAATAGGTGCTTCCACACCTTCATCATTCTTTTGGACAAGAACAATAGAGAGTGTATGTTTTGATGCATAAAAATACATGATGAATTCTTTACTGAAATCCAGAGATACAAGAGTCAGAGCTTTGGCAATGGATTTCTTGATTTCTTCAAAATTTGTTTTTCCCTCGTCATTCCACTTGAAGCTTTCTTGAGGTTTCATCATGGTGGTGATGTGCTTTGTCAATTCTGTGAACTCCGGAACAAAGCGACGAAGAAATTTTACCTTGCCAAAGAAGGACTGAACTCCTTTCTTGCTTATGGGAAGAGATAGCTTTTGAATGGATTTTACTTTCAACATCAGTATGTGCTCCGTGCTTGTTCACAACGTGTCCCATCAGCTTGCCTTTTGTAACTCCAAAAATGCACTTTTTTGGGTTCAAGGATATGCCATGCTTTCTACACCTCGTGAGTATTTGTTCCAAATGATGAATATGGTCTCCCCTCTTTTTAGAGAAGACCGTGAGATCATCTAGGTATATGATAATACAATGCTTCAAATCTTTGAATGCTAGATCCATTACCCTTTGAAATGTAGCTCCTACATTGATTAGACCAAAAGGCATTCTGTTGTATGCAAAAATGCCCTAGGGTGTTGTGAAAGTTGTCTTAGTGTGATCCTCCTCTGCCACCTTGATTTGGTTATAACTTGAGAATCCATCAAGTAATGAGAGCATCTCAGATCCAGTGACTGTCTACAAAATGTGATCCATGATGGGGAGGGGGTAATTATATTTTAGTGATGCCTGATTCAAGTTGTGAAAATCCACACATATTATTATTTCACCATTATTATTTCGAGATGGCACAATGTTCACCACCAATGTGGAGTGATGGATGGGGAAGATGATCCTCATATTGAGCATCTTCATCACTTCCTCTTTGATATTGTTTGCTATCTTTGGGTTGTATGGCATTTGTTTTTACTTGAATGACTTGGCATCCAAAATCAAGGGAATTGAGTGATGCATTTCCTTCAGTTGGAAGGATTTAAGCTCATCGTAAGAATAGGCCAAAACATCTGAATATTTCTTGAGAAATGACATGAACCTTCTCTTTTCTTCCAGTGAACAACACTTTCCAATGTTGACCATTCTTGGGTTCTCCAGAGTGCTGATGTTTTCCTTCTCAAAATCAGCTAGGCACTGAGAAGATTGCTTTGCCTTCTCTTGAATGAATCTATCATGCTTATCAAAGAGGTCTTCCATAGAAAATATGCCTTTAGGAATCTTGTTTCCTTTCAATTTGATCACTCTCTTCATCAATTCCTTTCAATTCCTTCTTTCTCCTCTTCAGCTACCACTTCCTTATGTGGATTCTCACTTCCTTCGAAGAAGAGATTATTGAAATTGTCTCTTTGTTCCATGAAGTCTAGAAGTTGATTATATAAGTTAAATACTTTCCAGTGGTTTATATTATCAGTCACATTGGGTTTGAAAACCATCTTAATAGTCACTTTGTCTTTTCCAAATGAATGATGAGGTGTCACTAGGGAAGCTGAAACTGCAAGGGAATCGACCTTTTCATTATGTCCTCATGGAACAAACTCAATGGAAAATGCATCAAAAGATTCAATGTAGTCCCATACTCTGTTTCTATAATGTCAGAGTCTTGTATTTTTCACCTGGTATTGCTTCCAAACCTACTTTCTATCACCTCCACATCACCTTGGCATTTCAGCTTCTTTATTCCCATATCTTCAGCTACACCCATACCCAATAGGAGAGCTTCATACTCTACCATGTTATTTGTATTATCAAACTATAGCTTATAGGAAAATGGGTACAATTCACTAGAAGGAGAGCACAACACCACACCTGCTCCCAAACCCACACTAGAGTGACTACCATCAAATTCCATTGTCTAGATTTGATCTTCTTCCTCTTCCATAAGAAGTAGAAAATTCTCATCTTTCTCTGATGTGAGGAAGTAGTTTCCTAGCCCGTTGTCCTAAAATAGAATGTTTTCCCTTGGATCATCAGATTTTTGTACCATGTACTTCATCTTCCTTACTGGAAGAAATTTATTCATCTCACCTTTTACTAAATAGTTACAGATGACCAATCCATTTTGATCTCTCTGCCAAAATATATACAGAAGCTTCGACTCAGTAGCATCCCAAAGGATGCTGGAATGTCTACCACCAGGATGGTGAGAAGCACCTTCTTCTCTAGAAAATCAGCTAGTGCTACCTATGCATCCTTGATTCTTCCCACCAATGACACTTGTTTGGATTCCATTGAATAACATGAGCCATTTACTCAGGTCAAGGTGAGGCCTAGAGCATTTGTAACTTTGAATGACATCACATTATCTGAGGCTCTGGAATCTATGATGCAATTATTGAGTTAAAATCCTTTGATGAGAAGTGACAAGTAAAAAGGCTCAACTTTTTTGGTTTTGGAGGCACTGAGGGCTAGCATGTTTTGTGAAGGTGGTATGGATGGTGTGGGAAGTAGGCCTTTAGAATTTGCATTTGATTCTATAGAACTACCACCACAGAACTACATCAGTAAACCTTTCAAATTAAGTGGGGTGCGTCTGTAAATATTCTAGCTTTGTGATCTAGAATTTGGTTTTTCTTGCATGTTCCACATAATCAAATGGGGTCATGGTGGGCAAGGTTGAGGTTCCAGGATGAAAAAATATTTACATGGTGAAGGTTTTGCTATTTTGGGAGTTGGATTTTCTTTCAGGGGCATGAAAACTGGCTTGGAAGGAGATGGGGATGTAGATTTAGATGGAACCTTAGATGATTTTGCAGAATAACATTTGAAGAAGAATTATTTTTAACAATTTAGGACTAGGAGAAGGACTAGGAGACTTACTTGGTGTGGCAATGTGATCCTTGCTAACCAGTGGGTCTTGGTTTTTCTTTGGCCGACTCCATGGAAGGTGGTAGTGATGTTCCTCTGCTGATGATTTTGTTTAGTGGAACTTTCACAGGAGGATCTTCTTTATTTTTCCTTTCCTTCACCGCAACCATTGAGGATGAGGCTCCTTTCTTGGATTGTGCATGAGTGAAAACTACACACAAGAAATTTGGGGCTCTTCATCGTTGTCATCTTCATCTCCATCAATGCACTAAATTAGGACATTTTACGTATCACTGTCAACTTCTTTGGCCTTGAGATAGTTATCATCATCTCCTACATCTTCTTCTTAGGTTCTTCTATCTCATCTTTCCTCTAGCTCCTCAGTGTCACAAGTGGCATTAATTGGTGGTGCTTCAAGAGTGAGCTGGAGAGGAGGTGGGGTGATCCTCAGTCTATTGGGAGGATTCAAATTCCTTGGAGTATTCCACATTGTGATATGAGATAGTTTTTTCTTCACAACAATTAAGTCATTGGCCATTTTTTGGAACACTGGGTCTTTGATAACTGAGCCCAAAATCTAACCCTTTTTCTTTTCATTCAGACCTTTTACTTTTCTAGAAAATATCAGACCATCTTCTTTCTCGATCATGAAGTCTTGTGCTTCTTTCAAATTTCTAGGTTGGGCTCTTCTGAGGAAGAAACCAACTTCAGTGGTAAGGCATTGATGAAGAATCTTTTCAAATTATTTTCAGGAGGACATGACATCTTCAAGAATCCACCTTATTATCCAATTATATTTGGCGATGAAGTCTTGCATTGATTTGAAAGCATATTTCTTCATTTGTACCAACTGGACCAAGATATCTTGGACAGTCCTTCGTAGATTTGAACCTATGTTCGAATGCACTTCTTATATCTTCCCAACAGGTGATAGACCTTGGGGGAAACATGTAGAACCATTTAATTTTTTTTTCTTGAAGTGATTCCACAAAGAGCCAGACTGATACATCTTCGTGCTCCACACCCAACACACCGCAAGTGGTGATGAATGCTGCTACATGTTCATCGGGGAGTTGAGAACCATCCCCTCTAAATCTCTGAAAGTTTTTTCTTGAGCCTTTTGGTAGCTCATGGAGTGGTTAAGCAAGGGAAAGTGGGCCAGTGTTTCCACCCCATGGTACATTTGTCCTACCTTCTTCACAGTCATGATCCACCATTCCATTCCTGATTCTAGCTTCCAACCTTTCTAAGGTTGTGGCTTCAGCTACTTATCTTGCATCTACTTTGGCTTGAGATCTTTCAATCTCTTCAATTTGAGCTCTTATTTCCACTTCAACTCTTGCTTCTCTTTCTCTAGCTTCTTCTTCGGTCTCTACATCAGTGAAATATTCAAGATTCTTGTTGATGTATGAAAACTCAACATCCAATGGATTGGTGACACTTGGAATCCTGATGGAACTAGTTGTGTGATGAAGGGGAGACCTCTGATTTCTAAGCAGCTCTTGTCTTCTTTAAAGTTCTTCAAAAATGGGATCATTTTTTCCTCCTTGTCTTTGTTTGCTGAGGTGTATCTTCTATCCTCAAGCTTGAAAATTTATACTCTTATTTATGGTGCCTGAATCTATCTTTGCCAATCTAATTTAGCAAAATGTTCTTCTTCAATATCAAGTACTCTCATGGTGATGAAGTAGTGGTTGACACTTTTCCTGTTATGCCAAATAGCCTCTCGCAAATCTGAAGCAATATCCTCTTGAATGTGGAAGAGTAACTTAGGTCTTTCAACAAGAGGATTTCCTAGAATAGCCATGGTTTGAAGACATAAGGCTTGGGTGATTATTCAAATTCTAGAAATTTTCTTTTTTGAAATTTTTGAATTTTTCATTTTTTTTTGTATTTTTCTAGGTCATTTTTTGGGTGCAGATGTTGCTAAATCTGCCCCACATGGTGGGTGCCAAAAAATGTTGGTGAGAAAATTTTTTGGGGGAAAAATTTATGGGTTTCTTGCCAACACTCTAGGAATCTAAGTCCCTCTACTTAAATAGTGTAGCTTCCGTATATGCATGCATGAGTAATGGTGAGTTTTATCCGGGTTGGCCTTGCAGTTAGGGATCTAAAAGGGGCACTCCACTAACCCTGCGGAAAAGATAGAAATGGCTGGTTAAGGAGGAATTTTCTTGGAGAGTGGGAAAGGGAGTGAGAATTTTAGATAAGAGAACTAATGCTGCAAGTAGAAAATCAGATTCTTGCATACATCAGTTAGAAGTTTCATCACATGCATTAAAATTAAGAAGAAACAATTGTGCAAATAACAACAAGACCAATTAGAATTTAATGAGCACAAAGTATCACTAAATCCCTTAGTCAAAAAATGCTAGAAAATTATTCTTCTTGTATTGACACTCAAGAAGAAATTATACATAGTATGAGAATGGAAGATATTTAAGAATAGGGGAGGATGGATGAATTTTCTATCTCTTTTCTCTTCTCACAAGGATCCCTCTCTCATGAATTTACAAAAACAACTAAGAAGACTCTCAAATGAGGAGTTCATCACAATTTATAGAAGAGAATCAACTCTTCATCTTCCTAGTGACTTTTCATATGCCATATTTTTGACTTTAGGATTTTCATATTCCTATCAAATATTTAAGTCCCTTTTATAAAAACAAGGTGACTTAAATGTTACATTCATATTTCTAAAGTCACTTAAAGACATATCAAAAAGTGCAAACCCCAATGTGAAATTAGAATATTGAAGAGAGAGAAATGTTGGGAGGGAAGAGGAGAGAGAGAGAGAGAGAGAGAGAGAGAGAGAATGAAGAAGAAGAAAGAGGAAGGATCATGTAGAAGAATGAGTTGCTACATCAAACTTGATCTCACTCCCTCACAGGTCTCCACCTTGTGCTACTGAGAAGATCTCTGGTTCTCCAAATTCTTTGCTGAAACGAGCTACTAAAGGTTACACTTTGTTAGCATGAGGAATGCACACATAGCTTAGAGTTTCTATCCATCAGACACACCGTTGATATCTTTACACTTTCTGAACTAGGATGGATGTTTCTCTGCAATGAGTGCAATGGCGACCAGAATCTCTAAGAGGAACTCTAGGGTATCCTTATTGAAGGATAATGGATTGTCTACTTATTTTTTTAACATACTCCTTGAATGGTCTAATCAACTCATCATTAATTGTGTCTTCTTCCATTGTAGGCACTCCAAGTTTCTAAATTTGGTGATTGATAATATCCTGCAACTTGTATGCTTGTTACTCTTTATCATCTAACTCAGAAATGGCTTGGTTGATTGCTTCAAACCTGATTTCCAAGGCCCTTTCCCATACGTGTGACAAGTATTCGGAAGGGGTGTCAAAAAATTTCTTGCTAATAAACTTCTAAGAGCGAGTGTTGCTCATTTCATTAACTATTGGGCCCATAGGATCCCAGTAATCCCTTTCTTTCTCCAAATCTTCTCTAAGCGTCTGCGTCCTGTTTACAGTTGCACACATGTAGGCAAAGAGTTTAAATTTATCGTGAAGCACTGAATTTCCCTTTTTAGAAATTATATTGATCCATTTGTTATTAGCTCGCCCGCACATCGTGAGCTCATGTATCCTCTTGATAGATTATGGATTGAAGTTACTGATGGGTGTAACTTCTTCGATGGGATTTTCCGTGGCATTTGGATCTACCAAATGTTGCACATATGACAAAAGAGTTTACACCTGTTATTTTAGCTCATCATTATTCTTCTTATATTATTTGTTCCTTGTCACATATAAATGGAAGAATTCTGATATATATGCAAATCCTCTTCATGAGTAGCCGACCCCAGTTAGATTGTGCTCATTTCATAATCAGCTGGTGTCATTTCATCCACTAGCTTGATCACCTTCAGACGGGTTACTTCAATATACTCATTACCTATTTTTTTACTATAGAACTGTGAGGCCATGTGCTTGAACTTTCTTTTCCTTCCCTTATCCAATGAGGTAATTACTGATAAATTAGGGGCTGCCACTTGTTGAACAATGTGAGTATCAGGTGATATTATTTCTTACATCCATGGGAACATTTCATCGAACTCAAGCTCTATGGAAAGTGCATTAATTATTCCCTAGTTTGGAAGAGGAGGCATATCTTGGATGGGAGAGGCATTAGTATTCACAAGAGGTGAGACCTCTTGTGGCTGTTTGAAAACTTGGTCTTAAACTGCATGCTCTTCCTTCACTTGTGTTTCTGCCACTAGATCTCCTTCTTGCATTTCTGCAACCAGGTCTTCTCCTTGCATTGTTGCAACTGAGCTTTCTTTTGTCTTGGCTCTCTTTAGTAAATTTTCCTGAGAAAAAGTCTCCAATTCTATAGATTTTTGATTTAAACTTGCTCCAGATTGTCTCAAACTTGAAGTAACTTCCACAACTTTTGACGATGACAGGTGAGAATCTTATTTATGACTTGTGAGGGTACCTTGTGATTGGATGATCATGAATATCTTTCTCTGGAACCAATCCCTCATTTTCCTGACCAATTTCTTAGTTTGTTCCTTTATATCCCATGACTCGCAGATATGCCAATTGACTTGAGGCAATGGGGAAACCTTTATCACCGCATACTTGGGGTCATACATTTATGTTCCATCATCTTGCAAAATATCTTCAAGCCAATCGAACCCGAATCTCTTAAACTCATCAAGTGTCATCCTCATATGATATTTTTCCCATACTTCAAATTCCTCAACCTAGTCAAGCGTGCCTTTAGATCATTGAAATCCAAATAGGAGACATCATTTATTCTATCTCGTACTCATAAGTGAAAGGATGTGCCGGTTTATGTCCTGAAAACTTGTACTTCATGGTTTCTCAACTCTTGCTATTCCTAGAAAGATCAACTTACTATTTTTTAGTAAGTGTCAAAGTTCTTCTCTAAACTCCAACTGTAACTACCAATTTGGATGTTTAACTCTCAGAATGCTCCTTTTGTGAAATTCTCCCTCTGGAATGACTTACTATTTTTAGTAAGTGTGAAAATTCTACTTTTTTGAACCTTGAATGGATGTGACAGCTTGAGTTCCTCTTTTCCCTGTGTTCACTTCACCCTCTGAACTAGTGTGCTATTTTTAGCAGGTGCTCATGAGACCACTTACTATTTTTAGTAAGTTTCAATTTTGGACTGAGATGACCATTTCGATGATTTTCTCTTGCAATACCTTCTTCGTGTTCACCGCCTCCTTCACACGTTCTTTAGTTAGTGACTTACTTGAAATAGTAGTCTCCCATGTAGAAGGCTTACTATTTTTAGTAAGTTTGCTTCTGGTGGTCGGATCATGGTGAAATTAAGTTTTTTGATATGGGGTTTTTCGCAATATCACCCCTTTGAAATTACAGACTTACCCGATCACTGGTTCATGAGATTTTAAAACTTCAAATTTTCCACCTGGTTGCTACAGACATGGTAGCCATCAACAGAGCTTGAAAATTACAAGTCTAGTTTTCTCCTCTGATTTTGATGAAAATAATATTTTTTATGTGGGTTCTTGTTTCTCATTCCATCGGTGAGTTTTCTCTTCAAATTGATTGTCGGTTTGGCGGGAAATTTTATTTTTATCTTTGTTGTGCCAAGAAGAAGAGTTCTTCATTGAAAAAGGTTGCTATAGATGGTAGATCTATTATGGAGTTTTTATGGTCTCTGAAAATGGTGAAGATTGCAAAAAATCTCGTCTCAATCCATGCACCGGTTTGCAAGATATGTCAATTTCTTCGATTCACGGCTACGAGGGTTTTTGAATGGAGTTCTTTGTTTCTTTCTTCTATTCTTCATCTTATAGGTTGTTCTTCCTCTTGTTGTGTTTTAATGGTGTGGAGGATTTGATGAATCTAGTTTGGAGTGCAGCAATGGTGGATTGGGTTTCTGGAGAAGAATGAACAGAGCTATGGCAAGGTGTGAAGCTGTGAAGAAGAAATGGAGGGAAAGAAAGCTAAGTGCCCAACTTTAAAGCAATTTAAAATACATACCAGGGGTAAGGAAATTTTTTATGTCCCTGATGTCCCTTAAGAGTAAGGGATGAAAGGGTAATCAAATTACACATCGTGCCTCCATGCGAAACTTGTCAATGATCCAACGATTGAGTATTAGGGCTAAAAATCTTGAGAAAAACACTTGGGGGTTGATAATTAGGCGTATGGAAGACCAGGAGGCACACCTGGGACTAGGTGCATTTTCATGTCCCTCATGTCCCTTAAGATAAAGGGATGAAAGGGTCACTAGTTTGCACACCGCGCTTGGATTTGACACTTGGTGGGCATCTGACGGTTGTGCATTTGGCTCAAACTAGATCCTGGGGGCTTGAAAATTACACTGTAGAAGGTCACATTGATGACCTGAGGGCCACAAGGGGATGGTGCATATTTTCATGTCCCTCATGTCCCCTTTATTAAGGGGAAAAAAGGTTCATCAATTTTCACATTGTGCCAGGTGCTGGCACTTGTCACGATTTGAATGGCTCAGGGGATAGGCTCCGACAAGCACTTGGAGGGATGAACTGGACAATGCAAAAGGTTCCATAGGTGACCAGAGGGAAAAATAGGGCTGGGAACATTTTACTATCCCATTTGTCCCTTTTCTTAAGGGATTAAATGGACATCAAAATGTGCTAGGCTCTTGGAGCTAACATGTGTACTCTTCGAAAATTGACTAACTGCTAGAAGCTTACCTTGAGCACAACTTGAAGCGATGATAACTTAAACTCCTAATGGAATGTTTTAGAAATTTTTTATATGAATTTGAATGAAAATTTCCTTATGACGATGTATTGTTTATCTCCTAACTCCTTCCAGATCTCCTGAAATCATTTCTTGAAGCTTAGTAGCTTTTTTGGCCTTGTGCACTGCTTAGGCCTGAGAACCCTGTTTTTGATGAATCTACCCCAACTCCTCCAATCTTTCCTAAATCTTCCAAAATCAATTCCTTGATGTTATTAGACCTTAAATTCATCTCCATGTTGGATTTTTCTCCTCCTTTCCACTCCAGAAAGTTGCACCAGTCCTGGGAAGGCCAGTGGTAGCCCTTCCCAATATTGCCCAAAATTAACATTTTTCAAGAACTCCTAAAATCACCTAGGGGGATTGACTTAAATTTCATAATTCATGTAAGGGACTGAGTTAACATCCATTGGGGGATCATTGGAATGACTAGGTAAGGCTGATGGTAAGGATGGGTAGACCCAGGGTTTCTTGGAAAGGTAAAACTTTAAAATTTTGACACAGGGGTTTCGTTGTCATGCTCGAAAATTATAAATTTTCCTATTGCACATTTGCATGAAAAAAAATCATTCATAATGTCTAGAATGATCTAAGCATGTCTGAAAAATTTGTATTGAAAGGGGATTAGTTATTGTATAAAGAGAGATTATACCTATGTAAGAACTCCACTCTTAAAAATAGGGTTCTATTTGAGATTCACACTTCTCTAGTAGGGGGTACTCTGGATTCTTGAAGACTTATCATCAACTCAAACAAGATTTCTTCTGGGAAGGGCTCAAAGGGCATGTCAATTTTTTTTTGGTAGAAGGCATGGTTTGTTATCAAAATAAGCGTAAAACAGTTCGGTCCCTTGGTCTTCTACAACCTCTATCTATTCCTAACCAGTGGTGGGAAGAGGTTTCCATGGACTTCATCACATCATTTCCTAAATATGAAGCAAAAAATGTCATCATGGTTGTGGTGGATTTACTTACCAAATATGTTCATTTTTGTGCCTTGTCATAACCATTTGCTACAAGCATAGTAGCGACAACCTTCATGGACACAGTTCAGAAGCTACATGGCACACCAAAGATTATATTAAGTGATTAGGACCCTAATTTTTCTAGTAATTTTTGGAGTGATTTATTATCATGTTTGGGTACTCAGTTAGCTCGTAGATCTTCTTATCATACCCAATATGATGGGAAAACATAAGTTGTAAATAAGTGTTTAGATGGATATCTCCATTGCTTCACCTCAAATAAACAAGCGAGATGGGTCTAATGGTTGCCACTTACAAAATAGTGGTATAACACTTCCTTCTATACTTCATCCAAAATGTCTCCTTTTTTGGAACTCTATGGGTACCATCCACCATCCATCACATAATTTTTGAGAAGACAACCATGGGTTAGAGTAGTAGAAGAACACATTCAACATTAATAAGAGGTCCTCTCTAGTCTTAAGGAGAACTTGGCCATGGCACAAAACCGCATGAAGCAACATGATGTTCAACATCGCACATAAAGAAATTTTGAAGTCATTGAATGGGTTTTTTGTGCATTTACAACCGTATAAGAAAATTTCCTTGAAATAACAACAAAAGGATAACAAAATTTCACCTAAGTATTATGGCCTCTATCAAGTATTGCAGAAGATTGACACAATACCATACAAATTAGAACTTCCACAGATAACCAGAATACATCCAGTATTTCACGTTTCTTACTTGAAGAAAGTAATTAGACAGAGGGTATCAGCCCAAATAGTGTTACTTGAGATTGATGAGGAGGGGAGAGTCATATTGGAACCTGAACGCATCCTTTAAACACACACTAAAAGATTGAGGAAACAAGTTATTACTAAGTACTTGATCAAGTGGAAAAATATGGACAATGAAGATGTAACATGGGAGGAAATCAGATCTTCTCAACATTGGGGACAATGTTTCTTTGAAGGGGAAGGGCATGCTACACCCTTAATCACATATCTTACATTTGATGTAAATAGTCAACTTGTGGCTATCATAACTTCTTATCATTATGTATCTCTTTCATATATGTTATATTATCATGGGTGGGTTAGCCTTGGGGATGGCCATAACATGAAAATAGTATAAATAGGGGTTATTAGGTAGTAGTTAGGCATCATATTGAGCATTTGAGTCTTATTTTATGGTTTGGAGGTTTCCCCCTCGAAGTGGATAAGCTATTATACTTTCATTTTGAGATCATTTATCTACCATATTGTGTTCTTTGGTGTTTTATTTCTGGTGATAATCAAATTTATAAAAGTAATTTCATTACACAAAAAAAGTCAAATAAATAATGGTAACAAGTCTAAAAGGTAATATGAACGCAAAGATACCAAATATTAAAGAATGATACACTAATAAGGTAATATATGACAAGATGTATCTAGGAAAAGACAATGAAGTACAAGACTAAAGTCCAGTCAGAAAAATAGTTTAATCCCTCTATTTTTCCAAGATAGGTTTAAAGACAATAATGACAATACAATATCACCACTTAGGTCAATTTTAAAATAAAAAAGACCTAAATACTAAGAAAGTGTTGATGCTATCCCCCAGAAAGGTATACTAAAACTAATTTTAGACACCAACAAAGTCCAAGTCTTTGAAAATACAAGTTACAAATGCGAGCATCGTAACAAAACTATTTGGACATGTTAATCAAGCTTTGAAAGAAAGAAATATTTTAGTATCAAAATGGGTTTATCACGATGCGAAAAATGTAACCTCAACACGCTTAAAAAATCAAGGAAATATTAGGATAAAAAACTAAGCCCAATTACATCAAGAAGTTACTATATGTGTGGGCAACATAACAATATAATTTAGAGTCTTAGATAAAGTTTCACAATGGAAACAAGACGTAAGTATCACAGTTATATGGCTATAATGTGATTATCGTAACAACTCAAAGGAAATTAAGTGATGAGACAACCTAGATACAATGATATTGTGTCTCAATATGGGTTTGAGACAAAGGGCCTACTAGAACATGAAGACACCCATTCACAGTTTCAACACTTCTATTCCGACATTGCAACCTAGTCATGTAAGTAGACTTAAAAAGTGGTGGACATGATTATTTATAGTAGTATTAGTGTATGTTGTTCTTATTTTTTCCCAAATGGGCAACAATAAAACAAATGGGTAGACCAAGTGGTGATGAAACATACTAGGTGTATCTTTGGCCGAGTTTTGCCTTGTCTTAAGACAAGTGAAAAACTAGGACAAAGTAACACTTTGTAAATATCGTGATGAAATACCACACAATTTAAATTTTGAGAGACTCTCCCCTTGTTTGACTAACAAGATTTTGACTCTAACAAAATTTTCACGTTTTGAGACCTCTTTAGAATATGATGGATAAGTCAAATTGGCTCCGAACCACAAGTTTACTATTTGGTTCTCTCTCTAGGTGTCACAAACTATCTCCACGAGCGTGGTTTGCCAAGAATTTTTCACTGAATAAATCTTGGAGTATCCCAAATTTACTTTAACCCCTTCAATATAATGAGTAATAAATGCATTCAGTGGTATCTCACTGGGGTCACATGAAGATAATTTTGACTGTAATCTCTTCAAGGCGTACTAATCAATTGGGTGGTGGAGTACTTTTCCATTTTGTTCACAAGGCTCCCTTTTGTGTGAAATTATTTGAGGTTCATAGGAGCATCCCTATTTTTATATTAAGGATTATAATAAAGGGATCTTCTCCTAGTTCAAAGCGTACGAGTCGTAGTTCTTAACTGAAACCTACACATACAATATGATGAATAGAGGTGGTGTGTTTATTTTATCTTTTGGATTAAGAAATTTGGTCTAGACCACCATTGACAACCTACAACACACGTGTAATTAGAGTTTTTTTAAGATTATCCTTTCTTTGGAAATCGTTAGTACCTATACACAAATAGTTAGTAGTTATCCAAAAAGATCTACAATATCATGAAAAGAGGATTACATGTTGTTTTTGGTTCTCAAGATCGTCCAAGGACACGAGAGAAGAGCATACATAGAGAAAACCAACTAGATAATGATGAAAAACTTGTAAATCAAATAACCACCATAATACTTTGTAAATCAAGGTTCATTCCCAATTAATTCAAGTGATTTTTAGTGAAAAACTAAAGTTGTTTTTGATTTTCAATGCTACACCCTTAATCATATATCTTACATTTGATGTATATAGCTGACTTATGTCTATCATTACTTCTTATCATTATGTAATTATTTCATATATGTTATATTATCATGGGTGGATCAACCTTGGGGATGGCCATAGCATAGGAATAGTATAAATAGGTGTTAGTAGGTAGTAGTTGATCATGATATTGAGCATTTGAGCCTTATCGTAAGGTTTGGAGGTTTCCCCCTTGAAGTGGCTGATATATTCTTATTACATATTGAGATAACTCATTTGAAATATTGTGTTTTTTGGTGTTCTATTTCTGGTGATAATTAGATTTATACAAGTAATTTAATTACAAGTGGTATCAAAGTTGTGATCTGGGCAAAAATTAGGGCAAAAACCCTAATTTTTTGTTTCCACTATATCTTGTGAACCAAAATGAATTTGTTGGATATTTTTTTTATCAAAGTTGCAAATCATTCCAAGTAAGGTTATCTAAAAATTTCATATTTTTTTGAATTATTTTACAAAAGTTATTACAAACTTAAGGTTTTTTATAAAATCATTATCTAGGCTGCAAATTGTAGAATTTTTCCAATTTCTTTACATTTTCAGAGAGAGAATAAAAAATTAGTTGGATTTTGTTCTTTAAGTTTTTTTAATATTTGGATGAAATATTATCTAACTCCCAAACCCTAAAATTTGTCCTTGATCCCTAAATCCTACTATTTTGAGGCATCATGGTGGGGCCTTCCATAAGAGGCAAAAAAATCCCTTCACTCCAGGTAAAACACAATAAAAGGATGAGATAGTAGTTGAGCAGTTGGAGTGAGAAGAGGTAACTACAGATTCCTCAAGGTTAGGGTTTACTTTGATAGACCATAAGGTAAGCCAACTAAAGTTTAACCTGCGAGCCCTCGAGTCTAGGGTGGCCAACAAAGAAGATGTGGAAAGGATTGGACAAAGATTGGAGGATTTCATGTAGAAATTCAATACACATATAATGGGTAATCATAATCCTATCAACCAAGGTGTATCTTTAGGTCAAAGTAATAGAAAAATGAGTTAGGGTGGATCTTCGAGCATGCCCAATCCATATATAAATACTCTGTAGGCCCATAACATGTTTCTAAAAGTGGAGATGCGTAAGTTTGATGGAAAGGATCCACTCAATTGGATTATCTAGATGGAGAATTCATTTTATCTACATCATCTTCCATTAGGACAAAAGGTGACCATGGCATCTATGTATCTCAAACCTGACCAATTCATCTGGTATCGATGGTTATATGCTCAAAGGAAAAAGAGTGGTCTTAATGTTACATGGACAATATTCACTGAAGATTTGCAATTACACTATAGTTATAATGTGTTTAAAAATTACTTTAGCCAATTAGTAAATTTAATAAAGACATTATCCGTTAAGGATTACATTCATCAATTCCAAAATATTTCTTTGCGGGTGGAAAATATTACTGAAGAGAATATGAATGACCTATTTCTTAGGGGTCTTAAGGATCACATTGAGCATGAGGTGTGTATGTTTAATCCTCATAAGGTTTATGATTCTATGATTATGGCTCAAAGGGAAGAGGAAAAATTTGTTTCAAGCAGGAGAAAAAATTTCACTAATATCAGAGATCACAACACCTTGCCTCTAGCACTCCTTCAGCCAGTTAGATTGACACCTCAACAAATTGAAGAAAAGAGAGTTAATTAACAAAAATGGAGAATCCTAGACTAATGAGTATGGGGTACTAATGTTAATCTAATTAGGAGGAATAAAATGCTATATAAATGAAACTAAAGTAGTATGGAAACAATAGTAAATAATTATTCTAAGTGAAATAAAACCCTAAGTATGCAAGAGAAGGAAGAGAAATGGCTTAGCTGATTTGAAGAGACTATCGCAAGTTGTCGTAGGTCTAAAAATAAAATTAGGAAGTGCAGACGATCACTTAGAAGTCTTACGAAGACTAGATCTGGAAGATCTTAACTGATTGGGGTGCTTGGGATGGTACTAGGGCACCCTGGTCTATAGATTAGGCACCCTGGTCTCTGTAAAAGCTCCAGATATGAGTTTGGTATGGTCACAAGTTGATCTGATACTTTGTCTTTCTGTCACACTAGATTTGCTGGATTGTGCCATATGTGGTGAATAATGACCTGTAAGTAGAAGAGAAGTATCAAAACCCTAGGAAAAATTAAGATGCAAAATGAATGGGTTAGAATGACCTCAGCCACCAAACTAGTGGTCTTATCACTGAGCGTTGCACTATATTTCGGACCTGGATGTAGTTCTTGTGAGTTTGTACATGTCATGCCCTAGGTGCTCTTGTTTCAGTCACACTTTGTGAAGTAGCGAGTAATAATAAATATATATAATGTAAATAACATATGTGCCTATAATGGAATAGAATCCCTCCCGCTATGCAGTGTGTGTGATGTGGATCTCCTAGCCTTGATGCATAAAACTATGTGGATGTAAATGATGTAATGAATGCAACTCTAGATGGAGTGGTAGTATTATGTGATACTAGGACCCTCATTACGATCTTATAACTTTATATTTATAGGGCTCTCAAGCTTAATTTAGTAATTAATCCTGAAAAGGCCGACTGGGAAAAGTATAAGGATGAAAAATGACTGAAAAGGTCCCAAAAAGAAGTGGGAAAAGAGAAACATAGATTGGGGTGCCCAGGGTGGGATTAGGACACCCCAATATAGGTTGGGGCGACCTGATTTTAGGCTATAATGATGAGGAAATTGTGAAATGGATGGATACGTGCAATAAAATATGTGGGAATGAAAAAATAAAATATAAAATGAATATGGCCAAAAGGTGGGCTTAATTAGTACTTTATTCCCTTGAGAACCTTCTAAATAGTAGTATAAGACTAGGCTAAATAATGTCTAAAGTGCATAATTTTGTGTCTACAAGAGAAAAAAGGGTTATGTTTTAATTGTGATGGTAAATATGGACAAGGACATAAATGTGTTGAAAATAAGTTGTTCCACATTAATGGGCCTAGTGAAGATGAAGAGAAGGACGAAGATGCAAAGTTAGAGGTCATGGTCGAGCCAGAGGAGGAATCAAGAGATCCCCAACCAACTATCTCATGCCATGTACTTTTAGGCATTATCACCCCCTAAACCTTCAAGGTGGTTGGATTATTAAAAAATAGGGTCACAATGTTGATTGACTCAGGAAGTACTCACAACTTCATCAATCATAAGTTAGCAGTGCGCGTGAACTAGTTTATTTATCCAACTCATGAATGTCAAGTAATGATTACTGATGGAGGTACTCTTACTTGTTCTAGAAAATGCCATAACATTAAGCTTTCCGTGGGAGATTACATACTAAATAACCCCATTTTTATGGGAGGAGAAGACATTGTGTTAGGAGTTCAATGGCTGACCACTTTGGGAACCATTGAGATGAACTTACAAGAATTGTTCATACGCTTTTAGGTTGAAGGAAAGAATTTTGAGCTAAGAGTCTTAAGAGAAAAGTCTCCACAAGTAGTGAGCTCTTATCAGATGCACAAAATACTAAAAAAGGGTGTAGAGGGATTTATGGCACAACAATTTTCATTGGATGTGTATCAATTTAAGGAAATTATACCATCAGATATGCAAACAGTGTTAGATGCACACTCTGTTGTGTTTGAAAATATGCCAAAGGGTTTACCTCCAAAGAGAGATCATGATCATGCTATTTAGTTAGTACCAGGGAGCCAACCAACTAATATTAGACCTTATAGGTACCCATATGTGAAAAAGAGTGAGATTGAAAAGATTGTACAAGAGATGTTGGAAGCATCTGTCACAGTCAAAGTTCTTATTCTTATCCAGTAGTGATGGTGCGTAAGAAATATGACATGTGACACATGTGTCCTAATTATATGTAACATCCTCATTCTAAGAATTCAATAACAAGGGAATTTTTTTAATAATAATGTTCACTGTTCCAAATTCACATAATTCAGAATACACATTCATTTAGCTAATCCATCTCATAACAGTAAACCATATGCAACTGTCATGACTCAGTATTAAATCGATCTCTCATGTTTCTTTATATCAATGTGTATACTAAGTATACTTGTGGTTCCCTTATTCTATTAAGGTTCAATTAAGTGTAATTATCTAAAGAGCCTATTTGAGTATCTGTTACGGATACCCATCTAATATCGCGTATCTTTAGTCTAGGTGAAATAAGGACAACACAATACACAACTTGCGATACTTTGGCCAAATTTTTAAGACATGTATGCCATGATTTTATTCCTAGATGGCATACTCATCAAGGGAATATGTATTTCACCACAATCGAAAATGTTATCTAGATTAGAGCTATCTTTACTTACGTCAATCACTTAAGTGTAGGATTGCAGATTTAAGTTTGCATTATGCTTAATCATAAAGCATACAATTTCCATCAAAAGAGATAAGTGTCGTGTTATTATTTTCGTTGCATATAATGTAGGACAACAATCATATAATATCATTTACACAAAAAATTTCTTAGTAATAGTTTAACTATTCATAACTATTGTGTTTAGTTATGTTCTCATACTTTACTAAGTAAACATAACCTGTCAAATATAACCCAAAACACATCAATAATAAGCATAAAATTTTATACCATTAACTATCTCTCTATTTATAATTTAGTTATATCCAATAAGAATCCCCTTATTCATAAATTCATTATAATCGCTAAGTTATCACAATTGTTTTAAAATTAAACAGTCATATGGAAAAAGAGATCAACCTATACAAGTCACTCTACATCGTATAAGTACAACTTGTTTTCAATCAAGCTAGGTAGAATCAATCTACAACCATATACGTTGTCATATTATATAAGTTTACTTATGAATTCAAACAATCTTCGCTAATTTCATAATTGCTATTTATTAAAATAAGGCATATAGAACTTCAATAGTGGTTACATTATGTTCAATATAAAAGCAGTAGCAGATGAAGTTTTCCTTTCTTTTACAAATGAAACAAAACTAAGTTCAACACTTATCAACTAGTCACTTTCATTCAAGACACTATAATAAAGTGAACCCCCTTTATTTCATTTTGAATTCAATATAAAATTCATGTTTCAACAATTAATCAACTTCTTCTCAGAACAATTTACAATAAATGGGCCATAGGCCTTTCTTATTTCTAGAACAAAAGTACATCAATCAATGAATACAATAATCATTTATTTGAATCAACTATCTTCAATCAATGGAGTAAATGTAAATTTTTATACGTCTTCCTTCTTTCATCTTTCACGAAGTACATCTACAAGATTGTTAGCATCTAGCAGTTCATATGAACTAACATGATAAGATCTAAATCTTAAGAACAACATGTTCTATCTAATAATTTCATAAAAGGAATGCTGATTTTAAATGAAATTATTCTAAGGTTTAAAAAGAACACGACTCTTTTGATCATTCAACCAAGACATCATGAAACACCATCTAGAGAAGATAAGATAACATATTACATCATTCAAGTGATTCCAGGGAAGTATTTACCTAGGAAAACATAAGTGATCCAATCAAACATAATGGATCACAATCAATACAAGAAGTACCAATACTAGAATAATAATACTACAGTCATATAAGCCCATACTTATATGACAATAGTTTCATTATTCTAATCCAATCAATACAAAAAATCACACTAAACTTAGGAAGTTCTGAAGTATTAATATTAATATTACAGTCATATAAGCCCATACTTATATCACTGTAGTATTATATTAAGTCTATTTGAAGTCCATATAACATAAATTCATTCAATAGTCTATCATATACCAATCCATCAATAACTTATTAAGGTAGAAGTTCATTCCTCGTATTTATAAGTTATATAGCAAGATATACTCTTAAATCGGTATAAAAGTCTTGTATAACCTTTAATACAACACAACATAAAGAGTTACTTCCTATTACAATCAATCATAATAGGATCAACATTCAAGTAGGGCCACAGACCTAATCCCTATCATACTTACATATAAGTCAAAACTTCCTTATCTTATCACAACAACTAGTATGAACTAAGCATCCATAATGAGATATAATGCATTCAATTATATCATCCATAAGAGAATCATATCATAGCCAAACAGTCAAGTCATAACATGAGTTATGAGTTCATCAATAAAATTGAATGACAACAGTAAAAGTGACTAAGTGTCTACTCCACTGTCACACCTTTAAAATAGATCAACCAAAACTTAAGCAACATTTAAAAATGTGCCAACCCAGTCTAAAACTCCTCATTTTAGGATAAAGACTTCACAGTATCTCATATAAGTAGGATACAATTAATCATTTATGATAGTCCATCATCCATTAAGGTTTAAGCTCTAATCAAGCTTTTCATAAGTTAACAAAAAAATAGTTAATAGATATCTACAAATAATCCAATGCTAAGATGATTATCTTTATTAAAACAACATCCTAAAAGTGGGAGAAGGATCTGCCATACATGTGACAAGAAGATAAGCTAAACCTAAAATTATCCATCCAACTTAGACACTGAAATAACCTATTAATAACATCGTATCGATTTAAACTGAATTTGATAACAACTTGACAACATAACAGATGATAATATCCTTTTAGACTTGAGTAAGCCTAAGGCTCAATATAAATAAATATTAACTTAACTTAAAACAACAATAACCTTCATTATTTCACAGAGTGAGGGAGGTCTGATCATATAGCCATCAATGTACTGAACCCTTCCACAGAAAGTGAAAGTGGATATAGGATGCAAAAAAATGAATAATATAGTCATGTGTCTACGAAACCACCATTACTCCCCAAACCATCAAGCTAAGGATTCTTTTAAGTTTAAGAGAAAGTAAAACAATAAGAGATAACAATAATGTTACTCACCTAAGATAACATCATTCAATCTGATAAGAATAGAAGAAGATGATACCCAGACCAATTCACTAATAGTGAATGCCATAGAAAAATTAACTCACAAACCCATTAAAGGATTTTTTTTTGAAAAAGTAAGTCCAATAAACCCTAAGATGTAACAAAAAATCATGATATCATTGCAAGATAAAATGACATGATAATCTCATTCGAACAAAAGACCATTATTCACAATAATAATAAACACCCAAGACCTATAGGGTTGAGTCGATGAATACAAAAGAGCAGAATCAACCGATTCATAATCCAAATAAAATCCACTTCCAGGTTTTATATTTCTTAAGAATACAAACATTAAAACCCTTCGAAGTGATTAGTAAACAAGAATATAGTGTCTCTAATAGCACACAGGTACAACTAAAGGGTTTTAATTTAACAAATACAACCCAAATGTTAAAAATATAGCACTACCATTTTTGTAGTCTCCATACATGCACCATAAGCCAAATGAAGGAATACATTGATATCTGTTGTGCAATCAAAATTTTCCTTCTTTTCCAAGTCTGGACTTAGAAATTTTTGAGTTGTTACCCTTTGAAAATGGTCTAGTCTGAGTATTTTGAAATCTAGCACTTCTCAATGTATCAAGGATTCTTAAAAACACCTTCATCAGATAGAGAATTATTTCCCCTTTCCAGAAAGGTATGGAAGTCCTCCTAGCTCCTTGTAGTTTTTGAGTTATGGCTCGGCGGAGTTTGGAAAGGAAATTTTCCCTAGGCAGGCCCACAGCCAATTAGAAAGTGCCACGTGTCTAGATGGGGCGAAGACATGGAGAAATTTTTTCCACTTAGCCCTTTTGGATAAAAATTTTTAAAGCCACAAAGTGGCCTGTAGGCCCGCGGAAGGGAAGGAAATGCATTGGTGGAGTAGCTGGGTGCGGAGGTAAGTTGGGAATTTTTCTCAATTTAAAGTTTAAAAGGAAAAAGTGAAGCTACATATCTACAACCAGTCGGAGAGCGCCATGTCATCAAGTCTACATTGGTAGCACCAAGGTGGGGGCGGTGGATGAAAGTTGAATTTTTTTCCTTTTTGGCACAAAAATTTAAAAGCATGCATTGAACCCGCAATCCCATCAACCAGTAGGAATGTGCCATATGTCCTCGGAGCAATGGGCTGGTAGAGGAAAGTTAGATTTTGAGCCATTTTTCCAAATAAGGTTAGAATTTTTAGAATTACATGGAAACCTTGTATCTAGTCAAAGCATGCCACGTGTCCTTGCCAAATTGGAGCTACAGGCCTGCGGAGTTTTTTGGGAAATTTTTCCAAAAGGGAAAAATTTAAAGTTTGACCCCACCAACCCTAATTTTGACTTTGTATTTTGCCAGTTTTTCCCTAAATCTTCAGAGGGCCATATATTTTGAACCAGAGCTTGGTTTTTCACATTTTTGATATCAATGGAAAGTTGTTGAAATTATCTACATGAGGGACACTTCAATTTTAAATTTTGATGGAGTTTTGTGGGAGAAAATCAAGAAAATGTCTCTGGTATGCAAAAAATAGAAAAAAGTTCCTCCCAACTTCGCTCCAATGTTCTCTTGCCATGTGGATGGTCCAATTTCAAAGAAATTAGGGAAAAGGGTCAAACGGTTCATATGTAAACTAGAAAATTGAAATATGAAACACATTTTTGCACATAGAAGCTCATTTTGGGCTTGTCAGAAGTGTTTTCTTTGCTGTAGAGGAATTTTGAAGAAGGAAAAATGATCAAATTTGTTTGTAACTACTTAGTAGTTTGGGGAATTTGTAACCACCACTTGCATGCTATTTCTTGTCCTCTGAGAGTCATTTTTCGGGATGGCAATCAAATGTGAAAATTGGAAGCACGTTTTTGTGAACAGATAGACAAAAACGACAGTTAGTCTTCTTCTATTCTCCTCATCTTGCATTTTTCTTCTATTCCCACTTGTGTACGAGTTTCAAATCTAAGATCAATAAAAAAGGAAGGAATTTTATGTCCCCCCAATGGAGAAATCGATTGGTGCTTTGTGACCAGTGTGTTTTATTGTATCTTGTGCTCAAAAATTGTAAATTTGTCTTTCTTCTATTAGTTAATGCATGTTATGATATTTTTGATCAATGCATGTAGGCATATGATATTCTGCCTGTATCATTGACCTTCTTGCCTTCTTTCCCACTCCCTTTCCCATACTTAGATTAATTTCTTCCCTAATAAGAAATTACAGGCTTTGCCATAGGGTCAGTAGAGTGCTCCTATGGATATCTAGTTGAAAAAACCACCATTAAAATCCTTTGGTTTTACATGCTAAACAATGGGAGCTGCACCATTCAAATGTAGAGGGAATTAGATTCCCATAGTATTGGCCTGAAATCCAAAAATTTGTCCACAAGAAATTTTTTCTAGCTAACAGTTTTTGGCGCCTATCATGGGAAAGAGTTTGCAGCATCTACACCCTAAAATGACCACAAGTTTTTAAAGTATTTGTTTAAGTTTTTGAAGTCTGGAGTTTCTTGTGATCCACATGAATACGAGTATGAATATTCTTGCAAATCCTCCTGGAGACCTTCTTCATTCTTTTATATCAAAGAAGATATCATTTCAAACCTGAAGGAGGCTATTTGGCATAGTAGGCAGAGTGTAAAACATTACTCTATTGCTACAAAGATTTTGGACTAAGAAGAAGAACCTGATTTTGAGTTGGAAGAGAAAAAATAGATTCCAGCACCTCAGAGAAGACAATAAGCCTTCAAGTTGGCTGATATAAGGTATACTCACTAGCTGAGGAAAGGAGGAGTGAATGGCCCTAGTTTTGAGGAGTTAGAGAGAGAAGAAGCAGAGGTTATAGCTTGGTTTGACAGAGAGGAAGAGATTAGAGCTCAACTTGAAGAAATTACAAGACTCCAAGCTGGAGTAGAGGATAGAGAAGCAACCTTAGCTACTGAAGAAGCTAAAAATAGAAACATAATGGATGATAATGAATGTGAAGCACGTGCACCCAATGTACCATGGGGAAGAAATACTGGTCCACTTGCTCTCCCATGAATACTCCATGATCTACTAAGAGGTTTGAGAAATAATTTTCCCAAATTCAAAGGAGATGGCTACCAACTCCCTAAAGAACATGTAGTAGCCTTCATCACTACTTGTGGTGTGTTAGGTGTTGAAGATGAAGATGTGTTAGAATTTTTGTAGAGTCACTCTAAGAGAAAGTTGTTGAATGGTTTTACATGCTTCCTGCAAGATCTATTACTGGTTGGGAAGATATTAGAAAAAAATTTGAAAACAAATTCAGTAGCAATGAAGATGGTTAAGAGTTGCTGGTGTAATTAGTCAAAATAAAGAAAAAAAGCTCTGAATCCATGAGGGACTTTGCAACAAGGTTTGAAAGAATGACAAGAAGAGTCCCTGAAGATGTGCTACCTCCTGAGAACCACTTGAGAAGATTCTTCATCAGTGCCTTACCATCAGAAGTTGGTTTCTTACTCAGAAGAGCCCAACCAAACACACTTAGGGAAGCTCAAAAATTTTCCATTGAAACTGATGATGACTTAATCCTCTCTGGAAAGGTGAAAGGCCCAAATGGGAAGTAGAAGGGTCAGAGTTTGACTTCAGTAACTACAAATCCTATGTTCGTGAAAATGGTGAATGATCTGGTTTCCTTGAAGAAACATCTATCCTAAATAACAATGAGAAATGCTCCAAGGAGGCCAAACTTCCTTGATAGAAAAAGAATTGCACCACCTCCTCGCTAACTTTCCTTTGAAGAACCTCCTGTCAATGCTATCTATGACACCAGAGAATCAAGAGAGGATGCTGAAATTGATGAACTTGATAGAGAAATAATAGAGGATTACGAAGGCTACCTCGAAATTGAAGAATTTGAAATGCACAATGGCTTGTTCGAGTTTGTGGATGATGGGGAAGAAGAAGAGGAAGCCCTAAACTTATCATGTGCTATCTTCACTCGAGCTCAATCCAAGAAAGATGCTTTACCCTTCGTGGCTCAAGAGGAAAAGAAAACTAAAGAAGATCCCACTCTAGTAGCCACACAAATGAAGATCATCAATAGAGGCTCACCATTACCACCCTCAATGGATTCAAATAAAATGAAACTAGGCCAAATGCCTGTTAGAGATTAGGCTATTATATCTAGTAAGTCACCTTTTCCTTCTTCTATCTCACAAGTTATTAAAAACACTCCTCCCTCCAATGAAGTCTATCCTAAGTTAGCCAAATTTCCTCAAATACCCTTACCATGTAAACCTTCCCTCACTCCAGGAACTTCCCCCTCATCCAACATTGTCCGATTTGATTTTGTGGAACATACAAGTAGACCAAAGTGCAGCTGTCAGAGATTGAATACTTGCAAACACACCCTGCTCAGTTTGGTAGACTAATCAATGCTATTTGGAGCAGCAGTTCTATACCTTCAAGTTTGAATTATAAAGGTTTGTTCCCAACACCATCTACACCACCTACTCAAAACATGCTGGCCCTAAGTGCTTCCAAAATTGATAAGGTGGAACCCTTCTACTTGTCTCTTCTCATGAATGGTTTTGAGCTCAAAAATTACATCATTAAATCCAGAGCTTTGGATAATGTAATGCCACTCAAAGTTGCCAATGCTCTTAGCCTGAAACTAAGCAAAGTTAACAAAGCTTGTTACTCAATGGAATCCAAGCAAGTACCACTAGTAGGAAGGATAAAAAATGCATAAGTGGCTTTGGATGAATACCCGATAAGAAAGTACTTCTAACCATCTTAGTGGAAAACATTCCAGCATCTTTTAGCATGCTCCTGAGTAGAAGTTTTTGTAGAGATCTTGGTGGAGAGATAAAGATGGATTGGACCTCTACAAATATTTTGATAAAGGGTGAGATGAAGAGTTTTCTTCCGGTAAGAAAAATGTAGTTTACAGTAAGAAGTTCCAGTGACCCAAGAGCTAATATCCTCTTTCAAGATAGATTGTGGATTAGGAAACTATTTCCTTACTTCACAACGAGAAGAAGACTTGCCTCTTTCCTCAAAATCAGAGAAAGATCAGGTCTGGACTATGGAGTTTGATGGAAGTAATTCCAAAGTAGGCTCAGGGGTTGGTGTTGTGTTGTACTCTCCTTCCAAGGTGATGCATCCTTTTGCATACAAATCGCAGTTTGACAACACCAACAATACAACAGAATATGAATCTCTCCTCTTGGGCATAAGTGTAGCGGAGGACATGTGAATCAAAAAGTTGAGATACCTTGGTGATGCTAAAGTGATAGTGAAGAAAATCTGCCAGCAATACCAGGTGAAGAACCCAAGGCTCAAGAATTATAGGAATAAAGTGTGGGATTGTATTGAATTCTTTGATGCATTCTCTATTGAAGCCATCCCAAGATATCAAAATGAAAGAGTTGATTCTCTTGTAGTATCAACATCCCTATTGTCTCCTCATCCTTCTTTTGGTAAGGATAAAATAACCATTGAGATGGTTTTTTAGACCAAGTGTACCTAATAACAAAGATCACTAGTAAGTTTTCAATGACGACAATCATATTTTAGCCTTCTTGGAGCAAAGAGACAACTTCAATAATTTCTTCTTCAAGGGAAGTGTTAATCCACATAGAGAAGCTGTGGCTGAAGATGTATAAGATGAAATTGAAAGAGTGGATGAAGGCATGATCAGATTGAAAGGTAACAAGATCCCAAAAGGTCTAGTCTCTTTGGAGGACCTGTTTGACAAACATGACAGATTTATTCATGAAAAAGAAAAGCTATGTTCTCACTGTCCATCTAATTTTTATAAGGAAAACATTGGGACTTCTGAATATCTAAGGATGGTCAACATTGGCAAATGTTGCTCACCTAGATAGAAAAGGAAGTTCGTTGCTTTGCTTAAAAAGTACTCTGATGTGCTGGCCTACTCTTACGATGAGCTCAAATCTTTTCAACTGAAGGAAATGCATGATTCCATTCCCTTGAAGTAGGATGCTAAGCCCTTTAGATAGAAGCAAAGACCCTATAATCCAAATATTTCTGATGTTATCAAAGAAGAAGTGAAGAAGATACTGGATGCTAGAATCATTTTCCCCCTTCACCACTCAACATGGGTGGCCAACATTGTACCAGTCAGAAAGAAAAATGGGGAGATTAGAATATGTGTAGATTTTAGAAATCTAAATAAGGAATCTCTTAAGGAAACTTACCCTCTTCCGATCATGGATCATATCCTACAAGCAGTCACTGGATCTAAGATGCTCTCTTTGCTTGATGGCTTCTCAGGGTATAATAAAATTAAAGTGGCCGAAGAATACTGTAGCAAGACGGATTTCACAACTCCTTGGGGAACTTTTGCTTATAGTAGGATGAATTTTGGCTTGATCAATGCGGGAGCCACCTTCCAAAGAGCCATGTACCTAGCTTTTAAAGATCTCAAGCATTGCATTGTCATTTACCTTGATGACTTAATCATGTTTTTAAAGAAGAGAAGTGAGCATATCTTCCACTTGGAGTAGATTCTTGCAAGATGTAGAAAGCATGGAATTTCTCTAAATCCCAAGAAGTATATCTTTGGAGTCATAGAAGGCAAGCTGTTGGGACACATCGTGAATAAGCATGGAGCACATATTGACTCTGAGAGGGTAAGTGCTATTCAAGCACTATCTCTTCCAACCAATAAGAAAGGAGTGCACTCATTCTTTGGGAAGGTAATTTTTCTTCACTACTTTGTCCCCGAATTTTCTGAAATAATGAAACATATCACCTCTATGATGAAGCATTAAATAATTTTCAAATGGAGTCGTGAAGGAAAATCAGCATTCTAAGAAATCAAGAAGGCCATTGCCAAATCTCCAACATTGGTTTCTCCAGATTTCATCAAGGAATTCATCAAGTACTGTTATTCCTTAGAGCACACTCTTTATGCTGTCCTAGTTCAGAAGAATGATGAAGGATTGGAAGAACCTATTGCTTTCATGAGCTGCCCTTTGAAGAAGCATGCACTAAATTACAGTCAATTGGATAACCATGTATACGCAGTGGTCAAGGCCGTAAGAATTTCAAATTTTACATACTCAACTCTCACACCACGGTGATGGTCCCCAGAAGTGCAATCAAGTCCATTTTGACACAACAAGATCCTGGAGCCAAAATAAAAAATTGGATTGCAAGGATCCAAGAGTATGACCTAGAGATTAAGCCCTCTAATCTGGTTAGAGGAAATGGTTTGTGCAAGTTGATTGCTGAAGATGAATCTCTCAAAGTTCAGCTTGGAGAAAGAGATGACACTTGCCCAACCTGCTCAAAAGATTTCCCACAAGTTATCTTTGTGAACACTACAAAGGAATGGTATGCAGACATTGCTTTATTTCTTACCTATGGGGACTTCCCTCCTCATTTAGATTATAAGAAAAGAAGAACTCTTAAGCTGAAAGTAGCCAAATATGTGATTTGGAATCATGCACTCTAGAAGAAAGGGATAGATGGCTATTTTCTCAAGTGTGTTGACAAGGAACAACAAGAAAAACTCCTCAAAGCCTATCATGATCAAGCTTGTGGTGGACACTTTTCAGCCATGGTGACTACCCACAAAATTCTCAGAGGTAGATATTATTGGACTTCTCTTTTTGCTGATACTTAGAGCTGGGTTTCTAAATGTAAAGCATGCCAAAAATTTGTTGGAAAACCACAGTTAGCTGCATTTCCTCTCAGGTCTGTGGTTATTAAAGAACCATTTCAACAATGGGGGCTGGACTTCATTGGTGTTTTAAATCCCCATTCAAGTGCTGGGCATACTTATTTGCTCACTGTCATGGACTACTTCACCAAATGGGTGGAAGCCATTCCAACCAAACAAGATAGTTGTGAAGTTGTCTACAATTTCATAAAAGAGAATATCATTGTTCATTTTGGATTTCCTTAGAAGATTGTAGTAGACAATGTTACCTATTTATCTTTGAAGGAATTGTCAGAATTATGTTATGGTTTCAAAATTTCTCTCGCTCATTCTTCTGACTACTATCCTCAAGGGAATGGTCAAGCTGAGTCAAGAAATAAAAATATTGTGACCATTATCCATAAGCTTATTGATGAGAATAAGAATAATTGACACAAAAAGTTATATGATGCATTGTGGGCTGATAGGATCACTCCTAAGAAGGTAATAAGCATGTCACCTTTTCAGCTGCTATATGGAGTTGAAGCAGAGATTCCTATTACAATTGAAATACCAGATTTTAAGCTACTTCAAACAATGGAAGACAACCAATACAAAGATTCAATTGACAAGAGGATCCTCTTACTTGAGAAGCTAGAAGAGAGTAGGTCCCATGTAGTGAACAGAATCAAAGAACATTAACTGAAAGTGAAGAAGCTCTTTGACAGAAGATCCAAAGCAAGGGAGTTCAGAGCTGGAGATTTGGTCCTACTTTAGGACAAGAGGAGAGAGCCAAAGGGTAGTCATGGTAAGTTTGATTCTTTGTGGTTGGATCCATTTCAAATTCAGGAAGCTTGTGGTGAGAATGCCTTTCTCTTATCATACTTGGATGGAACTCCATTGGGATTGCCTAGAAGTGGGAAATATTTGAAACTTTATCATTAATGAAAGTGAGTTTTCCCTCACCCTATACAATAGTTTTTCTTGTTTCCCCTCTTCTGTTGTGTGCTTTTTTTTCACTTTTTAGTTTTGGTGTGGTTTTTGTTGGTGTGTTTCCTTCCTTCCTTGTTTCTTTCCTCAGAATTGTACACGACTCTGCAAGGCCCAATGGATAAGGCACTGGTCAACAATATATGTTTTAAAACTTGATATTATAGATCCTCATGCTATGTTTTCTCCCTGTTCAGTCCATGCCATGTCCCTAAGCTAGAGCCACTATTTTCCCCTCAAAATTTTCCTTCTTTTTCCAAGTCTGGACTTAAAATTTTTTGAGTTGTTACCCTTTAAAAATGGTCTAGTCTGAGTATTTTGAAATATGGAACTTCCTAAGGGATCAAGGATTATTAGAAACACCTTCATTAGATAGATAATTCTTTCCCCTTTTCAGAAAGGTATGGAAGTCCTCCTAACTCCTTATAGTTTTTGAGTTATGGCTCGGCGGAGTTTGGAGGGTAAATTTTCCCTAGGCAGGCCTGTAGCCAATTAGAAAGTGCCACGTGTCTAGGCGGGGCAGAGACAGGGAGAAAATTTTTCCACTTAGCCCTTTTGGCTAAAAAGGGTTAAAGCCACAAAGTGGCCCACAGGTCTGCGGAAGGGAAGGAAATGCATTGGCGGAGTGGCGGGTCGCGGAGGTAAGTTGGGAATTTTTCCTAGTTTAAAGTTTAAAAGGAAAAAGCGAAGCCACATATCCGTGACTAGTCGGAGAGTTCCATGTCATCAAGTCTATGTCAGCAACGCCAAGGTGGGGGTGACAGAGGAAAGTTGAAGTTTTTTCCCTTTTAGTGTAAAAACTTAAAAGCATGCATTGAACCCGCAGTCCCGTTGACCAGTAGGAAGGAGCCTCATGTCCTCGGAGCAATGGGCTGACAGAGAAAAGTTAGATTTTGAGCCATTTTTCCAAATATGGTCAAAATGTTTAGAATTACATGGTGACCCTGTATCCAATCAAAGCATGCCACATGTCCTTTCTAGATCAGAGTTGCTGGCCCATGAAGTTTTTTGGGAAATTTTTCCAAAAGGGAAAAATTTAAAGTTTGACCCCGCCAACCCTAATTTTGACTCTGTATTTTGCCATTTTTGCCCTAAATATTAAGAGGGCCATATCTTTTGAACCAGAGCTCATTTTTTTGCATTTTTGATATCAATGGAAAGATGTTGAAATTCTCTACATGATGGACACTTCAATTTTAAATTTTGATGGAGTTTTGTTGGAGAAAATTGAGAAAATGTCTCTGGTATGCAAAAAAAAGAAAAAAGTTCCTCCCGACTTCGCTATAATGTTCTCCTACCACGTGGATGGCCCGATTTCAAAAAAATTAGGGAAAAGGGTAAAATGGTTCATATGCAAACTAGAAAATTGAAATATGAAACACATTTTTGCACATAGAATCTCATTTTAGGCTCGTCAGAAGTGTTTTCTTTGGTGTAGAGGAATTTGGAAGAAGGAAAAATGATCAAATTTGTTTATAACTACTTCTTGGTGGTTTGGGGAAGTTGTAACCACCCCTTACATGCTATTTCTTGTCCTTTGAGAGTCATTTTTTAGGATGGAAATTGAATTTTAAAACTGGAAGCACATTTTTGTGAATAGATGGACAAAAATGACAGTCAGTCTTCTTCTATTCTCCTCCTCTACATTTTTCTTGTATTCCCACTCGTGTACAAGTTTCAACTCTAAGATCAATAAAAAAGGAAGGAATTTTATGTCTCCCTGATGGAGAAATCAATTGGTGCTTTGTGACTAGCGTGTTTTATTCTATCTTGTGCTCAGAAATTACAAATTTGTATTTCTTGTATTAGTTAATGCATGTTATGAACTTTTTGATCAATGCATGTAGGCATATGATATTCTACCTGTATCATTAACCTTCTTGCCTTCTTTCCCACTCGATTTCCCATACTTAGATTAATTTTTTCCCTAGTAAGAAATTTCAGGCTTTTCCATAGGGTCAGTGGAGTGCCCCTATGGATCTTTGGTTGAAAAACCACCATTAAAATCCTTTGGTTTTACATGCTAAACAATGGGAACTACACCATTAAAATGTAGAGGGACTTAGATTCCCATAGCGTTGGCCTAAAATCCACAAATTTGTCCACAAGAAATTTTTTCTAGCCAATAGTATCCAACAACAAAAATTCATATACTCAAAGATAATCAAGTTTAAGAACACATAAGAAAAAAACCTAGAACCAGAGAACTAGATTTCATACAATGGTAGAGTTCCTTTCATGAAGCCATTAAACATAGGAAAATATTTCAAAGAGTTAGAGCCTATCATTCATGGTAGAGCTCCTACAACTTTCTTTCCAAGCTTCACAAATTCTTCTAAGAGCTTCCTCGCAAAACCCCACAGAAAAATCGAAATGGCTTCAATAAAAACCCATCCATCTCCATTTTTATACCTTAATAGCCATCACATTTAATTTTCTGTACTATTTCCTCCACCATGAACCTGATAAGTCCATGTTTATTTAAAAATAAACAAGTTCAAAAATCAAAAGGTCTACATGGAGAGCCCAAGAGCTTGTATAAGCAAATGACAAATAAAATCCGATTCCTTTCTTTTCTCCTAAAACTATCATAATTCTCCCAAGGTGGTTTTGGTATTACCAATGCCATAAATTCTAGACATGACTACCATTTTAACTCCCTAAATCCTGCCAACTATTCATTACCAACTAAACTTGGCAATCAAACTATTAACCAAACTCACACTAAATTGTTTAGCACCAGATTTAGCGTGCATGTCCAAGTCCAACTTGGTATCCTTTCAAAGGGTGGCTTTGGCTATAATAAATAAAACATTTAAACTTACCAAGTATGAATATGGGTGGCACCCATTTCCTTAACCATTACACTAACCATTCCTTCTTAAATGCCAACCATAGTTAGGTCACAAGATTAGGACTTAGGATCCCCTTAGAAAGGTTAGGATCTAATTTAATCAATATGTATATATCAACCTTAGATTAGGTTGTCCACTTTAAATCAAATGTCCAAAGGGTTACATTAGACCCTTATAAATCTTTAAACATAACCATTAGAATAGGTTAGATTAGGTTTTCATAATATAATGAAAATCACATGACCTTACCGCTTAACATATCCACTTATACCATTAAGAAAATTCATTAAACGAACCAAACCTTCTAAGAAAAGGGAAACCTTAATCACATTAGTATAATCAAGCAATAGATTAGATTCACTTTCACAAGATCTGTAACTAAATTTACATCAGGAATCAATAAGAAACCATTTAATTATTTAATTTAAAGTCATAATCACATATCGATTTAGGTGAATACCTTGGATCACTGAAATTGATCCAAGGTGTTATCCTAATCTACTATCGATACCAATGTAGCAATTATATCAAGACATCAAAAATCTTACTAGATTACCTGATCACTTAATTGTTCTAAGAACCTAATTTTTACTTTCCACAAGTTGAGTCACTAAGTCCATTTCAAAAATCCGTTAAGTACATACTTCATGATCAACAACATAAGTAAAAATAGTGCCATAAGAATGATTAACAAACCAGATCTTATAAGCACTTTATATCATTCCAGTAAACATGATTAAACAATTCAGAAGAGCACAACAACTCATAACACAATCACATGTCAACATTTTCCAACTACTTACAAGAAGAAAATACATATATCAACACAACATAGACATTACATTCCTCCCCTCTAAAAAGCATCATCGTCCCGATGATTAACTTAATTCAACATAGTTTTAAGAACACATGTAATAACATAACTTTATTCAACCATCAAATTCTCAAATAGTAAGCAAAATTTTGAAAAAATTCCAATGTCTAGAAGTTCATAACAACATCATAATGGTTGTACTAAGCACTTATTTAGGTTTTTGTTTGAAAGAAACAACCCTTAGATTAGTTTTTCAATTGACAAATCATTAAAACATATCAAGTACATCAAATATTTGATAGAAAAATAGGATAAATTATCTAAAAACAAAGTTTTCAGTATTCTCAATATCAAGACGAACGCTATTTTTTAATCTTTCCTAGACTGTACCAACAGTCTAATTGGTATCATCATAATAGTTTCAGGTTCTAGAGTCTTTAACTCCTTTATTTTTCACTTATTTTTTAGTCTATTGATTTGCAATTGCAACCTGAATCTTCTTTTGTGGATTGTTCTCCTTGTTTCTCAAGGGACAATCCTTAGCATAGTGACCACTGTTACCATATTTAAAGCAACCAGTGAAAGGTCTCTTCCTTTCAAACTTGTCAATCCTACTAGAAATGTCTTCTTTCCCATCCTTTTTAAAGTTTCCAGTAGTATTGTTTCCACCATTATGATATTTACTTTTCTCCTTCTTCCCCCATGTCTTTCTAGGTGACAATGGTGAAGGAGTGTTATTCAGTTTACGCTTCTCATCTTTCTGAGAAAAAATGTCTTGGAGAATTTTCTCATGCCTAATGGCCTTCTCAAATAATGCTTCCATCATTGGTGGCCCATACACATTAACTTCGCCACCTATTATAGGTTTCAAGCCCATAATAAAATTCCTTATGTGAAATTTCTCGTCAGTTTGGTACCGTGCTACATACTTGAGAAGTTTAGTAAATTTCTCCCAGTACTCAGTTACAGTCATTTTACCTTGTTCAAGGTTCTGAAACTCTAATATCTTTTGATCATAATATAATCAAGGTAACCAATGCTGCTTGAAATAGGCCTTAAACTGGTCCCATGTTGTGTTTTCATTATCTACTCCCAATTCCACTTTTCGACTGCCCCACCTTAAGGAAGCCTCATTAGAGAGCTGATATGCTCCCTAAAATGCTTTTATCTCTTCCAAAATGTTCCTTATTGTGAATTATTTTTCCATTTCATTGAGCCAATTATTAGCCCCATCCCCTAGAGTTGTACCATCAATCTTAGGTGGACTAATTATTTTTATGTCATTTGAAAACTCATCTGCCAAGCGTGCTCTTGCATTTAGAGGCTGATTGGGTACATTTTCATTATTATTAACAACATTGCTATTATTTCCAACATTGAGATCTTCAAAATTTATGTTACTCTCAACATGTGGTTGTCCCTGAGAATGTTTATTTTTAGACTCAACATTATTTCTAGCCACTTGCTATTCAAGTACAATAATTCTATTCCTTGTTTCCTATAGAACAACAAGGATATCATCTAGCTTTTGAGCTGTAGCTACTTCACCAATCGGTGGATGGTTTTTTACAGCATGTCCCCTTGTTCTAACCATTTTCTATTCACAATAAATTAAGTTTTATTAGTGATGGACTCAAATAGGTCCAAGAGTTGCAACCTTCAACTCTGATACCAAGATGTAACATCCTCAATTTAAGACTTCAATAACAAGGGATTTTTTTAATAATGTTCATTGTTCCAAATTCACATAATTTAGAACAAACATTCATTTAGCTAATCCATCTCATAACATTAAACCATATGTAAATGTCATGACTAAGTATTAAAACGAACTCTCATGTTTCTTTATATCAATGTGTATACTAAGTATAATCGTGGTTCCCTTCGTCCATTAAGGGTCAATAGAGTGTAATTATCTAAAGATCCTATCTGAGTAGTTGTTATGGATACCCATTTGATATCACACATCTTTAGTCTAGGTGAAATCAAGACAACATAATTCATAGCTTGCGATACTTTGGCCAAAGTTTTAAGACATGTATGCCATGCTTTTATTCCTAGACGACATACTCATCAAGGGAATATGTATTTCATCACACTTGAAACTGTTATCTATATTAGAGCTATCTTGACTTACATTAATTACTTAAGTGCAGGATTGCAGATTTAAGTCTGCATTATGCTTAATCATTAAAGCATAAAATTTCCATCAAAATAGAAAAGTGTCGTGTTCTTATTTTTCGTTGCATATAATGTAGGATAAAAATAATCAATTATCATTTAAACACAAAATACCTTAGGAATATTTTAACTATTTGTAACTATTGTGTTTAGGTATGTTCTCATACTTTACTAAGTAAACATAATCTGTCAAATGCAACCCAAAAGACATCAATAATAAGCATAACATTTTATACCATTAACTGTCCCTTTTTTTATAATTTAGTTATATCCAATAAACATCCCCTTATTCATAACTTCATTATAATCACTAATTTATCACAGGTGTTTTAATTAATTAAACAATCTTATGAATAAAGAGATCAACATTTACAAGTCACTCTACATTGTACAAGTACAACTTGTTTTCAATCAAGCTAGGTAGACTTAATCTACAACCATATAACTTGTCATATTACATAAGTTTACTTAGGAATTCAACCAATATTCACTTATTTCATAATCAAATAAGGCATATAATACTTCAATAGTGGTTACATTATGTTTAATATAACAACAATTGATGAAGTCTACATTTCTTTTACAAATGAAACACAACTAAGTTCAACACTTATCAACTAGTCACTTTCATTCAAGACAATATAATAAAGTGAACCCCCTTTATTTCATTCTGAATTCAATATCAAATTCATGTTTTAACACTTAATCAAAAACTTTTTCTCAAAATAATTTATAATAAATGGGCCATAGGCCTTTCTTATTTCTAGAACAAAATTACATCAATCAATGAATACAATAATCATTTATTTGAATCAACTATCTTCAATCAATGAAATAAATGTAAATTTTTATACGTCTTCCTTCTTTCATCTTTCACGAAGTACATCTACAAGATTGTTAACATTTGTCAATTCATACAAAATGGCATGATAATAACTAAATATTAAGAACAACATGTTCTATCTAATAATTTCATAAAAGGAATGCTAATTTTAAATGAAATTATTCTAAGGTTAAAAAAGAACATGAATATTTTGATCATTCAACCAAGACATCATAAAACATCATTTGCAGAAGATAAGATAACATATTACATCATTTAAGTGATTCCAGGAAAGTATTTACTTAGGACAAGATAAGTGATCCAATCAAACATAATAGATCACAATCAATCCAAGAAGTACCAATACTAGAATAATAATACTACTTTTATATAAGCCCATAGTTATATAACAGTAGTTTCATTATTATAATCCAATCAATACAAAAAATCCCACTAAAATTAAGTAGTTCTGAAGTCTGGATATTAATATTACATTCATATAAGCCCATAATTATATCAATGTTGTATTATATTCATTCTATTTGAAGTCCATAGAACACAACTTCATTAAACAATGTATCATATACCAATCCACCAATATCTTATTAAGGTAGAAGTTCATTCCTCATATTTATAATTTATATATGCTATAACATATATAAACTAAGGCAAGATATACTTTTTAACTCGGTATAATAGTATTGTATAACCTTTAATACAACACAACATAATGAGTTACTTCCTATTACAATCAATCGTAATAGGATCAACATTCAAGTAAGGCCACAAAACTAATCTTAATCATACTTGCATATAAGTCAAAACTTCCTTAGCTTATCATAGCAAATAGTATGAACCAAGCATCCATAATGAGATATAATAAATTTAATTATATCATCCATCAGATAATCATATCATATCTAAACAATCACCTCATAACACAAGTTATGAGCTCATCAATAAAATCAAATGAAAACTATAAAAGTGACTAAGTGTCTACTCCACAGTCACACCTTTAAAATAGATCAAAAAAGGCTTAAACAACATTTCAAAATGTGCTAACCCAGTCTAAGACTCCTCAGTTTAGGATAAAGACTTCATAACCTCTCATATAAGTAGGATACAATTAATCGTTTATGTTAGTCCATCATCCATCAAGGTCTAATATCTAATCAAGCTTTTCATAAGTTAAAAAAATAGTTAACAAATATCTATGAATAATCCATAGAAAGTGAAAGTAGATACTGGATGAAACAAAATGAATAATATAGTTAGGAAGCTATAGAGCCACCATTACTCCCCAATCTATCTACCTAAGGATTATTTTAATTTTGAGAGAAAGTAAAACAACAAGAGATAACAATAATATTACTCGCTTAAGATAATATCATTTGATCTTATAAGAATAGAAGAAGATGATACCCAGACCGATTCACTAAAAGTGAATGCCATAGAAAACTTAACTCGTAGATGCATTAAAGGAAAATGATTTGATAGAGTAAGTCTAGTAAACCCTAAGCCGTAACAAAAAATCATGCTCATTGCAATATAAAACAACATGATAATCTCACTCGAATATAAGACCATTATTCACAATAATAATAAACACCCAACACCTACATGGTCGAGTCAATGAATAGACAAGAGAAGAATAAACCAATTCACAATCCAAACAAAATCCACTTCTAGGTTTAATATTTCTTAATAATACAAACATTAAAACCCTTCAAAGTGATAAGTAAATAATAATATAATGTCTCCAATAGAAAACCTGTGTAAGTTAAAGGGTTTTTATTTAACAAACACAACCCATCTGTTAAACATATAGCACTACCTTTTTCGTAGTCTCCATACATGGAATAGGAGTCAAATGAAGGAATACATTGATAACAAACAACAAAAATGCATATACTCAAAGATAATCAATTTTAAGAACACATTAAAAAAACCCAGAACTAGAGAACTAGATTTCATATAAGAGCAGAGTTCCTTTCCTGAAGCCATTAAACATAGAAAAATATTTCAAAGAGTTAGAGCCTATCATTCCTGGTAGAGCTCCTGCAACTTCCTTTCCAAGCTCCATGAACTCTTCTTAGAGCTTCCTCATAAAACCCACAAATAAATCAAAGTGGATTCCAAAGAAACCCTTCAATCTCCATTTTTCTAGCTTAATAACCATCGCATTTAATTTCCCCCACTATTTCCTCCACCATACAACTAATACATCCATGTTTATCCAAAAATAAATAAAAAGTTTGAATATCATAAGGTCTACATGCAGATCCGAAGAGCTCATATAACCAAATGAAAAAAAAAACCTGATTCCTTTCTTTTCTCCCAAAACCATCATGCTTCTCCCAAGGTGGTTTTGGTATTACCATTGCCATAAATTTTAGACACGATTGCTAGTTTAACTCATTAAATTCCGCCAACCATTCATTACCAACTAAACTTAGGAATCAAACTATTAACCAAACTCATACTAAACCATTTAGTGTCAGATTTAACATGCATGACCAAGTCTAACTTGGTATCATGTCAAAGGGTGGCAGTGGCCATAATAAATAAAACAATTAAAATTTTCAAGTATGAATATGGGTGATTCCCATTTCCTTAACCATTCCACTAACCTTCCTTCTTAAATTCCAACCATAGTTAGGTCATAGGGATAGGACTTAGGATCCCCTTAGAAAGGTCAGGATCTAATTTAATCAATATGTATATATCAACCTTAGATTAGGTTGTCCTCTTTAAATCAAATGTCCAAAGGGTTACATTCTACCCTTATAAAACTTTAAACATCACCATTAGAATATGTTAGATTAGATTTTCATCATATAATTAAAATAACAGGACCTTAGTTCTTAACATATCCACTTCTACCATTAAGAGAATTCATTAAATGAACTAGACCTTCCAAACACAGATAAACCTGAATCATAGTGGTATGATCAAGCAATATATTAGATTTACTATCACAAGATCTGTAATTAAATGTGCATCCAGAATCAATAAGAAACCATGTAATTATTTAATTTAAAGTCATAATCTCATATCTATTTAGGAGAATACCTTGGATCACTGAAATTGATCTAAGGTGTTATCCTAATTTATCATCGATACCAAAGTAACAATTATATCAAGACATTAAAAATCTTACCAGATTACCTGATTAATTAACTATTCTGAGAACCTGATTTTTACTTTCCACAAGATGAGTCACTAAGTCCATTTCAAAAATAAGTTAAGTAAGTAATTCATGATAAAAAACATAAGTACAAATACCACCATAAGAATGATTAACAAAATAGATCTTATAAACACTTGTTATCATTCCAACAAACATGATTAAACAATTCAGAAGATCACAACAACTCAGAACACAATCACATGTCAAAATTTTCCAACTACTTACAAGAAGAAAGTATGAATATCAACACAACAAAGGTATTACATTATAGGGAAATTAATAAGTACACAGTCAAAGATAAGTTTCCTAGTCCTGTAATTGATGATTTGATTGATGAGTTGCATGGTGCTATTTACTTTACAAAGCTTGATCTTCGTTCAGGATACCACCAAATCATAATCAAGGATGAGGATGTTCATAAAACCATATTTTAGACACATGAAGGCCATTATGAATTCCTGGCAATGCCTTCTGGACTCATAAATGTACCTTCTATATTTCAAAGTTTGATGAATTCTATTTTTAAGCCATTCTTGCGGAAGTTTGTTTTAGTGTTTTTTGATGATATATTAATTTATAAAAAAACATGGGAGGAACATTTGCATCATGTAAAATAAGGTTTTGGAAACCCTTGAGTAACATCAAATTTATTTAAATCCCTCTAAGTTTTCTTGTAGATTTAAGGAGGTTGAATATTTGGGTCACATCATCTCTCATAAAGGTGTTAAAGTGGATCCTAATAAGATCAAAGCCATGATAGAGTGGAAGGTTCTAAAAACCCTAAAGAATCTCCAAGGATTTTTGGGGCTTACAGGTTATTATCGTAGATTCATAATCCATTATGGAAGTATAGTAGGACTTCTCACAAATTTCTTAAAGAAAGACTCTTTCCATTAGAATAAGGCTGCTACCAAAGCATTTGAATAGTTAAAGGAGGCCATGTGTACCACTCCAGTCTTGGCTACTCCAAATTTTTCCAAAACATTCATTGTTGAATGTGATGCATCAGGGTCTATTATGGGGGTAGTTCTCATGTAAGAAGGCCATCCTATTTCCTTTTTGAGCCATCAATTCAAAGGTAATAATTTTTGAAATCTAACTTATGAGAATAAAATGCTAGCCATACTTCATGTAGTAAAGCAATGGAGACCATATCTCATAAGAAGACACTTTAAAGTGAAGACAGATCATGCTAGTCTAAAATAATTCTTGGAGTAACATTTATCATCTGAAGAATAACAAAAATGGGTCTCCAAGATGTTGGGATGTGGTTTTGAGATTATCTATAAGAAAGGGAAGGAGAATGTAGTCGTAGATACTTTGTCTAGGAAAGATGAATTAGCTACATCATTGTTATGTGTGATATCCATCTTATAAGAAGATTGGGTAGAGGAGGCAAGGTATGAATGGAGAAATGACCTAACTATATAAAACCTCATTCATAATATCTAGAATTATCCAAGCATGTCTAAAAAAATTGTATTGAAAGGGGATGCTTTATGTTATAAAGAGAGGTTATGCCTATGTAAGAAATCCCCTCTTAAAAATAGGGTTATAGCTGAGCTTCATGCTTCTCCAGTAGGGGGGCACTATGGATTCTTGAAGACTTATCATCAAATCAAACAATATTTCTTCTATGAAGTGTTCAAAGGGGATGTCCAAAAATTTGTGGCAAAATGCATGGTTTTTCAGCAAAATAAGGGTGAAATAGTTTGGTCCCCAAGTCTTCTACAAAATCTATCTATTCCTAGCTAGTGGTGGAAAGAGGTTTCCATAGACTTCGTCACAAGATTACCTAAATCTGAAGGAAAAAATGTCATCATGGTTGTGGTGGATAGACTCACAAAATATGCTCATTTTTGTGCCTTGTCACACCCAGTTGCTGCAAGCACATTAGCAACAACCTTCATGCACACAGTTTAAAAGCTATATGTGACACAAAATATTATAGTAAGTGATCGGGACACTATATTTACTAGCATTTTTTGGACTAATTTATTCTCATGTTTGGGTACTCAGTTAGCTCATAGCTCTTCTTATCATCCCCAGTTTGATGGGTAAACAAAAGTTGTAAATAAGTGTTTGGAGGGATATCTCCATTGCTTCACCTTAGATAAATAAGTGAGATGGGTCTAATGGCCATCACTTGCAGAATGGTGGTATAAAAATTCCTTCCATACTTCATCCAAAATGTCTCCTTTTTAGCACTCTATGGGTACCATCCACCATCCATCACATCATTATTGAGAGGATAACCATGAGTTAGAGTAGTAGAAGAACACATTCAACATCAACAAGATGTCCTCTTTAGTCTCAAAGAGAACTTAGCCATGCCACAAAACCATATGAAGCAGCATGTTGATCAACATCACATGGAAAGACATTTTGAAGTTGGTGATTGGGTTTTTATGTGATTACAACTATATAAGTAACAACAACAAAAGGATAAAAAATGTCACTTGAGTATTATGGCCCCTATCAAGTATTACAGAAGATTGGCACTGTAGCATACAAATTAGAACTTCCACAGAAAACCAGAATACATCCAGTCTTTCATGTTTCTTACATGAAGAAAGTAATTAGACATAGGGTATTAATCCAAACAGTGTTACTTGAGCTTGATAAGGAGGGGAGATTCATCTTGGAACCTGAATGCATCCTTCAAACACATTATAAAAGATTAAGGACACGGGTTATTACTAATTACCTGATCAAGTGGAAGAATATGGGTGATGAAGATTCAACATGGGAGGATATGATGTTCCTACAACAGTACTCGGAGGTTCTAAACATTGGGGATAATGTTTCTTTGAAGGGGAAGGACATCTTATACCCTTAATCATATATCTTATATTTGATGTATATATCCAACTTATGGCTATCATTACTTCTTATCATTATGTATTTCTTTCATATATGTTATAATATCATGGGTGGGTAGGCCTTTGGGATGGCCATAATATATGAATAGTATAAATAGGGGTTAGTAGGTAGTAGTTGGGAACCATATTGAGCATTTAAGTCTTATTGTGTGGTTTGGAGGTTATCCCATCGAAGTGGATAAGCTATTATACTTTCATTTTGAGATCATTTATCTTCCACATTCTATTTTTTGGTGTTTTATTGTTGGTGATAATCAGATTTATAAAAGTAATTTCATTACACTCAAGATCACACAAGGTGCAAGAGAAGAGCATACACAAGCTTTAGCTTTGGTTGTTTATCAAATGAAAATCTCTTAAACTAAAGGATTAGACACATGCCAAATGAAATTTTATTCCCTTAAGCATAAAAATGAATAATGAAATTTCCCACTTACTCTAAGGTTAGGAAAAAAGTAAAAAAGTTGTTTTTGATTCTCAAGATCACACAAGGTGCAAGAGAAGAGCATACAAGGTGCAAGAGAAGAGCATACAAAATTTTTATCCCAAACTCATACAAAGCATGGAAACTAAAGAATTCACCAAAAACTTAAGTAAATGTGTTAGAAATCTAATTTTAAATGTTGAAAACATACAGAAAAAAATTAAGAAACCCTGCAACACACAGAAAACACCAAAAATTAGAATTTGTAATTTTGAAAATAATTCCAAATTCAAACAGTCATGCCAACGCACCCCTTTGAACAATAACGCATCCCTAATAACACCAACACATCCTTTAGAGTAGTAGTGTGACCTTGACGATGGGAACATGCCTCTGAGATAAAAACAAAGTCAATTGAATGCCAACATGTCTAAAGAGACTCCAATGTGCACTTTAAAGCACCAACGCATCCTGAACATAGAAGGGTAAAAATCCAATAGAACACAGGTGTGTCCAGAGAAGCGTGAGTGCTGTCCTGAGGGCATGAGCATGGTCTTGAAGAAGTGAGCATGCACCTTACAACATGAGTGCGACCTTCATGATGTGAGTGTGCACCTTCCTGTAGGTGGTCAAGACATGGGTTTTGACAAGAAAAATATGATAAATATAAAATCTTTAACATTTTGTTGCAATTTTGACAACACTTTACCTCCTTTGATTCTGTAAAGAACATAAAAAAAAGCAACTACAACTAATCTAGTTTAAACAACTATCAAAACTTGAAATTAATCTATAAAACTTGAAATTTACTCTACAAAATATTGAAACTAATTTAAAAAACTTTCAATGGAATATAAAGGACAATTGAAGGGGTCACACTGGGCGTGCTAAATATGATCACCCCAAAATTTTGCAATATGAATTACTAATAAAGAATAACACCATAGCAGCCTAGAGCCAAGCTTAATTATAAGAATGAAACATCATGATCAAAGCTTAAAAGCATGCATTAATGGAAACTGAATGAAATTAAACATATAATCTACAAGCATCCTTACTATGCGAGATGATTACTAATTAACATAGACCTAATTAGATATAAGGGAAATCAAATTATGGTTGTTGCTATTCCACAAATGGTGAGAGGAGCTCTCTAATAATGGCTACAAGGCCATATTATATATACCTCTACTAACCAACATGAATATTTGTATGTAAATATTGAGCAAGATAATCCAAGAAGGAAGTAAGTCTCTTAATCATATTTTCTATATGATATACTAATAAAAGTATGGTGTAAATTTTGAAGGTAGTTGCTTAATCCTTTTTATAGTTTTCTATTTGAGGAAAACTTGCATCTTGGTGCATGTGGGACTAAATAGAATAAAGTAGATTAAGGCTTGCTAATCATGATTAGTGAATTAACAAGTGATTAACATGTGAGGAGCCTTAATTAACCACTTAGGGTCAATTAAGCGGCTATGATAAGCTTTTGAAGCCTTTTGAGATGTCTTGCAGGGAAAGGGGTGATTTTGAATGGTTTGAAGAGGGGTTTTAGCCAATAATAGGCTTTATTGATTAAAATAAGGGTAAATAGGCTTAATTAGCTAATAATTGCTGATTGTTTGCTCGAAATAGGATTATAACTAACGATGTGTCATCAATTGGCATTAGGAATGTGATAGAGGTTAGTTAATCAACAAAGTGTCATTAATTAACCAAAATGGTAAGAATGAGGGGTAATTAGTGTGCTTTTAGCAATAAAATTACGTAAGTGGATTTTAGGTGTCTACAGATGATAAGGGCATACAGGATGGACAAGGGCACTTGGATGCTCCCATCTAAGCTAGGGTGCTATTTTCCAGAGACCAGTGATGAAAACTGAGTGAAAATTGACAAATAGGGATCCTTGAGACCTGACTATAACTATGTGAATGAGTGAAAATTGTGTAAGACAAATAACAATAAATACCAAAAAGACAAGTGGATGGACTATGGGATGGGTCACCAGTGAATAATTTTCTTATACAAGATCCATATATAAAAAAACATACTTGGCGGTATAATAGTAGTAGTAAGTGTGTGATTTTTTGACTACATTTCCTGCCACTTTATGTTGGTGAGTGAAATATTGGTAACATAAAGTAGTTAGAGATGCGTACTTGAGATAATTTCAGAGAAGTTCATGTTGTAGAAGAACATGCAAATGTGGTAGAAGAGCGTGCTGAATGACAACATATATCATGATGAACCATAGATCAATGTGTTGATCCATGTGGCGTAATGCAAGACATAAAAATACTAAGTGAGAATGATGATAACAATGTGAATGATTGAAGATTTCAACTTTTGTATAATGACGATATGATGGGGTAGGGAGTGATTAGTTCCCAACTCGATTGCCTGTGTATGAAAAACCAAAGGATTTTGGTGTCCTACTGCTAAAGGAAGAGTGTAAGGAGAAAGGTGTGTTATTCTCCAACTTTAACTACATCCTCAAAATATCTAGCCATTGCAGATAGACACAGATCAAATTTTTGGTGATTTGGATCTAAAGTTTCTTTCGATCAAACATGTTGACCCATATAAGAGTAGTATAGGAAAGACAATGATGTCTCATTTCACCCACTCTAAGGGTGTCACCGTAATGTGTATGTGGAGGATTCCGAGCTAGGTCAGATGGAAGTAAATGTGAGATGTAGAATAACTTCCCATGTTAGGTCATATGGGAAAGTAACAATGTAACTTCCAAGTTAGGTCATCTGGGAGGACGAATGTAACCCCAAAGTTCAGTCATTTGGGAGGACAAATGCATTACATTGTGTCAATTTGATGATATTATTTTGATTGTTGTAAATATTTGAGCATATTAATTGGTTACTCATAGATATATTTTTTGCTTGTTTCCCCCAGGTTAGGTCATTAGGGGGAATTGATAGAAAGTGATGAAATATCACCTAGTTTATTATTAAATGTTCAATAATGATGAATTAAAAGTGTAGAATGAAAACATAGTGGTGTAAGGGAGATTATAGGATGACCCAAATTGTATGCCACCCTTTTTGGTGAAAGGGGAAGTGATGATAAGAATGAACATTGAGTTGAAAGTAACAACATAATGATGTGATAGAAAGTGTATGATGGAGATCAAAAAAGTACATGTAGATTGAGCAGAAAACACTATCAATGCAATTTTTTTTGAATGGCATGTGTACGATACAATAGTAGGTAGAATTCTAAAGAGAATTCAGTGAACGAGATAAAAATTAGAATAAAAAATCTCAAGATATGGGAGAAATTATTCGATGTGTATTAATTGGGAAAAACGAATTTGAAGTATGACTATAATAAAGTGAATAATGAAAAGTGTCTACAAATAGTAAAGGTGAAAAATTGATTAAGTAACTCATTTATATTTTTTGTGAGTGTGAGAGTGAGCTCTGATTGTGTAGGGATGCCGCAACTTAGAGCACCGTGACCTAGACATTTGGATATGGTAGTGAAATTTGTGGCATCATGTACGACGAAAGAGTTGGTAAGTGTGATTTTTTTTTTTGAAAAATGTGTTCGTAGTAGTCTTTTTTGGAGAATTTTTACAAAAATTTTATTTTTAAATTTCTTGGCATTTTGGACTTGGACAAGATCAGTGAAAATGCTAGTGACCTTCAGGACATTAACACCCAGACATGGGCACTAGTGTCCTATTCCTGGGTGCCCCAGTCCTACTTCTGGGTGCCCATGTCCAAAAAGTGTGATTTCAGTCCAAAGTGATGTAAATATGAAATATGATGTGTGGTAATGTCATAAGTGATTATATATGCATTTGTATGATGTTCTAACGCTGTGTTTAGTGTTGCTTTGTGGTGTGTAGAGGGATATCCATTCGAGAGAGTTCTAGGGTGGCCACCACTATAGTACATTGCTCAGGTTGGGTTTGTCAGATGATGATTGGGAGGTTATGGACCATTTCAGCCTATGGAACAAGTGAGGATGGGGGATGTGCCCCATAATATGCCTATTCTTAGGACACTATGTGAGAGGTGGTGCACAGATACATGCACTTTTTAGTTTCCTACATGAGAGATTACAATCGCACTAGAGGATGTATAGCACATACAATGATTACCTATTGTTGGCAAGAGGGTACAAGTTATGGCTATGGATGATATGTAGTTCCAGATGAGGGCCACTTAGTAGTATTTTGTAGGGACTCGAGTTCCAACCAAGGCCCATATTATATTGGATGTGATTTTGATGTCAGTGGTTGTGCACTTGTGGAAATTTATAGCCTTGATTATTACATCATCAACTCCAGTAGAGGGTGGTGGTGTGGGTATATTATACAAGATGCATGATATTTACCACCGGATAAAGGGGGAGGGTACTAGGTGTGCTTGGGCATGATGTGTGTTGGCCCACTGGTATAGGGATCTTTAAAAATTTAGACAAGAGGAGCATGGAGGTGGGATTATAGCTACTACCTTGTTGAACATATGGGCTTATGAGAATATAATAGTATTGAGGCCAATTAGTGGTCCGCGAGAAAATAGGGTGAGGCCAGACATATTTGTTAGGAGATGGGTTAGTGTGCATGGGAAGAAGATGGATGATAAAACCTATAAAGAATTGATAGATTGGATGGGGCTAGAGGCTGTGATATAGAGGACATACCATGACTACTGAGGATGGACATAGGATGTAGTAGAGCTACTATGCATACGATGGATGATGTTGTTAGAGGATTGGTTTCCAAGGGTGACCAAGTTATTCTAGGTGGAGCGGGTATCTCGACAATTTGGTATAGATCAGAATGTGCCCTTAGAGCCATATGTATGGGTTATAGTAGTTAGATCCCCAAGGAGTGTCGTAGCTAGACCACGACCCACAAGAGATCAGGTAGTACCTCCCAGAATAGACAAGGCTAATATGACAATAAAGCTAACACACACATATGATGTAGGGTGTACGAAGGCATATCGTGCATGGTGGGAAGCACATCGATGGGTGTTTTTTTTTCTAGTGTTTGTGGATGTAACAATATTACCATAGGGAGGAGGAGTGGAGGGGAAAGCACATGCCCCTGATAATGTAATGACAATGATTACTGAGTGTGAGTATTTATATAGTTATATTGTATTGTTTGTTACTTGTTTACGTGATGATTATTGTCATCTAATATGTTGTTCTATGGTTGTAGGTGATGTATATTGGTCATTGATTATGGACTAATCCATCCATAAATTAACGCAGAATGTGCCCGCCAACATACTCACGAGTATAGGGATGCTAGAGCGGGTAGATGATATCGCGGGTGAGCATGCCCATTTGTTTGAGCCAGTGGTAGTAGAAAAAATGACATGTACAGTGTTTTTGAGCGAGAGGGATGAGGTACGTGAGGAGACATGATGAGTTAGAGAGGCAACAGGTAGAAATCCTTTAGTGTAGGATGTATTTTCATGATTCATCGAGTTGTAGAGTCACTTTACGGTGTAATCTACAAAGGTTGTAATACTATAAAGATAGGTGGGGAGATATAGAGGTTGTGATCAGGTACACAAAGTTAGTGGCGAGGATTCAAGTTCTAGAGCTCTTGTAGTAGTAGATAGTGATAATGATGATGAGATATGATTTGTATTGGTGTATGTGATGTAGGGGAGTATTCCCCTAATGATGAAATGTTTTGTAACTATGATTGTAATCGATATACATACAGATGAATTTATTGATATATGATGATTGTACTTTGATGTCTATTGATGTAATGGTGTAATGATGATTTGTTAATTATTATTATGAGATGTGATGTGTAATGTGTTTAATATTGATCATATTTGTTGAGTAATGCGAAGTTGATAAGTAATGTTATGATGATATAGTTTAAATGATGATAGGTGATGTGCATGATATGATTGTGAAAAATAAAAGCTTGTGATGAATGTTTAATGATGGATAAAAGTATGATTTAGTCTCAATAGTGTAATAGAGCATATGTTAGTATGATGAGGATAGGGGAGGGAAGATTAGTGATGCCCCCCAATGTATAGATAATGAGGTTCATTTAGATAAGACCCCTCAACAATAAAAAATGAACCTTAAGAAAGAGTGTGACATCAGGAAATAAATTAATAGAGTGTGCTAGATGAATTGATGAAGCATGGAAAGAGAGGTTCTTATTGTAAGAGATCCCTCAAAAATCATGTAAGAACATGAGTGCTTCATCAGGGGGTAGGTGATAGATATCACCTACCAAGTACTAAGGCAACATGGAGTGGTAGAAGTATGTGGAATAAAAGCATCATGAATGTATGAGCCAAACTTAATGTCATGTGAAGTAGCAATGGGAAGAAGGAATGTTGAGAGCTATGGAAGCCAATGTGAAGTATTAGCATGATGCGAGGGATGCAATGGTGTAGGGATGGATGGAAGTAATGGAGAACGTTCATGAACAACAACCTATGGTGGTGGATGAACAATGATCTTAGCACTAGATGAAAGAGATAACTCAACTAGAGTAGTAGCTTAATTACAAGGCAGAGGAGACATAGACCACTCACATGAGCAAGATCTAAAGGAAATGATGCCCTTATCCTCTAACTTTGCAATTGATAATGAAGGGAAAAAATAATTATTCATATGGCCATTAATAGAATGATAATTATAGTAGGATCTATCACATTGGAATTCAAAATGATGTTGTGGATGATGTTGGTTATAGGTTAAGTGAATTAAAGGCTTGTCAAGTCAAGCACAAAACACATAATGTGGTTGAGCATGACGAGAGAAATACAATGGTCTGTGTGAAACAAGTGCAGAATATTGAGGTGTATCCTTTCGTGGAGTAGGAGAGGAAGGACACTTATGCTATGTAGTATACGAATTTTTTTTAAGATGAGGAGATGGAGCCCTTGCAGGACACTCAATAGATGAAAATGGAGAAGAACTAGATTATATAGCAGTAAGAACAATAGGTGGAGTATCTATAACACGTGTAGTAATGAGGTCCTACTCTAGATCAATGACTCTATAACATAGAAGTGTGAATAATTCACATGTGTCATATTTTAATCTTTTCTTTAATTTTGGAATTAAACCGTGATAGAAGATGCATTGCTTCTCTAAGTCAACATGTTGAAATACTAACTGGTGCATACAAGAATTGAATCATAAAATATAATCAATGATAGGTTATATTTTTCCCTAATGCAAAGTAGGTAGATGATCATATGTAACCCTAGGGCTGTTGTTGATGATGAAGCAACAAATAAAATATTCTTCCATCTCACAATAAGTGCTAATAGATCCAAAGGGTAGATGGGTATACCATTGTAAAGTGTCATTGGTGAGACTATGGTGGAAGGCTTTAAGTAATAATCGATCATTAGAATATAAAGCCATAGCCATATGGTAATGCTTGAGATGTAAGTAGGGGTTGTTAGTACCATCGAAACATGAAAATGTAGGCATGATAAAATCCTTAAGAAATATTGAGTTATGAATCTTCTTAGGAATAGGATTTCCATGAAATGAATTGTTATCAATGGAAGTATTGTAGGCCTTTCTTTCTAATGTGAGAGATTGAACCCAAGATGGTAAGTGACCAACAATATGCATAAGAGAAAAAATATCCTGTGAAGGAATATTAGAGGATGGCAATAATGTGTTAAGCAGTTGTAACTTGCCATTATACGTAATCATAGGAATATAAAGAGGATATAAAGGATATTTCGATGCTAAAGGCACATTATATATGGGTGTCAAGGAGAAATAAGTGAGGAAGGACACAAAACATCCATAGAAGTAGTAGGACTAGCATTAGAAACATCACTAAGAGATGAAGTGACCAATGGAGATGTGGTGGTAGAAGGAAATGAACTAATAGATGGAGATGGAGTGATAGGAGGAGATGGAATAATATGAGGAGATGAAGTAATAGGAGTAGATGAAGTAAACAGAGGAGATGAGATAATAGATGGAGATGAATTAATAGATGGAGATAACTCATGCATGTTATTAGATACAACATCAAAAGAAGATGATAATGGATCAGAGGATTCACACTCAATAGTATGTAAAGTAGTAGAATCAAGAGTATCAATTATTTCATCAAAACAAGAAAGAGAATAAGATAGGAAAATATCATTAAGTGTATCATCAACATAATATGAATGCGTATGTGAACTAGTATGCTATGCATTATGAGAAGCAATGTTAGAAATAGGAGAAGCATGAGATGCAACTAGAGTAGTGGTATGACTAGGAGGAGAATCAATATGTACTTGTGTATTATCGTCAAGAACAAGCATGAAATTAATGAGAGTATCATCTAAAATTTATTTGGAAATTTCAGAAGGAGGATTGTGGCTAATCATATAGCAAGGTCTACAACCATAAAAGCTATCCAGATTTGAAATGATTCTAAAGGAATAATTTTCAAAATTAGTAGGCACATTGCATTCGTTGGCTAAGAGTTGTTGTTGAATATGATCTGACATGGTAACATCATGATATAGAGCCATAAGATCAGCTGTGGTTGCCTCATCATAGATAGGATTAACAATGACATGAGGCATGATTAGCCAAGAAGGAGAAGAGTTATTCTTATTATGTGCAAGAATTTGTTAGCTATGTTAGTGAAATTAAAACTAACACCTAGTAGTTTCAAAACAATGCTAAACTAACATCTATGCACCATCATAATAAGATCTAAACAAGTAATAAACATCAACACTTATGTATTAAAACCTTGAAAACAAAATTCAAGCTAAACATGCTAACATTTATTGCTCTACTCTTTAGAAAGCTAAATCAATGAAATAGACCTAGGTAGATCCTTTAGCTATCAAAGGGTTGATAGTTGTTGCTTAATCCAAGAGGATTGAGGATGGAGGTTCATCAAGTCATGACAACAAGGCATTTCTTGATTAAATCCATTGATATTCACAAAATATCTAGGATGATTTCATGCAAAGGGATGATGCTTAGCTCCACTCTAATGGAGAATGCTCTAAGATGATAAAATGGCTATAGATTAGGATCTATGCTCTTCTAGGTGTGTAAAGGTGTAAATAGAAAGGTAGGAGGAGGGATCCTAATATAGCCGAATGGATAAAAGAATCTCTACATCCCTTTACATGTGGGATAATAGAGATGTTTGGTTAGTTGTGGATAAGGAATGTTTAGGGAGGGTTAAGTCAACCTTAAGAGAGATTAATCTGCCCTCTAGTGACTCATGGGGATTGAGGGGGTATATTAATTAACCAAAGTGATTAATTAATAGGTGTGCAAGCTTATATAAGTTTTTTAGAGGAATATTTACTATGATTTATGTTATGAGAGGATTTTAATCAAATAAATGATGATTTATTGATTAAATAAAAAGAGAGAAGTTAATTAATTAATAATAATTAATTAGTCTACATAGAAAGGGGGATTAATTAATGGGAGGTTATTAATTGGCATATTTGCTGGATAAAAGAGTTAATTAAGTAATGTAACTAATTAACGGTGATAGAAGAGAAAATGATCATTTATTGATGATATGTCATCAATTTATGGGAAAGGGGATATAATTAGTGTAATTTAAGTATTTAAATTACTTGAACTAAATTATATGTGTGTACATTTCCCCTCTTTGGGGTGGCCTAAGTGATGCCACTTCAAAGATAGTAGATTGATAAAATTTTGAAGGGGTAGAAGAAAAATTAGTAGAAGTGAGAGATGCCCCCTCAAGTGTTGATGGGGTGAAGAAAGAAGGTGATCGATAATTGAAAAAGGTGAGAGAAAATGGAGAGAAGAATGGGTAAGGGAAGGATTCCCCAGGTGAATCAGAAGAATAGTGTTGGTAGGAGAATGATGTAGAAGAAATATTTAGAAGCAGAGAGAAGAACTAGCTATCATCCTTTGCATTTGAACAATTGTTTTATCATCATATAGCCAAATATTTACTTCATTAGTCCTTATTAAAAATATAAGCATACGAAAAAAGTAGAATGACATAAAAATCCATACTACAAAAAATGTCGATTGCTAAAAACACCAACTCCATGCAACATACAAAATGCAATGCAATACGAGAAATTAAAAGATGCCAACTCCATGCAACATATATAATGTAATGCAATACGAGAAAGTAAACAAGCTAACCTAACAAAGAAACATAATGCAATATTTTTGTTATCAAGCTTTGATTCTGACCTGTGTGAATTAACGACAAGGGTTAAAAGATGTTGCCCCAAGTAAGGATACATGCAAGGGAAATAAAACATGACACTTGGTTCCTATGAAAAATAATAGTGCACTATGAAACAATACCAAACAACTCATTGTGCCCCAAAGTACAGAAAAAGTAAGCAAACCAACATTATTGTAGAGGTAGATCAAGATGATACACGAGTCATGCACAAGAACAGGGGAGAACCAAAGAGTGATATTTTGTAGGATGATTTTTATTGTTTATGATTTTTCTTGAAACATATTTTAATATTTTTGTGATTTTCTATAAGTTTTATGAAGTTATGTATAGGAAGACAAAGAAGAGTGAATGCCCCCAGCGATAGATGAGATGTACAAGGGTAAAATTCCATGCATATGAGAAAGTGAAGATGCGACATGCCCCAAAGATTAGGTGGGAGTATTCAAAGATAAAATCTTCACATGTAGAAAGGGATCAAGGCCAATATAAAATAGGTTCAATCATGAGGGAGCAAGGATTCCCCCAACGTAAGCTGGCCAAGAAACACATGATGAAAGGAAGTGGAACATTGTCTTATTAAAAGGGGACAAATGTGCCTACAAACATGGTAAAGAGAACATCTAATATACATATATGTTGTAAATTATTTTTGAAGAACAGAGGAGGCTATGAAAATATTTAGAAGGTGGTCAATGAAAAAGTGATTAGCCTAAGGCACAAATCATGAGACAAGACATGCGCTAAAGCAAGAGTTTGAACAAGGTCCAAAAACAAAAATTGGTAACATACTAATCCTATTTACTCATTGAGATCCCATGTGTGCACATGACAATTAATTACCTCTTGAAGGAAAGAGTTCATAGATACATAAGTTATAGACAGTGGTCATTAGTATAGCAATGATTTAGTTTGAAAGGTCCATTTGTGAATGGATTAGTATAAAGATAGTAATACTTGTTATTTTCCCTTCTTCTCAGAACCATGAAAATCCATCACATATGATGCATGATGCATTTGATTCTAGATAACCAAATCTCTCGAGCTTCAAAGGTTAGGAATCTATAGCCCCATTATTCCATGATGGTACATACTTCTCCCAAGAGAGATTTATATATCAATTTGATTTTTCTTTTAGCTTTTGATTTTTGATTGATTGATTTTGATTCTTTTGCTTTCTGAAAAATTATTTCAACTCTCTTGTTTGAAAAGGGGTTAAGAACCACTGATGGCTTTATGGAAGGATGTAGAAGTGATTGTGATGAAGACATTGGCTAGTGTTAACGAATACGCCCAAAAATTCTTCGCAAAAAGTTTATTAGATGTAGATAGTGATAGGAACTCTAAGAGGTTAGTTGTTCTTTAATTTACCAATGTGATAAAAGACTAGGGTTAAACATATACCATAGAGATAAATGCCACAAAATGCGTGTGAATAGGCTAACAAAAATAACATCGAAGTGTTGAAAATGGTTGATGACTTACATATGAATATGAAAGAAAGGGAAGAAAGAACATCCATATGTACGCAATACCTGATTGCAATTTTGATCTTTGTACCTTTGTTTTTTTTGTAATGTTTTAATGTTTTCTCATTTTTTTGCATTTTTGAACTATTTTATGATTTTTTAATTATTTTGATGGTTATCAGAATGAAACATGTTACTCTACGTGATAAGATATAACATCGATGTTCATGATTTCTTTGATAAGAGAGACTAAGCATGTTTGTCTATCAAGTGTAATATTATCCCCTATCTTGATGATCGTGGTGAGCTCACACTCAAAAAATGATTGTGATTTGTTTTGAAACATTGGTTTTGTATGTGGGAGCTCGAGTTCCCTATTCATAGGTTTCTACACTTTGCACCATAATTGATGCGTATGTTGGCGTGCATTATAGAATCACATTTTATTTTGATGTTTGTAATTGTTTAAGTTATTGGGAGCTTTGGAGATATTCGACATTTTGGTCTTAGCTTAGTAAAAAACTTTTCTAGGTTTTTTATAAGCTAATGCGTGACTTGTCTGATCCTGAGAAGTGGGAGAAGAACGTGGATGTTTAGAATTGATGGGAGGAATGTGAGGAATGATGGTGGCCTTGCCACAATCATTTATAGAAGAATAATGTGATGGTTGAAAAGGACATGGTCTGAGAATTGAAGAAGAGGGGCTACCAGAAGGTGAGCCATGAATAGAAGATGAAGGGCTACTAGGATGTGGCCCAAGAATAGAATATGATGGACTACCCAGGGGTGACCCATACATAGAAGACAAGGGAATAGTTGGACGTGCCCCGAGAATAGAAGATAGTGGGATACCTAGAGGAGACCCATAAGTAGATGATAAAGGGATAGTTAGAGGCGGCCCATAGATAGAAGAAGGCAATGGGCTACTTGGTGATGACCAAAAGTGTGATTGTGATCAAGTAATTGTGATATATAAAGAAAAATTGGGTGATGAGAAGATGGGCCATGGCTCAATACTAGACCCAAGAAGTTCATCACAGAATGAAGAATGTGAGGATAGAAGAATAAGATGAGGATAAAGTTGTATGCTCTTAGGATATTCCTCTATATCTTGATAAAATAAATCAACCTTTTGCCCATAATATGTGAACGCATTGAGGTATAAAGAGAATCCTTGCTTGTAATGTTTTAGATGCCCCTATAAATGCACTGATTGTTTCTTCATTCTGAAATACGTCAATTGGTTTGAGTTTTTGATCGACCATCAGGGGTTGATTGGAAGAAAGAAGTTCAATTGGTGTGGAAGACTTATAAGATGTTTGATGATGATTGATGGAAGAAGATGACATGGGGGACGAAAAATATGTGGAGATAGATGTCTTGGGAGTAGAAGAAGGTGGTGTGGACCTACCTATATGATGGTATATCATCTATAAACTAGTAAGATTAATTCCAAAGTTCGCATAGTATGACACATGGGTCGATTCATAAGTTTGACTAGAAGGACTTTGAATCACACGAATCTTCAAAGAAGGAAGAATTCATGGGGGTGATTGATGAAGGTCATGTGAAGAAGGGGAGGACCATGATTCAAGAATCACATTGGATGAATAATAACAAGGGTCCTGTGAAGAAAGATAGGATTGTGATTCAATAATTGTACTAGATTTTTGATTAGAGGGATTTTGAGTCACGTGTAACTTCAAAGGAAGAAGACATCATTAAGGAGACTGATAAAAGGGGTCCTTTAAAGAAAGGGAGGACCGCGACGTAGGAGTTGTATTAAATGTATGATGAAGAGGGTCCTATAAAGATAGAGGACCACAATGTAGGAGTCACATTAGATGAATGATGAAGATAATTTATGGCAACAAAAATATTTAGAGGAGGAGAACGTTGTTTAGGTGAATGACAATAGAGGTCCTACAAAGAAGGGGAGGAACATGACTTAGGAGTCGAATTAGATGAATCTGAATAGTAGTTTGGATCTAAATCATTTGAAGATTTAGAGGAAATATTTGGATTATAATCCTCAGAAGAAGAGGAAATGTTTGGATTAGAATTAGAAGAAGAGTGGGGTGAAACCAAATAATAATTTGGATCAAAAGTTTCCAAACAATATAATTGACTATGAGATGAAGGTGGGGAATGGGTTACCTGAATGGGTTATTTAGCATGAAGAACCACACGAGGTTTGGTCATGATGGGCATATTTTGATATGAATGCCAACAATTTGATTCCTTATTGTCGTATGTATAAGGCACCTTGTGATAATTAGTCATTTTAGGCATGTATTGGGTTCAAAGGTCTAGACCTAGATTGTATGATGAATTTTTTTCAAAGTGAAGAAGCTTTCATGTTGATTTGGGTAGCATAACGACAACCAACTAAACATTTTGTAAAGATGGGGATGCTTGTGTGATTTTCCAAAAAGGAAACTAAGGAAAACATACATCATGATGATCAAGATTGATAATCCAACAAGGTTTGGAGGTGTAAATGTCAAATGATTGATCAAAATTTTAGCAACATAAAGGATACAAAGGAAATATTTCCTATGTTTGATGGATGCAAAATTTTCTTGATAGGAAATGTTTTTGCTAAGGTTTGAAAGATATGTTCAAAAATGACCATGAACTTAGGAAAAAACAAGAAGATCAAGAGGATAAAATACCCAAACGATTGTCATAGAAATGAGTTTATAAGATGGATAAACACAAGGAACAATCACGAAAGTTTAAAACACAAATCCAAATCAATGACCAAAGAATAATGAATGATAAAGAATCAATGGATCAAAGTGATTTTTTGAAATGGATAAGTCAATGTGAAAAATGAGACACAATCATGCAAGGTTTATTTTAAACCAATCAATCATCGAATTACTTCCTAAGTCTGTTTCCTAATGATAATTGGTGTTTCAAGATGATAAAAAAAATGTCACCATTTATGTCAAGTTCAAAGAAATGAACAAGATGTAAGTAATAGGAGAAGTTAATGTGATATCCAAACAAAGTATACTAAAATCAAGCCAAAATCCAATCAAGACCTATATTCCAAAGAGTGGCAGTTACGATTGTGAGTGACAAAATAATTCCACCAAGATATGTTAAACAATATTTGCGAGAAAGTAAGGTATTAGTATGAAGATGATATTGATATAACAGGCACAAGTTGTAACATTCACACATTTCAAAATCGAGGTAGTAATTGAAATCAAACCAAAGCTAGAGTATACCTAGGAATTGTTAAAGTGTATATAACGTAACATCACAATATAGATATTTAGGTCAAGTTTTCAAGAAACAAGACGTAAATAACAATATTATAGTGACACGATATAAAAAGATAACCGTTCAAAGGAGAGTCAAGGTGATGAATCAATCCTAACTATGATGACAATCTTGACTTGGGTATCAAGATCAAAAAGGCTACCAATGATACAAGAATGTCTCCACACACTTTGGACATTTAAAAACTCAGCCAAAAACATGGATGAGTGTAAAAAAACACAAAAGTGGTGAATACAATCAATTATATCCTTTAGCTATCAAAGAGTTGATAGTTGTTGCTTGATCCAAGAGGCTTGATGATGGAGGTTCATCAAGTCATGACAACAAGGACTTTCTTGATTAACTCCATTGATCTTTACAAAATAGCTTGGATGATTGAATGTAAATGGATGATGCTTGGCTCCACTCTAATGGAGAATGCTCTAAGATGATAAAATGGCTATAGCTCAGGATATATGCTCAAGGTGTGTAAAGGTGTAAATAGAAAGGTAGGAAGATGGCTCCTTGTATAGCCCAATGGATAAAAGAATCTCTACATCCATTTACATATGGGATACTAGAGAGGTTGGGTTAGTTGTGTGGATAAGGAAGGTTTAGGGAGGATTGAGTCAACCTTAGGAGAGTTTAAATTGTCCTTTAGTGACCCATGAGAATTGAGGGGGTCTATTAATTAACCAAAGTGATTAATTAATAGGTGTGCAAGCTTATAGAAGCTTTTTAGAGGAATAGTTAGTATGATTTATGTTATGAGAGGATTTTAATCAAATAAACGATGATTTATTGATTAAATAGAAGAGAGGAGCTACTTAATTAATAATAATTAATTATTCTATATAGAAAGGGGGATTAATTAACAGAAGGTCATTAATTGGTGTATTTTCTAGATAGAAGGGTTAATTAAGTAATGTAGCTAATTAACAGTGATATAAGAGAAAATGAGCATTTATTGACGATATGTCATCAATTTATGGGAAAGGGGATATAATTAGTGCAATTTAAGTATTTAAATTGCTTGAGATAAATTATAGGTGTCTACATTTGCCTCTCTTTGGGGTGGCGTAAGTGGCGCCACTTTAAAGATAGTAGATAGGTAAAATTTTAAAGAGGTAGAAGATAAAATAGTAGAAGTGAGAGATTCCCCCTCAAGTGTCAATGGGGTGATGAAAGAAGGTGATTGATGATAAAAAAATGTGAGAGAAATGGATAAAGTAATGGGTAGGGGAAGGATGCCCCAGGTGAATCAAAAGAATAAGGTTGATAGGAGAATGATGTAGAAGAGGAATGAAGACAGAAAGAAAAGAGCAAGCTTTCATCCAGTGTATTGAAACAACTTTAGTGTCATCATATTTCCAAAGATCTATGTCATCAGTACTTATTTAAAATATAAGCATATAACAAAAGTAGAATGACATGAAAATCCATACTACCAACAATTATCCATTGCTGAAAATATCAACTCCATGCAACATACAAAATGTAATGCAATACGAGAAAGTAAAATATTCCTAACTCCATGCAACAATGCAATACGAGAAAGTAAACAAGCTAACCTAACAGAGAAACATAATGCAATGTTTTTGTTATCAAGTTTTGATTCTGACCTGTGCAAATTAACGAAAAGGGTTAAAAGATGGTGCCCCAAGCAAGGATACATGCAAGGGGAATAACAAAGGACACTTGGGTCCTATGAAAATTAGTGCACTATGAAATTGTACCAAATAACTCATTGTACCCCAGAGTACATACATAGTAAGCAAACCAGTTTTGTTGATGGAGGTAGATCAAGATGATCTATGATTCACACAAAAGATTAGGTGAGAACCAAAGAGTGATGTTTTGTAGGATGATTTTTATTGTTTTTGATTTTTTAGAAACATATTTGAATGTTTTTATTTTGAAAGTTTTCTAAAACTATGTACAGGAAGATAAAGAAGCGTGGATTCCCGCAGTGATAAATGGGATGTACACGAGAAAAATTCCACGTGTATATGTAAGAAAGTGAAGATGCAAAAATTCCCTAGCAATTACGTGGGAGTATTCAAAGGAAAATGCTTCATGCGCTACAGGAGGATCAAGGCCACTATAAAATAGGTTTAATCATGATGGAGAAAGGATGCCCCTAGCGTAAGTTGGCTAAGAAACACATGAGAGAAAGGAAGTAGAAAATTGTCTTATTAAAAGGGACAAAAGTGCTTGTAAACATGGAAAAGAGGACATCCTATACACATGGATGTTCTAAAAAATTCTCAAAGAACATAAGATACTATGAAAATATTTAGAAGGTGATACATGATAAATTGATTAGCCCAAGGCACAAATCATGAGAGAAGACATGTACTAAAGAAATATTTTGAACAAGGTCCAAAAAGTAACACCTGGTAACATACTAATCTTGTTTACTCATCGAGATCCCGTGTGTGCATGTGGAAATGAATTACCTCTTGAAAGAAAGAGTTGTAGACATCAAGCGAAGACACTAGAAAATATGTAGGAATGCTTTAGTTTGAAAGGTGATTTGTGAATGGATTGTGGAAGGAGATCCGTACATTGCTCCACTCCCAATCAGGTGTCCATAGCCCCGACGGAGATGCATTTGATTCTAATAACAACATTTCTCTACTGCCGATCAGGCATCCATAGCCCTGATAGAGATTATTGGAAATACCCCAAGAGAGTTATATATCAATTTGCTTTTGCTTTGTTGATTGATTGATTTTGATTCTTGTTTTGTTTAATGAAAACTTATTTCAGCTCTCTTGTTTGACAAGGGGTTAATAATCATTAATGGCTTGATAGAAGGATGTGGAAGTGATTGTGATGATGACATTGGATAGTGTCAAAAAATTTGTCCAAAATTTCTTCACAACAAGTTTATTAGATGAGAATTGTGATAGGATCTCTAAGAGGTCAGCCGTTCTTTAATTTACCAAGGTGATGAAAGACAAATGTCAAACGGATACCATAGAGATAAATGTCACAAAATGTGTGTGAATAGGATAACCAAAATATCATCGAAGGGATGAAAATGGTGGATTACTTGTAAAGGAATATGAAAGAAAGGGAAGAAAGAACATCCATGTGTAGACAATACTTTATGGCAATGTTTGATCTTTGTACCTTTGATTTTATTTTTGTAATGTTTTAATGTTTTCACATTTTTTTGTATTTTTGAATTGTTTTAGGATTTTTTTTGATATTTTGATGGTTATTGGAATGAAACATGTCACTATATGTGATAGGATCAAACAACGATGTTCACAATTTCTTTGATAAGAGATATTAAGTGTGTTTGCTTATTAAGTGTAATATTATCCCTGATCTCGATGATCGTTGTGAGATCACACTCAATAAATGATTGTGATTTGTTTTGAAACATTGGTTTTGTATGTGGGAGCTTGAGTTCCCTATCCCTACGTTTCTACACTTCGTGCCATACTTGATGGGTGCGTTGGTGTGCATTAGGGAATCGCACTTGATTTTGAATTTTTGGGTTGTTGGGAGATTTGGAGCTCTTCAGCGTTTTGGTCTTAGCTTGGTAAAAAGCTTGTCTGGGTTTCTTATAAGATAATGCATGACTTGTCTAATCTTGAGAAGTGGGAGAAGAGCATGGACATTTAGAGTTGATGAGAGGAATGTGAGGAATGACGGTGGGCTTGCCACACTCATTGATAGAAGAATAATGTGATGGTAAAAAAGGACATGATCTAAGAATCAAATAAGAGGGGCTACTAGAAGGTGAGCCACGAATAGAAGATAAAGGACTGCTAGGATGTGGCCCTAGAATAAAAGGAGAAGGGATGCTAGGGCGTAACCCATAGCTAGAAGATGATGGGATACTAGGATGTGGCCTAAGAATAGAAGATGATGGACTACCAGGGGGTGACCCATACATAGAAGACAAGGAGCTAGTTGGACGTGCCCCAAGAATAGAAGATAGTGGAATACTCGAAAATTTCCCAAAAATAGTAGAGGGAGGGCTAGTAGAAGGTTACCCACACCTAGATAAAGATGAAGGAATACTTGACATTAACCCCTAAAATATTTTGATTGAGGAATTGTGATAGACAAAGAGTGATTGGGTGATGAGAAGATAGGCCATGGATCAATGCAATACCCAGGAGTTTCATCACATAATGAAGAATGTGAATATGGAATAATAAGAGGAGGATAAAGTTGCATGATTTGAGGCTCTTCCCCTATTTCTTGATAAAAGGAATCAACCTTTTCCTCACAATATGTAGACGCATCGAAGTCTAAAGAGAATCCTTGCTCGTAATTTGTTAGAGGAATATCTTCATGTGCCCCTATAAATGCCCTGATTGTTTATTTATTCTGAAATAGATCAATGGGTATGAGTTGTTCATATAACACCAGGGGTTGATTGGAGGAAATAGGTTCAATTGGTATGAAAGACTTATAATATATTTGATGATGATTGATAGAAGAAGATGATGTGGGGAGTGAAAATGATGTGGAGATAGATGTCTCAGGAGTAGAAGAAGGTGGTGTGGACCTACCTATATGATGGTATATCATCTCTAAACTAGTAGGATTAAGTACAAAGTCTGTAGATTGTAATGCATGGCTCGATTCAGACATTTGACTAGAAGGAAATTGAGTCACATGAATCTTCAAAGAAATAAGAATTCATGGGGGTGATTGATAAATAAGGTCCTACGAAGAAGGGGAGGACCATGATTCAAGAATCACATTGGATGAATAATAACAAGGGTCGTGTGAAGAAAGAGAGGACCGTGATTCAAGAATTGTATTAGATGTTTGATTGGAGGGATGTGGAGCCGCGTATATCTTCAAAGGAAGAATATAACGTTGAGGAGACTGATAAAAGGGGTCTTGCAAAGAAAGGGAGGACTACGACGTAGGAGTCAAATTAAATGTATGATGAAGAGAGTCCTGCAAAGATAGGGAGGACCCCGACATAGGAGTCACATTAGATGAATGATGAAGATAATTTATGGTGACAGATCTTTAGATGAGGAGAACTTTGTTCAGGTGACTTATAATAGAGGTCCTGCGAAGAAGAGGAGGACTGCGACTTAGGAGTCAAATTAGATGAATCCGAATAGTAGTTTGGATCCAAATCATCAGAAGAATCGAAGGAAATATTTGGATTGGAATCCTCAGAAGAAGAGGAAATGTTTGCATTAAAATCAAAAGAAGAGTGGGGGGTGTGTTCAATGAAAAGTTACAAAAGCCATGGATTTGGGGTAAGAATCTCTAAAGAAACCCCAAAGGCTTTTAGCAAATTGATCAATGGACCATCTGATAAGAAATGAGCAAGGATTTCTTCTTTGCATACATTAATTTGAAGTAAACAAGCAAACTAAGCAAATGAAGCTAACCTCTATTCTTTGAAAGCTTGAAATAATGAACCTAAGAGGATCTAAGCATTCAGTTGTGTGTTTAAGAGAAAGAGATCTCCCCATTAATGGCTTCAAGGCCAATGGATCTTCTCTTTTACTTCATATTGGTGCTATAAAATACAAAAGCAAATGCTACTAGCTCAATATAAGAAAATGAAATACAATCTAAAGCCTAAACAAAATACTATAATCTGTGCTAGGAAGAAGAGAGAATTCTTAGGAAATGAGGGAGGGGGTATAACCCTATTTATAGTTTTTAATTTGGGAAAATATGAGATTTCGGTGCATGTGGGACAAATGCTAAAGTCCAAAAAGCACTTTTAGCAAGTCTAAGTGAGGTTTGACTATGTTTAGGGTAATTAACCTTGGTTAGACTAATTAATCTTGTTTAGAGAGTAATTAGGTTTCTGGAAGGGTTTTTTGAAAGGCTTAATCAATCTTGTGAAGTGGATTGATATTCCAAAGAGCTAATAGAAGAAAATTAGAAATGAATAAGAGGCTTAATGTAGTCAAAAAGATGCTATGATAGCCTGTTTAAGTAGTTTATAAGAGGAAATACGACCAAAAAGATGTCGTGAGAAGGGAGTTAGATAGGTCTAACTGGTGGCGTGTCGTCAATTTGCAAGGGAAAGAATAGGTAGTGTAATATTAGGAATAATAGTGCATTGATCAAACTACAGGTGTCTACATTTTCCCCTCTTTAGGGTGTTGTAAGCTACGTCACTACAAAGAAAGTAGACAAACGTAAATGAGTAGAATTTTTTTTGAAGGGGCAAAAGAAAAATTAATAGGATGAAGGATGAAGGATGCCCCCTCGAGTGTCGATGGGGTGATGAAGAAACTCGATCGGCGATCAAAAAAGAAAAAAATAGATAAAAAAGTGTACATAGAAGATGAGAAACAAGAAGAAAGAGGGATATTGAGCTATCCACAAATCAATTGCTATTAATATATTATCATCATAATGCTTAGGATCCTCCTCATCGGTTCTTATTAAAATGTGAGCATGCGACGGAAGTGTAAAATGACATGAAAAGCCAAGATAAAAACAACCGTCTTGTGCTAGAAATGACCAAATCCATGCAACATACATGCATGTAATGCAATACAAGAAATAAACAATATCACCTAACAGGGAAATAAGTACAATTACACACACTTAAACCAACAACGTTCAAGAGAGTTGCACAAATATTTTGTTATCAAGATGTAGTCCCAAATGGTTTGATAAATGATAAGGGTGAAGAATGATGCCCCAAGCAAGGTGTATTATGCAAGGGGAAAGATGGAGGACACTTGGGTCCCTCGAAAAAGCAATGTGCACGATGAAAACGGTACCAGGCAATTGATAGTGCTCTAGAATACAAATGAAGTAAGCAACATAGCTTGTGTAGGTGATTGAAGATTTTGGTGATGTGCGATTTGTTGTTTCAAACTATTTGAAAATGTCCACAAGTTCTGGGATGAGTGCCATGCAATAGACATAGATTTCAGGCGTAGATGATTGGTTTAACCAATTTTGAGCCATTTTCGAAGTATTTCAATGTTTTTGATTTTTTGATTTTTTGATTTTTTGATCGGTCAGAAGAATTTCAAAAGATCAAAGATCTTCTAAAAGTACATGCAAGGGTGATAGTGGGAAGGCAAGGTTGTCAGAAAGCCAGAATATATTCCCACAAGAAGAAAAATGGGTCGAGAATAATTTATTTAAAATAAATTAATAAATAATTATCACGATGGGGGAAAAATAGATGAAAAAGAGAGGAAAAGGTGAGGAAAATGCAATTGAAAGGTTCGTAAACTATTTTAGTGTGACAGAGAAGTAACTGTAGGGTGGCACGAAGTGCCCCAGTGTGTGAAAATTAGTGAAAATAATTATTTTAATACAAAAATAATTATCACAGTGGATAGAAGAAGGTCTAGAATAATCACAGTAGAGAAAACATGCCTCAGGGGCATCGCGATGGGTTAATATACCCACCTGGGGTTGGTAAATCAATCACGACCAATTCATTTCTACCAGAGCTCTTGCAAATTTTTACCGTGAGCGAGAGCGACAACCCTGGAGTGAGATGGAAAGAATACCGAGCATGAAGAGATGCCTAGATTGCATCCGAGAATTCATGTGGGATCTAGTGGATGGACATTACTTGAGTGGCCTATCCCTCCTATTAGTTACGCATTTATTACACTTTTTAGGGCTTTTCTAGGGTAGGTAGGACTAGATTTGATGCATGCGCATGGGTGTATGTGTTGGTTTGACGGGTACACACATGCGTATGCATCAAAACAAATAGGGATGAGTATGCAAATCTGTTGGCAGTGGATACGCATGCACACACCCATTGGGAGGGAAATTTATGGACGCGTGCCCACGCGCATTGAACCAGGAGCGTAGGCATTAGAGGGGTGCGTATGCATTGAAAGTGGGATAGAACAGACACACACACACACGTGTGTCAAAGCAAGTGCATTTGCATCACACTGGGCGCGTATGCACTTTGTGTGGCTTGTGATGAATGAAGAAAAGGTGGAGGGGGTGTGCACACATCAGTAAGGGCATGTATGCGCTAAAAGGGGTGTGCAGGCATCAAAAGAGGTATGCAGGCGCTAGAAAAAAAAGGCGCAAATAAACACCGGCTAGTAAAATAGCCAAGTATAGGAGAATTTACACTAGATTAGATTAGAAGAAAGGAATAATTAGTAAGTTAGATGATTCAAAGAAACATTTTTCCTTAGACAAATAGATAGAAATAATTAAGTTCCTAACACTTGTGTTGATTTTTGCAACGTATATTACTTGTTCTTCAGACTTGTGAGTGCTATGAGTGGTTAGCAGTGATAGAGGCTCAATTTGATGATGATGATAGAGTGACCCTGGAGAGCCTCCTATATGTGATGGGATTGACTCATGTGGTTGAGATGCCATAGATTACATTGGATCATGGCCTCTTGATAGCTATAGCAGAGCGATGACACAGTGAGAGTCAGTGCTTTCTCCTCCCAACTGGGGAGATTACTATTACACTGGAGGACGTATGGTGCATTATGCGGGTCTTGATTCAGGGGCAGCTTATCGAGACTACAAGCTGCTGGAATGACATTCAGTGATATATTGTAGAGTTGTTTGGTGTCCCCACAATACCATGACGTGGGATGTCCATTATATTATCACGATACATCAATGATCCAAAGTTAGACTGATTAGTGGTCTACATGATGGCCTTTATCAGTGGAGTCTTGCTCCCTGACAAGACTGGTGCTTCATTTCTACTCATCCTCCTTAGAGTGATACGTGGTTTGGTGGAGGGAGAGACCTACTGCTGGGGTCAGTGTATTTTATTGCATCTATATTGGGACCTTCATTTGATTACCTACTACCATGAGAAGTTGGTAGGACCAGCTTGCTTTCTACAGATTTGGGCATGGGACCATATTTCCATTGGTCACCCCTTAGGTGTTTTGAGAGTTCGGGCTCCCGAGGAGCCTTCTACGATGGGCTGGGTCCTAGCAGGGGATGATGTGTGGCCATACATGGGGGATGCATATCACTATCGGTGTGAGTTAGATGAGCTACAATAGATTTCCATGGTTTGGAGGCCCTACAGACACTTCCAGTGGCCCGAGGATGGTTTAGAGCTCGGCACTGCCATAGTAGAGCACTTTATCTTAGGCAGCCGCAGCTATATGTGAGAGCTATACAAGGTGGATCAGTGTCAGAGGTAGTTTGGTATTACCCAAGGATGTTCCTGGGCTAGATAGATGGTATGCTCGCAGGGCCTGAGAGCATTTTGATATGGGTCCACAGATTGCTCATGATAGAGCACTGGCCAGTTTTTGATAGGTGGTACCTACTATGTGGGTGCCACTGAGACAGATTAGAGATCCGGGCACTACACCTGAGTATGGGCCATGGTATCATGGTGTGATTCCACATCGTTTGACTATTTCCAGGGTGGGGTATAACACCGGCATGAGAGCCCCTCCAGTGGGGCCTCCTAGTGGTGATGAGGGTGGAGCTATTGGTGGTGCTGAGAGTGATGACGATGATGATGATGATGATGGTGGGCCCGATGCACATAGGTATGTCAGGGGCAAGGGATAGGGTCTAGCATTGTAACAGCCACAGGGATAGGGCCCCAGGCCTAGGCTGAGACAGGTTTACAGGGAAGTTGATATAGAGTTTCCCCCAGTAGGCATTCCAGTGGGGATTTACACCCCTCTCCAGTAGGTACTTCCAGAGCAGGGCCCACCACCTGATGTTCCAGAGGGTGGTGGTGGACAGTTGGCTATCCTCCAGCAGTAGTTACAGGTAGTGATCATTATGTAGTTATAGGTGGCTGGAGAGAGAGATGACTATGGCAACACAGGTACAGGCCCTTATAGCAGAGTGAGATCAGGCACATGTTCAGGTGCAGATTTTGACAGTTGAGAGAGATCAGGCTAGAGCACAGGCCACCCAAGGTAGCGATAGTACTCTATGGTAGAGTCAGATTCATGAGATGGCCACACAGGGTGCTCAGATATTGAGCCTTTTACACCAGTCCTAGACTCAAGTGTAGATGGTTGTTGCTCAGAGGGACCATGCACAGGCACAGTCACAGGGCTACCTTATACAGAGGGATCAGGCATGAGCCTAGGTGTGAGTTATCACTGTAGATAGGGATCGAGAGGCTATTGCCTCTATATAGGCTCATTTTGATATAGGCAGGGTGACAGGTGAGCGTGATGCTGCCCTACAGGTAGCCCTCACCTCTGGAGATGCTGATTTGATATGAGATGCTATGAGATCCAGTGGTGAGGCCTTGTACTATAGGACTGCCTACTTCAGGGTAGTCCCGGTAGAGCAGTGAGTGGTATCATTCTAGTAGTCAGATGCGAGTGTGATAGGCTCCAGGTCACGGAGATCAGGCCATTTAGTTAGATCAGTTAGGCAGCCCATACCAATGCAGCCGGCTGGACAGCAACCATCCAGACAGTAGGGTGGTACCCCTGGTGCAGGTCCATCACATCCACCACTCTTCCGTTAACCAGGTCATGGACCCGGGAGCCCCGGTGAGGGTGAGAGCTGTGGTTGATCTCTTTTACTTCTCTTTTTGTATAGATGTATTGTATACATGCCTCTTATGAAGGATGATTTTGATGTATAGTTGTATGTACCATTGTTTTGATGATGCCTCTTGATGAAGGCTCGATTCTTTTTTGATGCATGCCCCTTTTAGATGGCATATTATATCGATGATGTATATTTTGAGCACTGACCTAGACAATTATACATGTATATATGGACATTTTGATATACCATACTGTGATTTATACTTTGTATTAACATTGATTATGATGTATGATTGCTCTTTCCTTTGTGTATGTGACATACCTTAGATTTAAAGATGTGTATGTTTCATGTTTTCATATTGATCATGTATCTGCTAGATAGCACCACATGTTTTTAGATTTATGAGATGTTTCTAAGTTTTTATTCTAGCACTTGGGATGATACTAGATGATATTGGTGTGGGGGGATAGATTTGTGATTATGCGCAACCCCTCTTGCCCCCATTGATGATACGATATGTGATGATTAGCTTAGCATACATGCATGATGTAATACTTAGCATTTTTCTTATATATATATGATGTAGTGAATGATGTTAGAAATGTGATGAAATGATAGATGATAGATGTGATAACAAACAACTATGCAAAACACACAAGCAAAAGTTAAACAAAACTAAACAAATATACACATTCAAACAACACAAAAAATACAACTAAAAAAAACACATGTAAATTCTAGTAAGAGATTAAAATGGTATCTAATCTAAGCAAGTAAAATGAATTCTAATAGATGCACATAACAAGCAAAGAATCCTACAACAAGTTTTTTACAAGTATGAGAGTTCCTAAATGAATGCAATGCCATACACAATCAAATCACACAAGATCCAATATAATGTAAGAAAATGAACCTATTCAAAGAACAAACAAATCCACAGACTAAGCACGTCAAAACTATACAAACCAACAACTAAAAGCAATTAAAGCATTACCTTGTTTTTGCGGGACAACATTGATATATTTTCTAATGTTTTTGGGTTTATCTAAAAAGATAAGTTTTCACAGCTACGGTCTTCATTGTTGTCTAGGTTTCCCTAAGATAACGTTGTGAAATGAATGTAGCTTTATCCCTGAAAAAGGGAAATTTTCCAGATGTTTAGGTTTTTGTGTATATTTTCCAAATGTTTTTGTATTTTCCAAGGTCATGTTCTGAAAGCAATGTATAAGAACAAAGAAGCGTGGATGCCCCCAGCATGATGTGGGAATATACAAAAGGCAGAATGCCACACGTGTATGTATGAGAAAGTGACAATGGTGCAGGTCATGCTCAACATTAGATGGGAGTATACAAAGGTAATGTCCTTCATGCAGATATAAGAGCAAATAAACTAGACCATGGTACGGCAAAGGTGGCTCTAGTATGGTTCCTAGACCTAGCAAAGGAAGTCATATCTCCAAAAAGTGGTGATGATTACCCATCCTGTTGTAAGAGTAACTTGCATTTGGTGAATCTTCCTTGAGCACCAAAAACTGGTTTTCACTCAAAGACTTGTCCACTATGCCACAATTGCATAGTTTTCACATGAGGACGACCTGTTTTTTCTTTACTATTTTCTCATTTTTCCATTTTTTTTGCTTGTTTTTTCTTTGTTTTTCTAATTTTTAGTTCTTATATGATATTCTCGTCATGCCTAAGCATAGAACCACTTGAGGTGCATGGCATTCATAGGTTCTGGAAGCTCTTCACCATCTGAATATGCAAGTTTGTAGGCTCCTGATCCATATTTTGCAATCACTACATAAGGACCTAACCAGTTAGCCTCAAACTTTCCTTTCTTTTCTTTGTCTTTGACGGTGTTCTTCTGATTTTCTTTGAGAACTAGATCTCCTACATCAAATTCCCGATGAATGATGTGTTTGTTGTATCCTCTGGATACTCTGTTCTAATAAAATTTTAGGTGATTGAGCTCTCTAATACGCCTTTCATCTAATAGTTCTAACTTTGCTAGGTGAGCAACTCTGTAGTCCTTGTCTTTATCAAGATAGTCTCTGAGAGATATTATCAGGGAAGGAAGATCCACTTCCAAAGGTATGATGGCTTCAGTGCCATAGACGAGTGAATATTGGGTCACACCAGTAGGAGTGCGGATGGAGGTACGATAGGCCCAGAGGGCGGGATGTATCTGTAGATGCCAATTATGACTGGTTTTACTGACCATTTTCTCCATAATTTTCACAAGGGTTTTATTAGTGGCTTCTAGCCTATCCATTACCTTGAGGGTAATAGGGGGTAGACCACTTGAGTTGGATATGGAAGCGTTGACACAATATTTTAACCATTTTGTTTTTGAAGGATTTACCATTATCAGTGACAATGGCCAAAGGGATCCCATAATGGCATATGAGATGGTTCATGATGAATTTTTAAATCTACGCACCGGTGATATAGGTAAGAGGGACAGCCTCTACCCATTTGGTAAAGTATTCAGTGGCAGTGATGATGTGAGTATGACCATCTGAAGAAGAAGGATGGAGCTTCCCTATGAGATCCAGGCCCCATTTAGAGAATGGCCAAGGCAGTTGCAATAGGTTGTAAGGCTTGTGCTGGCGCATGTATTAAGTTCCCATATTTTTTGCATAGTTCACACTTCTTTACAAAGTTGCAACAATCAAATTCCATGGTAGGCCAATAATATCCTACCCTCAATAGCTTTTTAGCTAAGACCATGCCACTAGTATGCACTCCACAAATACCACCATGTACTTCTTTAATGGCATGGATAGAATCAGCAACATCCAAACAATGAAGTAGATTCTTGTCGTAGCCACAAAAATAAAGGGTGCCTCATAGGAGGGTATAATGGGCTATGCGGTGAATAAGGGCTTTCTTTTCGGAATGGGTGATGTCTGTTGGAAGAGTGCCATCTTGTAGATATTAAAAGATAGGGTCATACCAAGGGGATAAAGGACCAACAACTTCACATGCCAAACATGACTCTGGCATATCATATGCAGGCACTTGTAAATGCTCTACGAAGAAAGGCATCTTACTTTCTTCAGGTGCTATGCGTAAGAGAGACCCAATAGTAGCCATAGCATCTACGGATCTATTATGTGACCTTGGTTTTTTTTCAAATATGACCTGTGTGAAATATTCTTTCAAGGTTTCAACCATATTTTTATATGGAATAAGCTTCTCATCTTTAACCTTGTACTCATCATTAACCTATTTTATGATAAGTTGAGAGTCCCCAATGACTCGTAGTTGTCTAATGTTCCATGTAATAGCTAGCTTGAGACCAGCAATGAGTGCCTCGTACTCTGCAATGTTATTTGTGCATGGGAATCCTAGCCAGAATGCTCATGGGATGACATCACCTATTGGAGTGATGAGGACCACTCTTGCTCTAGATCCATGGAAGGTGAAAGATCCATCAAAATGGACTTTCCATTCTACGAATTCTTCAATATACATCATAGATGCATCTGGTAAATCTAAGCACAAAGGTTCCATTCCTGGGAGAGGAGCTTCTGCCAACTGATCAGCCAGTACCTGTCCTTTTAAAGACTTCTGATTCACAAACTCAATATCAAATTCACTCAGGAGAATGATCCAATTAGCCATTCGGCCTGTGAGGGTAGGTTTTGGATAAAAGGTACTTGAGAGGGTCAACTTTGGATATGAGTTTGGTTTTATTATTTAGGAGATAATGGCGAAGCTTTTGGAATGTGAAGACAACCACTAAGTAGACCTTTTCTACTTGGGGATAGTTCAACTTGTATGCGATCAAGGTGCAGCTAAGATAGTAAACTTCTCTCTCTTTATGGTCTAATTTGTATTGGGCAAGTAATGCACCAATAGCAAACTGGGTAGCTGAAATGTATAAGAGGAGAGGTTCACCTGGGGTAGGTGGCATGAGTACAGGTGGGCTGGCCAAGTACTATTTGAGTAATGCAAAGGCCTTCTGACAATCAGGTCCCCAATTAAATGTGACATCTTTCTTGAGACAATGGGTAAAGGGGTGGCACTTATCCACAAGTTGTGAAATAAAGTGATGGATTTCCTGAATTTTTCCTTGTGAGACTCCTTAGTTGCTTGAGAGTGGTAGGTGGTGGCATTTATGTGATAGTTGTAACCTTTGCAGGGTCCACTTCAATCCCTCTTTGTGAAACAATGAACCCTAGGAGTTTTCCTGATAAGACACTGAAGACACATTTCTTAGGGTTCAAGCGAACCTTATAGTCTCGTAGACGCTGAAAAATATGCCTCAATACTCCAGGGTGTTCTCTTCTACTCTTGGATTTTTCTAGGATGTCATCAACATAGTCCTCTATGATGTCACTTATCATATCATGGAATATAACTGTCATGGCCCGCTGATAAGTATCCCCAACATTCTTGAGCCCGAAAGGCATGAATTTGTAACAAAATGTCCCCCAAGGGGTGATGAATGTTGTCTTATGCTGATCTTCTTCTGCAATTCGTATCTGGTTATAACCTGAAAATCCATCCATTAAGGACAACATTTCATAACCAGCTGTGGAATCGACTATCATGTCAATGTTAGGTAGGGGAAAATCATCTTTTGGACATGCTTTGTTAATGTCATGGAAATCAGTGCAGATTCTTATGCCAACAGGATTTTTCTATACTGGGACTGTGTTAGAGATCCATTCTGAATAGTCAATAGGTTTAATAAAATCAACATCTAACAGCTTTTCCAATTCTTCTTTGACAAGGAGCACCACCTTAGGATGCATCTTTCTCAACTTTTACTTGATTGGTCTTGGCATCTAGGTGCACAACAAGGTTGTGCACAACTAGCTCTGGGTCTAAACCAGGCATATGTGCATATGTCCATGCAAATATGTCTGCGTATTCTTTTAAGAGCTCTACAAAGATCTTTTGTTCCTGAGCTGAGAGTGAAGCTCCCAACTTTATTATTCTAGGCTGCTCCTCTGAGCCAATGTTGATGTTGATTGTTTCCTCAACAAGCATTTTAGAAGCATCTTCCATCTGTGTAGGATTACGGGGAAGAGTAAGATCAACCTCCTACGGTAGTTCATGATCATCTTTAAATGGATAAATCACTTCATCTTTAGACTCTTCATTCTGTTTGTCTACGATTTTATCAAAGATTTTGTCACTATGAGATTTTTCATTTATCCTTTTTGTTAGGTTTCTCAAAAGTAGATGTACCTTTATTTACAGCCTTTCTTATTCAACCGTCCACACATCTCTGCTTCTTCCCTGAAGTAGGCACATGTGTCTAGTTGAATCTTAAATCCTTTCTTGTGGTCTCCAGCCAGAATAAAATCCCTGAGTCCCATGAACTCTGCAAATGCCTCATCATTTTCAAATAAATCCAGGGGCACGTGAAGTTGTTGATCCCAATCTATAAGTTCAGGATATACAAGGGCTACTGGATATTTGTTTAAGGGGATGGATTCGGATAAGGTAAGGACCGATGAATTTGGGAAGAGGTTCGTGGAGGCAAGATCCTTGTATAGGCTAAATTGGGAATCTGCATCACTATCAGAATGAGATGAAGCATCCTCATGTTTAGAAGAGGTGGTGTCATTCTCAGAAGGCAGAGCATTATGAGGTCTTATCCCAAGGCCATGTTTATAAGACTTAAATCGAGGGATGGGAATAGGCTCTAACCGGCCTTGTGCATTAATGCCACATCCAAACCCACTATAGCCCATGAAAAACATCATGTGGGGACCTTTGATGTACTGGGGTGCTTGATTGCATGAAGCCATGGTGCCTTCTGGCACTCTACTAGTAGGATCTTCTAACATTTTCTCCTCAGATAGGAGACCACTATGGACAAATTTTTCCAATGGTTTAGGACATTGCTCGCGAGTGCTCTTGAACTGAAAATAAGGCTTACCCCTTATCCTGGGGGATACTGATAAGTCTGATATCAACAAAATGTGTTATAGAGTAAATGGATTATCTAGGCCATATTTTGCTGATGTTGCCTCCCATGAAGCAAAAGGGTTGACCAATGAAGGAAATTCTTGATTACAAGGCATGAGGGACTCTAGATCTATTCATTTTTTCATAGCTTTTGTCTATAAGGGGACAACTGCATCTACAGAAGGACACTCATAAGTTGCAAGAGAAAAAATGTGCAATGCCCTACAATGTGTGAATGGTTCTGGGTTACCCAAAATGGTAACCACCTGACATTCATGACATAACTTGATGCACTGATGAAAATTTGATGGAATAGCTTGCATGACATGGATCCATGGGTGCCCCAGGAGCATGTTGTATGGAAGGTCCAAGTCAAGGACATGGACCGTTGTGTTATGACATGTTGGCCCTACCTCTATGGGAACCACTATAGTCCCCACTAATTCTCTTTCTTCATTTTCATACGTCGTGATTGTGATAGTCTTAGATCCCAACTCTATTTCTAAACAGCCTAGCTGCTTAACTAGCTTCAAAGTGCAAATATTTAGACCATATCCACCGTCTACAAGTACTCTCTTGATTTTGTGATGGGTAACCACCACTTCAAGATACAAGGGTAAGTTATGCTCTGGGTTGTTATGCAGGATTGCAGTATGATCAAAAGTAATATGATCATTGGAGTCTAGGCGTGCAATCATGGCTTGAAGGTTTGTGGGATCTACATCTATGGAAATCCCTAAATTTTGTAAAGTTTTGTATAGTATATTCTTGTGGGCATCAGAGATCTTGAGGAGATCAAGAATAGATATCCTAGCAGGTGTTTTCTCTAATTGTACTCTATTAAATTATACTGACCTTCCTGAGGGATAGGCACAGGATCTGGTATGATTAAGCGGGCACATCTTGTCCCTACTACGCAACTCTTTTCTAAAATCTGAATGGTATTAATCTATTCATTAGATGAGCTAATACATCTAATGAGGGAATCATAAGGACTATCATTTGTAGGGTAAACATAGGCAGCAATCCTATAGTTGTTGTAGGTTTTCCCTTGATCTGGTTTCCTTTTCTTTTTATCTGCATGGTTAGGAAAAGGTTCCTTGTAAATACCCATTTTTTCATTTGGACATTTCCTCAGACTCAGGGGGAGAATCCACAGTGATCTCTTTGTCCTCGATGATGTCTTGTATATAATGGCGTAAGTCTCAAAAACCTATCCGTTTTGTGTCCTTTAACATGGTGGAAGTCACAATATTCATGATCTTTGAACCAAACTGGCTTTGGAGCATCCTCTAGGTATGGTACCATTGTAGTTGGATATTCCACCATTTTTGCATCATCCAATTGTCTTAGGATGGTAGATAAGGACTCCGTTAAGGATGTAAATGTTCGTTTTGTAGGCACTTTGGGACGAGGTCCCTGTGACAGTTTTAAAAGTGGGCCAATCTGTAAGGCTTGGAATCTCTTGGAGTCTGTAATGCCATCACCAACAACATGCTTATTCTTATTGAAGAATTTAGGTTTTTCTGTGGATTTGGCTTCATGTTTGTTTTTAATAACAGGTTTAAGCGTTCCCTTAGCAATGAGGGCTTTCTCAATTTGACTACCTTTCTCTATGACTTCTTCAAAGTTTGAGCCACAATGCATTTGTAAGTGAAAGGCTATTTTAGGGTTTAAGTTAGGAACAAATATGCTCACTAAATATTTTTCTGGTAATGCACAAGGAAAATGACTGGCTAACCCAAGCCATCTTTGTAAAAATCCCGTAAATGTCTCATTGGGTTTTTGTTTTGTATTGCATAGATTGTTCATTGTGATGTCGCTTTCCATATTATAGGAGTAATGCCTTACAAATTTCTCTGCTAATGCGGGCCACATTGTAATGGAGCCCTTGGGTATGCTATAGAACCATTCCAATCCCACGACTCCCAGGATGCGAGGAAAAAGTCGTATTAGGAAATTATCGCTATATGCGATCTCTTGGCAAGCCATGTAAAAGTATTTTATATGATCATGAGGATCATTTTTACACTTATACTTATCAAACTTGGGAATGGTAAAGTGTTTTGGGAAAGGTTGTTGTAACATGTCCTTATCAAAGGGGTAAGGGCATAGTTCTTCATAGGAATATTTCTTATTTTGGCCTACGTTTCCCTATTGTAATGCAGTAAGTGTATCTTTCATATATTTTAACTCTTCCTGAATGATCTACTCCTTAGTAGGTGATATAGGTCTTTGTACCTGAGTTTCCTTAAAGGTATAGTCTGTGTGTGGATCAAATTGAAATTCACTAAGTTTTTTTTTGTCTTTGTCTTTGTATATGTTTCTTCTTAAAGAGCCTAGGTTTGTTAGTTTCTAGCTTAACTTCAAGATCTATTTTTAGAGGATCTCCTCCTCAACTAGGGGGTCCTCTTCTTCATCAAATTTCAGAGGAGGAGAAGCTTTACACTCAATTTTCACTTTACGTGAAGCTTTATAGTGAGGTTTTCATGATGGTTCTCCTTCGACAACGGTCTTATGTTTCCCAGAAGTGGAAGCGTACCCCACATCAAAAAGGGTTATCTGTGTCTAGGAAAAATCTTCGTTCTCCTTAGTTAGGGTTAATGAACTTTGATTCTTCTTTATGCTCGTGTGTAAGTTTAGCTCCTAATGCTAAGAATCTTGCAAGTACTTGATCTTTATTATAATATACGAGTTCATCAAATCTATTTAGGTCTAACCTCTATTGCTCTATGGAAGAGTCTGACTCTTCACCACTATGATCAATTAATGCCTCGGTATCTTTGACTTGAGAAAAGAGAGGTGCTAAATTGGTGCTGCTAAATGGGAAGGTTTCGAAAGGGTTTTCTCCTATGTCATGCTCATTTTATTTGGTTGCCATTTTTATGATTTTAGGAGTTGATAACAGACATTTGTATGTAGCTAGCATGGCCACTAAGTGTATAGTTTTGCAAGACACTCAAGGTGATGTTCGAAATATACCACGGTGTATCCTAGATGCAGTGTTATGCAGTCATTTTTATCAAGGAACACTCATATACACACCTAAATGCAATGATCACTCAATTTGTTATTACCAAGCCTATGCCCTAAAAATAGATAGTGACAAGGATGTACCAATATGTAGGTCGAGTTAGAATTCTAACAAGGCTTAAGTACTGATGTGATGTTGTCGTAGTCCTTCGACAAGGTATACTTAAAAATGGTTTGAATTCTGATGAAATCCAAACCCTCTGAAAAATGGAAGTCACGAATAGATATAACGTAACAATGTCACCATGATATATTAACTGAGCAAGCAATGTGTTAGTAACACAAAAACCTTATTACGATATATATAAGGCATTATCGACACTTTTCAAGAAGACTCAAATGACGTAAAAAATGAAACCAAGTGATAAGTATAACAAAGAATTTTTAATCGTGTGAGCAACATAACAGTTTAATAAAGGGACTTATAGCATTTTCTCAAAATTGTGTGCCTAGGATGTGAACAAAACTATCAACTCAAGAAGAGATAAAAGATGACTTGGACCTACAATGGTGAAGATGATATTGAAATAAGATGGAAGGAATTTTATCAAAGAGACAAAAAGCGTACCTACACACTTTAGACGTTTAACAAACCAGTCGTAAACATGGATGGGTGTAAACGGACAAAAAAGTGGCGAGCACTATCTCTGATAAAAAACATGCAATGTATGTACCTTTCTCACCCCAAAAAATGGGTGGTGAGAATGAAAGGGTATAGATTAAAAGATGAAAACAAACCAAGTGCCACTTGGGTAGAGCTTCACCTTGTCTGAAGATAAGGAAAAAACTAAGCGAAAGTGAAAATAATTTTAGTTTCATGATGAAAAACACTTAGATTAAACTAACAAGGTTTCCTTGCCTTGTTTGAAAGAACACGGTTCAGATCCTAAATGAGTTGTCACTTCATGATGGTCTGACACAATAATGGACTAGAAAAGTGGGCTCCAAGATAGAATGGCATCCTTAATAAGTTCTCTCAACTAGGTGTTACAAAGCTGTCTAAGAGCGGGGTGCGATTTACCTAAATATTCCCCTTGACTTTCTTGGGAGTATCTCAGCTTTGCCTCCTTCAATCAGAGTGGGAAATAAATGCATCCATCATGTACTCTTAATAGGGTCATGATACAGACAACTTGCAACTCTAACTCACAAGGTGTACTAGTCAATTGGATTAGTGAAGAGCTTCCTGTTTAATCCATGAGGTTACACAGTGGTGGACTACTTTAGGGTTCCTGGTACCACCCCCATTGTTATAGATTAAGGAGTTATGCCAAATGGGTTATGTTCTAGTTGAGTGGATAGGGATGTACCCTTTTCTAAAACCTGTAATACAGTGTTTTGAATATGGTGTTTTTAAAAATCTTTTTTAACTTAATGTGGTTTTTAAGTAGCACACCATTTGGAAACCTGTAAGAATACATGTATTAGAAATTTTACGTTTTTTCCTTTTTTTTGCTACAAGTGTTGGGTCCTGTAGAAAACAAGTTTTAGTATTTTTCCAATTCATAGATTGATGTCAAGAAAGAGAACTTTGCACTTTTCTTTTGATTCCTAAGATTGCCAAAAGGTGCCAAGGAAGAGCATACGCAACGTAAAAAATCCTACTGAAATCCCATGAAATTTTACTTCATCCTTTATAAAATAAGTGTTTTTGAGCATTTGATATAAGTTTGGTATAAGTGTTTTTGATCTCCAAGATCACTTTGTAAGGCACGAGGAGAGAGCATACGCACTTTTTACAAACTAATTTGTAGGCTAAAAACTAAAAAACACTTAACTATGCAAACTGAAAGACCAAAGAAAAACTCTATTTTTAACTTGTTAGTCCTAGAAATCTACAACAAAGATTAGAAAAAAAGTTTTTGTAGTTTATAGAAAAAAATTCAATCTTTACATAAACACCTGTGCGCCCAAACTGACACCATCACTCCCTAACTGACAGGTACGCACCCAACTCAACATATACGCCTGTAGACAAAAATTAGTGAAATCCAGTATATTAAAACACAAACACTTACAACCAGATAAGGATGCTTGCATATTAACGTGGACGCTTAGGTTTCAACGTGTACACGTCCAAGGAAAAAAATAGACAGTCAACCCTATTTATGAATAAGGGGCCAGAGATGTGGATATGCATGCCATATGATGAAGATGCATGCATATCCTTGTAGAGGTGAAATTTATAGATTTTTCACATAGTCAAGCACCGGATGCATACGTGGCTAGAGAGGCGGATACATGTGCCAGATGATGGAGATGCGTACACATCCTTGTAGAGGAAAAATTTGTAAAGGATAAGGACTGTTAGACAGGTATGCGCCTATTCCGATGGATATGCTAGGGTTTCAATGTGTACGCACCCCTTGTAAACACCTACATGCACCCTATGAAAAACTTGCAAAACTCATGGATTTTCAAAATTTCAAGATCAGACAAGTTAGTTGTTAGTTAAAGTGTCCTATTTCTATATCAAACCCACAAAATACATGTAAATGAAGGTCATTTATCTAGTGTTAGAAATAAAAATGAGGAAATACCAAGTGATTTGACTCAAAAACTTGAAAATGAACTTTGAAAAACCTAAAAGACCTCCATTAATGGAGGATGGACATAAGGTCCCACTGAGCGTGCCGAATGTGTTTAATGAAAAGTTACAAAAGCCATGCATTTGGGGTAAGAATCTCTAAAGAAACCCCAAAGGCTTTTAGCAAACTGATCAATGGACCATCTGATAAGAAATGAGAAAGGATTTCTTCTTTGCATACATTAATTTGAAGTAAACTAGCAAACTAAGCAAATGAAACTAACCTCTATTCTTTGAAAGCTTGAAATAATGAACCTAAGAGGATCTAAGAATTTAGTTGTGTGTTTAAGAGAAAGAGATCTGCCCATTAATGGCTTCAAGGCCAATGGATCTTCCCTTTTACTCCATTATTATGGTATAAAATACAAAAGTAAATGCCATTAGCTCAATAGAAGAAAATGAAATACAATCTAAAGCCTAAACAAAATACTATAATCTATGCTAGGAAGAAGAGAGAATTCTTAAGAAATGAGGGAAGGGGTATATCCCTATTTATAGTTTTTTATTTGGGAAAATGGGAGATTTAGGTGCATGTGGGACAAATTATAAAGTCCAAAAAGCACTTTTAGTAAGTCTAAGTGAGGTTTGACTATGTTTAGGGTAATTAGCCTAGGTTAGACTAATTAATCTCATTTAGAGAGTAATTAGGGTTCTGGAAGGGTTTTCTGAAAGGATTTATCAATCCAACAAAGTGGATTGATATTCTAGGGAGCTAATAGAAGAAAATTAGAAAGAAATAAGAGGCTTAATGTAGTCAGAATGAGGCTATGACAACCTATCTAAGTGGTTTATAAGAGGAAATATGACCAAAAAGATGTCGTGAGAAGGGAGTTAGATAGGTCTAACTAGTAGTGTGCTGTCAATTTGCAAGGGAAAAGCCATGGATTTGGGGTAAAAATATCTAAAGAAACCCTAAAGGATTTTAGCAAATTGATCAATGGACCATCTGATAAGAAATGAGCAAGGATTTCTTCTTTGCATACATTAATTTGAAGTAAACTAGCAAACTAAGCAAATGAAGCTAACCTCTATTCTTTGAAAGCTTGAAATAATGAACCTAAGAGGATCTAAGCATTCAATTGTGTGTTTAAGAGAAAGAGATCTCCCCATTAATGGCTTCTAGGCCAATGAATCTTCCATTTTACTCCATTATTATGCTATAAAATACAAAAGCAAATGCCATTAGCTCAATATAAGAAAATGAAATACAATCTAAAGCCTAAACAAAATACTATAATCTATGCTAGGAAGAAGAGAGAATTCTTAGGAAATGAGGGAGGGGGTATAACCCTATTTATAGTTTTTTATTTGGGAAAATATGAGATTTCGGTGCATGTGGGACAAATGCTAAAGTCTAAAAAGCACTTTTAGCAAGTCTAAGTGAGGTTTGACTATGTTTAGGGTAATTAACCTAGGTTAGACTAATTAATCTCATTTAGAGAGTAATTAGGGTTCTGGAAGGGTTTTCTGAAAGGCTTAATCAATCTAGCGAAGTGGATTGATATTCCAGGGAGCTAATAGAAGAAAATTAGAAAGGAATAAGAGGCTTAATGTAGTCAGAATGAGGCTATGACAACCTGTTTATGTGGTTTATAAGAGGAAATACGACCAAAAAGATGTCGTGAGAAGGGAGTTGGATAGGTCTAATTGGCGGTGTGCCGTCAATTTGCAAGGGAAAGAATAGGTAGTGTAATATTAGGAACAGTAGTGCATTGATCAAACTACAGGTGTCTACAGGGGGAACCCAAATAATAATTTGGATAAGAAGTTTCCAAACCATACCACTAACTATGAGATGAAGGTGGGAGATGGGTTACCCGGATGGGTTCTCTAGCGCAAAGAACCAATCAAGGTTTGGTCATGATGGGCATCTTTTGATGTGAACGCCAAAAATTTGATTCCTTATTGTCGTATGCATAAGGTACCTTGTGATAATCAGTCATTGTTGGTGTTTTTTGGTTCAAAGGTCTAGACCTAGATTGTATGATCAAACTTCTTTGAAGTGAAGAAGGTTTCATGTTGATTTTGGTAGCATAAAGACAACCAAATAGACATTTCATAAAGATGGCAATGCTTGTGTGATTTTCCAAAAGGGAAGCTAAGGAAAAAATACATCGTGATGACTCACAATTGACAGTATAACAAGGGTTGTAGGCATAAATGTCAAAGGATTAATCAAAAGTTTAGCAAGATAAAGGATACAAAGAAAATATTTCCTATGTTTGATTGATGTAAAATTTTCTTGATAGGAATTTTTTTGCCAAGGTTTGAAATATATGTTCAAAAATGACCATGAACTTAGGCAAAAACAAGAAGATCAAGAGGATAAAAAACCCAAAGGATTGTCCTAGAAATGAGTTTATAAGATGGATAAACACAAGGAAAAATCACACAAGTTCAAAATACAAAGACAAATTAATGAACAAAGAATAATGAATGATAAAGAATCAATGGAGAAGAGTGATTTTCTGAAATGGATAAGTCAATGTGAAAAATGAAACACAATCACACAAGGTTTGTTTTAAACCAATCAATCATCAAATTACTTCCTAAGTCCATTTCTAAATGATAATTCGTGTTTCAATATGATTAAAAAAATGTCACCACTTATGTTAAGTTCAAATAAATGAACAAGATGTAAGTAATAACAAGAATTTAATGTGATATCTAAACAAAGTATACTAAAATCAAGCCCAGATCCAATCAAGACCTATATTCCAAAAAGTGGCAGTTATGATTGTGAGTGACACAACAATTCCACCAAGATATGTTAACCAAAATTTGCAAGAAATTAAGGTATTAGTATAAAGATGATATTGATATAACACACACAAGTTGTAACATTCACACTTTTCAAAATCAAGGTAGTAATTGAAATCAAGCCAAAACTAGAGTATACCTAGGAATTGTTAAAGTGTATATAACGTAACATCACAATATAGATATTTAGGTCAAGTTTTCAAGAAACAACACGTAAATTCCAAAATTTTAGTGACACGATATAAACAAGATAACCATTCAAAGGAGAGTCAAGGTGATGAATCAATCCCAACTATGATGACGATCTTGACTTGGGTATCAAAATAAAAAAGAGTACCAATGATATGAAAACATCTCCACACAATTTAGATGTTTAACAACTTAGCCGCAAACATGGATGACCGTAAACGGACAAAAAACTAGAAAATACAATCAATTAGCAAAACAAGGGTAGTCATTCTTCTTCTAATCAACAAAGTTTCAAAAGATAGTGAAGGAAGTAGATCAATTGGGGGTGAAAAATGTTGGTCTCACTTTGGCAGAGTTTCACCTCGCCTTAGGGTCGAAATCTTACAAATTTATCTAACCCCACAAGACTAAACACTATCACATGTTTCATGTAACAAAAAAGGGCTACCAAACCCACCACATACACTCAGCTCATATGTTGATTTATGGTCAACGTTAGAAAAAACCAAGAGTCCTAAGTTAGCTATCCTAGGTGGAATTCATATTCAAGCTTTTAGGTGTCAAATGTTATCTAAGAGCGAGATCAATTTGCCAAGACCAGTCACATTGAATAATTCTTAAACCAATCGATATCATTTACTTTACCCTCTTCAAGTAAAGTTGCACCCAATAAATTGCGTCGAAAAACATCAGTGTGTACTTTTAATGGGGTCATGATACATATAAATTTTACGTTAAATTTTCACATTTTGCATAACTAGTCAAGTAGGTTGTGCAGATCTTGCACTTCATGTCAACGTCCCCATGAGACCAAACATGTAGTGAGTTAACAACCAAAAAAAGGGATCCCATAACCCACCGACATTATACTAGCTAATATGTTACATCATGCTGACATTTTAAAAAACTAAGACTCTTAAGTCATGAGCGGATAGGGACGTAAAGTAATCTAACAGTATCATCCAAAGAAACATAATCATGGTTATGTGGTGAGAATTTAAACAAAATAAAAAAGTGCGTCCCTCTCCTCTAATGTGCCACAAATTGGCACTCATGTCCATTGTCAACCTGTGAGAAACATGTTTGAGATTACTTTCAGCACACCCTTTCCCAAACATTGCAATACGTATCCTTTCTAGTTAAACATTGATCCCTCTTATTGAGTGTGCAAGCCATAATCAAGATATAGGGGACAAGATGTCATTTTCGTATATCTCAAGTATCGTACAGACGCACCCATTCATAGAAGTGCATACGTGACAAATGTATTTTTTTTCTGTCATAAATATAAACTAGAAAGAACATACAATTTGACACGTAATTCAACCAACTGATGACATTCATTTCCATAGCACAAAAATAGTTCAATGGAGATGTTTTGTATATAATAGACTAGGTGTAGCATCAGGTCTAATTCCCATATATGACCTTAAGAAGGTGAGAGGGAAGAGCATATGTGATTCTAACCCCCTTTTAAAAATCTCCTATCTCTTCATTTGTTTGAGGTTTGTTCCTATCATCGTCAAGACCAAATTAGCACACCAAGTATGTTGCAACATATACCAAACAAAATTGTCTATTTATCTCAGATGTACTCTATAAGGTGTTAGAACATCAACAGATCAAATTTTATATGGCATTTACATGGTGTTAAGTTCAAATGAATAGTTTTCTAAAAAGGGAATATTACATTAAATATTTGGTAAGTTAAAAGCCCAAATTGTGATTTTGCAAGTACATATTTCACTTGTATGATATTTCCAATACAAAAAACATATCCGTTTTATGTCTATGGGAGAAAAAGTTGTGGCCTACATGAATGATAGTCTATGTACATTAGTAAAGCAATCTGTGTACACCTTTACAGAGTGTAGGCTCACCATTTTAGAAACATATGGATGCCATTTTACACTAAGATACATGCCCATGTGTCATTCACATAATGAGAGGTATGCCTATATGCATAAGATCTTCTCTCAGAAAATACAATTTTCAATCACCTACATCTTGCACTTGGAGAGTGTAAATACTCTCTTATTTTCACAGGTTTCCCTATCTTGTAAATTAAACTAAATGTGTGTGCAAACAAAAAACATGAGTTATATATCACATCGATGGTTGAAAAACATGTACATGTCATTTTCAACTAGATATGCATGGCCTTTTAAGTTTTTGCACACCCTTGTGTAAAAATTATTAACAATGAGATGTACGTATGCGCAGACAGAAGGATGCTTGCAAAATAACACGGTTACGTGTGAAAAATAAACTTCCAACCAACAAACATTTTACAAAAGAGAAAATTATGGGTAAGCACACACAATGATATGTGCACTCCCCTTTACTGGGGTGACGTCAAAAACACATTGTGTTTTCAACTAGTTTCAAGTGACAACATTTATAAGAGGAAGAAATTATATTGAGATGGGTTAGCTCAAAAATAACTACTAGAAGAATCAAAATAACATTCTACAACAGAAATCTTGCACATGACATATCCAGTTATCTGAAATGACTTAGGAGTCTTGGTTTTTTTAAAATGTCAACAAGAATAACATATCAATTAGCTGTACACTGGTGAGGTTTGGTAGCAAATTTTTTTGGTTGTAGAATCGTTACTATGGTTTTACCTCACCGGAGCGTTACATATGTGTGCAAGAATTCCAAACAAAAAATGTTAGCTATAGTTAGAGAACATTGGGTAAAACTAACACCTATTAGTCTTAAAAACCACTGATAAACTAACATTTTTTTACCAGTTTCAGGTGCTAACATTTAGAACAAGGAATAAATGATCAACTGACTTAGGTATGTAAAACCATGAGAACTAGTAGATGAATAGAATAAACATGCTTACATAAACTTTCATATGGATTCTATTAGAAAGCTAACATCAATGAAATAGACCTAGTTAGATCCTTTGGAAACTATCAACAGGGTAAATAATAGATAAACTAGATGTACAGAGGCTTGAGGTTTGGGAGCCCTTCTTCAAGTGATTACAAAAATGCCTTTTTTGGTTAAATCCAATGATCTTCACAATATGTCATCTCCTTGATGACTAAACCCATAATGAGTCAAGATGCTTAGGTACACTCTAATCGAGAATGATCTAAGATTATCTCAATGGATTCTAGCATTTGCCACAAATGATCATATAGGTTGTAAAGTCTTTGAATCGAAGATAGTAAAATCTTGGCTCCTTGATGTATCCCAATGGATACAAATACATGTTATGTACATCGCTTAAGCATGATGGTATAATAGAGATGTTGGGTTCACATAGTACCACTTAGGATTGTTTAGCTTATATTTGAGTCAACAATAGGATAGAGTTCTAATTTGTCATCTGGTTGTATCATCATGGGCAATGAGGGGTTTAAAGACATATAACCAAAGTGGTTGACATTAGATAGGTATGAAATGCTGATAGAAGTGCTTTGAAGAGATTGGAATAGTTAATAGCATTCCTGTTATTAGATGATGTTACAGCTGAAATTCAAGCTGTTAAGTATATTGATTAAATTTGAAGAGTTTGCGGTGGCTATTCTTTATGGAAGATTTATTTTTTAACAAGTAATTGGATCACCAAGGGACACTTACACCATTAATATTAGGTCGTATAATGTTTGTGTATTTTCTGGATAGTCACATCTTTAATTAAGTTATTTGGCTAATGTCCACAGGGCATGGTTAAGAGAAAATGAGCATTTATAGGTAATATTTTATGAATTTGTGGGAAATAGTTATAATATATTATTCTATTATCCTAAGGATTTGATTTACTCGAGCTAAATTAAACGTGTCATACACTATACCTCATTAGCACATTAGTGGATCTTAGGGAAGATATTTCTAAAGGATAGGTTGCGATCATGTGTGTGATTCAATAAAATCTGAATTATTTTATATAAAATATGATATGTACATAGCTATGATATAAATGATATACAATAAAATATGAATGTTAAAAAAATTATTTGATATTATTAATGAAAGGAAATAAGAAGGGGATAAAGGTACTTATCTTGATTTTTCTTACCTCACAGTGACCTAGAGACTGAATTATGTGAACGAAAAACAGAATAGACCAATCATCATAAAGAACTCACATAAAAATGCAGGCAGAGGTGGATATCTAGTTAGATAGGGGCACCTGGAGAGGGATGGAGGTGCACCTGTGGGTGCCCTATGGTCTATATTTTTGGGCTGCCCTAGTCTATAGAAAAGGTCGAAACCTGGTTTTGATATGGTCTTCTAGGGCTTTCACACTTGTTCACCTTTTGTCATGTGTATGTCACAACTATGTGATCATTGAGAGTATCTGATAAAACTACAATGGAAGAAAGCACCTATAAAACCCTCAAATATACATCAAATCCTAAAAAATAAAGATGAAAAATGAGGGGTCAGACTATCCTCAACCACCACAATGGTGGACTTACAATTGAGTGCTACACTACATTTCAGACCCAATGTAGTTATTTTTTCTTGTGGGTGAAATATTTCTCCTAGGTATCCCTCGCGCTAATGACACCAAGATAACAGGAAATAACTAGATAAAAATGCAAATGTGAGGATGGAATAGAATGAATTTCGCTTCCTATGCAGTGTGCATGCAGAGTAATGGCCCAAATGAAGTCCCTTGCTCTATGTAGATAGCTAGCCCTTGATAATAATAGTCCACCCATATAATGGTATGTATGTTATATTTATATAGGGATCTCTTGTTTGAATTTCAACAGTAATGACCCAAAATGCTGACTAGTACCTCAAAAAATGAGAGGGAAAAATGAAAAGGCCAACCTCAAATGTCAAAAATAAAACCAAATACAAAGAGGACAAGGGCACCCAGGATGGATAGGGGTGCCTGACACTACCATTCAACCCTTGGTGCTAGTGTCTAGAGATCAGTGACGAAAAATGAGTGAGAACTGACAGACATGGATCCCTGAGACTTGACTATAACTGTGTGTATGAGTGACAAGTGTATGATATAAAAAAAATAAAGACCAACAAGATAGAAAAATGGACTATGGAATGGGTCATTATTGAATACTTTTCTTATGCAAGATCCATATATAAAACAACATACTTGGTGGTATAATAATAGTAGTAAGTGCATGATTTTGTGACTACAGTTATTTTATTTTGTTAAAGTCAAGGAAGTGACCCAATTAAATGTTTTTTCAATTTATTTCATTCCACTATTCTAGTGCAGGCAAGCTAATCTAATCCCAATCTAACCATGCCAAGGAGACAGAGAGAGAGAAAACAGAAAAACAAGAGCCTACACTAAAACGGTGATACACCAGAGAAGGAGAATGTTGAACATCTATCAAAACTACCATGGAACAAGGAGAGGTGAGCAATGGGAAGGATGGACAGATGCATCACAGGCCCAAGGATAGATTTCACACAGAAAATGTCCCAAAAACTCCATGAACACAGCTCCAAACCTACAATGAACATTTGAACATGCACAAATACCCGCAATGAAGAGAGGCAAGAAGAAAACAAGCAAAAAAATGAGCACGGATGGACAGATGCATCATAAAACACGTTTTTTTATTGCTCCAGAAGTTTGCACAAAACATCATTTCAATAGTAAAAGGCAAAAACACCATTACAGAGTAGGGGAGGAGGTTCGAACTCCATTTTTTCAACCCTGGAGAAGAAAAGGAAGGGAGGGCAGAGCTGAAAAGATGAACCACTGTAATGTCTAACTCTTTGAAAGAAGCCCCCTATACAATATATAGGAAGAAAGAGAGAGGGAAAAGAGAGGAAATTCGAAACTACCCCAACCACTTCCAGACTACATTTAAATCATATCATTATGGCGGTAGGTGAGAACCCTAGCAAACCCAAAAAGTGGCGCACTCTGTATTTTGCATCTTTCAAAACTTTTTCTCACCCAATTAAAGATATCCAATTTTAGTTGGATAGAGGACCTTGTAAGCTTTCCGAAAAATCCAACCTTACATGAATTTGAGCTCCCTGTGAAAAGTTATGGCCATTTGAATATCTGCGTCAGAGTCTGCTTCTTATCGGTGCTCAAAATGTTGTGCCTCCTGAATCAGCGCCCTTGGCACACTTTTCAGCATGTCGACAGGAACTTATCATCACCCTTGGCGCACCTTTCAGCATGTCGATAGGAACTTATCAGCGCCCTTGGCACACCTTTCAACATGTCGACAGTAATTTATCAGCGCCCTTGGCGCACCTTTCAGCATGTCGACAGGAACTTATTAGCGCCCTTGGCACATATTTTTCTGTGTTAGCACCTCCTGCTGTGCGCCTCTTTCCTGCGCCATGGGTGAAAATTTTTTGGTGTCAGTACCTCCTGCTGTGCACCTCTTTCCTGCGCCATGGGCGCAACTTTTTTGGTGTCAGCACCTCCTGCTGTGCGCCTCTTTCCTGCGCCATGGGCGCAACTTTTTCGATGTCAGCACTTTTTCTCCTGCTGTGTGCCTCTTTCCTGCGCCATGAGTGCAACTTTTCCGGTGTTAGCACCTCCTGCTGTGCGCCTCTTTCCTGCACCAATTGGCACCCTGTGTCAACTTTTTCAAGTGTCAGCAGCCCCTTGCTGTGCGCCTCTTTCCTGTGCCAAGGGCGCAACTTTTTCGGTGTCAGCACCTCCTGCTGTGTGCGCTCATTTCCTGCGCAATGGGCGCAACTTTTTCTGGTGTCAGCACCTCCTGCTGTGCGCCTCTTACCTGCGCCAATCGGGCACAATGCGCCATTTTTGTGCCATGGGTGCAAATTTTTCTTGGTTTCCATATCCTTTTGCTTGTCTATATATACCCAAGGAGGGAAAAATATACAACAATTTGGCGACTCAACGGGGTCACCTGCCTGCTAGGTAGAAGATCAGTGGCCTTTTAGCAATCCATTGGGCATGGAGTCATAAGAAAGCCTGAAAACTGATCTGAACTTTGAAAACTTCCCTTCTGAGCCACTTGAAACCCATTGAACATGGAGTTGACCTCACCAAAATGCCGTCGAAATGAACTGTGCAAGAGCAAAACCAGCAACACCAAAAACTATGTACAGAACTGAAAATCATACATGCTCCAAATGGAACATGCAGAGTGTGCATAAGCACTTCTTCTACTGAAAGCAAACCTACCTACTCTACTCTAACTGGAAGCAAAGGTGAGCTAAACAAACCCTGCAACTGGTTGTGTAAAATAGCTTCCTTTCTTCAAAATTGGCAGCCATGCAAATGATTTGGAGCTGAGTATGGCTCATTGGATGAGTGGAAAATCAACAAGAAGCTGGTCTTCCACCCAAATCATCAAGGTATCAGCTGAAGGAAAATCCAATACCTCTTTTAGTTGCTCTGCATTTGGATTGAAGAGGTATGACAGCTGATCCTTGGTACTTTGCAGCTCATCCTCATGCTCAGAAGCAAGCATGACTGGTTGTGACTTCTCCTTTGGCTCCAATGAAGCCAAATACCTGATTGGGCAAGGTCTGATCTGTTTGATATGCCCATAGCTCTGATTTTCAACTCCAAAAATGGAGTCTTCTTGTAGACCCTCTTGAATGGATGGTGTGGAAGAAATGGTAGAAACTTTCTGTCCTTTCTCTTCCTCCAATGAAGAACATGAAAGATTAAAATCTTCCAATCTTGGTTCCAAAGAGCTGCTATAAGATGCAGGCTGCTGAAAATGAATGTTCTCCTTCATGACAGCAGACTCAAGTGTTTGGAATGTGGATGATGAAAGAGAGAAAGGTGGAAACTCAACCGGCTCTTCTCCATCAAAACAGTCCTCCAAATCTGACAGATAAACTGCCTCATTACTGTCCTGCTGCAAATGCTCAACTTCCTCCATGGTGTCTTCTTGATCTGTAACTTGACCACCATGGTTTCTTTCATCCTCCATCATTGAGTTTGAGAGATCAAACTCCTCTTCAGTACTAGAACTTGAGAGAGATGAAGTAGAAAGAAGAACTGAAGGTTCTCCTGTAGCCTGCTTTGTGCTCAAAGCCCTTGGATCTACGATTTTCTCCTCCACAGCTGGAATGTGCTCCTCTTCTTGCTGATTTGGAGCAGCTTCTCCTTCCTCCTCATACTACTTGAAGGCAATCATTCTCCTTCAAATAGAGTGCCAACATGGACACTATGTTTCTAGAGGACAAGTTGACTGCTGATCTGCTTTCTTCTTTTTGCTCTTCTTCTGCTGCAACAAAATCAGTCCTGACCACCATTTGTTCAACCTTAGCCTCTTCTGTAGGCTTTACCAGCAAAGGGATCTTTTCAATCCCAAATTTAAGAGCCAAACTTACTAAGCTCTTAATCATTTCTTCTTTTCTTGGCTCTTCCTCTTGCTGTCCTTGATGACTGATTTTTACAATTTCTTCTTCTCCACATGGAATTGGGAATGCAAGAGGAGGGACGGGTTGTAACTCAATGATTTAGCAATTTTTTGTGGTGGTGGAGGAGGTGGAAACTCTTGTTTCTTTGGAGGAGGGAGGTATTTCATTTAGCTCTTGTGGAGGGGATGACTGTTTGGAAGGAAAAAGGAAAGAAGAATTGAGGTGTGGTGGAAGACTGAGAGGTGGAGACATGGAATCAACATTTGGGACAGCAGATGGAGAGTTTAAAACTTGACACTGCTGAGATAAAACAGAATGGGAAATAAGAAAAGAAAAGGCATGAGATGGTGTGCTTACCCATTGACAAGGTTATTCAATACTCCTCTCATACACCTCTATTCTTCAATCCACTTGTGCAAGTTGGGGCAGCATCTTGCAATCATGAAGTCCAGCTTCTCCTGAGGTCTGTAATGTCTTGGAAAAGGTACCACCCATGGACAAGGAGTCTCCACAACCAATTCTGAAATGCTCTCATTTGAGCTGAGCCTCTGGACTGCACCATGTTTACCTCCATCTTTTGGATTTTCTCCAACAGACCAGCATCTTGCATCTGATTGTCTTCATTATATGCGTACTCTTGCTCTTGGAAGGCTCCATAGCCAAACTGATTTTGGCATTGCTGCTCATATGGGTATGCATGCTGATTTTGAATTTGTTCAAAATGCTGATTTGGAGGATTTGTAAAACATGTTGGAGGTGTGATATATTGTTGCTGTTGTAAATGTGAGTTCCATGATGGAAATGAAGTCATGATTGCACAACTTCATGGAATGGAAAAGAATGAAAGAGATGGAAAGAAATATGGATGGAAATGGATGAAAAATAGGTCTACAACTTCAGAAATGGGTTGCTGATCAGATGGAGTCGCCAGATGTGTTTGCAAGTGCCTCCAAAGGCTGAAATCTTCACAGGAACACACCAACCTGCAAAAGATGAAGTGGAAGACCTCTAAGGTCCCACCGGGCGTGCCAAAACTATTGATGCAAAATCACAGCACCCCTGGATGTTGATCAGATTTCTATAGGTTGATCGCACTAGCATCCAGTGTGATTGCACAACATTGAAACCTCTCTCCAAGTGTGGGACTTGTAAAACGAGAGAGGAATCTCCAGAGAAGGCTGGTTCCTACTCCTAAACTACCTGCCACAAGCTATTCCAGTGCAAGCAAGCTAATCTAATCCTAATCTAACCATGCCAAGGAGACAGAGAGAGAGAGAAAAGGGAAAAAACAACATCAAAAGCCTACACTAAAACGGTGATACACCAGAGAAGGAGAATGTTGAACATCTATCAAAACTACCATGGAACAAGGAGAGGTGAGCAATGGGAAGGATGGACAGATGCATCACAGGCCCAAGGATAGATTTCACACAGAAAATGTCCCAAAACTCCATGAACACAGCTCCAAACCTGCAATGAACATTTGAACATGCACAAATACCTGCAATGAAGAGAGGCAAGAAGAAAACAAAAAAAAAACGAGCAAGGATGGACAGATGCATCACAAAACATGTTTTTTTGTTGCTCCAGAAGTTTGTACAGAACATTATTTCAATAGTAAAAGGTAGAAACGCCATTACAGAGTAGGGGAGGAGGTTCGAACTCCATTTTTTCAACCCTGGAGAAGAAAAGGAAGGGAGGGCAGAGCTGAAATGATGAACCACTGTAATTTTTAACTGCTTGGAAAGAAGCCCCCTGCATTACAATATATAGGAAGAAAGAGAGAGGGAAAAGAGAGGAAATTCGAAATCTACCCCAACCACTTCTAGACTGCATTTAAATCATATCATTATGGCGGTAGGTGAGAACCCTAGCAAACCCAAAAAGTGAATGTTGTATTTTGCATTTTGAAGAACTTGTTCTCACCCAATTAAAGATATCTAATTGTAGTTGGATAGAGGACCTTGTAAGCTTTCCAAAAAGTCCAACATTGCATGAATCTGAGCTCCCTGTGAAAAGTTATCGCCATTTGAATATCTGTGCCAGTGTTCGCTTCCTGTCGGTGTTCAAAATGTTGCGCCTCTTGACCTTTCTGGTATGTCGATAAAACTTTAGTGCCCTTGGCGCACCTTTCAGCATGTCGATAGGAACTTATCAGCGCCCTTGGCGCACCTTTCAGCATGTCGACAGTAACTTATCAGCGCCCTTGGTGCACCTTTCAGCATGTCGACAATAACTTATCAGCGCCCTTGGCGTAATCTTCAACATGTCAACAGGAACTTATCAGTGCCCTTGGCACATATTTTTCTGTGTCAGCACCTCCTGCTATGTGCCTCTTTCCTGACCATGGGTGTAACTTTTTGGTGTCAGCACCTCCTGCTGTGCACCTCTTTCCTGCGCCATGGGCGCAACTTTTTCGATGTCAGCACCTCCTGCTGTGCACCTCTTTCCTGCGCCATGGGCGCAACTTTTTCGATGTCAGCACCTTGTGTCATGCACCATTTCTGTGTGCCAAGGCACAAATTTTTCTGTGTCAGCACCTCCTATTGTGCGCCTCTTTCCTGCGCCATGGGCGTAACTTTTCTGGTGTCAGCACTTCCTGCTGTGCGCCTCTTTCCTGCGCCAAGGGCGCAACTTTTTCGCACCTTGTGTGAATGTTCATGGCACCTCCTGCTGTGCGCCTCAAACCTGCGCCATGGGTGCAACTTTTTCGGTGTCAGCACCTCCTGCTGTGCGCCTCTTACCTGTGCCATAGGTGTCAACATTTCTTTGGGGGTTTCCATATCCTTTTGCTTGTCTATATTTACTCGAGGAGGGAAAAATATACAACTAGTATTTTTGGTTTATCAAACGTGCACCCACATCTTACGGATCTGGAAGAGGGCCAAGGTGTTTGAGACTAACAATGGAACCATCTCCAAGTTTTGGGACCTTGTGTTCTTGAGATAGATCTTTGGAGAAGGTCGATTCCTCTATCTATTTCTACTGCTATTGCTACTCCTAGTGCTGGAAGGGGAAACTAAGCTAACAATTCCAAGGGACCAGGGATACAAGGATAATATGAAAGGAAACCTACACTATGGAAGGTGATAGCACTAGAAAAAGGGGAATGAACACTATCTTTTCTGAGAAGAGAATGAGGGAGGAAATTCATGAAAGGAGGCTAGGCATGAGTAGCATAGCCAAACACAGCATTTACCAGATCGATTCTCATGGAACACAACTAAATATGGAACTACAGGGGACATGAAAGTGACACAACAGGCACACAATGCAAGAGAAGAGGAAAGAAGAAGGAATGCAAACATGTTAGGACAGAGAATAGTCACAAAACAATGATGCTTCTATTACTTCCAAAAATGCCACAGAGCTGTTACAATGGTGCAAGAGGCTGATATCCACAAGCAAGAGCTTAATCTAGAGGTCTGACAGGAAGTTAAAATATAGAAAATATGGAGTCCTTAGCAACATGCGTAAGGATCTAGAGTGTGCAACATTAATCAATGAGCCTTGCTCTTACATTTATAGATGAATGCATGTTAAGAAGAAGAGGAAAGAGAAGGGAAAACCTGGATTTGAAACATAACCACCAACAAGAAGCATTCAATGCCTACAAATCTACTTGGAAAATATGTCAAATGCACTTCCTCATGCCTATTTGACATGTTGAAGACAAAGGATGGTGGATCATACCAAATTTGGTGGTTGCAGCAATCAAATCTACTCATCAATGTTCATAAAGACATTTTCCCATTTCTCACCTACCAGATCTGCCAGAATTTGAATTTTGAATTTATGGCACTGTAGCTGATGTTAGCAGCTCTCTGACAAGTCCAGGTGAATGCCGATCTAAGTTTTGTAGTAGAAGATATGGATTTTAGAATATGTCAAAGTCATCAGTGTACACAAAACATGTGGTGCACGCGGATTGGCTGAGATGATGGCCAAATGTATAACTATTTGTCATTTCTACCATGTGTCAAGCATTTATTTGTTGCAAGGATTTAGTTTCCTATTGGTGCACTTTTAATGGTTACACACGACACACTTAAAAAGATGATCTAGCATAGAAGGGCATGAGGGAAGGGCACACAGATAAAACAGAGGAAGGCATGGAGGGGGCGCACGCGATGTGCGCGGGGAGATGAAGCAAACAGGTGAGAAGAGAACATATGGTTAAGGCACAACTATTATAAGGTAATGGGCGTGGCACATGAAGGGCCAAGGACTTAGTGATTTTAAGTGCGAGGCATGTGGGACTGGGAAGAAGCTGACTAAGAAGAAGGTGAACATGTGGAATGTGGGCGTAACAGAGAAGTGGAAGGAGAAAAAGAAAGGGGAACGTAGGTAAACTGCAACCAAGGGAATGTGCTAAGTGATTTTGAGCACGCATAATTCTTCAATTAATAACTCATGGCTAGAATGTGTATGTAAGTTATCCAAATCACTAGGAGACCTATTTGAATAACAATTTTGGTGAATTTTAGGGCCATCTACCTACTAGATGAAAGAGATCAATAGCCTGAAGCATCCATTGGGCATGGAGTCTATTTGTGTAATCATGAAACTACCCCTATGATCACTTGAGCATCATTTCTACACTATATTATGAGTCTCACAATTGCTGAGAGAAGCTCTACACTCTAGACGTAACAAAAGAGCACGTGCAGGAAGCACGCGAGAGGAAAGAACTATGTATAAAAAAAAATGTGTGCGGAGCACACTTGAAGGAATTTAAACTACTCTAATATATACAACATGATGCAACAAACCTAATGGAAGGGTTTGAGATAGATCCCATTTACTGGGATTTACAGTGCGCTTCCATCCGGATGGGTTAAATCAAAAGAGGTAGCTTCTTTGCAGAACTTGATGATGTATGGGCCAGTCCAAAGGGCATCAAACTTTAAATGGCACCATGGCTTAACTCTGTCATCATCCCATTTTAGAACCAAGTCCCCAACTTTGAAAGCTTGAGGCCTAGCCTTTCTATCAAACCATTTCTTTGTTGCTTGCTGATGCTCTTCTAGCTTGATCATAACAAAGTTTCTGAGTTCTTCAAGATGAACCAACTCTGCCATCCTGATTTCTCTCTGGTCCGTGCCTTCAAATTCCAGCTGCTGGGTAAGTGCTAGTGAATTTAGTTCTAGTGTCAAAGGAAGGGCAACCTCCTTTCCATAGACAAGCTTGTAAGGAAAATTTCCTATTTCCTTTTTGACTGTGATTCTATCTGCCTAGAGTGCATGTAAGACCTTCATATGCCACTGTATTTGGCTGATGTTAATTGTGTACTTCATGATTGTGATCATGTTCTTGTTTGTTGATTCTGCCAGACCATTGCCCTAAGGGTAATAGTTGGAAGAGGTTTCCAGATAAATTCCTAGACTTAGAGCCCAATCGGTGATTTTAGATCCATGGAAGGACTTTGCATTATCAGAGATAATGGTTTGAGGAATGCCAAACCTTGTGACTAAACCCTCAAGAAAGTCAAGGATGACTACTTCAGTTGATTCCTTAAGCATGACAACTTTTGTCCATCTGGTGAAGTAATCTATAGCTTTCAGCACCCATTTATGCCAGCCCTTGAAGGCAGATTGATCATGCTTATAAATTTGAGACCCCATTACGTAAAGGGTTGATCCACTTAGATTGGTCGGAGGGGAAACACTGCCAATATTTTCTTTCTTGCAAAGAAAGCACATTCTTTGCATTTTGTGACCCACCTATGTGCATCTGCAAACAAAATAGGCAAGAAGATACTTGCCATTATGATATTTATTGCTATAGTCTTAGTAGAGAAGTGTCCACCAGAGAATCCATCATGAAATTCTACTAACACTTTTTCATCCTGCGCACCATTGATACATCTTAACAACATGCCATCAAGATTCATTTTGAAGATAAGTCGACCAATCAACACATAAGGGACATATTGTAACCTCAGAGGTCTTCTCTTTGCTTTATTTAAACTGGGAGGGTATGCACCCTTGAAAAGGAATTTGATCATGTCCTTCATCCAATCTTGCATGCTAGGGTCTATATTTTGTTCAAGTTCTACACATGGAAGGTCCTCATCTAGAAATAATGAAGCCTCAGGTTCACTTTACACATCCTCAACAATCTTCTTGTAGAGTGTACTACCTCTTACCAGTTTTGTGGCCTTAATAGTCACATCATATTCCATGATTTTAGTCACCCATCGTGCTCTCTTGTCACTAATTTCTACTACCATGATGAAGTATCTGACAGATGAGTGGGAGACTAACACCTTGATATGATTTATGGCAAGCATACTTTTGAATTTCTTGAGCGCATGCATGATGGCAAAGAATTTCTTCTCCATGTGACTATATTTCAATTCGTAATCCTTCAGCGTCTGGCTGAAGAAGGCCACTAGCTGTTCCAACCCTTGTTCATTTTCCTAAGTTAGGACAACAACAACACTTGCATCCATGTCATAAGCATAAAGGATGAAATCCTTTGAATAATCATGATTGATGAGTGTTGGCGCACAAGTAATCTCTTTCTTGATCTTGTTGAAGCTTTCTCTTCCTTCTACTATCCATATGAAGGCTATGTCTTTCTTGAGCATAAGGGTGATGGGCCGAACCAGTCCCACAAAGTTAGGGATAAAATTCCTAACAAAGTTAATCTTTCCAAAGGACTGTAGGGCCTTTTCATGCATCGACAGGGAAAGGGCTAGGATGGCTGAAATGTGCTCAAGATCAATCATGATGCCATCATTCAAAACCACATGGCCCAAGAGCTTTACCTGTGCCACTGTAAAATTGCACTTCTTAGGGTTAAGAGATACCCCAAATTCTCTAAATCTCTCAAAGACCTTTTCTAGGTGCATTATGTGATCCGCACTCTACTTTGAGAAGATAGTTATATCATCAAGGTAAACTAATATGAACTTGTTGATGTAACCTTTGAAGGCAATATCCATGGCATGCTGAAACATTGCACCCTTATTTGACAAACCAAAGGGCATTTTATGATATGCCTATGTTCCCCATATGGTTGTAAATGCTGTTTTAAACTAATCCTATTTTTTGACCAGGATTTGGTCAAAACCCAAATACCCATCTAACATGGATAATGTTTGCACGCTAGCTAAGGTCTACAGAATCTGCTCCATTGAAGGCAAAGGATAACGATCCTTTAGAGATGCCTTATTCAAATCTCTGAAATCAACACTGAGTCTGAATTTACCATTTTTATTACGCACTGGAACAAGATTCACTACCCAGGTGGAATATTTGATGAGAAACATAATTTTTACCTCAATGAGTTTGGATAACTCCTTTCTCATGAGGGGCTCTATCTTTGGATTGAATGGCTGCTGCTTCTGTCTGATGGGCTTTATACCGGTATCAAGGTCAATGGAGTGTTGAGTAACACTTGGATCAAAACCTTTGAGTTCTTTATATTCCCATGAGAAAATATCACTATATTTTTGGTAGAGAGAGATGAAGGCCTATTTTACTTCATGTGCGCAAGTCTTGCTAAGCAACATATTTTTTCCGTGCCTAATAGTAATGGGGAAGCAGTCCTCTTGCGTGGTGCACATATATCTTTCTTCACCCTTGAACTCATCATCAGGGCTAAAAATTTTCTCTAAGGTGACCAAACCTTTAGGAAAATTATTTGTCTTTAGCTATATTACTTGGTCACCATAGCTGTCATGCAAGTTAGCTTGCATACTTGATGAAAATTCAGCTTCATTTTGGATAAACTGGATGATCTGCACATCAATTTCAAACACTTGTCAGCTAGTGTTATTGTCTGGAATGGATGGTCTCATTACCATCTTAATGTGCTGAGTGTTTCCTTTGAAAAAGTCATCAACAAGAGAAAACTGTGAACCAAGCGCGACCATTTGGTCAGCTTCTTTGTTCATTCTGCATGGGACTACCTGCAAATTAAGGGCATCAAATCTCTCAAGTAGGTCCCAAAATCTATATTTATAAGCCTTAAGAAGCTTATTATTTGTCTGGAATTTGTTGGTGACCTGGTGGATGATAAATTATGTGTCCCCAAATATCTGCAACACTTTAATTTTCTTCTTTTCAGCAATGAGCAAGCCATGCATCAGTGCTTCATATTCTACCACATTGTTAGAGCATGCAAACTACAGCCTATGCACCAAGAAGAATTTCTCATCCGTAGGGGAAATGAGAACCACTCCTACTCCTGTGCCATTTATTCTTCTGGATCCATTAAAGTATAACTTCCATAGACTAGTTTGAACTTTGTCTCCCATGAGCACGCGCGGAAGCATATCGTCTTCTTCTAGAATGTAAAAAATACCAAGCCTAGTTTCATAGGCTTCTAGTTCTTCAATATAGGGATCAAACTTGTGATGCCTTTCCACCCATTCATCAAGCACTAGGTATGGAAAAGAGGGTGGAAGAGACTACTCTTTAGGAACCGAAACTTGTTCTTCTTGGATAAGACAATTGGCTTAGAGAGGGGATGGGACATATGACTCTACATGATAGGAAAATATAGGCTCAGCTTGTATGGTAAACCAAGTACCATACCTTATCTTGAGTAACATATGAGACAAATAAGAAGACAAGTAACCACCCACCTTTGCAGTAAATTCTCTTGATAGACATAGGGAAAACAAAGGAGGCAGGTAAATAATTGACACATCTTGAGTAATTTTCAGGCTTGGACATGTATGGAGGGTTATCTCAAGATCCTTGATGACTCCTAAGGTAGTTATAATTTATCCATCAAGTTGTAGGACTCCTTTAGACAAAGGGATATATTTAAAACCTAAGACATTAGCTATCTTCTTAGGCATCACATAAATACTAGCACATGAGTCAATCATGCAGTTATGCACTAGGTGTTTATCTATAATCAAGGACATATAGAAGGGTGGTGTTTTAAAAACTTTACTTACTTGTTTCTCCTCTTCTTGGAAGATTTTGATAGAAGCACATGGCTTCTGCATAACTTGGTCAATGCGCAGGAGTTACAGTAGAGCTTCATGCAATAGATCCCACTAAGATGGAATGGTGAGGGCATCCCACATTGTGACATTTATGTTTTTTCTCTTCATCTGGTTAACAATGATGAATGAAAGCCCCGACATCTTGTGCATTTGGGGAACAATATCCCTTATTGACTATTCAGGGATGGAAGCCTAAATTTTAGCTAGGGCAGAGGCTTTACCTACCAAATGAGGGGTGTGTGTTGTTTCAGATGGAGCTTTACGAAGGGCCTCCTGCATAGGCATTTGAGTGCTTTTACTACACAATGCCTTGTCTGATTCTTTCTTCTTCTAAGGATCTGCTTGCATTTCTGGGGGTGTAACCTATGTTCCTGACTCTAATATTATTTTCTTATATCTTGTGTTGTCCATAACTTGGGTGCATGGTCTGTTTTTATCTTTTATAGCTTAGTTTATTGCGCAGAAGTCTTCCACGCCAAAGAACATCAATTTGGACTCCGGAAGAACTTCTGGTCTATCTAGATTATCTACTTCATGGGTTCTTGTTGAGGGCTCACATGATGAAGCATTCTAGATCATAAAATCTTGGGTGCAGTAGGATTAGCACAATGATATTGAATACGAGGCATGTTGCAAGGGAAGCACCATTCTGACTCTTGTGCCAAGTTGTTATGAACTGGAACAAGCACTCAGCTCACATTGGGTGTTGAGAGAGAAGTTATGGGAGGAAAAAATTGCAAGGGAAGATGTACATTAGGATTCCATTTGTCATTCTACTAATTGGGCATGCATCTTTGATTTCCATATTGATTTGGCCAAGGCTGATTGCCTTGGCCATGCGCCTGATTAGAATTTCCTTTATAGGTTTGCACCTACTACTTTTCTAATGATATGACCTTGTTTGATAAATTTCTGATTAAGGCCTTCAATTCTTCCTCCTCCTTTTGATGTGATGGAGATTAGGCTGTTGAGGAAACCGGTTACCTGCTTTGCTAAGAGATAGGAATAGGGGCCACAGAAGGTTGGGGTGCCTGTGACATCTCTGGGAACTAGGGCATGGGTGGTCTAGGAGCCAACTTTCCCACTTGAATGAGACTATTTTCTTCCCTTACTGAAATGCTATAAGAAGCTGGTAAAGTCCTACCTCCCATAGATTGGATCATAACTGAAATGCCACTATTGAGAACCTTTAGATAATAAAGGAAAGTATGTTCAGATGTAGGTCTTACCACAAGAGGAATTCTATCCTAATTATTTTGAAATCTAATGTTGAAATTACTCATCTACTCATTGGGTGCCCTCCTTATTGTTATTAGTTGCTCTACCAAAGATAGGTGATTTGACTTGTCTTCAAAATAATTGCATAGAGCTATTCCCATCTCATCTCATGTGCTAATAGATCCAAGTCTTAAGCCTCTATACCACTGAAGTTCTTTACCTTTGAAAGAGGCTGTAAGCAACATGACTGCTACATCATTATGTGTGATCAGATAGAGTGAACACACATTTTATATATCCTGGATATGATCTTGAGGGGTGACTTGATTCTCACAAGTAAAGTAAGGAATACTCTTGAGTGCACCATTTGACATATCATGCTGCACGGCTAGGAGTAAGGGACTCCCTCCGTCAAAGTTTACAAATCTTATTAAAGGAGGAGGTTGCTGATATGCCATTGCAGGGTGCACATGTTGTATGTTTTGAGTAGTTGAATGGGCATGGCATGCTAGAGATAGAGATGCACGTGCAAGCCTTTTGGAACAAACTCTCCTCGGGGATAGCTAGAGGTATTCAAAATAATCTTCACTTGCTGTACTTCTTCTTGTGTGCAATCTTCTCATGAAAGGTGCTCAGGACTATTGAAATAGAGATCTTAAAATATTGGGAGTCACCAGATGTGTTTGAAATGAGCCTCTAAAGGATGAAACACTAAGTTCACACACCATAACTTAGAGATATGAAATTTGAGATTTCAATGCTGGTCCCATCAGGCGTGCTAGAAATTGTTGGTTTCTCAAATGTGCACCCACGTCTCATATCTTAGAAAGGGCTGAGGTGTTTGAGACCACAATGAAACTATCCCCAAGTTGTGGGACCTTGCGATCTTGGGATAGATCTTTGGAGAAGACCGGTTCCTCTATTTATTTCTACTGCTACTACTACTCTTAGTGCTGAAAGGGGAAAATAAGCTAAGAATGCCAAGGGACCAGGAAAAGAAGGATAACATTAAGTAAACTACACTAAAAAGATGATATCACCAAAAAAGAGGGGTGAACACTATGTGTTCTGAGTGAGAATGATAGGGAATTCATGAAAGGACGCTAGGCACAAGTAACATAACAAAATACGCATTCACCAGATTGTTGTCATGGAACACAACTAAGTATGGAACTGCAGGGGACTTGAAATAGCACAACAACACATAATGCAAGAGAAGAGGCAAGAAGAAGGAATGCAAACACGTTAGGATAGAGAATAGTCACAAAACGATGCTTCTATTAATTCTAGAAATACACAGAACTGTTACAATGATGAAGGAGGCCGATATCCACATGTAAGAGCCAAACATAGAGGTCTGCAACTCAAAATAAAAAAAATATGGAGTCCTTAGCAACATGCGTAAGGATCCAGAGTGTCCAACATAACAAATGATCCTTGCTCTTACATTTATAGATGAATCCATGGAGGAAGAAGGGAAAAGGAGGGAAAACCTGAATTTTAAATACAACCACCAATAAGAAGCATTCAGTGTCTGCAAATCGACTTGTAAATATGTGAAATACGCTTCCTCATGTCTATTTTGATGTGTTGAAGACAAAGTAGGGAAGATCATACCAAATTGGGTGGTTAAAGCAATCAGATATGCTCATTAATGTTTAGAAAGATGTTTTCCCATTTCTCACCTACCAGATCCATCAGAATTTGAATTTTGAATTTCTGGCACTATAGTTGATGTTAACAGCTCTCTGACAAGTCCAAGCGTGTGCTGATATGAGATCTGTAGTAGAAGATATGTCTGTTAGAATATGTCAGAGTCATCGACATACACAAAACATGTGTTACACATGGATTGGATGAGACGATGGCCAAATGTACAACTATTTGTCATTTTTGCCATGTGTCAATCATTAATTTGTTACAAGCACTTGGTGTCTTGTTGGCACGCTTTACTAGATGCATGCAACACACTTAAAAAGATGATCTGGCATAGAAGGGCATGAGGGAAGGGCACACATGTTACGCGAGGGGAGATGAAGCAAACTGGTGAGTAGAGAACGTATGGTTAAGGCATAATTATTACAAGGTAATGGGCGTGACACATGAAAGGCAAAGGACTTAGTAGTAAGTACAAGGTGCGCGAGATGGGAAGAAGCTGAGTAGGAAGAAGGTGAATACATTGAATGTGGGCATAAGGTAGAAGTGGAAGGAGAAAATGAAAGGGGCATGTAGGTAAAATGTAACCAAGGGAATGTGCTAAGTGATTTTGAGCACGTGTAATTCTTCATTGAATAACTCAGGTCTATAATGTGTATGCAAGCTATCAAAATTGCTAGGAGACCTATTTGGATAACAGTAACCATCTTTGGTAGGTTATGGCATGTTGTTTTATGACATATCAAAAATACTAATCATAAGTTAACATAAGGAAATTATTAAATTATGTTGACAATGAGGGTCAACAACCCCAAGGCTATTGAGTAAACTTAAGGGTTACCATGTGCATTGCAGACCATGTGATTGGTATTTAATTACATCCTTTAGCGGCATATTTTTGCACTCCACTCCAATGAGTGTGGATTTTCCATTAGGGTGGAGGTTATGGAGTGAATATGGATAGTGGAGAATAATGAAGATGGTGGTGGCTCATACAATCCCACTTCTAGTTTTTTATTTTTTATTTGGAAATGTAATGAGACTTTTAAAGTCCTCGAATGGAACATAATGGGGGTGAAAGTTCATTATTGTATTTGGAATCCTTTTAGATTTAGTGAAAAATGTATTTTCCACAAGATATTGGAAGAGAGATAACATAATACACTATTGGAAGAGAGATAAGTAATTAAATATGGTGGTTGATAATACAAAAACTAAAAAATAGATTACATGTACAATGATTGTTTTAGATCAAATATACATACAAACAAACATAACAATCACTTTAAGGAAGAAATTAAAGCAATAAAATATGGATTTGGGGAAAAGGAGTCACTTAGTTGATTTAGATGAGTTTTAAAATATGTCGATGAGTGATCTGGAACATAAACATAGCCTAGAAACTAAAACAATCTTCTACTGCACTGTTGGAGCTCCTATGGCAAAAATTTACAGTGCCGTTAGAACCGTATACTAAAAACTAACCTTGTTGTGTTGTTTTGGACATGTAGATAATTGGGATCTATAGAATTTAGTGTTGCTCTATGTTAGTCTTTATCACCTTTTGGAATATTTAGTGTCACATGAAACCCCATAGTTTGCACCTCTACCTGTAAAATAACCCTAGCTACCCTACAACACAATCAAACACACTCAAACACACATTATATGAAAAATAAATGTAAATAATTGAGTTGGACTGACCTCAGTGGTCATCTTGTATGTGAGTCACCAAGCTCTGCACTACATTTCAGACTCCATGAAGTTCTCCTACTACTTTGTGCTATTGTGCATACAAATATCCATTGTCCTAGTGTTTTCCTTATGTTTCCACACCAATATCAGGATAAGATACTTTCATCCCATTCAAACCCTTATGTACTAATGAAATAAATCAGAATTATGCCCTCCTATGTTGTGTTATATAGATGTGGATCAATTCTTCTTTCTCTTTCAGTTGAATATGTAGTACATAGACATGTGATTTGTAGATAGTAAATGTTTACATTAAACCTTGTATATATATGAGTTCATTCTCTTGATTTTTGAACCTTAGAGGTGGGAAAAGGCCAACCCAAAAATATTCAAGCTCATAAAAAGGAGTGAAGAAGAGACCCATTAATCAAATTTAAGTAAAGATCCAAAGGGTCCAAAAATGTATGGAAGGTTTGGGACTAGTGGTTTAATCTTGGATTTACTATACAGTTTTGGATCGAAACAAGATGTGAAGAAAGGTAGAAAAGGAAGACTACAGAGGCCTCTATGCAATGTTATGTGAATATATGAAAATACAATTTTAGAGACATGGAGACTTGTATCTGGTGTGTTTGCAAGGTTGGGGAAAACAAATCCCTAACAGTTTGTGTTCGTGCATTGTAAATGTGAGAATTAGGTGTCCCAACACTAAGGGAAGAGTGTCATTGGAATTCTTCCCAAAATGACACCACACCACTACAGATGGATCTATGTCATATTTTTATTATGAAAACCCATGCACAAGTATTAGGGAATGACATCTCATTTCTCCCACCATATAACAGATGAGTGCAAAAGTTATAAACTTTGAAATTACTATTTGTGCTTATATTTAAATTTTGTTTTCTTTTACCCCCTACACTTATAAATTATAGTGACATTGTAATTTTTGTAAATGGTTCATATATAATGTACTTTTGTAACTGAATTGTGATTTATTAGATAATGAGATTAAGTTGGAACTATATGACTAAGAGAATAAATTTGGCTTTACATAGTGTTTTTGCATATAAATTTTCCTTAAGAATTGTAGATAACATGGGATGGTCTTGTGTGACTAAATAACTGGTGATTTATTTGTCAATTCCATATATATAAAATGTGGATGACCCTATGTGTTCAGCCCTATATTTGACCACCTTTAAGTGAAAGGGAGATGGAGGAACCATGTCACTTGAGTCGACAAAATGTAAAATAGACTGTGTGGATACAATGTTCATTAAGGGATAGAGCTTACTGAGTTGAGTATATGATAGCTTGCAAAAATTGAGAGAGTTGATAAGATGGAAAATATAATTATGTGTAAAGGATAGATGATATAAAGAAAAAAACATACATACACAATTATATAGTGTGTGCAATATGTTGGAAAAACTGTTAGCGCTTTCAATGGGATTCGTGACATAGACTAACCACCTCCCATGGATGAAATAAACACCTCCCTTAGATTCATTAACTCGAGATATTGTATAAGAGATTAATTCTTGCAAGTTTGGTCTAACGACAATCGTTTACAACAATTGGTATTAGAACGAAAGGTAATATGTTCAAATCTCCTCGGGTAACGCTGGTTTTTTTTTTTGGAAAAACTGTCAATGCTCCCCATGAGATTTGTGACATGGAATAACAACCTCCAGTGGTGGACTAACCATCTCCCCTATATTCATTAACTCTAAAGATTATATTAAAGATTAATGCCTACAAGTTTTGGTCTAACGACAATTTTTTCCAACATAGTATAACCAAAGGATGTTGTGATGTAGTACAATTGAGAACCACGAAGCCAACACAATAAACAACATGTAAAGTAAAGGAATGGGCATCAAGATATGAGTCAAATTGTAATAGGAGTATTAGTGGAGAGTGAGACTTTAATCAAAGTGAAACACATGATTTGTTACTAGAAAGAGTTAATATAAAAGTTAAAAGGGATATGTTTTTCATTTACAATTGAGTAGTTAAAAATTGTGCTTTGAGCCTAGATGGATGCCAAAAGTGAGAGTGTAGACACTAAAATCAGGTCACACTCCCCTTTGGTCCCTCGACAAACAAGCACCCTTCATCACATTCACCTAGCCAGGGCCCTCTTCACCCCACTAACATTAATTTAATTAATTAAATTAAATTAATTCATTATCCTCACTATATTTATTATTTAAATAATATCCACACATACACTTCACCTAGACACCTCACCAAGCCAAATCACCCTAAAAACCTATTCTTAGTAAGTTGCCATAACTAACTAAGACTTACCTAGACCCTAAAAATCAATACCTACATTCTCTCTAACCACATTCCCGCATGCTTACAAGAATCTCCCAGTCTAATCCGTGGGTTAACGACATGATATATGAGGAAATCAATAGGATCTCCCTAGTTTAGTAAACATAGGAAATCCCACGTTGACTGACGCTGGTTACCCCTAACCATTGCTGGTTAAGCCGGAACCGCCGTCGGTCCCCCTTTTAACCCCAAAACAACCTTATTCTCAAGGTTAGTAGAAGGTTGGAAAAGATTGGAAAATTTGGAAAAAATTAGCACATTCCAGAGAGATATCACATCTTCTGAGAGTGAATTGTAGTGAAAACATGCATGCAAGGAAGGAGATCAAGCATCTTTTCTTGCAAAACCATCCTAACAATGATCTAATCCAACCAAGCAAAGAGGAATGTACATGCAGCCCATGCAGACGCTTTTCTTCAGTTGGTGATCACCTGCAGCCTTCAAACCTCTCATCAACACCTCTATCCCTCACTTGCAGGCATCTAGGACCAGAATCCAAGTAAGTGAATGTTATACTTCTCGGTTCATTCCATTTCATCATTTCATCATTATATTATCATATTTTGTTTACCTAGCCACCCATTGAATTCCAACACTCACCCCTCCATATACCCATTAAAACCTCACCAAATCCTACCCAAATCACCCAATACCTCATCCCGACCAACCAAAGTCCTTTGTATAATCACAAAGGAGACCTAAATCTCGTTCTGTAGCATTCCCAGTTTTCCACAGTAACCGGCACTAGTTACACCCAACCATTGTTGATCATCCTTAACTGACATCGGTCGTTGTATTTTCCCATACAACCCAGAACAGTGACCTATCTACCTAATTCCCTCTCACCCTCATTCACCTGTGATCTACCTGAGACCTCTGTTAGACCTGCAGAGACCTAGAACTAGTTACTTGACCTTTGGATCCTATTCTAACCTATCATGTTAGATTAGATCTATTTCTTATTGTGTTTTAAGTGAGATACCTAAATCATTTCAAATTACAATAGGATTTGCCTTTTTTACCACATTAAATTGTTTAAAACAATGGACTGAAAGCCATCTAGGAAGTATCACACTTCTTTGATCTAACATACACTAGAAAGTTCACTGCATATATTGTTTAACTTTTTCTGGTGGTCTTGCTTTGCATTACAGGTAGTTCCTTTTAGCCAAAAGGAAGCTCTCATAATCAAATGTGGATTCAGAAGTCATACACACACAATAACCCATCAACCAAAATTTGAACAAGTATTTCTCCTATGCCCATTACCCTATCTGTTTCATCAATACTTCGAATAAATGATCTAGAATCAGGTGAAACATTTTGGCACGCCCAGTGGAACCCATCCGGGATTCTTTACATATTCATTCATTCCTAGGAAAGGTTGTGTGTTTGTTTCCCTTTTGACAAGCATATACATTAATTTTCTTCCTTGGTAACCCACCTTTTATTTCTATTTTCTTTAAAGGAAACTTTTCTTTTGGTGTAATTAAAAAGAACCATTTCTTCATGTTTTTTACATTGTAGTGAAAGAGCATTCCTCTGCCTCTTCAACTTATTGTGTCATTCAACTTCACAATTCGATTTGGGCTTAAAAATAAGTGCATTGCATTCTGATTTATTGCATTATCTCAATTTAATTGAGGGAAACCTATACGCTGGAAGTCATGACCAGTTGATGGTTGAAAAATGAATTGTAGAAAGCACATCTCTCTCTCTCTCTGAGTCTTGCCAAATTGCACAAATTCAAAACAAACACATATTCTTAAACAACATCTTTCTTGGGAATGCCTGTCAATGATCACGCTAATTTGAGGATTGAAAGGTACTCCTTAGCTCACTGTTCTGTCGAGTCATACTTTAGAGTGAAGCCCACCCTGACCATAACATACCTAAAACCTCACTTTTTAGATCTCCTTTTTTGTAGGAAGCCATCCTCACCAAAAAAATCTATCTCACAGTTCACCTGTTAGTCCTTAAATAACATAAGCTAAACAAACATTAATAGAAAAGGCACTCCTAGGATCACAATTTTCTTAGTGTTTCTACTTGGCTTGCATTTTGAGGTAAGAGATCACGTTCTTCATTTTTCTTGTTCATCCTTGCATGCTCCTCATCACCATTGGTGTATTCCAGCTTCACCTGAGTGTGCATGGACCATATTATTGTCATTCTTAGAATTATGGGTTTGATTCCACATCAAATTTTAATTCACAACCACTATTCTTTTATCACTATTTCAATTTCATAGTAACCATCGTCAATTACCCTCTGACCATCATTGGTTATACCCAAATGACGTCGGTTCCAGGTCCTTTTGTCAACTTACCCAAAAGGACATTTTATTTATTTTCTTCCACTTTTCACAGTCCCTGTCGCTACCATCATTCCCATTGACATTGTAAAACACCATCAGATTTGGCATACCTATAAGATTTTACCTTCTACCTGGTTTTTCACTCATTGAGCATTTTCTATAGTGACCGGCAGTGGTTACCCCTGACCAGCGTCAGTTTTCCTTAATCAGCATCGGTTATACTATTTCAATTTCCCACCACCATTTTGTACCTAATCCACTTTTTGCTGCCAGATTCACTTGTTCCTACTATTTTCTATGTCATCTACAAAGAAGCAACCCTACCTGGTTAGTATTGATTCACATGGTGTTGACCCGAAGACAAGCAAGTGCACTTGTGTTTCATGACAGTTGTCAACCACTCCCACCTACTCCTTCACCACCTTCCTTTTTATCACTAGCCATGGATCCCATCTAACCTATCACTATTGCTATTGGAGATGACCAAAACCCTGTCGCCTCGAGATGCCTCGGGTCAGTTGATATATGGCATGCCCGTATCTATCCCCCGACTCTCGCTCCCACTCCTACATAAACCCCATCTAGCTTTGTACTACTTGCATCTACATTACCTCGAGTCATTTCACAGCTAGGTCCTATACCCGCTATGATTGCTACATCTGCCACCTCCATTACCCCCACCACATCCACCATACCCTCGGTAACTAACCAAAACACAACCTCATCCACCCCTAATGTCTCACACATACTTGTAGCTACACTACCACCTCCCATGTCGGTGACCCCTACCCCTTTTTAGAATGTGGTCCTTTCCATTCCACAATTTTTAACTCCCATTGCCACTAGGGTTACCACAAACCTTCCACTTACATATACATACTATCAGCAGCCTCCTGCTTCCTCCATTATTCACTCAGGATACGTACCCCCTATTTCATTGCCTTCTTCCCAATCAACCTATATGGCAGCACCATACACTTTAGCGCCACCCCCATTATATGCACAAAAGCAACCCTCTCATGCTACAGGAGGCACCCAATCATTGTAACCTACCAAAAACCTAATCAAATTGATGTTGGACAAGATATAGACATTAGAGGCATCAGTTTCCGGCTCCCGCAACACTCTCACCAACGACGAGATTTGCAACGAGCCCATCCACCCATCCATTCCTATCTGCCCATACCCTGTGCATTGGGAAATGCCTAAATTCAATCGTTTCAATAGTAAAGAAGACCCGCAACAACATTTACGGTTGTTTAAACATGAGTGTTATCTGATTTCTCACGATGATGCCTTGCTCTTGAGAACCTTTCCCATGTCTTTGACTGGACCTACATTAGATTGGTATAGTGGGTTACCTAGACACTCCGTATTCTCATTCAATTAGGTAGCCCAAGACTTCTTAGATCATTTCTCTATCAATATTGTCAAGAAGGTTAGCATGACTGACCTATACTCCAAACATCAATATGAGGATGAATCTATTGTAGATTTTGTCGCTCGCTGGCATAGCTTGATCAACCAGCTCACCTTCCAACTACCACAAACAAAACTCATAAAGAAATTCACACGGGCTTGTGCCAGACATATATCACTGACCTTATAGGTCCAAACCTTCCAAACATTTGATGAAGCATTCACTATGGCATGAAAGTTAGAGATTCGGGCCATCGAAGAGAAGAAAATCCAATTACACAATAAGAATTCGCCATTCAAGTCAAATGATACCTCTTCTTCTTCCAAACCACAAAACAATTATTCAAATGATAAGGGCACCACTAATGTAGTGGTACTCAAGGCCAACCCAACTCATCTGTCAAATAAGGCTACCCCCTCATCTAATCTCTCACCCATCCAAAATTTTCAATTCAGACGAGATTGACGGAAATACACCCCAATTGGGGAACCTTACTCTTATGTCTTAGAAAAGCTTATCAAAGTTAGAGCCATCACTCTTCCACCCATAAAAGCACATACTAGATTTGACCCTTCTTACCCCATGCCCACATGGTATAAAGAACATGACTTCTGTAACTATCATCAGGTAAAGGGTCATAGTAATGACAACTGCATCACTTTCAAAAATATTGTCAAGAAATTCTTGAGAAAGGTGAGTTAACTGTGGATAATCCTAATGCACATACTAACCAAAACCAACACATCTTCAAGAAACCATTTCCCAACCATGCCCATTTGTTTGATTAAACCCGTGAGACCTCAACTCATGATACCCATACCCGCGAGGTCCACACTATATTTAATGACATACTTGCCACCTCCCAATTACCCCATATTACTTCCATAGAGGAAATACTTTCCTGAAATCCTCCTCCCACATAAGAAACAACCTCCCCTGTTCTTGTTGTTGTAGACTCACAGCACCCCTGGATGCAAATCAGGCTTCTAGGTTGATGTTCAGGCATCCAGTGTGATTGCACAACATGGAATATTTTTCTCCAAGCATGGGACTTGTAAAGATGAGAAAAGATTCTCCAGAGAAGGCTGGTTCCTATTCCTCTGTTCAGATGCACACAAAAAATGCAGAGGGTTTGCTAAAACCTAATCTAACTTGCCAAGGAGACAGGGTAAGGAAATGTATAGAATAAAACCTAAACTACAAAGGTGATGCACCGAGGAATGTTAGACACTCGTTTTGCAAATTTAACACAGACCACATAGATGTAATACAAACACCATGCACATGTAACAAAACTGCAATAAGAGATCAAAATGACAGCAATGAATACATGAGAGGGTCAAGAGTCAATCACAACACATATATTATTGCTCACGAGTCGATACAGTACATTGCAGTGGCCAAGAGGCAAAAAATACTGGCATTACAACCCATATGGGAGGTTTGAAAGCTCCACAAATTCTCTGCCAAGCGAGGGAATAAGGGAGGATGCAAAAAAAAAATGTCCGACCCCTTAAAGGAGCTCCTCTTTACAATATATATCAAGAAATGAGAGAGGGAAGAGAGAGGAAATCTAGAATCTACCCCAACCACTTCTTGGTAGCATTTAAAATCATCTCATTATTACAGAAGCGGTGGATCCTAGCAAAACAACGGGATGTCTAACAGGAGCGGCGAGCTGTCTGCTGCATTAAAGTTGGTTGTTGAAGCATTACTTCTATCTATCACCACGTGTCAGAGACATTTTCTTAATTTTCTCCCTCCAAACTGCACCAAAATGTGAAAGATCCCAGAATCATGTAGAGAATTTCAACATCTTTCCGTTGATATAAAGAATGTGCAAATCCAAGCTCTGGATCAAAAGATACGATGATCTGAAGATTTAGGGCACAAAACAGGTGAAAATGGATTTTTAAATTTCTTTTCCTGCGCTTTGCCATCTAGATGACACGTGGCAGGCTTTGGTTCGCTGAGCAATTCCCTCTCTCCACCTTTTCACGGGTTTTTCTTGTGGGCCCCTTAAACTTGGACACATGGCACTATTTCATTGGTTCGGATCAGTGCTCGAAAACTCACCCCTTTGAATTTTTGGACTTTCTTCCTTGGCGACACGTGTCATGCTGTGATTTGTCAACAGGCCTACTGGATTTTCATGTCCACCATGTCTTTTTGTCTTGGATGTCCTGGTGCTTTGCGGGATAGAATCCTACGATCCGCCTGAAATGGGCTTCCTCGCCCCTTTTCTGTTGGTGACACGTGGCATGATCTGATTGGCTTTCAGCTCCTTCGGCTATCCGCGTCTTGCGTGTCCCTTTGTCCCACTTGTCCTTGTGCTGAAGTTTCCTGTTTCAGCCGAATCGGCTGGTTCGCGTCCTTCACGTCCATTTGTCCCACTTGCTCCCGGTAAAGGACTTTGGACAAATTTTCTTTCTTTCGGCCGATTTGGGCATTTCGCGTCTATTTGTCCTAGATGTCCCTTTTCTATCTAGGCCACCTGGAGGCTTTTCAGCCGATCCACGCCTTCCACGCATAATTGTTCCAACTATCCCAAAGGTGGCCTTGAGCAGGACTTAGCCAATTTTACGATTTTCTCTTGAATCAATCTACTTGCTTGGAAATAAAAAACTCTGATGCATGTTATCAAATTAACTCTGGGGGGTGAAATTTGGATAACAATTTGGTGAATTTTCGGGGTCACCTGCCTGCTAGGTAGAAGATCAGTGACCTTTTAGCGATCCATTAGGCATGGAGTCATAAGAAATAACCTGAAATGAGCCTGATGCTGCAACTCCCTCTACAAGAGCACCCTAAACTGTAAAAAACTCAATCTAGGAGTGACAAAACCTGCGCCAAAGCACTTAGGGAAATTGAAACCTAACTACAACAAGAAAATGTGCATACGCACTTAGAGGAATTGAAATCTAGGCTAATATTTACAAGGGTGAACCTTTTATTTTCAGTAGGAATGTTTGAGATAGATTCCATTTACTGGAATCTGCAGTTCTTCACCGTCTAATGAGGCCAATTGGAAAGCATTGCTACTCTTACACTTCGTGACCATGTATGGGCCACTCCAAATGGCATCAAATTTTGAATGCTTTCCCAGTTTTGCTCTATCCACATCCCATTTCAACACTAGATCTCCAACTTGAAAAGATCTATCTTTGGCCTTCCTATCAAAGGTCTTCTTGATCAAAGCTTGATCCTTTTCCATTTCTTGGGATGCCTGATTCCTGATCTCTTGCAGCTCCATCAACTCTGCATACCTCACCTCCATGGGCTCAAATTCAAGTAACTCCAGCTGCTTTATGAGTTCCAATGTTGGCAACTCAAGTGACATGGGCAAGATTGCCTCTCTTCCATAGACAAGCCTAAATGGAGAGTTACCTGTGGATCTTTTGGGAGTGATCCTATCAGCCCATAAGGCTGATTTCAGCTTGGTATGCCAAGACCTTTGATTCTCATCAAGAGTTCTCCTAATGATTCTTAGCAAATTTTTGTTCATGGAATCTGCCTGTCCATTACCCTGTGGGTAATAATTGGAAGAGGTGCTCAAGTAGATTCCATTCTTGACAGCCCATTCTGTAATCTTGGAACCTACGAATGCCAATGCATTGTCTGATATGATAGTGGCCGGCACACCGAACCTGGTCACTATTCCTTCATAAAATTCTAGTATATTAGACTCATTTTCCTCTTTGAGTGCTACTGCTTCAGTCCACTTGGTGAAGTAGTCCGTTGCCGTGAGAATCCACTTGTGGCCTTGGCTCAAGTTTGGGTTGATGACCTTGATGAAGTCCAATCCCCATTGCAGAAATGGTTGGTCAACCAAGATTGGGTGCAATGGAAGCGCTGCTAGTCTTTCTTTGCCTGTGAAGAGTGCACATTTCTTACACTTTCTTATCCATGTATAGCAGTCATTGAACACCGTGGGCCAATAATACCTTGCCTTTATTATCTTGAGAGATGTTACTCGTGGGGCAAAATGTCCTCCAGAATCTCCATCGCGAAAATCTCGTAACACCCTCTCAATTTGACCAGTCCCAATACACCTCAATAGAACCCCATTGATGTCTTTCTTAAACAAAACACCATCAACAAGCACATATGGAATGGCTTGTAATCTGAAGTATCTCCTCTTTACTTTGCTCATTTCCAGAGGGCATAGTCCTGTCTGTAGGAAGTGTATCATATTCTGAGTCCAACAAGGGGTAGGAACATCATCATTTTCATGTTCTTGGCCATCATGTAGTACCAAGACAGTCTCTTTTTCATCACCTGCTTCAACCTGTTGACTCAAGGCTAGTTGTTCACATAGTCCCTTTCCACGTACTAGTTTGGAGATGTTGATCTAGATGTCATATTCCATGACACGAGTTATCCACCCTGCACGCTTCTCATTTAGATCCTTGTTTAGAAGGAAGTCCTTAACTCTCGCATGAGAGACCAATAATTGGATCTTGTTGTTTGAGACTAGGTGCTTGAATTTCTTTAAACTCCTGATCACTGCAAGTACATGCTTTTCAATGAAAGAGTATCTAGTTTCGTATTCCTCCAAGCCTTGAATGAAGAAAGCAACTGGTTTTTCTAATCCTTCTTTGTTTTGTTGTGCCAGGATTGCAGAAATTGTGTCTCCACCACTGAAGGCATATAGCACAAAGTCCTTGGAGAAGTCTGGATTGATGAGAGTTGGGGCTTGAGATATAGCCTCTTTTATTGCCTCAAAACTTGCCTTGCCTTCAGATGTCCACTTAAATGCAATGCTCTTCTTTAACATCAGCGTTATTGGCTTTACGAGAGCTGTAAAGTTTGGAACAAACCTGTGGACAAAATTGATTCTTCCCAAGAAGCTTTGAAGAGCCTTCTTGTGACTTGGCAATGGCAATGCTTGAATTGCTTCAACCCATTCTGGGTCAATCGTCAACCCTTCCTTTGAAACAATATGGCCTAGAAGTTTTCGCTCGTGAGCCAAGAATATGCACTTTTTGGGATTCAATGATACCCCAAATCTTCTACATCTCTGAAATACTTGCCTCAAATGACAGATGTGATCCACTGCATTTTTTGAGAATACAGTGATGTCGTCAAGATATATCAGAACTATTTTGTTGATCAACCCCTTAAATGCCATATCCATTGCCCTTTGGAAGGTGGCTCCAGAATTTGATAGTCTAAATGGCATCTTCTTGTAGGCATAGGTCCCCCATTTGGTGGTGAAAGCCGTCTTGAATTGGTCATATTCTTTCACCATCACCTGATTATACCCTGAGTAGCCATCTATGAGAGAGAATGTCTCTGAACTAGATACTACTCGCAATATTTGTTCCATTGAAGGAAGCGGGTAATGATCTTTGAGAGATGCCCTATTGAGGTCTCAGAAGTCCACACACAACTTGATTTCTCCGCTCTTCTTCCTGACCGGAACCAAGTTAGCAACCCAGCTTGAGTGCTTGATTGGGAATATAATGCTTGGCCTCTATTAGCTTATTTAGCTCTTTCTTCATTAGAGGCTCAATGTGAGGGTTAACATGTCTCTGCTTTTGCCTGATGGGCTTAGCATATGGATCCAATTCTATGGTATGTTGTGCCAAATTCAGGTTGAATCCTCTCAAGTCTTCATAGCTCCAAGCGAAGACATCTGGAAATTCTTGGCAAAGCTGTATGAAATCTGATTTCTCCTGCACAGTGGCCACTTTACCAATTTGAAGTGTTTTGCCTTCCCCAACCGGAATTGGCTCTGAATCTTCTCTCTTGACCTGTATGTTAGCCTTTTCCTTACGGAATTGGTCGTTAGGGTTGAAGATAGACTCCAACGTTACTAAGCCTTAGGGAAGCTTGTTCATCCGCAGCTGCACTACTTGATCCCCATACTGCTGCTCTAGTCTGTCCTGATTCCTAGCTGAGAATTCAGCTTCTTCTTGTAAAAAATTGACAATCTGTTGATCGTTTTCAAACACCTGCAAGCTGGTGTTATTATCTGGAACTGCTGGCCTCACAATCACATGGATATGTGGCTGTGTTTTTTCCCTTTTGATGTTGTCAACCACATCAAACATTGCTCCAACTACTACGAGCCTATCCACGGCTTCATTTTTCTTCCTGGGTATGGACACAATGTTGAAAGCTTCGAAATCCTCAATGAGGTCCCATACCCTATTCTTGTAGCTCCTCAGCAAGTCGTTCTTCGTAGCATGTTGTCCTCTAAATTGGTTGACGATTAGCTCGCTATCCCCAAACACCTGCAAGTTATTTATGCCCCTTTTCCTAGCCCAATGAAGTCCATGAATCAAGGCCTCATATTCAGCTGTGTTGTTTGAACAAGAAAACTGGAAACGAAAAGCTGAATAATATTTGATGCCTTGAGGTGAAACAAGCATGGCTCCACCTCCTGCACCTTGCCTACTCCTTGATCCATCAAAAAACAGCTGCCATACCTCATTGTCATCGTTATGGCTTGGCTTGGTGATGCTAGGAACAGGTTGATTTTCTTCATGTATACAATAGACTCCCAGCTCAAATTCTTCTACCTCTTGATAGGGATCAAAAGCATGTATCTTGTTTGCCCATTCATCGAGAGTTAGGTCCAGGATACTTCCAACCTTGGTGTCAGCCTCACCAGTACTAGGGTGATCTTCTTGATCAAATGCTGAGCAATTGGCATTAATCTGACTAGGAGTGTAAGGCTCAATATGGAAGTTTGCAATAGGTTCAGACCTAATTGTAGCCTTAGTTCCATACCTTGTTCTAAACAGCATGTGAGACCAATTAGCAGACAAATACCCCCCAATCTTGGCTGTGAAGTCCCTTGACAAGCAAAGGGTAAAGAGTGGTGGAAGGTCTATGATTGATATATCTTGTAAGACAACAACATTTGGACATGCATGCAAGGTAAGACTCAAGTTTTTAATCACTCCAACTGTTGCTATTGCTGTCCCATCCAATTGCACTACCCTTTAGATATTACTTCATATTGGAGACCCAGCTGATCAGCTATTTACTTGGGCATCACTGAGCTACTTGCCTCGGAATCAATCATGCAATTGTGTACTAGTTTATTCCCAATGATTAATGAAACATAAAAAGGAGGGGGCTTCAACATTTTACCTTGTTGTGCTCCATGACTTCCTTCAGGCTGGGCAACATTTGTAAGCACTTTGTCTTGCATCTGAACCCGCTGATTTGAAGTTGACCAGTCCTTCATGGTAGCTTGCAGCAGATCTCTTTGGCTTGGGATGGATAGGGATTCCCACATTGATATATTGACGTTAGTCTTCTTCATCTGCTCAATGATACTGAACAAGGATGAAGTATCCTTTTGTTGTCCCTTGGTTTGTACACTTACACCTTGTACGTGGGCAGCAACAGCTGGCATTTGAGTTGGCCTAGGGGCTGTTCTTGGCTGTCCTTGTGCACTTGAAACTAGACTTTGCTTGCCAATCATTTGTGGAGCCATGGAAGGTTGTGGATTGGCTGGGGCTAATGGCTGTTCTTCACCCAAATTTCTCCTCTTTGACCTTGTGTTGGCTGCAACACCTTGAGAAACTACTTGATTCATGCCACAAAAATCTTTTGCTTGCCAGTTCACCAACATGGTGTCATTTGGGGCTGATTGCTGTTGGAATGTTTCTTGTTGTTGACTGTTTCCTTGACTGCCCTCACCCTCCACACCAGTAGTTGTCACCATCAGTGCTTGATTTAGAGCACCATTGAAACACATGGATTGGTTATGAGTCTCGTTGCATGGAAAGCACCAGTCATATTCCTGAGCAATGTTGTTCTGTGTTGGCACTAATGCCTTAGAGGCAGATATAACATTTGGATTATAGGGCTGGAATGGTCTATTAGAGGGAGGCCTTGTTTGATTCACATTTGCAACTGGATTAGGTGGTCTTTGTGGTTGGTATGGCTGCCTATTAGGTTGAGCTTGAGGTTGATAAGAAGGTCTGAAACCTTGGGCTTGTTGCCTCTTGAGAGTAACCAGCTCATTACCTAGGTTTTGCAACTGTTTCATGACCTCCTGGAGTTCATTTGAAGCACTAGAGGATGAAGTAGAAGTATCACTTGAACTTTGGTTTCTAGGGGTGGGAATAGGAGCCAAAGTGGGTGCTTGACTAGTGCTTGGATTTTCTAAGTTTGGATACAAGGGCATGGGAGGCCTAGGAGCCAGTTTACTAGCTTGAATAAGATAGTTTTTGGCTGTAATGGAAATGCTATAAGCCATAGGGATTGTTGTGCCTCCCATGGACTGAATTAACATAGAAATATCAGAATTCAAAGCTTTAAGGTAATATAGAAAAGCACCTTCTGCTGTTGGCCTGACTGCCACTGGAATCCTATCCCAAGACCTTTGAAATCTGAAGTTGAAGTCAGTCAGCTGCTCATTGGGGGCTCTCTTGATAGTTGTCAGCTGCTCCAAAAGAGACAAGTTGTCTCCCTTCTCTCCAAATTACTCGTGAAGTGCAATACACAGCTGATTCTAGTTTGTGATAGAACCAGCTCCAAGGCTCCTAAACCATTGTAATGATTTTCCCTTGAAGGAAGATGCCAGTAACTTGACAGCCACTTGCATTTCATTGATTTCATGGATTACGCAAAGGTTAGCAATATCTTTAACATGAGCACCTGGAGTAGTCTGATTTTCTCCAGTGAAGTAGGGGATGTTCTTTAAGGCTGCAATAGGAACTGGATGTTGTGCGTTGAGAGCAAGTAAGCTGCTACCTGTGAAGTTGACGTAGGGATTGTTATAAGCCATTCTAATCGGTCTTAAAACCCTTGTATACTAAATGAAAGACCTGTCAGGTGGAGGAGTTGAGAGAGATCTGTTTGGTGGAGATGGAGACCTTTGAATCCTTCTTCCTCTTTGCCTTCTTCTTGGAGATAACTACAGGTATTCAAACAACACTTCTTCTTCTCCAACTCTTGACCTTGTGGTGATTTTTCTCATGAGTTTTTAGGCCTGCACTGCTGAAACTAGTTTGATTCTTCCCCTTAGAGTCACCAGATATGCAGATAATAGCTCTTATAAGAAAGAAAACTGCAGCAGATGCATATCAACTTTGCTGCAATAAAAATGAGACCTCTAGTCTCCCACCTGGTGTGCCAAAATTGTTGTTGCAGACTCACAGTACCCCTGGATGCAAATCAGGCTTCTAGGTTGATGTTCAGGCATCCAGTGTGATTGCACAACATGGAATATTTTTCTCCAAGCGTGGGACTTGTAAAGATGAGAAAAGATTCTCCAGAGAAGGCTGGTTCCTATTCCTTTGTTCAGATGCACACAAAAAATGCAGAGGGTTTGCTAAAACCTAATCTAACTTGCCAAGGAGATAGGGTAAGGAAATGTATAGAATAAAACCTAAACTACAAAGGTGATGCACCGAGGAATGTTAGACACTAACATCGAGACCATCTCACCCCTTGCTTCTCCACTTAGAGAAATTTTACCCACAGTACCTCCTCTACCTATAGAGGAGCACCCATTACCTCCTCCATCCATAGAGGAGCACCTATCCATTCCACCACTTACAGAGGAGCTTCCATCACCTTCTACACCTACCATATACCTAGCTGAGATACCTTTTCCTCTTGGTTAGCATTCTCCATTCGCTACCCAAAATCTTGTAGACCTACTTTCAGCTCTCTTAACCACGGAAGCTAAAGCTATCCAATTTCCCGTATCTAAGACACATTTTATGGGAATTTCCATTAGGTCAACATAAAATCCACCTATAGAAATGCCATTCTCATGTTTGGCCGATCACTTAGATTATGTGGATAGAGCCTTACTATGGGGACACCTTTTGCTTCCTATCTCAACGCAGATGCAGAGGTCACTTACTGATACCTCCACTATCTACCCAAAAATATTTCGACCAATTAAACCAAACACAACCACCTCTATCAAAACTCCTTCCATGACACCTGTCATAGCTCAAACCACATCCTTACCCATAGCCCAATCTATATCTAAACCCAAACCCACACCTATGACATCATCCTCGACTAAACCTATTACCACTTTAGGGGTCACCCCGACTACCAGTGTTACTCATCCACCTATCAAATTGGATTTAGCTACATCATCCAAAGACAACACCACACCTACTCTGACACCCAAATAGAAGCACCACACCCATATAATTGATACCCCAGTTGAGAAAATCACACCGGCACCTGTCCCGTCTGTCTTAGGATCTCAACTTACCAACATGGTCAAGAAACCTCCATCCACCAATAAACCAAAAACACAACAACCCGTTCCTTCCTCACAAACCTCTAACCTACCCAAACACCCAAAATGACTTACACCCACACATGAAGCATCTTTACCACCCATATCTCTAATACCCTCAATTATTGATTCACTACCCACTATACTTTAGTCACTCTCTCTCACACCCCAAGCATGACCCACGTCATCTACCTTCACAACACTCCCATTATCCCAATGGGTAACTTTCCCTCTTCCCCATTCTACTTTTCCTTTTATACCTCGTACACCCATATTTCCTTTACCCAAGAAGGTGTAATCCAAAAACCAAATTCCACTACCCCACAATAAGGTAGTCTAAACAACCATACACCCTCCTACTCATTCACCTACTATACCCCTACGTAAACCAACACGACTAACAACCAAAACCATGCCAGCACCCAAACCCATAGCTTGACCCACTCCCCCTCTTCTAAAATCCGTTCCTTAACAATCAACGACACCTACATCCAAACCCACGCTCACTTCCCATTGCGATCGACTAACAGGGTCTTATAACAAAATTTTAACCAACCTCCTTGAGAATTCTGTCATCACATTACCACCACTTATGCCTTATGACCCCCTCAAACCCAAGCCAAAAGGGTTTGATGATACTAAAATTTGTGCCTACCATCATGTGTCAGGGCATGATGTGGAAAAATTCAAGGCCTTAAAAACCGTTCTTATCCATTTGTGTCCCCTAGAAGCCAACTTTGATGATGACAACCTTCTCGATGAGGATCCTACTTCACCAACACCCATTCCCACACTTCCCACTCAACAACCACAACCTCCACCCTCACAACTCCTAGAGCCACCCCCAAGATTTGAAATTAACATGGTTCACATTAGAGAACTTTCCACACCACCACCCAAATGTCGTTGTGCCCAACTCACCTCTCAGGGTTTTTCTGCTCTGGTAGGTTTTTTCATGTCGTGTAGTTATACTAATCACCCTACACTTTCTCTATTTTCCAACTCCCCTCAGATCAACATCATTCATGTAACAACACGTGCTTAGAAGGATAAGGGTAAAGAAAAGGCAACTGAACCACCAACCAATCCTATACCCAACATACCATCTACACCCATACCTAAAATCACTATCCACGGCCCCACGTATCCCATTTATAATGGTGTCACACATCATACCATGCTCAAAAAATTACACTAGTCTCCCCTCAGAATTTCCCTATATGACCTCATCCAAACCTCAAAATCCCATCATCAAACTCTCATGGAGGTTCTTCAATCTATTGAGGTTTTACCCAATGACCATACACCCGTAGCCTCCATTATGACACCCCATCATGTAGCCTCTCTCACCAAATTACCGCCTTCATCTTCACCCCACCCTATTCACCAAGTGGCCTCCCTTAGCTTCTTAGAGGAAGAGATCACGCTACACCAAAATGATGATCTAGAACCAGCCCTCTTCATCTCTGTCCACATCGATGACATACAGGTATGCCATGTGATGATTAATGGGGGTGCTAACATTAACATCATTTCATCCCATGCATTCACTCAAATGCGCATACCTGACAGTTACATGCATAAACATCAGGTCATGTTGTGTTCATTCAATGACGCTACCACCTCTACACTAGGAACTGTCATCCTCCACATTCACTTGGGCCCCCACACTATTCCAGAATTTTTTTATGTTTTGGAAGGGGAATTCTAATATAACCTGTTGCTTGGTAGACCCTAGATTCGAGTCATGGGTTACGTTCTATCCACTTCGCATAGTTTTGTAAAGTTTGAACACGAAGGACACACCTATACCATTCCAGCTGACCCATCACCTTTTAAAACATGAAACATGCTTTACCGAACCAATGATGTGCTCATACCTATTAAGCCGACTACCTCTACAACCGTTCCTTCTTCACCTACACTTTCACTTACCAGTACAACCGCTGCTTCTACTGCACATACCTCCTCCATTCCTACCGCTGCAATAACCTCCACGACTAAGCCATCAGCTTCCCAATCCGTTAAGTCCACCTCCATATGGACCTTTGACACATCATCCATTCCAGCTACCTACATACCAACCACTGATCCTTTGGAAGGTGTTTTTCAATGCCTCACTTTGGGGGAGTACAACTTATATAGTGTTAACACATTCCTTACTCCACAAGAGTATGGAAGCCTTCACCAACACCCTCGCTACAATCACTGCATAGGAGAATGCATCCTTTATGGTCCTCCTCATCTCCATATCAATCTCACCTATGGGGGACTTGATACTACCACTTACACACCCAAACCACTGCCAAAAACTTTCCCCTTTTTTTGTTGACTTCCAATCACTTACCAATTGCCATTTCACCCACACCTTCCTACACCGATGTGCATGGAAGGGTTTTGGTTTTGGATTTTACGAGCAAGGCCTCCATACCATTATTCCATGTACCACTTGCAAACATAATGACCATAGTGGTATTGGCTTTCCTGAACCACCTACCAAACAAGCCCACATTGAACTCATTAAGGACACTAGCTCTTCTCTACCTTCTTCACCCGCTCCATCTTCATTACCACCCTCACCAATAGAGTTGATGGACCCTGAATCTATCCCTTCTAACTTTTTTTTTCATAAAAACCATTTCCTTGGGGCCTATGACTTATCAATGTGAGGGCGAGGCCCCTTCCACTCTTCCCTTCCTGTATCCTAAAATGATCGATGATGATACACCTTTAATTAACATTGTTCAATGTCAAGATGATGAATCTATACTCACCTACCTTGGTGCAGAAGACTCATATATTCATCAATCATTACCTTTTGAGACGTAAACCGTGTTGAATGAATCGACTATCGAGATCAAAATTCATACTCAGGACGACCCACACATCCTAAAGATCAGACAATATTTAGATGCTGCTGAACAAGAAGCCATCACTTATTTTCTCAGAGATCATAACCATGCTTTCACTTGGTCTTATGCAGAAATTCCTGGTATTGACCCCACCATAGTGGTCCATAATATCGTAACCGTTCCTGATGCCAAACCTATCAAATAAAAGCTGAGAAAAATGCACCCTCGCATTGCTCTCCTTGTCAAAGAAGAACTTCATCACATTCTTTCTGTGTCCTTCATCTTACCCATTGATTATCCTTGTTGGATTTCTAACATTGTCCTCATTACTAAAGAAACAGTGGGACTCCGCATTTGCATGGAATTCTGTGACCTCAACTTAGCCTGCCTGAAAGAGGACTTTCCCTTGCTTGGTATTAATCAACTGGTTGACCTCACTGTTGGTCATGAGATGATATCACTCATGGATGGCTTCTCGAGTTATAACCAAATTTTTACTGCCCCAGAAGATCAACACAAGACTACATTCATCACCCCTTGGGGGACCTTCTGCTACCGAGTCATGCCTTTTGACCTTAAAAACACTAGTGCCACATATCAGCGTGCTATGACTTATATCTTCCATGATATTATGCATCACGTATTGGAAGATTATGTGGATGATCTTTTGGCCAAATCTAAATGTTTCTCTAAGCACCTTTCCGCCCTCAAAACCATATTTGACCACCTCATTAAATATTGCATCTGCCTTCAGCCTAAGAAGTGCATCTCTACAGTTCTCCCAGGAAAGATCTTGGGATTTATTATTTCCATCCATGGTATAGAATTTGACCCTACTAAAGTCAAGGCCATCCTCAAAATGCCTCCACCTATTAAAATTCACCAACTCTGTATCCTGCAAGGTAGATTTTAGTCCATTCGCCATTTCATTTCACAATTATCTGATTGGTACCAACCATTTCATCATCTACTCAAGAAGGATGTATCCTTTAAATGGGATGATGACTGTCACAAAGCTTTTGAGGCCCTCAAACAATACCTTTTGCAACCACCTATACTCATTCCTCCTAAAGATGATCAACCTTTTTACCTATACATATCCGCTATTGACCATTCCTTGGGAGCCATGCTCACTCATCGTAATGAACAACACAGGGAGCAGGTGGTTTATTACGTAAGTTGTACTCTTTTGGACTATGAAACCCAATACACCCATCCCAAAAAAATCTTCTTAGCCTTACTTTTTGTTGCCACCAAACTTTGTCATCACCTACTCAAACACAAAACCTATGTTGTGACCAACACCGACCCCTTACACTTCATGTATGCCAAACTTTATCAAAATCAGCCTGCCGCACGATGGCTTATGATTTTAGCTGATCTTGAACTTGAATTAATTCATCAAAAGTCCATCAATGGCCAAGCTATCGTTGACCAATTGGCTGACACACCTATTTTTAGGGATCAACCCTCTAATTTTGACTTTTCAAATGAATCGATTACTACCCTTTCCCTAGACGAACCCTCTTACCAAATGAAACTCTTCTTCGATGTTTCCAAGTGTCAGCATGGGGGTGGGACTGGTATTATCCTCATTCCTCTTAAGGGTGAACCCATGCCTTTTTCTTTCAAATTATATTTTGAATGTACCAACAATATTGCCAAATACAAAGCGCTCGTACTAGGTCTCTGAGCCACCTATGCCCTAGATGTCAAATCAATCAACATCTTTGGTGATTCTCAATTGGTCGTAAACCAAGTCAATGATCTATACCAATGTCATAACAAGATACTTCAAAACTATAAACATCATGTAGACATACTTTTGACCACCTTTGATCATTACACCCTTTAAACCATCCCATGTTTAACCAACAAGTTTGTAGATACCATGGCCTGCTTAGCTTCCCAAATACCTGCTTCACCTACCAATTCTAAAATCTTTGTCACCATACAATGAATCCAATCAACTTCTTATTTACCTCACGATGTTTACTTGATTGGAACTGTTACCCCTAACCTGAGTGACTTTTGGTATAAACAATACTCTGACTACCTTTCTCTCTCCATTTTACCTCCTGATCTCACCCATAATGGACAACACACCTTACTTAAAAAGGTCTCTCGTTATGTTATTCTGGGGGGCCTCCTCTTTAAGCATGACTTTTATGGTATTATCTTACGATGCCTCACAAGTTCTGAAATTCCTTATACCATTAAGGAAGTTCATGATGGCATATGTGGAGGTCACTTCAGTGGCCTTATTGTTACTAAGCATATTCTTTACCTGGGCTATTACTGGCTGACCCTTAACCATGATTGTTGCAACTACATCAAACATTGTGTAAAATGCCAATAACATTCCAATCTTCATCATACACCTAGTCATGCCTTACAGGTCACTCGTGACCTTTGGCCCTTCTCTCAATGGGGTTTAGATCTTGTTGGAGAAATCAATCCTAATTCTTCCCAATGCCATTAATGGATCATCACTACTACCGAATACTATACAAAATGGGTGGAAGACATACCACTCATTTCCACAAAATCTGAGAAGATATGTGAGTTCATTAACCAACAACTCATTTGTCACTTTGGTGTTCCTCATCGCCTCATCATTGATAATGGAAAACAATTAAAAAACAAAACATTGTGAAAAATTTACGACGCCTTCGACATTGAGCTTAGTTTCTCATCACCTTATTACCCACAAACCAATGGCTAATTCAAATCTACTAACAAAACCCTCAAAAATATTCTCATAAAAGTGGTTAATGATACTGGGAAGGATTGGCATACGCACATTCTTTTTTCCCTATGGGCATACCACACTAGTATTCACACTTCCACTATGGCCACACCCTTTTCTATGGTCTATGGTACAGAAGAAGTCCTACCTCTCGAAGTCCAGATTCCCTCACTTCACATTTCTATCCATGACATGCTCAATGATGATGACTTTCATTAAGACCATTTAACACAACTAGAGTTATTAGACGAATGTCATATTAATGCTCTAGATCACCTTTAAGTTTACCAAAAATGTATCAAACGTGCCTACGAAAAACATGTCCATGAACGAACCTTCCAAGTCAGTGTTTTGTCCTAAAAGAAAATCAACACGTAACCAAAGAAGAAAAAAGTAAACAAGGAAAATTTTCTCCTAATTAGCTTGGACCATACATCGTGACTCATACCTATGTATCAGGTGCTTACCATTTATCATCACTCGATGGTAAACCCGAACATGAGACCCTTAACGCCTTGCATCTTTGACCATTCTATTGTTGATTTGTAGTCCTCCCTCACCTTTTAACTCTTTCCATGCTTTTCTCTTGAGCGCTATTCACTTCATACACCTCACTAAAAATTAAAAAAGAATCATGTGAGTACCCGTCACTTGTTATCTTCTCTTGAATATGTGGACCATGGCACTACACAATGCATGATTCTCATGGATAATTTTCATCTACCTTTAGATGATATCCCATGGTCATTTCACCTTGCCTTTTGAACAAGAGTCTTATTCTCCACCTTGGTCTTGTCCATGACTTCGAGACCTCACATGGGACCAAACTCCTTATGTCAAACTTCTATTAAAAAGATGATGAATCCATCAAAAGGACATCTTCCTCTCGAATTTTTTTTGTTATAAATAGAATACTCCCTAGAAGGAAAGCTACGTAAAGCTCTTAAAAAAAATGAGAGCAACTGAAGCTTCCTGCATCGATCAACTTCACGAAGACCTCAAGGAGTTAAATTTTATTCATCCCATATAGAATTCCAACATCGATCAACCTATCTCAACTATAAGTCAAAACACTCAACCTTTTTGTCATGTACTTGCCCATTGTGATCTAGGTTCTCTTGCTCAAAATGCATGCTACCTATACCATATGAAAAATTACCCACTTTTCACCCTTCAAACCATGCCCACTCTCATTTCCTACTACCTCAAGGGACTTCTTGGAAATTAGACATTTGGTGATCATGTGACTACTTTTCACCATAGAATATTCCATCATGCAATGTCTTTAGGGTCTTACATTCATCACCTCCGCCAAGGTATGATCTACTCGGTATGATCCTACCCAATCAGGTGGCTTTATTACCCCCTCTTATCTTTTAACCATCTTTGTATACATTTTGATTACCTTATACAGGACTTGGTCCTCCATGCTTACTTTTGGGATAACTTCTTATTTTGCCACAATCACCCTTACCTACATCATTTTACCTGTAATCTACCCACACCTAACAAACCTAAACCCACAACATACCCAAAAACTTTCCAACTCATTTTCATACCTCCTCATATTCTTCTTTAGCTTATGGGAGAACTACATCAGCCTGAGGCCCCTTTTCACCGGGACTATGTAGGCAGCACTCCGAGGGCATGGGGCCCTTGGAGGTTAGCTCAGCCATCCTCTACCCTAAATAATTCATCTTCCATATGCCTCACATTACATCACACCTAACTTTGTTTCCCTTTTATACCCAAAATTGGAAATTAAACCACATACATAACAAGTCGTTTCATATTTTAAACATTATCACAATATACATTTTTTACGCCTACCATTTCTCTATCATCACTATGCATATATTATACCACATCTCACATATGATCCATATTATCATTCATTACATAAAATAATGAATCACCACTTCACCTAATTTTGACTCAACCATGCCTAAACAAACCTAACTCAACCATGCCTAACAAACCTGACTCGATCCATACCTATAACCTGACTCAATCCATGCCTATAACCTGACTCAATCCATGCCTCTCACTTGAATCAACCATGCCTAAAAAACCTGAATCAACCATGCCTAAAAAACCTGACTTGATCCATTACTATAACCTAACTCAATCCATGCCTATCACTTGACTCAACCATACCTAAACCGACCTAACTCGATCCATGCCTAAATCAACCTGAATTGATTCATGCATATACCAACCTGAATCCATCATGCCTAACTCACCTAATTTCCATCCATATCAACACAAAAAATTCATATCTCATAAACACGTCAACAAATCAAATCATAGGATGTATCTCATCATATAAATCAATGTGTATCTCAAATATACGTGGCTATCTCATCATGTCCATCATCTCAAAATCATCGGCATGCAGACCGTTATACAATACAAAATTTCATCAGCACACATGCCAGTCTCATATATAAAATAAAATAATGAATTAATACAAAATCTCTTCGACACGTAGGCTGGTATATGCTCAAAATATGAAAAATCACTCATACATCCTCACTGTCTTTGGCACGTAGGCCGGTATATAATCACACAATCACTATCATACATAAAAAAATTAGGTGACCGCATATCAGGTATCTTAGAGGATGTCCTCCATCTCTGTATCACCTGTACCCTCAGCCTCTTGGGTCCCTGCTGACACCTCAACTGGAGCTGGTCTTCGTGCACTGGTAGCCTATGCCTGATTGGGCCTTGGAGCTCACTAACCCCCTGTGCTCTCCACACAGTGAGTGTGGGATCTCATCCTCTCACTGGGTGCTTGCTGTGCACTATACTTGGCATAGGATATGAAGTCTATCTTGGCCGCCATCAACTGGTCTTGATAGTACTTAGCCTCACCTAGGGTATCCTCTAGCCTGGATATAAGCATGGTCTGTGGTGGTCCAATAGGTCTCAGCCCCTGTACCTACCCTGCGGGACCCTACCCAGCTCCTGCCTATGAACTGGGATCCATTCTCGATGCTTATGATGGTGGTGTCTGTGGTGGTGTCCCTTTCCCTTGTGCTTATATCTGGGCATGTAAGACCCCAATCTGTGCCTGGGATGTGGCCAACTGGCCCTATAAACCTACCACCTGAGCCTATAAGGCTGCCACCTGACCATCCCCCTCCTCTCCATCTCCATCTCCTCCACAAGCCATTTGGGCATATAAACTGGCCACCTGTACACGTAGCTCTGCTACCTCCACCTCTAATCCATCCAGCTATGTCTGTAGTATACTCAACTAGGTAATGAGAGTAGCCACCTACCCCTGTAGGGCATCTCTCTACATCGTAATGGTAGCTAGATCCGACTGCCTCGGTCTGGGTGGTTTGGCTCATAACTGAGCTTCCCACCACTACCTGTACCTAACTGTACACCCGACATCATCTATCTGCTAGTCCACTACCTGCTTCTCCTTCCCTATGGGCACTGTATGCTGTGGTAGAGGTAAGGGCCTCTCCATGTCGTCTCTCTGGTATTGTGGGAAGGGCGGAGGTATGTCCTGTACTATCCCAGACTGCCGCCAGACTTTGTCTACTGGGATCAACTTGTCCTCCCTCGCATGGTGACCCTATATCCATCTCTCTAGTTGGAGCTCAGCTAGCTCCTTATGCATATGCCGAGATGAGGGGAATCCCACATATGGCCTCCATATAATGTCCACTCCAGATAACCCCTCCATTAACTGCCAGAAATTAGCCACATCATGTGTGGGCCTCTCAGATCTCCACTCTCCTATCACCAACACCCATCTCCTGTACCCCACCTACACAAATCTCACTGGGAATGAATCTACTCTAGGCATCCCTATAGGCCGCACACAAACTATGTGCTCGTAGGACCAGTAGTGTAGTAAAAATGTACAACACAGGATGAACCTGCGCAACCACCCATATGCCCACAACTCCTTGTACATCTGCACCAAGAATCCTAGTGCCCAGGAAAAGTAGGTCTCATCCACCATCATGTCGTGGAGTACCCCCATCAGTGATCAAGGAAAGCATCCACCCTCTGCATCTGGTAGTGCATAACAACACACTGCCTCCATCAACATAACCACTAACATCGTCTCCTCCAGACGAGCTAGGTACATCTCTCCATAGCTCAAGCTGGCACTATGGAATATTAGAGCGGACATCCCCTCTCTAAAAATAGTCCCAATCAGATCCTCAGAGGCCTCAGAGGAGATAGAATAAACCTGTGTACCAAATATGGGTAATCGAAGAATCTGGAACACGTCCTCTAAGGTCATAGTAATCTCACTCGTTGGCAGGTGGAATGTTTTGGTTGCAGAGTCCCATCTATCAATGAGTGTGACCATAAAACTAGGCTACCTGACTACATGTCTATAATGACAAACTCCACTCAACCCAACTAACTCCACATGTTGCAGCTCCATCAGGGTCGCTGCGCTACGCACTGTCACTAGTAGAGGTGGAACCCTGTCCCACATATGTAGCTACACTCTCCCCTGCATCCAATAAAAACACAACATTAATTTACATGTATCATCCATATTCAACCATTATCATTTGCCTATACCTAGTTTTTCCCCTACCCATGTCAACTACTTAGCCCACATCAATTTTGAACCTTTGTGCCCACTAATCTGACTAGTACCGGTTCATCCTAACCGACCTCGGTCACCCTTTAACTAGCATCGGTCACCTGTTTGATGACTGATACTAGTTCACCCTTACCGACCCCGGTCACCCCTTAACAAGCATCGGTCACCTATTTGGTGACCAATACCAGTTCCACCTAACCAACGCCGGCCAACCTTGATCGATGCCGGTCACTGTTGTGGAAAATCTCATGATTTCCCAAAACCCCTCTCTAAAAAAACTCGTCCCTACCCCTTTTAGCCCCCCTACAATGACCTAAACTACCCTTGGACCTCCACCCATCTCCCTTATCCCATCTATTACCCTCCCCATTCCTCCTTTTACCCAATATTCCCCCCATTACCAAATTTAATTTGTGCCCACCCACCAAAACAAAAACCAAACAAACCTAAACAAACACTAAAATAATCCTCTAATCTATCAAATCAACAACATAGAGTAGGGTGCTTACCTCATCACATTACTATTGTCTCTGTGGCATGTCTAGCCACTGTACCTTTAGCCCGCCCAATCCCTCTCCAGCCTCTGCCATCACCGAATAGCTACCCGCAACCTCTCACCAATTGAATCCCTTGCAATGATCCTATGGACCCATTGCTCACCAACTAATCACTCTTCGATCACACTACCAACTCACTGTTCCATTTTGTCCAGACACTTTTCTCTCTTTTCTCTTTTTTTTTGTCATTTTCTCACTTTGCAAAATAACAGATGAATAGAAAAAAATGTGGATTTTTTGTTTTTATAACACACCCGACCTAACCAATGTCGGTTACCCTTGACTGACATCAGTCGCGTGCCCTACTTAACCATCATCAGTTTACCTCTACCGACATCGGTTATCCTTGACCGACATCGATCACCCTTAACTGTAAATTGCCCTAAATTTTATCCTTTTACCCTACCCCTACCTCCTTTTTTGCCTCACCTAACCTTCACCCTGATCATTTACCTCACCTTCCTGACCTCATCATTTGCTACCCTCCTTTTTCCTCCTTTGGGGAATCATTATTTACCCCTACCTTGGCCTTACCCATGCTGTGACCTAGATATTTGGACCTAGACCATCGCTAGTGACCTTTGACCACATGTGTTTGCTATAACTTGTGACACTGTTACCTGTGTTTTGTCCTAATGACCTTACCTAGCCTATTTTTAACATTCCCATTTTAAGACTTTAGAAACAAGGGATTTTTGTTTTTAATAAATAATGTTCTCTATTTTAAATTCATAATTTAGAACACACATTCTTTATCAACCATTCATATAACAAATAACCATATGTAGCTGTAATGACTCGGTGGGCTACCGATCTATTCATTTCATGACTCGGTATACTACCGATCTATTCATGTTTAACATTAAGTATTGAATACTTTTTCGTATAGTATGTATACTTAGTTCTCTCTCCCTGTTCAGGGTATTGAGTGATCTATCTAAGGAACCTATCTGAATATTTGTTACCAATATTCATCTGCATCATGAACCTTAGACTAGGTGACATAGGACAACACAACCAATAGCTTGTGATACTTTGGCCAAAGATTTCTAACATATTGTTTGTATTACTATTCCTTGACGACATACTCATCAATCTGGAATATGTCCTTCACCCCACTCTATTGTTATCTAGAATGTCCTTTATTGACTTCTGTCAATCCACTTGCCCAAGATTTAACCCTAGTTTGAGTTAACAACATATGTTATGATATGGGGAGGCTAACTAAGACTAAGGGTAAGTTGGCATACTGGGTCAACCTAAGTTAACCTCATGTGCCAAGGTATCCTGAGTTTTAGAGGGCTACCCCATAACTTAAACATGTTACTAACCAAACTTAGAGAGAAACTAAGATCAATTCCAAGGTGTTTAGATCTAGATGATCGATGCAGAAGGGTGTTACCACATGTCGAATGCATCGCTATATCCTCAAGAAGATCCTAATCTTCTCGAAGGTACAACCCCACAGTTGGCATGTTCCAGCATCCTACAGAACAACCTCATCGAGATGTACATACCTCAAGGAGTTTATTATAAATTTAATTAATTTGGATTAATAAAAACAAATTTCAACAACCTTGCTTAACCCTAATCCAACACTCCTTAATTTCTTCTCTACAACATATTTAATTGGTTGTTAAAGAAATTTCATAGCTTAATATTTCCTTTAATGTTATTTACTGGACTTAACAAGCCATCAACCATAACAGGATATAAACATCATAAGTTCCATTTATTGTGACTTAACCATTCAAGGAAGTGTAATAACCATCTAGGTTATAACTAAGTAGACTTTATTAAACGAAGTCTAATAATTAGGAATCACGTCTTCCATTTTATTTGCATTCTCAAGATAGAGGAAGAATCTTCCTTTACATGATTAAGTGCTAGGGCCTAGCACCCCTATAAATCATTTACAAATTCAATAGTTATTAATGAATATTTATTCCATATCATATTACTATATTAAATTGTTTAGTTATGATATCAAATTCTACAACTTAAGAAGCTATATCCTATTTAGGGAAATCAGTCCAATTCCTACTGTCAAACTTATCTAAGAATACCCCATTAAGCATATACATAATATGGAGTATAACAACAAGATAATATTCCATCTATGTAATGAGAGTACAAGATAATATACACACCCAAAGGAATAAATTCTCAACATTTAATTCATCTCTAAAACTTATACATTAAGTATGTTATAAGACAATTGCCTTCATTACAAAAGAATACTACTTTTCTTTTTCAATACAATCTCAAGAACAATTTAGAGTTCTTCACAAAATCAGACTTAAATCAGCCAATGCATCACATAAGTTTTTGCCTTCCTTATCACTTACGAAGTCCATCTGTAAAAATTACTGGCACGGGTCAGTTTAATGAACTGAGCATGCTAAGCACTAAGCCTTAAAAATAAATGCATTCCAATAATTGTTCCATTAAAACAACTCTGCTTTAATGAGACAATTATTACATCATACAATCAAAATATCAAAAGCAATGGAAAAAAGTACATTTTAAACAATTGATTTCACTTCCAAGAAAAGGACAAAATATAATCCACCATGTCAACCTTACAAAATAGAGTCTAATTGATCCTATCAATTATCCTTAGGCAAACAACATATCATAACATCTCATTGTTCCCAATATTTCATAAAATAAAACAACATTTATCTTTGCTTCAAGCTAAAGGAAGAGTCTTAAGCATGGTTCTTATTAGGATGAATCATCTAACTCCTAAATAAAAGAAGAAGAAGAGTCATTACAACTATGCCCAAACACAACACATCCGAGAAATAGAACAGATTCAAAACTTAATTTAACTATTTATTTTAAAGGACAAATACCTTATTTTTTAACATTTAAGATATTCATCAGAACAAAATTTCATTTTAATCCAAGAAGGAATAGAGAATCTATCGGTCTACCTGCAAGTTTAAATCTACTTCCATATAGAAGTTAAATTTTAAAGATCTTAAACAACATTCAAAAATAAAGGTAGACTCATATAGGAGTTAATCTCTACTCGAGTTCATCCAAGGTGAATTCTTAAAAAGATAGAGTGCAAGAGATAAATTTACACATCTCAAACCAAACAAGTAAAGTCTTGTCAAACAATAGTTTTCCAAACAAGCTGGCATTTCCAGCTCAATAAAACCAAATAATATAATCTCTTCCAACATCATTTCTACAAATGATTGGATAAAGGAAGACCAAACAACTCATAAATAAATATCCATATAAAAATATGATCAAAACAGAAGAGTTCAACCAATGATTTATCTAGTAATAAGAAAGCACACTACCATATTTCTTACACTTCTTTTCTTTTAATGAACACGAGTTTCAATTCCAAACCCAGAATTAAATACAAATAACAGTCCTAAAAACACAATCTGTTCTAAATGAATCACATTCCTTTCTTTTATAAAGACACAAGGTGTATTTACTATATCCAATAAGAGATAGAAAAATAACTGATCCATAAGTTAAACATGATCAGAAGTACCAACAAACTCAGACTGAAATCCCATTATCCTTAGAAAATGTTTCTAGTTAAATCCCAAGGATATTTAAATGAATCAATTTAATCTACCCTCCCAGATTTCCTTGAGTAAGTAGTTCGATTAGAAAAGTTCTGAGTTTTAAAATCTTTAAGAAGTTAAGAAAATCCAATTCAAATACCAAAACCAAATCGAACATGTCGATAATACTACCAGCTCAGAGTTTGAAAGTACAAAATTTGAGCACAATGACGAACACAAGCTTATCACAAAGGTAAATGACTACCCAAATAAATATTCATAGTTTAGGGAAACAACAAATTCCCATCCAAGTTTAAATCATTAACAAAGGAAACTCAACATACCAAAATAGAACTGACACATCGTTCCTGCTACTATTTCCAAACACTAAGTACCAAATTTCATGTACAATGTCAAATTACAACAACTCAACATGAGCTCAGATATGCTCAGTATCTTAGTATGAGGTAGAATAATATAAAAATATCCATTAACAATTCATATTAAAAACCAGGAGTCCTATTCCTATCTCAAATGAAACACGAGTTTCCGACGAGAGTTCAGAATCAAATAAATAACAATATAAGAGTGTGATGAAATCATGAACTTCAATTAACAATCCAAAATAACACAAGAGTAAAGCACGAGTATAGAGACACATATGGATTCAACAACAGTCCTAAGTTACCCAAGGTTTCAACCCTGGTTTAGAACAACTAGAGGCTCCAACACAAATTCATATCAAAATGTGAAGCCAAATATTATCCCAAACAGAACTCAAGTTTCCCACCAAATTTTGAGCCCCCAAAACGAGTAATAAGATACAAGTACCATGTACATTATGAATAGACATTAATAGTCCATGTTTTCATAAGGAAATAAAACTCAAGCACCAAGTTACATACGAACTTTAGCAATAGTCCAGGATTATCCAAGATTCTGAACACCGGTTCAGAATAACAAGAACCTCCATCATCAGTTCTCAACAAACACAAAACCATAACCAAGTTCCAAACTAGATACGAGCTTGAATACAAGCTCTACTAAAACACAAGCTCAACACAAGCTCACGATAAAACAAAACACAAACTCCAACAAGATTAGAAAGAACCCATAGTTCTCAAAACTTTGAACCATATATAAATAACAACAAAGATTATCTAAACAAAATAATTCCTTTACTCGTTCTAGAATGAAAAATCTGAGTTATAGAAATATATTTTTGCATGCATTCTCTTTTTTAAGAACTACACATGGTAAGTTTCCAAACAGATCATCATTTACCAGGGATTCATAACTAGGATCACAAGATTTAAAAAATCCAGTAAGTAAATAACTAGATAAGATAAGCAATCTAAGAATCTCAAAAGAGAAGACTTGTTTTAATGAAACATTTATAAGAAAGTAAAAGATCTTAAAGATTAGAGCCTATCATGCATGATAGCACTTCTTCCAAGTCAAAGATAACCTCCAGAAGAGATCACAACTTCTCCTCTTCTCCACGAAAGATCAAACAACCACCTTATTTTTCCACACTGCCTCCTATATATTCCACGAACCGAAAATAGGTCTAAAACCTCAAGAATAGCCATTAAGTGCAATTCAATCTACTGGTTTGAAAAACCAGAGAGCATGTAGAGTGAAAATCACGAAGTATGCAAAGTGAAACAACCCCATACAATCCCATTTTCATGCTTTCCAAAGTAGTTCGAGCACAAAAAATGAAAAGAATAAATTCCATTAATTCCTATTTTCCCACCTATCCTTCCTTGCCACCTCTTTCCAACTTTGGCAAATGCCAAATCAAAATTAACATACAACTCCATTTTTAGTGAAGTTTCCACATAAGCCTCTGCCAAGTCAACTAGCCTCGACCACAATTAGCGGTACACGAGCTTTTAAAAACCTTATCAACAACTTAAATGCCTTTGAACTGTCACCTATAATACATGCGACCACCAATTCCCCTTCATGCCCATTAGTTTAGGGTAGACATAATTGCTTAGGTTAGATCTTAGGTTAGCTTAGGATAGGTAACCTTGGGACATAACCCAATCAATAAATAACCACCTTAGGTAGCTCCCACATAGGTTAGATTAATTCCAACAAAATAGTTTTTAGGAATTAGGTTAGATCATCACACAACCATATAACATTAGGTTTTAGGATAATTCAAATAACCTAGTAACCTCTCCATAATAATTTAGTAAAAATCTTAGGTTAGGATAAAATTCAATTAATTAACATATCTAGGTAGTAAATATGTATATTCTTACCTAGCTTAGGATTCCGTAGGACAGTCCCTTTAGTTTTAGGAACCAGAATGTTTCCTATGCCGTGAAAAATCTATAGTTTGTTTACGTCAGCATTGTCCTGCCATGATCGAACTAAAAATATCCAAACACAACATACGACTGGATAGAAACACATTCACACAACAATCAAAGAAATTGCAACCAACAAAGTTTAGTCATATGTCTTTTAATTCATGAAATGTCAATTTACCATTCGTTCAACAAAGTAGATTTTAAAAAATTCCTTGGATCACTGAAATTGATCCAAGGATGAGTCAAATTAATGGATAAGTTTACAACTCTTAAACTAGATTGCAAATTACCTACAAGAAGTGAAAAATGAATTCAAAGGAAACCATTCCAATTCAGTCAAAGGATCATAAGAACAGAAGATGATTTATTCATATCAAGCATGATCTCCAAAAATCAAAAGAACATATATTTATAAGGAAAATCACATGTCAACACTTGAAATGTAAAAGAGGAAAATAACAACTGTCAAGGGTGTTACACTATTACCATGACAATTTATCCTGACCCTAACTTTGGTTTACTAGAACATACCTAAATGTTCCTATGCCTCACCTACATTTTGTTTCCTAACCATATCCTATACCTTGGATACCCTATCACTTCAACCTTGTTTGGTTAAACATATCAACCTTAGATGATGTAGAGTTTTCCTGCTCTTCAACTTGGTAGCGTGCTACAATTTATACGTGTGTGTGTGTTTGAATGTTGCTACCTTTGACCCAGACCCATTACCTAGATTACCTGAGTAGACATGGCTCCTTTTTCCCCCTGTTACCCACCTTCCTTTTCATCACATTTACCTTTTGTCAAACCACCCACCAATTCTGCCTTCTGCCTCATCAGTTCCTGGTTTGAGGGGGATCACCTTCACCCACACATGGGGTAACCACATCTTATTTTTGTTAGCGTTGCTTACCAATACAAGCTATGCAATAAAAAGGGGCAAAATGTCAAGACTAAAATTAGGTCACACTCCCCTTTGGTCCCTCGACAAACAAGCACCCTTCATCACATTCACCTAGCCATGACCCTCTTCAGCCCACTAACTTTAATTTAATTAATTAAATTAATTTAATTCATTATCCTCAATATATTTATTATTTAAATATCTTAATTTAAATAATATCCACACATACACTTCACCTAGGCACATCACTAAGCCAACTCACCCTAAAACCTATTCTTAGTAAGTTTCCATAACTAACTAAGACTTACCTAAACCCTAAAAATTAATGCCTACATTATCTCTAACCACATTCCCACATGCTTACAAGAAGCTCTCAGTCTAATCCATGGGTTAACGACATGACATCTGAGGAAATCAAGAGGATATCCCTAGTTTAGTAAACCTAGGAAATCCCACGTTGACTGACGCTGGTTACCCCTAATCGTCGCCAGTTAAGCCAGAACCACTATCAGTTCCCCTTTTAACCCCAAAACAACCTTATTCTCAAGGTTAGCAAAAGGTTAGAAAATATTGGAAAATTTGGCAAACATTAGCACATTCCAGAGAGATATCGCATCTTTTGAGAGTGAATTCCAATGAAAACACACATGCAAGGAAGGAGATCAAGCATCTTTTCCTGCACAGCCATCCCAGCAATGATATGATCTAACCAATCAAAGAGGAATGTACATGCAGCCCATGTAAAAGCTTTTCTTCAGTTGGTGATCACCTGCAGCCTTTAAACCTATCATCAACACCTCTATCCCTCATTCATAGGCATCCAGGACTAGAATCCAAGTAAGTGAATGTTATACTTCTCTGGTTCATTCCATTTCATCATTATATTATCATCTTTTGTTTACCTAGCCACCCATTGACCTCTTCCAACACTCACCCCTCTATATACTCATTAAAACCTCACCAAATCCTACCCAAATCACCCAATACCTCATCTAGACCAACCAAATTCCTTTGTGTAATCACAAAGGAGACCTAAATCTCGTTCTGTGGCATTCCCAGTTTTCCACAGTAACCAACACTGGTTACACCCAACCACCGTCGGTCATCCTTAACCAACATCGGTCACTGTATTTGCCCATATAACCTAGAACAGTGACCTATCCACCTAATTCCCTCTCACCCTCATTCACCTATGATCTACCTGAGACCTCTGTCAGACCTGTAGAGACCTAGAACTAGTTACTTGACGTTCAGATCCTATTCTAACCTATCCTATTAGATTAGATCTATTTCTTATTGTGTTTTAAGTGAGATACCTAAATCATTTCAAATTATAATAGGATTTACCTTATTTACCGCATTAAATTATTTAAAATAGTGGACTGACAACCATCTAGGAAGTATCACACTTCCCAGATCTAACATATGCTAGGCAGTTCACTGCATATATTGTTTAACTTTTTCTGGTGGTCTTGCTTTGCATTACAGGTAGTTCCTCCTAGCCAAAAGGAAGCTCTCAATATTAGCTATGGATTCAGAAGTCATACGTGCACAGCAACCCATCAACCAACATTAGAAGAGGTATTCCTCCTACGCCCGTTACCCTATTTGTTTTGTCAATACTTCAAAGAAATGATCTAGAATCAGGGGAAACAAAGAGATGTAATTATTTTAGTAGAGTTAATTTAGAATCACATGAAAGATGAGTTGGTGAGTGCATTTAATTTATTTATTTTAATAGGATATATATATATATATATATATATATATATATATATATATATATATATTTGTCAATTTTTTTATTTTTTTATTTTTTCATTAATTTTGTAAAAATTTTGTAAACAAATCGAATGTTTTGGTTTTTGACCCGGATTAAAATTGTACGGAACTATACAATTTCAACATGAAACAATATGATTATGACCCAAACCATATGATTTTGAACAATGTTAGAATATTGGTAATTAACATGATTTAGAGCATGTCTCAATGATTTAATGAGGAATATTTGGCATGAAAAGGTACTGATACATGTTTTTGGGTTGGCTTTTGTTTACAAAGAGATATGCATGCGAGAATTTTTTTTGGTGGGCAACACATGGACACTATATTTTTTCTAGGTATGGATGATGCTGATTAGGACATACTTGACACAATGAGGCTTCATCATATAGCACAATTGAGGAGTGTGCCCCAAATATGTACCTAATTATAGATTTATGTGAGTGGTCTAATGCTGACACATGCAAATTTATAACTCCCAAGAGAGGAGATGATGGTCACCTTATAGGATGTGTAACAAATTTTGATATTTCCATTGGTTGGAGAGAGAGTATAGGTTTTTCCCATAAATACAATGTTTTATATAAGAGTTATGTGAAGATTCTTTGTAGGATGGGGTGGGCCAAGAAATCCCTCTATTAGACTGAGCACTATTATGAAATATCATGTTCCATGGTTGCATAAATATGTTACAGTGTTACTATATTCATGTGTATCAGTTAATGGTGATGGGGTATTTATATCATATAGGATGTGGCCACTTTTTCAGATATTGAGGATCACGGGACCTAGTACACATAGGATCGATGTATGTTAGCACACTTGTATAAATTACATTTCAAAAGCCATAGTGATGGTGTGGCAGAGATTATATTATTACATATTTGGGCTTACGAGCATATTGCTTACATGCATCCCATAAGTGGTCCATAGATTTATTGGGCACATCTAGAAATAATGGTGACACGATGGGTTGTACCCAAGAGGTGAGGTTTTGATAATATGACTTATAGATTGATCTTGGATAGATTGACATCAATGGATATTATTTAGAGACCATATAGAGACTACCTAAGGGGGTTAGAGGATGTTGTGGAGCTCTAGTGTATCCGATGGACTATGTGATTAGAGTATTGATTCCCTATATATGGGGAATTATATTAGTACGAGAGAGTGACCTGATAGTTTGGGATCATGTAGGAGGTGCCCCCACCACCATACCCATAGACATAATTCACACATAAAACCCATAGAGATAGGGGTAATCTTGAGCCCATAACGGATGACCTACTACCACCCCCAGTAAGGGAGGTGGATCTAGAGATATTGGTGAGTGACATGGATGATGTGGGCTGTACTAGAGCCTATATAACATGGTGGGTTAAATATTGACGATTTCTCTTATTTCCAATATTAGTGGGAGGACAAGATGGAGATGCACTAGCTAATGGTGCAAATGGAATTCATGGTCATCCAGTTGTAGGTGGAGGAGAGGGAGATTCCACCAATGGGGATGTTGTTACATTAGCAATGGCTTAACATAAGTAAAAATTGAGATTTATTTATCTAATGATGAAATATTATTGATTTTTTGGAGACTGATCGTGTCTAATGCGTGTATTGTGATGATTGCAGATGATTCTTATATGACCACCATTATGGATACCTCGGCTTGTACTTTACTTTAGAATGTTCTGGGGGACCTTGCCACATGTGGACTTATGGAGAGAATAGATGAAATTACAGGTGAGCACACCTATTTATTTGACATAACAACATTTTTGGAAGTTACTTGTTTGATATTACAATGCCAGAGAGATAAGAGTCATACTAAGTTAGAAAGGAATCCTGTAGGCCAACCTAGTGGTGAGTTATAGAGAGTCTATTGGTGATACTAGTAGAGATTGTTGCACTATTGGTCTAGGTCATGATTTATAGGATCCTTTAACTCATGAGATACAGTAGATGTAGAGATTGATAATGATGAGAATTAACATTATGCATACAAAGAGCTATAGTATCTACCCCTTTTTTGTATGACATTTTGATCTTAGATACATAACACACACATACACAAATAATGAGATTTTGGATCTCATTACATTGTGTATCATTTTTTTTATGTTGATTGTGATGAATAAATATGTGAAGGTGTTGTTTCCATGTTGATATGTAATATAATGTAGTCTGCCTTGATTGATTTATAAAATGTGATGTGTTGTGATGATGTATGAATGTTAAGTGTTGATTTTTTTTCAATGTAATATGACCTATAGATAAAATGAACCCATGTGATGATGGTATGTTGAGAATTTTAGATGAATAATTTGAATATGTGATATTATGAGGTACTTGTGACATTATCCTAGTTGTTCATGTACATATGAAGTGAGGAAACCTATTCAGAATAATGGAGGGGTAATCCTCAGATACACCCATAAGAGACTAGGTGCAAAGATAAAAAGTTTAAAAAGGGATTAGCTATATTTCTTTATATAATGAATAAGTGCTTAACATGGATGAGGTATAGAGGGTACAAAAGATACATGAGAGAGACTATACTCGTAGATTCAACTTGACGGGATGAATAATGTATATTACCAAAGGGTCTTCGAAAGTCATGTGTGTAACTTTTGGGACAAACCCTTACCATTTTCTATCCCATTTGTAGACATTCCTTGATTAATCCTATGTAGGAATAATGCCAGGTCGAGAAATATTTCCAATTGGAGAAATATGCTCATCAAGTGTAACACTACCTGCAATTCTATGTCGTGGAGGAGCTGAAGTAGATCTATATGTACGTCATGTCTCATAAGTGATGAAAAATGTGTCCTATAATAACTTAAACTTATGCTCTAACACATAGAAATCATTATTATTATGTCCATTAATACGATGGAAATGGAAAAACAGATGAACCTACTCATGTTTAAGCCTATGAGAAGGTAATTTAAAAAATATTCAAATTGTAAAACCCTAGATATTTCAGAGTCACATGTAATAGATAAAACACTAAAGTATAGAGCTAACCCAAACATTAATCTAAATGAATTTGAAACCCTAAAAACCAATAGAGAGAATATAATACTTATCTGATTTCATAATTAATCCTAAAGTGTGATGGATTGGAAAACCGATGAAAAAGAGGAGGAAACTATCGCAACTATGCTCATAAAATCATGCAAATATCAGATATGCCTGGACTGTGGAACCTGGATTATGTCAAGGGTGCATGGGTACTGGAGACTACTTCTGGGTACTGGAGACTGCTTCTGGGAACCCTTGACCTCACAAAACCTTAGAAAATGATTTTTCTTGTATCACACCAATGTCACTAACCTTTGCTATTTGTTGCGTGTATGTTACACTATGCCCGTAGAGTTCTCTTTTAACCTGCAAAAAAAATGATATCATGTAAAACCCTAAAACACATCAAATCCTAAAAAATAAAGATACAAATTAGAAGTTGGGCTGATTCCGATAGTCACCCAACAAAGTGAGCTTATAATCGAGGGTTGCACTACATTTCAAATTCCATGTAGTTCTCATGTTTGTGTGTAAGAATCATTCCCTAGGTGGCTCTTGTGTAGGATAAACTTGAATAATGAGCAATAGCTAGATGTAACAATGTAAGTATATGTGTAGATGTCAAAATGAACTTCCCCTCCTATGTGTATATGTAGAAAATGCAATCCCTTATCCCTTTAATGAAGCTAAACAGATGCTTTGATGACCTGAAATGACTTTGGATGCAACCTTAGGTGATAGTGATAGATATTTAGAACTGGTCCTTTATTCTAGTCACATAACTTTATATTTATACAATTCCCTTGGTTTAATTTTGGAATTGAAAATTGAAAGGCCGACCCATTAGAAAACAAGATGCCTAAAAGATAAAATATGCCAAAAAGGAGCAATTAAAGAGAGGTTGGGGGTGCCTAGAAGGATGGGGGCGCCTCGGTCCTGATGTCCAGAGTCATAAAAGATATAGTAGTAAACAATCTACTAGGATGTAGGGTGTAAGAGGCCAGTAAGAAGACATGAAACATAGACAAAAGGCCAAATATAGTAGTCAATTACTAGTTTTCTCACTCAGGAATCAAATGAATAGTAATATGTGACTAAGACCTAGAAGTGTACCCAAAGTACATGATTTAGTGCTTATATTTCCCCCCACTTAATGTTTTTGAGTGAATACTTGATAACCATGTATATTGATGGTGAAAGCGTGCCGAAGAGATAAGAAAAAGCTTGGAGTGATAAAATAAAGCGTGAAAGCTAAGCTAGGAAAGAGTAAGTGACCATAGGGTTGAAAAGTGTAATGTGTGTACCACATTGTACCTTTTTTTGTTGTCTAGCTTGTGTTGTGTTTGAGACTTCTACTTCTTATAAGGACATAACTACAAAAAAGAAGAGTATTCAAAGTCATGTATATGAAAAATTTGATCAAATATGTAAGAATGTAAAAAGGAACATGTGCACCTAATCCGCAATGAGTGAAAGGATATAAAATATTCTAAAATGTTGTAGAATAACGAGTTTTTTGGGATATATCATGCCAAGAACAAGTTTTTTGGGAGATATCACACCAAGTTCAAGTTTTTTGGGTAATCTCACACCACGATAGAAGAAGTGTTGGGGAGAAAGGTGTAGTGTTATTCTCAAACCTTGACTACTTCCCAAAATTTATAAATGACTGTAGATGGTGTGATATTGCTTTATTCTAGTTCAATAAAGTTTGATCTAATTCAATCTATGTAAAAAGAGAAGAAAAAAAAGATATAATGCATTTTGATTGCTAGAGGACTACGCCCATACTATGAAAATTTCTCTAAAAACTGCGCTGATATGAGAAAATGATTGTAACTAACCCATGGTCATAGGTACCTAGGAAGGGTCAGGAGCACAAAAGAACTTATGTTTATATCTAGGCGCTGGTGTATATGTTTTGTTGTGGACCTAAGTCAGATTCTAAACCCTTTCTGTAACTAGATACCGCTATGGTCCTGTAATGTGTAGGTTTGAACTATGACTATGTACTTATAAATGGGGTGACTGATTCACCCAATGTATGCCCCCTTGTTTAGGGTGCATGTGACGTAGCTATGAGGATGTAGCCTAAAGGATATGATCACATGATGATCGAAAATTGATGTCCTATAGGGGGGAGGGAATGTGCATGGTGGAAACCAAGGAACATGCAAACAATATGGTTGGAAACATTTGTTAGTGCAATCGAGAAAAAGACATAAATAGAAGACAATGTGTAATCTAGAAAACAAGAAGATAATGTGTAATATAGAAAACAAGAAGACAATGTAGACCACAAAAGTGGGTTTCAAATATGGGACATCACTCATAATGTCATAGGAAAATAAGGGCCGAAGTGGCCAAAAGCATACAATGTACACACAAGACAAAGGAAAAATCCTATAAACAATGGCAAACAAAAGAAAACAATGAAAAACAATAGTAAGCAAAGTAACAGATAACCATGGTGGCAAATAGATCCTATAAAACAAATGCTACACATGAAGCACCTGTTAACCTGTTAGATAGATAAAAATTATGTCAAGACGTGTATATATTGATAGAGTAGTGTGCTAGTAAGAATACAAAGTAGTATAACATGAAACAATAACACTTATAGTGTGTATGAAAGTATATGCCCCCAGGAGCCACTATGGGACTGGTAAGAGGTACAATGTCAAGCATTTGTGTTGTGTGTAAATATATATGTATGAAGTCTACATACACAAATAGAGAAAAAGTGAACACATATGTGTATATAGAAAAGATAATGACATACTAATTATCTGTCCAGTATGTGAAACAACATGTATATGTAAGCATAAGTAAGTAAGAGTAAATACAACCAAGATATATGCAATATGTTGTGAATGAGTAAGATGGAATGATATGAAAAGTGTGCATGATAGGAACAATGTGACCCCTGAGCATATGTAGATGAATATATATGAGATGAGGTTAATTTATTAAAGTCCCCTCAACAATCAAGAATGAACCATAGAACAAGAGTGCATCATCGGGAAATGGTTTGAATTATTCAATATAGTGATAGATCCATGAATCATAGAGTGTGAAGTGTGAATGAGTGTGGTGAGGTTAATTTTAGATATAGACTCTCAACAGTCGAGTATGAATTGTGGAACTAGAGTAAGTCATTAGGTAGTGTGTTGTGCGAGAGTGTGATGCTTAGAAATATGTTTCGTAAATGCGAAGAGTGTGAAATGTGTTATGCATATGATGTGAGGTTCACGAATGTAGTATTCCATCAATAATCAAGTGTGAACCTTAGCACAAGAGTGCATCATAGGGTAATGTGATGTGTGTGTAATGTGATGCTTAGAAAGATGTGTCGTAAATGTGTAGAGTGTGAAATGCATGGTGTGTATGATGTGAGGTTCATAAATATAGTATTACCTCAATAGTCAAGTGTGAACCTTAGCATGAGAGTGTGTCATAGGGTAATACCAATATAAGTGTATCAAGATGTGTATGATGTATGAGGAAGACTAAATGCCAAGCAGGAAGCATAATAGTATAAATGTAAGACACCTAATAATACTAGGAAGGGAGGGGGAAGTAAGCATGATGCCCCCAAGTGTGTAATGGTGTAGACTATATTAGACTAAAGTGAAGAGAAAGGGTCTTCCACCCAATGCTTGTAGAGATAAAGGAATGTGACCATGCTCTGAGATCGGTGATGTATGAGACATATGATGTAGTAGTGAAAGAGCCTATGTGGATGAGGTTTAGCTAGTGATGAACACCTGTGTGAAGGAGACTAAGGAGGTGATGTGTGTTTAATAAAAATATTGAAAAATGAATAAAATGCCTAATCTAAATATGTAACAATGCTATCAAATAAATATGCAATGAAATACAAAATCTGACCCAAGAAAATTAAGCTAGAAACATGAAACCCTAGTTGCAAAGAGGGGATAAAAAGACTTAGCTAATTCACAATCAAATCCAGGCTGTGTCAAAAGGATGAACCATGAACAAAGAGGGAGAAGTATCACACAGATCCTCAAAAAATGTGTACCTAGAATATTTACCTAGACTGGGGGCCTAGAATGGGTTTGGGGTGCCTGTGGGTGCCACAGACTTGCCCTTGGCGCTTGTGACTGATCAAAACCTCAAGAAACCTTCTTCACAGGGTCACAAGGTATTTTCTATCCTTCACTTCTTGTCACTACTATGTCATACAATGATCACCGATGTCACTGATAACCTATGATAAAGTAATGACCTGTAAATGATCCATAGGGATCTAGAAAAACACACCACTTCATCAATTCCATCAACACCAAGAAGGAGAAATAAATAAAATGAAGAAAAATGAGGTATAAAGAGGTTTTGGAAAAGAACCGCCACTCTGTGTAGAGTGGAAGTTATAAAACCACCAACTTGCAGGGGCAGTAGTCTTGTAACCACCGCCTAGCCAAAGTAGTGGTTCTGAAACCACTGGTCTGCTCAGGGTGGCAGTCTTGACACTTCTAAACATAAAAGAAGAATGGAGCATTAATGTACATGAATTTGAAGTGATCAACTGTGTCTCTTCCCTCCCTAACCTTTCCCATTATCCAATACATAGGAGGACATGGGAGAAGGATATAAATACAAGGAGGAGAAAGATAATTGATCATTTGAAGATCCAGAGAGATCAAGAAGAAAAGTATTAAGTTTAATATGAGAGAAAGTGAGTAGAGATTCTTCAGTGCTAGAATGGAATTTTAGGATCAAGGTGTACGAAAACAGAGAAAAAAAGTAATTAGAGATGAGGTTTACGTTGTTTCTTTTGATACTTATTGTAATCTATACAATTTGATTAATTGGCCAATACAAGTGGGAAGAAAGAGCAGTTTCCCTTCCTGATTGGTTTTCCCTCATTAGGGGTTTACAGGATAAAAATTATTGTATTGTGTGTAGAATTATTTTATAATTTCTCTACAATTCTATCCTAAGCACTAGTTAATCAGTCACTAAAGCTCTAATCTTCATCAAAACTATCATTTTCTAAAGTTGAAAGTAGAACAACATAATTGTGTGATTTCGTAGAGTTCCAAAGTAGAAGTTTATGGATCATTTTGGTATCAGAGCTGATTATATATCCAGGACTGTGGTATTTGATTCTTTCTTGTGATTTTTATGATAGTGAAAAGGTCCAAACGTGAATAATTTTTAACTTGCGAGCCATACATTTCTACGAAGAAGTGTAAAAAGAGAATTCGAGCTCAAATGGAGGATGAGAACTTGGTCCGTAGAGTCGAAATGCTAGAGACCATGATGGACATGTTGTATAGGAAAAAAGAATATCTTTTAAATATGAAAAAGATAGATTCAATTAAGAAAAATTCCATAGAATCAATGGTTTAAGAACTAGCCAAAAAATTTGGTATCAGAAAGAGCCACGAAGAGGAAGAATGGGAAGAGCGTGAAGAAGAGACACCGATTGTAAGCGAGAAGGTAAGATCTAATCATACACCTTTTAAAGTTGAAATAAATAATTTTAAAGGACAAGTAGATGCATGATTACTAGATGAATGGCTAAAAAATTTGGAAGTCTATTTTAGTGTGCATAATGTCACTAAGGCACAAAGGATCACCTTTGCATGTCTCAAAATGGAAGGTCATGCTATGGTATGGTGGGAAACCCATCTAGCCACTTGTAGTCATTATTTTACCCTTAATACTTCTTTCTAACCCCAATCACACTAGTCTATCATCTAGCGTATGTTGGGAACTCACCTAAGGCGTGCGCGGGCACCGAGCCCCTCCTTTATGTGAGCTTTGCAAGAGAGTTCTACCATTAATGGAGGATTATTTACAGAAACATAAGTACATTCACTTACTTACAAAGGTAGAAGATATAACTAACAAATCTACACATTAATGCATCACAAAAGCTAAATGATATTGTAATAAGTATAATAAACCAGATTTGAGTTATGATAAGTCATATAACACGAGGGTTTATACCCAAAAACAAGATGTATAGAATAGATCCATGTATATTGATTTAACAGAATCTTTGGTAGCCATGCTTCATTCAAAGGGGTCATCTTAGACCATATATATATTAAATGAGAGAGACTTAACTCCTATAAACTTGATCCTAACTATAATTTTTCCCATTCTATCCCTTGTTACAGATCCTTGTACATATACATATGCTTATAACATCCCTTACAACCCTCTAGCACTAAGTACTCTAAACCCTAGTATTACTGCAACACCTCGTTACTCTCCTTCTCTTTCTCTGCATTCTCTATGCACTCTCTATGCATTCCCTTCATGCCTCCATGTATTTCTACCCATGTATTCTATCGATACATGTCTATGTTCCTAACCCAAAAATCTCTTTAAATAGGATCATCGACCATTGCCATGACTTATCTTCTGAGAAGATCGCGTGCCAAGTGTCGATGTGGTCCTCTATTGGTGAATGCTTATCCTCTTCACAAAACTTCCACTAACTGTAATGATGTCTTTGGGAATATTGTATGTGGGGAATATCCTTTTCTTCACCTCCAAGGTTCCAGGCTGGCACCTTATCCACTCATCATACCTAGTCAGGTCCTCACATTTTTCCTCAAGTAACCACATGATTTTTGCTATGGAAAAGTCCTTTAAACCCTTATTCTGCCTCCCATGCGTGCCCTAGTTTCACTTAAACCCTTCTTAAACCCATTTTCATGTGTGCTTCTCCCTAAGTTCCCTTCTATCTATTAATCCTACACCCGTGCACCACTTGACACTTAGCCAATATTATAGGGTCCAACATCACCCCACACTATGTGTGTTCTCCATCCTTGGAAATGTTCTGCTACCTTAAAGAATAACTATTAGAGGTATCAAAACAATCAAAGAATGGAAGGATGAAAGAAATGGAAGAATAGAAGAATATGTTATTATTGCATGAGGAGTGGGAATTCCTTCTTCACGGATGCCTAAATTTTCTCCCATGCATCTACTTCTCCCTATGCCTACTGATGTAGGTCACCCACTAATGCACTTACTTCATCAAAACTAAGTTCCCCGCTCTTAGATTTTAGTGTATACACAATGCTATCCAGCTGCTTGTTAAGATTTCCTAACAAATCCATCCTGCGAGTGACTTGAGGGTATAGTTCCTTTAGTTTACTCTTAATCCAACCTTGTAAGGTCTCGATTTCTTCCAATTTCTTCTCAACTTTAGCTAGGATCTCGTCATGCTCTACCCTATTACCTTTGTGATTTTCCTGAAATTCTTTTAGATCTACCTTATGTGTAGCAACCAATATTATTACTACCCTATTACTGTTGGCACAGTTTTCATACATGGCTTCATCAATTTTTATGCCGGTATTTACTACGGAAAGGAGCTTGGGGTACCAAGTCACTATCTCCCCAATATTCAACTTTTCCCCCTCCTTCTGGCATGCCATCACATCTTCTATGGAATCTAGTGCGAGTGGTTACCTTTCCATGGTGAGGATGCAATTCAAGTCTTCCAAGCATTGCATGGTATAAATGTATTTCTGTTCAGCTGGGGCTAGGTCTGGGTGCTTCAATATTATGGCATCAGAAATGACCTCTATCTTCTTATGGATTTCACACATCTTTTCCTTTTCATCCCTCAGTTCGCGCCTTAACTACACGCTGATCAATTCCTTTTTTTTTATCTCTTTTTCCCTCTCAATGATCTCCTCATTATTTTTCTCAATATTTTCCTCCATGACCCTTATTCTTTCATTTCTATCGAAGAGTCTTACATCTACCTCCTTCGATACTTTATTAAGCGTGTTCCAAACTTGCTCATCGAATAGTTATTGGGTATTCACATGAGGGTTTACTTCCTTGGCATCTGGTATATTTATCAATGCATCTTAGCTGACCTTAAATTTGGCTTCATCAACATGGGACTCAAAATCCCAAGATAACATTTTCCTCATGCGTGGGTATGCACCCTCTTCATCAAAAGAATACCAAGCAAGGAGTTGTTTTGTAGGAATGGTACTTTTGAAATACATGGGTAGTACCTTGTTTATATCATTAATATAAGTCATTTCTTGTTTCTACACCGCTACTATGACCTTTCCACCTATATGCGATACCTTTGGGAAGCTTACTTCTAAGCTGGGGTCTCTACGCATGGTTCCATACTCCTTTCACACACTTTCACTTTCCTCCATCTCCTTCAATACTTCCTTGGCACTTTTCTTGATTTTTTGCTCTACCAACTGTCAGATAATCCTTGCTACTTCCCTCTCTATGGTATTATCCATCTACTCCTTAGTCAGGGCTGGGGTCTTCTGATCCTTCATGTTTACTTCCTCAATCCCCCCTTTATCATGAGTACCTCCTTCCTCCCCATCCTTATCTTCATTTCCTTCTTCCTTTGATTCATGTACATCATACACAAGATGGTTCTTAGCCTCATCACAATCTTCATCGTCTTCATCACCCTTTTCAACCTCCATGCTTTCTATCTCATATGATTCTAACCCTTTAGTCACCCTCTGCTTCTTCCTTATTGGTGATCCTAGTTCAGGGGACCTCTCTTTTATTCTTTCTCTAGTGACACTTCCATTACCGGTAACTCTTCCTTTTGTGGTGACTCTTTTCTCATAGGAGACTTCTTCCGATGGACGTAAGTACTGGTGCCCATGCCTGAATCTTGTGCCCCTATTGTCTGTATTGTCTATGTGCATAACACCTTTTTCTTAGGATTTTCTCCTCTATCTCTTTTCCTTAGTGCTATCTTCTTCCATGCAATTGGGTCTTCAGGAATGGAGACATCATCTTCAACCTAAACATCCTTTTCATACTTAGGCCTTATGCACAAATACAACCTTGATTCTATCCTCCCTACAACATGTAATGTTACTAGTTTTAACATGTGAACTTTATGGGAGAAATAATTATCTACATAGGTATGATTCTTAGGGTATATTAGTTTCCTACGTAGCTCGTGGTAGTCTTGATCCACTACACTTAGATCAAATATGAGTTTCTTTACCTTTTTGAAATGGTTGACCCCAACCTGGAAGTACTGCACTATGAAGGAGAAAGGAAATTTACACCAAGGACTCTTAGTGCCATCTACCAAAGTAAATATACCGATGAAAAAATGCTGGTATATGGTAAACTCAACTTCTCCTTACACTAGAGAAGGCAACTATTCGGGTATTCTCCATTCAGCCTTGAATGTGTTGCACATCCGCTTATACAACTTTTTCAGGCGTGCTTTATGAGTGGTTGTCATGGTGTCACAAGTATACTATTCAAACCTCTTTGTGGGGGAGGGTTCTCATCTCGGTACTCCCAAACAAACTTGTCCGACCCATTGGGCACTCAAATATTTGAAAATAAAATGGAGAGGAGGACGTTACCAAACATGATCTTTTCTCCATTACATGTGGTATCTATGATCTCCTTTGTAATAAAATATGAAAGGTTATAGATGGTTCCCTCTGAGATCTTGCGACACACATTCAACTAGGCCTTATTGATATGTGTCTATCTCTCTTTCCAATTCAACTTTGTAACCAAACACTTAACCATCCTCATCAATGGGTCAGTAATTGCAGAAATGTTGAAGTAGTTAGAACCCTTCATGTAGTCATAAGCCTCAACGATATTCTTAATGGATTGCTTATCTTCCAAGTCATCATCCAATGAATCTCCATCACCGATAAGGCTGGTGAACTTAGAAACTAGCTGGGGAGTTATGCGCATCCTCTGCCCTATGAAATAGAAGTGGTGTTTTTGCATGCGTGACATCAACCATTGGTATAGTCACTCAAGCTTGCCGAAATAGGGAAACTCATAGAGTTGTAATAACCCACCCTTCTCCATTTTTACATTTACCTCATTGTCATAGATGGGCATTCCATCTAGTGTCCTCTTCTCCATAGGGAGAACCAATTCTAGTGTCATTTCATTCTTTATGGTGATTGTTCGATGGTTGTAATCACTAACGGCCATCTTCTTGATGTGAGAAACTCATTATTTACCAAGCAATATGCTGTCAAGGTACTACATTTATGCATACCATTCTTCATTGAATCTAGTGGAGACATCTTGTTTCCCCTTTCCCTTTCCCTTGTTTGGTGAAACATTTGCTATTTTCCTTGGTGTCATTTATTCATCAGGTCCTTAAAATTTCTTCCTTTCTCCTAATCCTGGCTCTGCTCAAATTTTTGGCTCCACTCCTTTGCGAAATTTCCTTCAAACCCCATGCCCTAGCTTATGCAACCCTAACCTAGAAAAACCTTTTTCCACAAGACAACGTAATCACGCACAAGATTCTTCCACAAAACCTTCTATGCTTATGCCCATGTACTTCTTTCCACTCTTGTTCACCGATCAAATTAACTATGCACACAAATATTCACATTTTTTTTCAAACTTTCTTCACAAGGATGCCCTAGTTTGCAAGATCTCTTTTCAAAACACAAGATAGAAAATAATGCACCCCCAATCTTCTAGTTATAACTTTTGATTTTCTCTGCAATAAATGCCATGCTACCTACCAATGTAATTTTGTAATAAAGGTGTATTTTTCTTTGCAATGCCATTGTTCAGTGCTTTTGCTCCATGCTCAATCCTATAGGAACACTTCCGCAAACTTCTGGCGCATAACTTCCTTCACAATAGAGTTCTTCGCACTTTCTCCCACACCAAAGTAAATTGTTCTTCTATATCTTAGAAAAATTTCTTTCCACTTCCTATCTCATGTTTCTCATGCACTTTCTACCCTTTTATGTGGTTTCTCAAAGCCTTTTGACACCATCCTTCCTTCATATTTTCCTTTTCGATGTGTGATATTCCAATCCACGAGTTTTTGATTTTTCAACCCAGGCCATCCACAACCATAGCTTCCAGTACTTGTCACATAACTCCACCCCACACAAAAATGGATGAGTTGGTCCTATATGCATAGAAAACTTTTGAAACTAATAAGTGGCTACTGATTCACAAACGTGCACACAACACAAAGCAAAGAGAAAGGGAAACAAAAATAAAGGAAACTACAAAAAGCAAAACCTAAGCTAACTGACAATACTACCTTATTTACAAACAAAAGTAAGAATTATTTATAGTAGGACTTCAGCCTACTCCCATTGAAATGGACTGGTAACCGTGTTCCATCCAACGCTTGTAACTGGTAAGTGACCTGAATCAAGTAAATAGGATAAAATGTATGGGCCCATCTAATGAAATTTGAATTTCCCAAGATGATGCAAAAACTTGGAATCATATAATAAAACTATATACCAAACCTCAAACTTTTTGTTCTTAACGTGTCTATCATGCCACGCCTTTCTTGTCTGGATTTTTCTATTTTCTAACTCCAATGAGTAATATCCCACCTCTCATCTAACTACATTAACTTATCAATCCTCTCCTCAAGCACTTGTTCATCATCTAATCCTCCTATACGTGACTATACACAACGATGGTAACATGAATTCAATAGGTAACACCACTTTTACACAAAACACCAATTGAAAAGGTGTGGCCTTGTTCAGTCTCTTTTATAAGTAGTCTGGTATGACCATAACACATCAACAAATTTATCATCCCAATATTTTCTTCCCACATCACAAATCTTGGTTAATGTGTAATTCAAAATTTTGTTAAATGCCTTAGTAGTCCCATTATCTTGTGGGTGATAAGGGGTATTCTTATGGTGGGAAACCATGAATTCTAACAATAAGATTCTAACTTTCTCATTCAAGAATTGAGTACCCCTATCACTTGGTAAGCTCAGTGGGCATCCACATCTACTGATTATGTTTTCCCACAAGAACCTAGCTGTTGTTATCATTGTGTAATCCCTTATAGGTGCTACTTCTGCCCACCTTTTAAGATAATCTATGTATGTAATGATATAGGAAAAAAATTTCCTTCACGTGGCTGCGGAAATAGGACCTACGAAGTTAATTTCTCACTTCTCGAATGGTTCTGCACTGACAATCGGTCTTAATGGAATTTCATCTCTTTTCCCTGGTTTACCAAGGTGGTGGTAGTGGTCACAGACCTTACAATACTCGATACAATCCTTGTAAACCATTTCCCACAAAAAAATTTCTAGAAGGATCTTGCGCGTGGTTGCATTCCCTGCATAGTGTCCTCCTGGAATTCCACCACATGTTTCCTCCATGATTGCAACACATTCATGTTCTAACACACACCGACGCAAAACCTCATCGCAACATAGTTTGTATAAATCTGCACTAATTATCATGTAGGACGCGATGCGTATGGCTAACAAATTCCTTTCCAAAGTCTTTATTGCCTTTGGTGCCACACCCGTCTTGAGAAACATAACAATATCTTTCAAGTCAGAGGGCATGCACCATAATCTAAATAGTTGTGTATCTGACATTATATCCTCAATGCTATGCATGTCCTTCCTTGAGTCAGTCCTTGATAAATGTTCAGGTCCCAAATTACTCTTATCCAGTTTCACAACAACCATAAACTCAAAATCTTGAAACAATAAGACCCACTTGCATACGCACGCTTGTAAAATGGGATTTTTTACCAAGTACTTGAATGTCATGTGGTTCATGTAGAATATAAAGGATGTTTCCAATAGATACTGCCTAAATTTTTGTAGCACGTAGATCATTGAAAATGCTTCGTGCTTAGTAGTAGTATATTTCTGTTATGCTAGCGTTAGCTTTCTACTATAAAATTACAAGGGGTGGTCAACAATTCCATCTCTAGGTTGTACTAATATTTCCCCAATCACCACTCTTGAAACATAAACATGTACATGGAATGGCTTATCCCAAGAAGGAAAGCGTAATATGGGTCCAGTGATAAGATTATTCTTCAATGTATCAAACACCATCTGTAACGCCTCTCCCAAGTGAAATGTACTTTTGTGTTTTAGAAAATTTTCTAATGACGTGATGTTCTTAGCATACCCCATAATAAATTTCCAATAATACCCCATATGCCCAAGGAATCCAGGCACTGCACTCTGGCTGTTAGGTTCCTTGAATCCCACAATAATGACAACTTTGACAGGATCCACTAGCAAGCCTTCCTTACATATGTTATTCCCCAAAAGGGTTCCAAATGGAGTAGCAAAAACACATTTCTTAATGTTTAGGGATATCCTCAACAACCAAAATATTTCAAACATCAGCCTCAAATTGTCACAATGGTCCCTCACTAATCCATATATAGTCCAATAATCAAGGTAGACTTGAAGAAATTTATGGATGAAGTCTTGAAATGCCTGCACCATAATGCACGAAAACACAACAAGCACATTCTTCAGTCCAAAAGGCATGAATGTGTAGGAAAATCCTCCCCATTTAGTGGTGAAAGTTGTCTTTTCTTGGTCCTCCTTTTCAATTCTAACCTGATGATATCCTGAGAATCCTTGCATCAATGAATAGATCTCATGCCTAGCCACTCCTTCTAGGATCTCCTCAATGAAGGGGGTTAGAAAAGGGTCAATAACACATACCACATTAAGATACCTATAATAAAAAAAATACTTATCCTCCCATACTTCTTAGTGCTGATAACCATCAGACTCATCTATTCTAATTCTTTAACAACCTTAATGAAGCCTGATGTAATCATCTTATCAATCTCCTCCTTAAATTTGATGTGTAGATTAAAATTCATTCGATAAGGTCTCTTTTGAATTGGGTGTGATCCCTCCTTTAATTTTATCTTAATTTATCCCAAGGAGTGGTGAAATCCTTTAAGCTCATGGTACTTGTGTGGAAACAAATCCTGAAATTCATGCAACAGATTGATGATCTTTGAAACCTCCTTTTTTGTCCAGTAATCTCCAATAGTAGCTTCCTTAGGTTCTACCTCTAAATTAATGTTAACCTTCTTGGTTTTCTTGGTTTCATGGTAGGAACATGCTTGCTCATTAGACCTATCCATAGCTTCATGTGTACCCAAAATATGGTTAACATCTAAATTTTCCACTTCTTCACCATTGATCACATAGATCAATTTTCATTTCTCTTTTTCCATGCATGCATGCTCAAACTGTATCTCCTTTGATTCTTCCTCATCAAAGCATGCTTCTAAGCCAGGATCACCACATAATTATAGTATTCTATCCTCTACCATAACACTATCTCTTATAGTTAGACACTTAACAACCTGCAGTGCCTCATCCACCGATGGCTTAGTACTATGATATTCAAAATCTTGAAGGAGGTCAACTATCAAATCTTTTTAGTTTCATGTCTGAAGGCACATATCTGAGTGAATTTACCCTAAACATGAAAAACCTTGTAAGGTGGAGTACAAATTATGCACCCATAAAGAAGGAGGTAAGGTTTTTGCACCTTCCATCTAGGCCTTCTCAATGCTTGGATGTGAAATGAGGCGGGTTCCTTCCCATGATAATATTGTATGATAGTAGGTGCATTGCTTCAAAAAAATATAATAGAGAATGTGATTCTCACTTTGTGTCACTCTAGAAGGTTATCACAATGGGTCGCCCACCAATGTGCTGTGCTCCTGAGCAAGGTATAGCTATGCATCCTTCTTATTTTGATCTCACATCTCCACTGGGTCTCTATTTCTCATAGGAAAACATAAGGGTCATCTCCCTCAGAATAAATTGGAAACATCTTTCCTCCTAGGTGCTTGACTAAGCATTGCTTTGTTAGTCTCGTCATAGAGCCTCTTAATTACCTTCCTACTAACTCATATGTTCTGTGCACCCATTTTTCACATGGCACACTACTTGTATCACTTATAGATTGAGTGTCTTCCCACTAAATAATACCCTCTTTTGTTGGTTGTACAACTTCAGGGTTCCAGATAGTGTGCACGTAAACTCTATCTAGGTCTTCTTCTCCTAAAGTCTCAATATAGGGTGTTGACTTCCCATCCATCAAAGGAATGATAACACGTTCCTTTTTTTTTCTACAAAATTTATATACCCCTTATTAAAACATAAGTTAACACTATTCTTATAGCACCAGGGGCACCCAAATAACACTGGAAAGTTGTTCACCTCAATAATCACTAAGAATTCAAAGTCCATAATGAATTTTTCCCCTTGGATAGTGATAACAACATATTTTAAAACACGAATGGGAATTGCCTTTGTATTATTAGCCATATACATCACATTTAAAGAAGGATGTAATGGGTGCCTTCCCATTTGATTCCAGTATCCAAGGTGAGAACATTAAATTCTGCACCTGTGTCAATTAGAATATTGCTTAGGAGCCATCCATAAAAAAATGCATTCAAGGTAATATTCTTATCATAGTTGAGGCTGTGGGGAGGAGGTTAGCATGCAAAACCTACTTCTTGAACTCTACTCCAACGCTAGGTATCTTATCCCTCAACCATTCTACTAATATAGGAATGATATTATCTTGGTGCAACATCTTACACATCTCTCTAACATCAGCTATATCTGAATGAGGGACCTCAATGCTTTTCTTCTATTCTAACTTCCTGGATTGCTCCTTTAGACTTTTAATTTCCCCTTAAAGAATCCTGATTACATCCATGGTCTCTTGATAGACTTCCTTATGATGGGCAGGGTCTAGATTCTTCCCATATACCACCTCTTCTCTTGTAATCATTGGTCTTTACTTTGGTATTTCCATGGCGTCTGCAGCCTCAGCTTGTGTCGTCACCAGTAAAAGTTCTAACTCTAACTCGCGTGCCACCCTTGACATCGACTACGAGTCTTCTTTCTTAACATTTACCATCCTAACACCCTTGGCTTTCCATTTTTGCTATCTCATGTGTTCAAATAACTCCAGGAACTCCTCATACTTGTGCTTCTTCCCACACCATGAGCACTCTAGTAGGTTAGGAAATTCACACTTGTAATGCTCTATGGACCCACAATTATAACAAGTTCCACAAGGGAATTCACCTTTTCTACCTCTGCGATTACCACAACCTCTAAATCCTCTATGAAAGAATATTCCAAGAGATCCTCCATCCACACATCCTTTATAGTGATGACCATCATCCTTGGAAATGTTTACAACGTTATTCTAGAGAACACCAATATCAATGACATCATGTATCTAGTCAATTAATCTACAATGCTTGGTGTTATGAGTAGTAGAGGTGTAAATATTAAAAGAATAAGACATATTCTTATGTATTCCACACTGTAGTAGTGGAAACCTACTTACATCATGATCTTTGTGGAAAATTTCATAGTCTACCATCATTGTGCATACCGATCTCTAAGGAAAATTGTCCTTTGTATGCCCGTCTACCTCACAATCCATGTACCATAGGCCACTACAAGTCTCATGGGATTAGTTTGTAGATAGCTTCTCCAGTTGCTTTGCCATTACAACAATCTGAGCTTTAAGAAAAGGACTAATGTCGGTATCCATACTTCCCACAACCTCAGCACGCAGGGAATCCTCTAAGGCCTTGTGAGGGTCTGTGATATTCTTATTTGAAAGTGCTCTCCTGAAGGGTGTTATTAGTCCAAAATTAAACCATTGAGCATGATAAGAAGGATGAATATCGTAAAACAATTTTGATAATTTTTTTTTAAAATGTGCATCATACTCCCACACACACTCTGCCATACCTTGTTGAATATGCTTCAGCATGCTAATGCTCTTCTATTCAAACCTAGGAATATGGAATTCAGCTAAGAAGGCATTACACAGTGCGGTATAATCTACTATTGTCTAGTGTGGGTCATACTTCTGGTACCAACTATGCGTGCTCCCTTGCAATGTTGTTATAAATTGACTTACCTTCCATTCCGGGTTAGTGATCCCCTTCACGTGCCATAGTAGCTCACATTTGTGTACATGTTCTGTAACATCCTCAACACCTTTTTAATCTGGTAGATGCAAATACATTTCAAAAAATACTTGCTGAGGTGGTTGAGGTTCTTGTTTTCTTGATCTAAAAACTTGATTCCCTCTAATATTTCCTCCACCACTAGATCCACTATATCTACTAATGCTTGTCCCTCTTGACACACCAGATCCTCCAAATTTTCCATGTCCACCAAGTCTACTAGTTCCTATTCCACCTGACCCACCAGATCCACCTCCCATAGCCGGTAAAGGTCATGAAGTGGTCACATCTCGTGTCCTCATTTTTGCGCTAAACTACTCACTAACAGTCTATGATATTGCATCGCTACTAGATGTGTGTCCTATGCCACTTCTAGATATGATACCCAACCTTTGTGTACCTATACTTTGCCAAAATTTCTTTCTAGACCATATACCTCCAAACACAGGAAATGATTGTACATCCATAAATGTGCCAAATGAAAAGTTATACCTCCTAGGTGCTGATCAGTTACTTCCACCAATACTAATTGGGTTAGTAATACTTCTCTATGGATTTGGAAAACTAAGCGCCACAGGTTGGTCACCAGGTGGATTCAGATGCATGCCAATGTATCTTCTCTTTTCTTCATATGATGAGATATCTCTAGAAGCTGAGGGGGTTTCCGTTCCGCACTTGCAAAGATGGAGTAGTGCAAACTGCTCAGGTTTCATGTCCTCCACATGAACCTCAACTCCTTCCCACAATGTCTACCTCCATAACTCCATCACTCCCACAACTTCGTGTTGTCTTTTCAACTCCCTCTCTCGAGAATAATTATACTTAAGTTGTCTCTCTTCCATCTCCTTTTAAGCTACAAGGTCTGCCATCTTCCTCTACTCTAGCTTACTCGCCCAACACTCAGAAGAAGCTTAGCTGGCCATAGGAAGTGTTTCCAAACTTAGTGTAATGATCACAACATTTATAGATAAAGGGATAACATGCAAGAAAAATCTTCTTGGCTCCCTCAAGAACTCAAACTCAACTATCTTTGGATAGGAATACGTAGAAATCGTGTACTGAAAGGTGTAATGAATCAACACTTTACTCCACGAATGATCAACAACATGCGTCCAAGTTAGATCACCATCATGCAACCTCTGATAATCATCTTGGGTCCATACATGAGGTCTATAGTACCAGCTTGATCTATATGCATACACTGAGAGCCATTCATACAACTCCACTAGAAAAAAGCAAAAGAAGGTCTCATAAAACTCATGATACAGATGTTCTTCTACCCATTTACGTGCTTCTAACTCAGGTTTAGTACTAAATATATGAGTGAACTCATCCATCATGATTTTAAGCCATGCTTCAACACTATCTAAGGTCAAATGCTCTGTCATTACACACCATTCTCAAAACAACTTCGAAAAGAGGTCCCGATGATGGAACCAAGATGTAGTCATTATTATACCCTAAATACTTCTTTCAAACCCCAAACATGCTCACCTATCATCTAGCATATATTGGGTGCTCACTCGAGGCATGTGCAGGCACTGAGCCCCTCCTTTATGTGATATTTTCAAGAGAGTTCTACCATTAATGGAGGATTATTTACAGAAACAAAATTACATTCACTTTCTTACAAAGGTAGAAGATGTAACTAACATATCTACACATTAATGCATCACATAAGCTAAATGACATTGTAAGAAGTAAAATAATGTAACGACCCACAAAACCACACACACTATCCAACACAGTAAAATATAGTATAACTTTTTTTTGACTTTCTTGACACATAACATGACATAACATGTCATCACCAAGGTTACAACTAAAACTGAGAACAACTTGATACATGGATGACCAAAAAGGCAACACGGAAAAATTCACACCCATCAAGGACAATTCACTTTTCTTTTAATAGGTCAACATAGGAATCCAACCACATAACACACTTGTAGTTAGGGCATACCCTGGTGTGAAATTATTGAAGGTTATTTATTTTAATAAAACATCCTTTAACTCTTGACTTAAATTTTCAGGGAGACTCAGGATATGATTCGTATAATTCATCTTACAAAAATAAGTTTCTTTATTAAACATTGTAGAGTAATTCACTTAAAGTCTTCTCCTTTATGACAATTATTTTTTTAATTTTTTTATTTAATAAAGATAGTAATCTAATTCCACAAGGCCATCTATCCAAACTTACGATACTAAAACTCGCTCATAACCTTATAACAACCTGGGTTCACGTTCAACACACATAAGAGAGGAATATAAAGCACCTTGGAAAAAGTTAGAGGAAGAAGGTAGAGTTGAATTCATCTTTAAGACATCATTAGTTATTACCAGGATTTAATTGGAGCTTGAGAATTTGTCCAGAATTATTAAGGATTTTACTTAGGCTTCACTGAATGAGTTTTACAAAAGAAAACAATTTACCTTCCAAATGGCTGAGAGATAGATTGCATGGTTTCTAAACAGTTTCCTCCTACTTATTAAATCTTATTATCTTATAGAAACTAGCAATTGATTTCCCTTAAGATCATTTAAGAATCCACCATAAAAGGATAATGTTTGCTAGTCTAGCTAGGGATAACAAGTTATATAATTTTACTTTACAAGGATAGATTCATCTTTGATCACTTATGGAATTACTTGTTCTCAAGTAGGTCACCTCTTAATTAATTTATTTGAATATAAATTTTAGTTTATCTTCTATAAGGATTAACCAACCCATTTAATTTTACTTATAACACATTTCTACTAAGTCTTAGAAAGATTTAACTCAACAATTATTCTCAAGGGAAAATTTTAAACAATACTCATTTACAGAAAAAAAAACAAGGTTACATCAATTCTTTCCAACATGATACAAAACCAAAGATACATACCAACTCTAAGGAACCATAAATAGGGAACAAGAGAGTAAAACCATTGACCAAGAAATTCTTAACTATTCTTAGAATACCGATAATCCATTAAGGTCACTCAATAAGTGGTAATCCCATTTTATTATATTTTCCATGATAGCCAAAATAGTCCAAGGTTTCCCAAGTTAAGATGACATAATCCACAATACATTATACTAAGACACTGACTCACTTCTAAAATTTCCACAGGACCTTATCAAAATTTGAACCACATAAAAGGATTTGAGGAAAAGAACTTCACAAATGAGTTTGATGCAAAAGTCTACAAGTCTATCCCTCACATACTAGTATAAGCCATCTGCAACAAGTTTTCCACAAGAGTCAGTTTGTGAGAACTGAGAAAGATAAGACTACAAAAATCCACAATAACTATTATCTAACAATACCATGAAAGGAAACACTTTATTACAAGAATTGGGTCGATGCTATACACAATAACAACACCTCAAGTTAATAATAAAGTCTCTACCATACCAATCAAATAAGAAAGACCTTGTACTTCAGTTATGAACAAAAGCAACGAAAATATAAAAATCGTACGAGAAGGGTCCTTGGCCCTATAAGAAGAAATAAACCATCTAGCGGAAATGGGATTCCCAACAAATAGTTAAATAATTACAAGATTGAAGGTTGATATACATGTCAGCGGTCTAAAATATCAAAAGATCCCAAAGCATAGGCTTTAATATTAGATTTCTAAAAATACAAGCATTGACAACCCAACAAGGAGGAACCACGGAGTTCAAAGATTAACATAAAAAGCCAAGTATATTAGAATTTTCAACCCTACAATCACATAGAGTATATGACTGAAATTAAATACACGGACACCACACAACATAAGTTTCAAAGTGAAGGCAAAAATATACCAATCTTGATCATTAACTCCAAGCAATTCCCCAATCATTAAAGAAGGGCCAATGCCCTTAGAGGCTAGTAACAACATGCTAGAAAAGAAAGGAGTTCCGTTAAACAAGAGTATACAAAACATCATCCAAATTTTATATCACTAAGGATTTACAATCGTCCACAACAATTATAAAGTTTAGTTAGTTTAAAAGAAATTATCTCTTTCCCAAAATGAAACATTTTAAGGCAACCCTTGAAACAAAATCAACCGTTCAAACATAGGTACAAACATAAATTACTAAGTGTCGTTAACAAAAAAAAATCCTTCCGCTATAAATCCATAAGAATTTCAATTGCAAGATTATTTTATCCCAAGATTAATAGCATCCAAGACAAATTCCATCAAAAAACATTAAGGTAATGATATGTATAGAAACCAACCAATCTTATTTAATAGAATTAACATTATAAAAGAGAAAGAACACAAGTTAGGAAAATAGGAAACACCACCAACAATATTTTTGAGAGGGGAAAAAGACCAAAACAATTCTAATATTAACGGGATATAGGATTGCACAAACGTACCCTTGAACTTAGGTGACCTGATAACTAGTTACGATTCAAGATGATGGGGATGGTTAAGGTACTTCCTGAGGAAGGATTTAAAAGCCTAGGAACAAGATAAATGATAAACATGAGTCTCAAACATGCGGTCCAAAAAGCGTTGCACATAAACTTATTCCTTCTAAAAGTTTAAAACCCAACCTCCAATCCTGGCTAGCCCAAGCATTCATCACTCTAGTCATATAACCTTTCTTTCTTGAGATAAAAAAGGTTATCAAAGGGGCTTGAGAGAGATTTAACAACATATGACAAAATAAAAGGAAAGACAAACTTGGGTGATAGGAAGGAGCTTCATAGTTATCATAAGCTTACTTTAATGACAACAAAATACTAGCTGGAACAACATAATAAACTTGAGACTTAATCATAGAGAAGAAGATATATATAACAAAAAGATGAAGGTAAATCACTCGAGTAAGAAAAACATAACACCCAAAGGAGAGTACACATGCATGCTTCCACTAACACACTGACAACGATAAAAGCTAAAAACAAGAAGAAAATAAGAAGAAAGGAGGGATCTCCCAACAATGTGTCTAAATGACAAACCAATTCAAGGAAATGGTGGTTCAATTTCATGAAAATTTAAATTTAGCAACATGAGAAAAGTGTAGAAATATCTTACCTTTTCTCTAGCTTTGACGAGGTACCCAAACACCTCAAAGTCTAGCAACAACAAACCTATAGTTAAATCTTTGTCTGTAGTGGGCAAGGCACCAACATTCCACTGTCCTCCAACTTGTTGGGTGGTCCACACTCTTCTCACAGAAAAATATGGCATAGGAAGTTACAACCAGGGTATGGAGTTCCCAAAACATAGATCTAAAATACCTTAAAGGAAATGTGGTCTCTAGGATGGAAATGATAGAAATCTATGCATAAAATGGCTTGATCCATGACTCAGATTCCACCATATATGACGAACAAAATAGTGTCCAACCTGCTCAACCCACCTTTCAGTTACAGCACCCTGTAATTCATGCAAGATGTGGAAGAGTAAAACAAGAGGAAAGGTGAACTTCTTGACAAAGCACCTCAAAGAGATGTGGTTTCAAGGGATGCCATATATGAAGGATAAGCACAAAAGGATCTAAAAAAAAGAAGCAACCAACAGGTGTCAAAATGGTCAGTTTGTATTTACCAACATTCATGTAGCCAGTGTTAGAAAGAAGCTTTGAAAAAGGTAAGGGCATCCTCCTCAGTGATGTAACCAAAAAATAGGCAGAATAAAAACGCCCCACATAAGGCTCCATACCAGAATTCTCCATGCAGCCAACATCAGGAGGATTAATTGTAGGATGCAATCATGAGCCATGGAGGAGAAAGAACACAACAATAAAAAAAATAAAAATAAAGAGGACAGTGCATTAGCAAATGTGTTTTAGCATCCAACTAATCAAGCCCCCCCATCACACACGGCCAAACCCAAAGAAAATGCACAGGCCCAAGAGTCAGAATGAAAATAAAATAAAATTAAAAAAAACAATGAAAAGGAGGTAGGAGGCCAATAAGGTGAAGTGATGGTGGGAGGGTGGCATTATTTCACGCATTAAAAATATTGCTAGGTGTTTAACCACCCTCCATGTAAAAAAATATTCAAACATCACAAAATAAATATCACCAAAAAAAACATAAGCTTACAAATGGGAAAGAATATTATGCCCAACACAATTAAATTTATTTGCTAGAGGCCACGTGACAAGGGCCAAGTTGTGATTAAGTGGTGAGAGGTGGTGGGTGGAGGGGTAAGAAATTTGATAAAAAATAATGATCCCCTTCTAAACTTGTGCCACACATAACCCCCCCCCCCCCCCCCCCCCCCATGCAAACACATGAGCAAAGATGAATAAGGGAAACCGAATAATCCTTCGCTAACCAAAGGATTAAATTGCATGCAAATGGGAAAATTGGAGGGAGCAAGAACCAGATTATCCATTAATATAAAAAATTAAAATAACATGCAAGTAGACCTAAATGACCAAGGAGGAGAAAACTAGAGGTTAGCATTCGAAGATGAACACGGAGTAAAGAACGACCATGGTGCCAAGACGGGTAACCCCTTCTTCAGCACGGGATGGGGTTCGATCTGCGAAGTAGTGAACCAAACAATAAAATTTATTATCGATAATTCACAAAGAAGTTGATAAAAATTGACAATAAAAAAATGAAGTTATGATCGATCGATAATAAAATTAATAATATTGCTATTATCATTATTATTTTTATTATTTTTATTATTATTATTATTATTATTACTATTATTATTATTACGACTTAAAATAATCATTAATCATGTTAACAATGGCTGACATACAATATTGACAAGGAGATGACAAGATTTTCCTTTAATAGGGGGAAAAAGTATTGGTCAAGTGGGGTGAACAACAGAAAACATCGACACTGACACAAGCAGGCATAATGAAGAGATAAAACAACTGATTATCCTTTGTGACAAGGCAAAGCCACTAATGTTCAACAGAAATGCAGTGGTGTTCAACACTTAGCAACACAGTCATTGAAGAAGAAGAAGAAGAGCAATGATGAATGGGGAATTACAAATAAACTAGATATGAATCATGATAAGTCATATAACATGAGGGATTACACCCAAAAACAAGATGTACAAAATAGATCCATGTATATTGATTTCAAAAAATCTCTAGTAGCCATGCTTCATTCAAAGGGGTCATCTCAAACCATATATATTAAATTATAGAGACTCAACTCCTATAAGCTTCCTTGATATGATATCCTAACTAATTTTTTTCCCATTCTATCCCTTGTTATTGATCCCAATACCCATACATATGCTTATGACATCCCTTATAACCCTCTAGCACTAAGTAATCTAAACCCTAACATTACTACAACACTTTGTTACTCTCATTCTCTTTCTCTGAATTCTCTATGCACTCTCTTTGCATTCCCTTTGTGCCTCCATGTATTTCTTCACGTGTATTCTGTCTATATGTGTCTATGTTCTTGAGAAAAACATCTCTTTAAATAGGATCATTGACTTCTCTTCTGAGAAGATCACATGCCAAGTGTCGATGTGGTCCTCCATTGGTGAATGCTTATCCTCTTTTCAAACCTTCCACTAATTGTAATAATGTCTCTTGGAATATTCCCTTCTTGGAATATCCTTTTCTTGACCTCCAAGGTTCCAGGATGGTACTTTATCCAATCATCACACCTAGCCAGGTCATCACATTTTTCTTCAAGTGATCCCATGATGCCGATTATAGACAAGTCCTTTAAACCCTTGTTTTGCCTCCCGTGTGTGCTCTGGTTTCACTTAAACCCTTCTTAACCCCTTTTTCCTGCCCGCTTTTCCCTAAGTTCCCTTCTATCTACTGATATTGCATGCATGTGCTACTTGGTACTTAGCCAATATTTTAGGGTCAAACATCACTTATGAAAATAAGAAATGTCCTATTATCAGTACTTGGAAGGATTTTAAAGAATTTATTAGAGCTAACTTCTATCCTATTGGCCATAAGAATGACATGATGATTAAGTGACAATACTTTAGGTATGGTAGATGTCAAAGCGTGCAAGCCTACACTATGGAATTTTAGAGACAAGCAATGTTGCTTGATATCGACTTGGAGGATGAGGACATTCTGACCAAGTATTTGGGGGGATATCACACTCACCTTTGGAGGAAGGTAATCTCCACGAAGCCCAAGGATCTCAATGAAGCTTGTTTACAAGCATACTACATCGATGATGAGAAGAATTGAGGAGAAACATAGCCAAAGGGAGACCGGTCAATAGATCAATAGGAAAAAGAATAAGGGAAGCCAAGTAGCACAAGAAAATGGAAAGGTAAACATGCTGATACTACTTTGCATACTTGTAAAGATCCTAATAATTCATGTAATAATTGTGATATAAATGGACATATTGATGCCACATATTAGAAGTTGTATCTGGAATTGTACCCAAAGCATCAAACCAAGGATTCCAAGAAATCCATGGCCACTGTGAAGACAAAAGGAGAGGTGGAGATTAAGGATGATTCAGATGTAGACAAGAGGCTGGGATGTACGGCCATTAACATGTACAAAGGAGAAGAAGAAGAGATGAGTAGGAAAATCCAAATTAGAGTCCAAATAAAAAAGAATAAGGTAAACACTTTAGTAGATTTTGGTTCTCAATCAAATTTAATTTTTGATGCAGTTGTAGAACAACCATACCTAGAGACTTATGCACATCCACATCCATACCCATTGGGATGGGTGAAGAAGGTTGTAGAAATACAAGTTACAAGGAAGTGTAAGTTTCACTTAGTGATAAATAACCAATACATAGATGTATTATAGGCTGATATCATTCCACTTGATGCATTTGAAATTGTCTTCAGAAGTCCTTACTTGTATGTCAGGGATGTTGTGTTCATAAGGACGGAGAACTAGTACAGATGGCTCAAGGACAGGGTTAGTTTCAACATCTGGACGCACTAGAGAAAATCAAAGAAGGATATGGTAAGGGTTAACTAAGCACAAAGACTTATTCAGGAAAATCATCAGTTTTGTTTACTTTCATTGGAAGAAAAGAAAAATGGACTTGAGAGCAAATATATTTTGGTTAAAACTTGTCATTTTTTGTAGAAGAAGCCACCACAGGAACTACTCATTCAAGGAGCAATAAAAACTTCCACTATGCAGTCACCGTATCTACATATGGATTCACTGGACCTAACCATGGGGTAGAAAGGAGAAGAGGAGGTATAAGGAACAATGGTGACTCTAATAGTAACGTACATGGAGAGGATTCAACCAATCCATCTCAAGAGACAAAGACAAATAAGAAGGACTAAACCACTATAGTATGGGACCTTCACCATACTTGAGAAGGTTGGAAAAGAAACCTTTAGGCCACACTTCATGTAGATGCACGCACTAACAAGTTGCAAGAGCTCACACCTACTAAAGCCATCTATGCATGAAAAAGAAGGAAATATATATAAGATGCCTTCCAAAGAGGATTCTAATAGAGGAAAATCAAAGGAGGATGTAGTACTGGAGCAACAAAAAAGATATCCACAAGAGTCTTGGAAGGTTGGATGAGAGAAGACACCAAGGTAGACCCAGTGGTACTCAAAGGAGAAAGAGAGGGAGTTGATTCCTCTACCCCTCCCCCACTAAGATTTTTTGGGACCAAAATCCTCCTAAGCAGGGGAGGTATGATCCATAGGGATCCAGAAAAACACACAACCTCATCAGTTCCATCAGCACCAAGGAGATAAAAATGAGGTATACAGAAGGTTTGGAAAAAATCACCACTCTATGTAGAGTGGCAGTCCTGTAACCACTGCCCAACTAGGGCGGCAGTCTTGAAACTGGTGATCTACTCAAGGTGGTGGTCATGACACTTCTGAATAGAAAATATAAATGGAGCAAGAATGGACATGAATTTGAAGCACTAAACTGTGTCTCTTCCCTCCCTAACCTTTTCCATTCTTCAGTGCATGGGAGGACATGGGATAAGGCTATCAATATAAGGAGAAGCAAGATAATCGATCATTCAAACATCTAGAGAGATCAATAAGTAAAGTATTAATTTTAATATGAGAGCAAGTGAGAAGATATTCTTTAGTGTTGGAGTGGAATTGTAGGAGCAAGGTGTACAAAAATAGAGCAAAAAAGTAATTGGAGAGGAGCTTTACATTGTTTCTTATTTTCATACTTATTGTAATATGTATAATTTGATTAATTTTTCAATACAAGTGGGAAGGAAGAGCCTTTTCCCTTCCCGACTGGTTTTCCCTCATTGGGGGTTCCAGGATAAAAATTCTTGTGTTGTGTGTAGAATTCTTTTAGAACTTCTCTACAATTTTTTCCTATGCACTAATTAACCAATCATTAAATCTCTAATCTTCACTGAAATTTTCATTTTACAAAGTTAAAAGTAGAACAACATAATTGTGTGATTTCATAGAGTTCCAAAGTAGAAGTTTACAGATCGGTAAAACCCCCAAAAACACATAAATGCCAAAAAAAAATGCAAATGAGGGGTCAGAATATCTTCAGCTATCAAATGAGTGAACTTATGATTGAGATTTACACTACATTTTAGACCCAAGGTAGTTCTATGTGTGTGTGTGTGTGTGTGTGTGTGCGGTACCATGCCTTAGGTAGCTCTTGTGCTTGTCACACTAGATAGCAAAAAAGTAGCTAGATGTATAAAATATAAATAGATTCGTGCATGAAATAATGAACTTCCCCTCATATGAAGTGTATGTACAAGAATGCAGCCCCTTTCCCTTGTATGGATGCTAGATGCAATCTTGAATGCTCTTGATAATGGAATTTAGATGCATTCTTAAGTGGTTATAGCTAATGCTTAGTGCTTAGGCCTTTTATTATGGTCACATAGACTTTATATTTATATGATTCCCTTTGCTTGAATTTCATAATTAACCTCGAAAAATGCCGACTACCAAAAATATAAGATTCCCAAACAACTAGAAAGGACCCAAAAGATGTGAGACAAAGTATAAAGAGCCTCAGGGGCACCTAAAGGTGATAGAGAGCACCTGACGGTTGTGCATCCTGGTTGGGAGGTAGTGTCTAGGGTAAGAAATTCCTTAGTATGAAAATAAATACTAGGCATAGTAAGGAGTGTAAGACCAAAAGTGGTAACTAAAATAAAAGAAAGATGGCCAAAGATATGGGTTGATTAGTAATTTTCTTACTTAGGAATCCTATGAATAGTGGTATGTGATCATGACTAGATAGATACCCAAAGTGTGTGATTTTGTATATACATTTGTCCCCCACTTTCTGTTTTTGAGTAAAATTTTTGATAACATAAAGTAGATAAGATATGATGTACCTGATAACCATGTAGATAGATGGTGAAAGAACATGTCATGAGAGACAAGAGAAAATTATGGAGTGATAAAAAATGTGAAGCATGGAAGCTAATAGAAGAGGAAGTAAAGCACAAAAAGTGATGATGATGACAACACTATGGCGAGTAGACACATATGTTGATGCCACACTAATGGATCTCTTTTGTCGATCTCAATGATGGTATTGATTTATGTGTTGATGTGATGACTAATGTTGTTTTATGTGACTATTTCATCCTATAAGGATGGACCTGCCAAGAGAGAAGATTGAATAAGTAGTCAAATATGAGTGTATATGACTAAAAAACATGTAAGAAATTATGTGAAATGTGGAAATGTGAAAAAGGAACATGTGCACCTGATCTGTGATGAATAACAGAGATAGATAGGATCATGAAGATGTTGTATAAGCATGATTTTTTTGGGTGATCTCATGCTAGCTGTGTTGGATACACATTTTTAGAGATCTCATTCAAGGAATGGAAGAAGTGTAGGTAGAAACGTTTGGTGTCATCCTCCAAAATTTAACTACTTCATGAAGTATAGAACACTGATGCAGATGGTGTGTAAAAATTTGATTCAGTTGGAACAGTTACGATCTAATGTGAAACTAGAAAAATGTTGTGTAGTACATGCATGCTAAGTGCTAAGGAATATGTGCCCTGTAAAAGCCACTATCTTAAATGTTGTAGACTGTGCTAAACTAAGAAATGTTATGTAACTACCCCCTGGTTACATGCATTCAGGAAGGGTCAAGGGCACCCAAGTGCTATGTTTGGGTCTAGGCATTAGTGTCTATGATGTGCTGAGGACACAATTTAGGATCTGGTCCCTGTCTGAGACTCATGAATTTTTTGTACCAGTACTGATGTTGCATTGAATATGTGATGACTGTGAACTATTTTATGGGGTGATTGATTCACCCAAATGATTCCCCCCTCATTTTAGGTGCATGCAACATCGTTGAGGAGTATGTGGCCCAAAGGAGGACTAAACACTGAACTGAAACTGATGCCCTGCAAGGGTATGAAAGTGTGGTTAGTAGAAACCATGGAACACACAAAAATAGAGGCTAGGAAAAAAATCTTAATGAAATAAATATACAACACACAAGTAAAAGATGTATGCGAGAAAAGAAAAGATAATTGTTAGCTAAAACAATGTAAACACACAATAAGACAAATTAGACCAGTGAAAAGTGGGTTACAAACATGGAACATCACTCATGATGTCACAAGACACTCGATTCTAAAGTGGTCAAGCATTAGATAGTGTGCACATAAGAAAAAGGGGGCATAGCCCGCAAACAATGGAAAACAATGGCAAGCAATAGACAGACGATGACAAAAAATGTAATAGACAACCATGGAAGCAAATAAACCTGCATATAAAATGCTACACTTGAAGTGCCCATTAGCATGTTAGAAAGATAGAAATTATGTCAAAGCATGTAAAATCTGATATAATGTAATGTGATATGAAACAATATCACCCATAGTGTGTACAAAAGTAGATGCCCCTATGAGCCGTTGTGGGAATGGTAATAGGAACTACACCAAGAATTCATGTAACGTGTATCAATCTATAGAATATGTCATCATAATTAGAAGGTAAGTGAACACACATGTGTATATATAAAGATAATGACATACAAGATATCTATTTAGCATGTCTAATAAAGTGTACATGTAATAAGCAAATGAAAGTAAGACAAAGTGGGACCAAAATATGTATTATGTTGTGGATGACTGAGATGGAATGGAACGCAAATTGAGTGTTATAGGAAAAACATGTTCCCTGAGTGAGTTTGAATGAGTATGCATGAAGTGAGGTTAATTTATATGTTTCCCCACATCAGTCAAGAATGAACCATAGAACAAGTGTGTGTCATCAGGAAATACTTTGAACTTGTGCATTATAAATATATGATTGATAAAGCATAGAGTGTAGAGAGTGTGTGAGCTGAAATTGAAGCATGTATGTGTGGTGTCCATTTGAGATTGTAGACCCTAAATAGTTGAGTATGAACCATGTATCTAGAGTTTTTCATTCGGGTAATGAGTATGGAACATGTAAAATGTAGATGTAAGAATGAGATATTGTTGAATGTAGAGAATGAATAGTGCACATAGAGAATGTGATATAAGCTGCGACGTTGTGAAATAGATTTCATGTGTGCGCGATGTATTGTGAAGTGTGAATTTTAGAACTATGAACTGTGTACTATGTATTGTGTAGGTTGTGTATTGTGTATATGTAGAAATATACTGTGTACTATGTATTGTGATTTCCTGTGAACAGTCAAGTTGTGAACCAAATGTTGACACAAGAAAGTGCTGTCATCGGGGAATGAGTATGTTGTGACATTCAAGAGTAGATGTATATAATATATATATATATATTATATGTTATATATGAATATGCATGAATGCATAGAGTGTGTATGATGTGTTAATAGATGCTGCAAGATAAGCAGATGTCATGAATTCCTGAATGTGTGTATGTAGTGTATAGTGTGTGAGGTTCATACATGTATAGAATACCCTCAACAAGTCAAGTGTGAACTGAAGCATGAGAGTGCATAATCGATTAGTGATGATACTAGCGTGAATCAAGATGTGTATGTTGTATGTAATAGATGGGATGTGAATTGATAAATGTATTAGATGCATTTTTATTCTAGGGGGAGAAATAAGTGTGATGCCCCACGAGTGTGTTATGATAAAAGTGATCACATTACATCATCTAAGAGGTCATCATTGTGATGGTAAAAGTTTAATGGTGATGCATTTGAGGTGTGATAAGAGATAGTGTCAGGTTGTTCAAGCAATGAGCCATTGAGGCGTAAATTATACATGCCCATAGCATACTCTTCATCACTGAAAGGAGGTAATGGAAAATCACGTGCATACCAACTGAGTAAGGATTTTTGTGAATAGCCAAGATATGAATCAATGCAAATGAAAACATGGCCAAATGGCATGGGGACATGAAATTTCTATATGATCAGGGTATAACATGCCCCTAATGTAGTGAAGCCATGAATATCTAACTGTAACTGAAGAAGTACGAGGAGCACATGCAAGAAACACTGTGAGTTGAAATATGTGATGGCCATAAGAAATAGTAATGCAGATAAATCCATGGCAAAGATGAGAATCATATAGTGGAGGAAAGATGTCATCTACCATAAATCCTATTCAAGTCAACCCATCATGGGTACATATAGTATTGGATCAAATAGGTGGAATGTTTTTCCAATAAGATTACTTTATCAAAATTTTACATGTGAATGGTGGACATGATAATGGAGATCGCTCATGAGATTGTGAAAGTGGTGGAATGACGTTCAATTTTCTGATAAGCCCTTGATAAAGAATCATAGCATTAGTCGAATTAGCATGAAGCGATAATGTAGTTGGGATATATATAACATGTAAATAACACCTTTAAGTGGTATAAAATGAAAGGGAGAATCCATGGGATGTCGTTCATTAGTGGTATCAGATGTTGGAGTAGGAAGTGTAGTGGTTAGATTGTGGCTGCAATATTTAAATGGGTGACGATCACTAGGGATTGTATATTCTATTACCTCATGTAAAAAATTAGCACATTGATGTACTATAGAAGGTACTACTTACATGGAATGAAGTCATGGTCTACCAAGTAAGAAATTATACCGAACTGGGAAATCAATGATGCAAAGAAAACCGTAGGAATTTTTTTTGGCCCAATAGTGATAGGTAAAGTGATATGGCCTATACATGGGAATGAATAGAAGCATCATATACATGAAGAGAAATAGATGAGGGATTAACATCAGCAATAGAAATTCCAATTTTTTCAATGAATGATAGGGTGAAAAGTTTGAGCTCAAACCCATTATCAAGTATTGTTCATTTGACACCCACATTATTAATGTGAATCATGATATAAAAAGGTGGATCACTGTCAAAAACAATAAGATCAGAAAAATATTAGATGGAAAAGAAATGTGTGGATAAAATATATATTTTAATGAGTTATATACTATATCTGGATGAATATCATAAGGAATTTGAGTTTTATCCATAAGAGTGGAGTGATTTTAGCTCTTAACTCATGGTTGATGAGTAGGAAATAATGAATAGAAATATCCATGATGATAAGATCCTAAGAAGAAAATGCAATAGAAGTAACGAGGATCATAAGCGTGTTTTGGAAGAGTCAGGTTCACCAAAATGATTAAGAAAAATTATTTATAAATGAAATAAAATATACCTAATCTAAATATGTAACAACACTCTGATAAATATCTATGGAATTAATAATAAATTAGACCCAAGCAAAAATAATCTAGAAATTATGAAACCCTAGTTGCAAAGAGGAGATAAAAAGATTTAGTTCTTTTTGTAATTAAATATAGTCTATGCAAAAGTGATAAACTGATGAACAGAGAGGGAGAAGTTTCACATATAAGCTTAGGAAAATGTGTGACCATAAGATTTTCCTAGATTAGGGTGCCTAGAGTGGGTCAAGCGCACCTGCGGGTGCTACAGACCTATTCTTGGTGCCTATGTGACTACTCAGAACCTCAGGAATGCCTCATTTTGTATGGTTGCAAGGTATTTTTTATCTTTTTCTTCTTATCACTAGTAGGTCGTATGATGATCATCGATGTTGTTGATACCCTACAATAAAGAAATGACCAGCAAAATCCCTCAAAAGACACATCAAATCCCAAAAATAAAATAATGAAAATTAGGGGTCTGATTGTCCTCAACTCTCAGACAAGTGATCTTACAACTAATCCATACACTAAATTTAATACCTAATGTAGTTCTATGTGTGTGTGTGTGAAGAATTGTTCCCTAAGAGGCCCTTTTGCATGTCGTACTTGATACTGAGCAAGTAGCTAGATGTAAAAGATGTAAGTAGATGTGTGCATGAAATAATAAACTTCCCTTCCTATGCATGTATGTATAATAACAATAACTTTTCCCTTGGATGACACTAGATGGATGTAATGATGCTCTTTTATAATGTTCTTTGGATGTAGCCTTAGGTGGTGATAGCTAATGCTTAGTGTTTAATCCTTTATTATAGATCACATAGCTTTATATTTATATGATTCCCTTGCTTGAATTTCGTAATTAACCCTGAAAAGGATGACTACCAAAAATATAAGATTCCTAAATGGCTAGAAAGGACCAAAAATATGTAAATAAAGTATAAAGAGGTCAAGGGATCCCAGAGGGGACAAGAGTGCCTAGCGCTAGTGTCCTGGCTAGGTGCTGGTGTCCAGGATGAGAAATGTTGAAGTATGAAAAGATAGACTAGGCTAGAAATAGTGTAAGACCAAAAGTGGCAATAAAAAGCAAGCAAAGATGGCCAAATACATGGGTTGATTAGTACTTTTCTTACTTAGGAATCATATGAATAGTAGTATTCAATTAAGACTAGATAGATGGAAAAAGTGCGTGATTTAGTGTCTACAATGTGCACCTATGTGAAGGAGACCAAGGAGGTGATGTGCACATAAATGAATGTGACCGTAGAGGTGATGTAGGAAGGATCCGTTTGAGTAGTGGACCTAGATTGATGAGACAGACTAGTGGATTGATGAGACCGAGTAGGTCATGTGTGAATATGAGAGCTAGGAGTAGCTTATGCTTTACATTTGAGAGGTCCAAGGGACCTAGATTCTTTAGAGAGGGAAATGGAGTGGATGATGGAACAACTTGGATAGAGACAAATTTCTTGTCGTGATTGAAATTAAGACACAAATAAGTCATGAAAAAGATAGATTGAGTAGCACAAAGCCAAGGAAGACCTAAGAACGGGTCACAAACTTTGATTGAAGGTGCCATGACAAATGACATAAGCATGGTGAGAGGCCCGAATGTGATTGGAAGCTTGACATGACCATAGAATTTGGGAATTGGATATAATATTTATGAGAGTGGATAATTGATAGCAACAAGGAGTGTAATATAACACAGATAAAGAGGAATTGATGAGCTAATCATAGTATTGTTGATATCATAAGATCTGATAGAAGTATTAATATTTAATGTATTAAAATAAACGTAGCATGAACATCATGATTAGAGAATGTGATGAATAGTAGAGATGCCTCGGTATGCACTACTAGAAAATCAAGGGCACTGATGAAGGAGGAGGCACAACATGATATGTATGATTAGCTAAAGAATTAGCCACTTGTTTGTCATGCTTAGGGAGAGGTTCATTAAATATTTTGAGATTTTTTATTTTCATTGACCAGCGTACATGCTGAAGGCTTAAGGAGCTGAATTATATTATTTTTGATGAGATCTTAAATAAGATGACAAAGTCCCCTTAACTCCCCAGGTCCTATTCCTCTTTTTATTTCTCTCTTGTGCTATCACGATGTGATATTTTTATAACTGACCTCTAGGAGCCTATCCCTAATTTTTACCATATCTAATTAAAAAATAAGATGACAAAGTTTGAAACATCAATATGTAGAATTCCCAATCCATTGATGATAGTCACATCTAAAATTTTCATTATAATTACATCCTTTTGGTCAATATGGATCTAAATTACATGGAGGAGGAAGCATAATAAGAATGCTCTCAATAAGTTGTGGTAATAGAATATGCAGAGCACAAGGTAATTTCATGAATGTACACTTTAGAGGTTGCCATTGAAGCTTATTAATAATAGTTACAATGTTGAAAATAGATTTTTCTTCAGTGGGCCTGGTAGATGGATTAAAAGTTGATTTGCTTTGAAATTGAGCCAAAAATGAAGCTTGATTGTGATATTTAAGCTTTCTCATAGAAAGTAATTTACTTTCACGTATCTTAAGAATATGGCATGGATAATCAAATGATGCAGAGGTATCAAAGATGAAACTATCTTGTAGAGGTGGTAAGAGACTTTGGATAAATATAAGTTGAATTTAAGAGTCTGCGAGTACATTAGACATCTTAGTTAAATTGTTCTTATATCATAAAACACAGTTTGATAGATGCTGATTGGATCCTTATTTAATTTTTTCCAGTCGAGCATACGAGATCTTAGAACTGATATTAATTTAAAAATGTGCGATAAAATCATTAGCCAAATGCATAAATTATGTTATCAAATGGATAGGTAGATCATAAAACAAACACATTGCATAATCTTAGAGGCTTTGAGGAAAGATATTTGCTAATAAAGTATGATCATCTACATAATCTAGACATGTCACATGAAATGCTCTGAGATTATCTTGAGGATCACCATGGCCATTGAAGGTGGGAAACTTGGGAGTGAGAAAGTTTGGAGGAAGCACATAAGTGGAAATGGAGGGTGTGAAAGGAGTATGAAAAAGAAAAGTGGAATCAAGATATGGAGATGCATGAGAAGTATCCTATTGTAGTTGATGGATTTGAACTTGAAGATCCTAATGGAAGGATGATGGGTCTTGAGTGCCAGTGGAAGAGACTTGCTACGTGTTAGAAGCAAGAGGTAGAGTGAAGTGATTAGTGGGTGTAGGAATAGATGTAGGAACAATAGAATTAAGTAGAAGAGTGGAAGTAAGGGGATGAAAAAAAATAGGCATATAAGCGGGGATGGATGAAGGAAAATTAAGCTCATCTAGATTGGTATCCTCCTCACGAACATAGAATAAAAGCATATATATATATATATATATATCTTGAGGATGTTTAACAAGATGATCATTAAGATCTTGAATGTTGGATTCAATAAATTTGCCATATAATTGAGCCATGATGAAAGGAGAAAAAAGAGTATTAAAAGGTTGGTGATTAACTAAAAATGGACTATGTAGTATGGGGATAGTTAATATAAGCTATGAAAAATTGTAAATAAGGTAAATAAATGCAGTAAAATAATAATGAAAATGAACTAAAAAAATATGAAAAAGGAAATCCTAAACATAATATGTAAGAAATAAGATGAAAGAACTTAGCTGATTTAATGTAGTGAGATGACTGTGTCGCAGGTGTGACTGGAAAAATCAGGAGTAGGAACGACTATGTAGAAGTCCTAAAAAGGATGGATCCAGAGGATCTAGCTGGATTGGAGCACTTGGAGGAGGACTGGGGTGCCTGTGTGTGCTCTGGTATACAATATGGGTCCCTTGGTTTATGAAAAATCTATGAAACTATTTTTCATTAGTTTGGAAAATTGTCTGGAACCCTCACTATTTGTCGCATAAACTTTATTGTCCTGCGCTAGATGTTTCCAATACTCTAAGATGAAAGAAAGACCCACAAGACTGCAAAACAAGCATCAAACCCTAAAAAATAATAATGCATATGAAGGGGTCAAACTGATTTCAGTTTCCATAATGGTGGACTTACTAACTGAGTGTTGCACTACATCTCAAACCTGAGGTAATTCTATGTGCAAGTGTGTGAGAACATGCCCTAGGTTTCTCTTGTTCCAATCACACTTTGTGATGTAGCGAGAAATAACTGTGTAGAAAATGTAGTAGAATGCGTGCATGTAATAGAATAGAATCAATCCCATTATGAAGTGTGATGCATATGTCCTAGCCTTATGCCTTGATGATGGAGATATGTGGATGCAAGTGATCTCCAATGCAATAGATGGATGCAACTCTAGATGGAGTGGTAGTATTGAAGTGATGTTAGGTCCCTCATTATGGTCTCATAACTTTATATTTATAAGGTTCTCTTGGTATAATTTCGTAATTAACCCCAAAATGGCTGACCACTAAAAAATAAGAAGGTAAACTAGATAGAAAGAGCCCAAAAGATGGCAGGAAAGTGCAAAAGGGACCGGGGCACCCTTGGTGGGACAAAGGCTCCCATGGGTGCCTCAATACTATCTTGGGTTCCCCAGTCAAGGATAAAATAATGGGAAATGATCGGATCAGACTTGGAACATGGGTGCAAGAGGTTGGTAATGACGAAATAAAATAAAACAAGATGGCCAAAATATGAGGGTTAATCAATACTTTCTTCACTCAAACACCTTCTAAATAGTGTTATGACACTAGGATAAATAATGTCTAAAGTGCATGATTTTGTGACTACATTTTCCCCCCACTTTATGTTGGTGAGTGGAAAGCTCTGTAGCATAAAGTAGATAGAGATACATACTTGATATCCATGAAGAGTGTAGTAGAAATTCACCGAATCTAGACAAAGTGTGGAATGGCAAAAAAATATGGAAGAACGTGGATAATAAAGATGAAAAATGTGCAAATAAAAAGTCATGAGAGTGAACCTAGGTTGGAACTCGTGTGTAGCTGTTACGGTGTGTAATGTACCTACATGGTTAGTAAAGTGTGTGTTTTCGTGAAGTGTTGTTGTTTCCCCGAATTTGACTATTTTTTCTCATACGAATGAACTTAAAAGGATAAAATGATCAAGTCGTCAAATATGTATGTATGCATGTGTAAAAACATAACGTAAAAGATGCATGTATATGAAATAATGTAAATGTAAAATATGAAAATGTAAATGGAACATGTGCACCTGATCCATGTTGAGAAAGAGAGTGTAGAAGGATATCTTGTACTATATTTTTTTGGATGATTTCATGCCACCCTAGCCGAAGAAGTGTGGGAGGAAATGTTGTGTCCTCCAAGCCTTAACTACTTCCCTGAATGTATGTGAAGAGATATCTGTATGCCCTAGTTTTTTGGGCGATCCGACGCCACTGAAAAAAGTAGTCTAGAGAGACACACCGATTATAACCTCCAAGCTTATAAATGCTTCCCAGAATGCTAAGGAAACCATGTCCTAGAAAATATTACATGTACGGGGTTCGTAGAATGGTTTGAACCCACTCACTACATATAACTGAGTTGAACCTATGCACAATCTCTGTGTTATTATGTAAAAAACCCCAAATGATGCCCCCCTCTTTGGGGGTGCATGTGACATTGCTGATAGAATAATGCATCTCAAAAAGAGGACCAGTCACATGTAATCAATAAATCTACCTTGTAGGGGGAAGGGAATGCACTTGGTAGAAAGTAAGGTGCACATAAACAATGATGGATAGCCAAAGACAAATGTTAGTAAAAAAACACATGCATGTAGAAAATAAGTGTAAAGTACGTAAACAATGCATAAACTACCAAGAAAAGTAATGTAAAAATGAAAGAAGACAAGTAAGCCACACAAAGTGGTTTGAAAAAATGGTACATCAATCACGATGTTGCAAGACACATAAGGCCATCATGACCATAGACAAAAACAAGTATGCACACCAAACAACGGGCAAGGCACGCATACAAGAAACAATCAAAGGCAGAAAATGTGACAAATAAACAAACAAGAAATAGTCATAGAAACATATAATCCCACAAAACAAGTATTACACATGGAAAACCCGTTAGCATGTTAGAGAAATAACCAATATGTAAAAGTGTGAATAAATAAACAATGGAAAGTTATAAGTAGAAAATGAAATAATAACACCTAAAAAAGAGATGAATGTGGATGACCTCAATGACCAGTGTAGGAAGGGTAGAAGGTGAGCATCCATGCCACATGTAAAGGATTTTTATCTGCAATCATAACTAGAAAAAGGTGTGAATGCACATGTGTGGATGGTATAGGTAATAACATATAAGAAATTGATCTAACATGTGCAGTAAAGTGATCATCTAAAACACTAGTAAACAAAAGTAAATTCCCCCAAGATAATGTAGTATGTTGTGGATGGATGGAATGGAATGCAAGATGGAATGATAGGAACCGCATGCCCCATGAGTGAATGGAAATGTATGTAATGACGTTCATTTTTTTTTACCCCTAAACAATCAAGAATGAACCATAAACGAGAGTGTGTCATCAGGAAATGGTCAAGTAGTGTATTGTGTTTAAGGCACTGTGATGGATGTGTATGTTTAGTGATGAGATGCGACCTAATGATGACACGTGTATGAACCCTATAGCTAAAGCATATATCAAGCCTAGCAGAACATATAAGGGATGATTTATCCTAAACGTATATCACTATAAGATGAATGGATGAGTGATGATTTAGCCCTAAGTGTATATCACTACAAGATTAAAGGAGGGAGTGGTGATGTAATGTAAGGTGTACACCACTACAAAATGATAGAATAAGTGACTATTTAGCCTAAAGCGTATGTCACTACAAGATGAAAGGAGGGAGTGGTGATGTAGCCTAAGGTGTATACCACTACAAAATGATAGAATAGGTGACGATTTATCCTAAAGCGTATGCCACTACAAGATGAAAGGAGGGAGTGGTGATGTAACCTAAGGTGTATATCACTACAAAATGACTAAATATGTGACAATATACCCTAAAGCATATGTCAATAACCTAGGATTGTTGCATGGTGATGTGTGTAAGGTCCATTTGATTTGTAAACCCTCGATAGTCGAGTATGGACCGAGGAACTAAAATGCATCATAAGGTGGTAAATATAGTGTGTAGAAAACAATATAGTATAGGTGATGACCATGTGATGAGTATAATTTATAAATATGTGATGTGTATAATGTAATGCAAGATGTGTAGAATATGAAAAGGGTAATGAAGGGACATGTAATGTATGTAGATAGACTAACAATGTAGCATGTAGAATGGGGAGTGTATGATGTTAGACGCATAATAGGATATATGATGAATGACAACTATTATTATGTATAACACATGACGTGTGATATGTGAATATATGTGGTGTATAAATCCTATAGTATAGTGTGTAGGGTTCAGTGTAGTAGTAATCCCTAAATAATTAAGTGTGAACCGAAGCACAAGAGTGCATCATCCAGTAATGACGATGCTAAAACATGTGATGAGTATGTCTATAAATGTATGATAATGAAAAGATGAGAGATGCACCTATGCTAATATGATAAGGAGGGTTTATGTGGGTGTTATTCCCCTCAAGTTTGTGTGATAAGATCATGTAAAGTCATCGAGAAGATCATCATCTTTGGGGTCAAAATCATATGGATAAGTATTGGCGACCTAATAAGAGATAGTGTCTGGTTGATCATGTAATGAAATATTAAGGCGTAAGTGGTACATGCCCACAACATACTCCTTATCAGTGAATGAAGGAAGTGGGAAAACATGTGCATACCAGCAAGTGAGATTCTAGGTATAACCTAGGAAAGAAGTATTATAGATGAGAATGAATCCAAAAGGCACAGGGAAAGATATATATGTATGATCAAGATCTAAAATGCACCCAATATAATCAATCCATGATTTTCCTAATGTGAGTGGAGAAGTAGTAGGAGTGCATGCAAGAAATATATTAAGATGAAATACATGAGGACCATAGGAAGCTGTAACATGAACCGACCCATGATATAAATGAGGGTCATATGGTGGAGGATGGATGTCATCAATATAAAATCCTAATCGAGTTAATCCCGCATGTATACATATGGTTTATAGTTAAGTAGGATCAAAGGGAATGTGATCCCAATATGCTTCATTGATGAAGAGTGTGCAAGTTAATGATGGGTGTACTAAGGCAGGTGATCCATGTGAAGGTGTATGTGATAGAGCAACATCCATAGATTAGACATGCCCTTGATAAGGAATCATAACAACAATATTAGTAGGTGACATATAAGAAACTGCATCTATCACATAAATGGTACCATCAATGGGTGGTAAGTGTGGTGGTTATTCCCTAGGAAGAGAATGATGTGTAGTGATGTTAAGCTTATGGTTAGAACATTTGAAGGGATCAGAAGAACAAAAAATGGTATAGTCAGTACCTTCATGTAGAAATTTGAGACCTTGATATATAACTATATCTTGCATGGCATAAATCCATGCCCCACCCAATAAACAATTATAAGGGACTGGGAAATCCATGATAAAAAACATAAGGTGTAGGGTTTTAGGCCTAAGGCTAATGGGTAGTGTAATGCGACCAAGGCATGGATGCACCAAACCATCAGATGCATGTAGTTAAATCCGAGATAGAGTAATATGAGAAATAGAATGTCCTTGATGAATGATATGGGACATAGATTAAGCTTAGAGAAAATTTCAACTAAATCACACTTTATACCCATATTTTGGATGCTAATCATGACATATAAAGGTGGGTCAATGTTTGAAGATGTAGAGTCAATGGGTTGAGAAAAGGTATCTTCAAATGCTTGTTGTAGAAAATAAGGGTTCGTGCGAAGGTGAGAAGTAGTAAGGAGATGTTGAAATTGATGTAGTAAATCATGATGCTTAAGAAAATAATCATTAAGGGATATACTCATGATGAAAAAACCCTAGGATGATAAGTAACGAATGAAGAACCTAGAAGTGTGAATGATCGAGCCGGATTCACCAAAATGATTAAATAAAAATGGACTAACTATGTAGTGTGGGGATAGTTAATCTAAGCTATGAAAAATTGTAAATAAGGGAAATAAATGTAATAAAATAATAATGTAAATGAACTAAATAACTATGCAAAAGGAAATGCTAACACTAATATGTAAAAAATAAGAGGAAATAACTCAATTTATTTGGTGAATTGATGGGACTGTATCACAGGTGTGACTGGAAAAATTGGGAGTAGGAACAACTGTGTAGAAGTACCAAAAAGGATGGATATGGAGGATCTAGCTGGACTACAACACCTGCTGGAGGATTGAGGCACTTGTAGGCACTCTGGTCTATAATCTAGGTGCCTTGGTCTATGAAAAATATATGAATCTCATTTTCACTGGTTTGGTATATGGTCTAGAACCCTCACTGTTTGTCACATCAACTTCGTTGTCCCACGCTAGATGTCACCAATACTCCAAGATGAAATAAATACTTGAAAGACCCAAAAAAACATTAAACCCTAAAAAAGAATAATGCATATGAAGGGGTTAGACCGACCTTAGCTACCACAATGGTGGAATTACTAACTGATTACTGCATTACATCTCAAACATGATATAGTTCTATGTGTAAGTGTGTGTGAAAATGCCCTAGGTTGCTTTTGTGTTAGTAAAACTTTGTGAAGTAAGGGGTAATAATTATGTAGAAAATGTAGTAGAATGTGTGCATGGAATAGAATAGAATCCCCCATATGAAGTGTGATGCAAATTTCCTAGCCTTGTGCTTTGATGATGGAGTTATGTGGATGCAAGTGATCTTCAATGCAATAGATGGATGCAAATTTAGATGGAGTGATAATAACAAGTGATGATAGATCCCTCATTATGGTATCATAACTTTATATTTATAGGGTTATCTTGATCTAATTTCATAATTAACCCTGAAAGGGATGACCACAAGAAATATAAATATGCCAAACAACTAGAAAGAGCCCAAAAAGTGGCTGGAAAGTGCAAAAAGGACCAAGATGCCCCTGGTGGGACCAGGGCGCCCACGGGAGCCCTAGTTGAGGCTAAAATAATGGGAAATGACTGAAAAAACTGGGCATATGGGTGCAAGAGGTTGGTAATGATGAAATAAAATAAAACAAGATGGCCAAAAAGATGAGGTTTAATTAGTAATTTCTTCACTCAAGAATATTCTAAATAGTAGTATGAGACTGACATAAATAATGTCTAAAGTGCATGATTTTATGACTATAGTTGGGTTCACCAAATGATATGGAAAATATTATAATTTGTAAAACCCTAGATATTTGAGAGTCACATGTAATAGATAAAACACTAAAGTATATATCTTACCTAATTTATAAGCTAAATGAATTTGAAACCCTTAGTGCAAGAGAGGGAATAAAATACTTCATTGATTTTGTAGTTCATACCGAAGTGTGTCAGTATGTAAAAGTGATGAACAAGAGGAGGAAAATATCGTAACTATGCGCATAAAATTATGAAACTATTGGATATTCCTAGACTGGGGTGCCTGGATTAGGTCAGGGGTTCTTGGGCATTTAATACTACTTCTAGGTACCCGTGACTGCTTGCAAAACCTCATAAAATGATTTTTCTTGTGTCCTGTTGGTGTCCATTTTGATTTTGCAATACTTCTGCCCTAATTTTCCTTTCACTCTGAATTTCCTAAAATGTTTTTGTAGTTTTAATGGGTAAGATGAAGTTACTGCCTCTGTTCCCATGCCTTAATCCATTTAAAAATCAATTGACATGCCCCATTTTGCAAGAATGCTCAAGTTTGCCCTAGTTTTCCAAATCCACTACCCTCTATCGTTTTTTCCATCTTTCCCAGACTTTGGAGCTTGTATTTGTTTTTTTTACACCTATATGTCTTCAAAAATCCTTCCCCATGGTTGAAACTTGCATAAAATCAACTTCCCCTTATTTTTTGAGCCAAAAAATCCATCACCCATGAAGAAAAAATTGAATTCGGACATCTTTGGTAAATTCTGCTCTTTTTGATAGTCGTACAAGTGTCATTTAACTGTCAAAATTAAGCTCAAATAACGTCACCTACGTGGCCGCTTTTGGTTGGACAAGGATCGACAGGTTTCTTTGAAAAACTTAGCCATTTTTTGCTTTGGGAAAAAATTCAAACTTACCTTTGCAACTCCGCAGGAGGACACGTGTTGTGTTCTTATGCCAAGGCAGGATGGAAGGATGGCGGAAGAGTTAGGAAAATTTTGCCTTTTAGCAAAGGGGAGAAAAGTGGAAGAAAAGCCCATGGGTCCGTAATGGAGCAGGTGGCGGACACCTGGCTGAGTGGGGACAGAGCTGGCTGGTGGAGGATAAAGGGAATTGTTTCCCTTTTATAAAAAAGGACCTAAGGTAAAATTTTGGATCATGGCCTGGTGGCCAATCACAGGTGGACACATGTCCATGAAAAGTCAGAGGGAAGTGCGGGCCGTGGAAGGAAATGGGGATTTTTTTCCTTTTTAACAAAAGGAGTTAAGGCAAAAAATTGAGCTGGGGGGCCAGGAATGAGCCACAGGGAGACACGTGGCGAAGGCAGAGCAGGTCGGTGGGGCGGCGGAGGTAAAAGGGAATTTTTTCCCTTTTGCAAAAAAGACTTATTATGGAAATTTGAAGTGTTGGCCCATGAGTGAATCATTGAGCGACACATGGCAGGGGATAAATTGGGTGTGCGGGCCCATGGGGGAAAAGTAAAAAAATTCCAAAATTCAAAAAAGGTCCAAATGCACAGAATGGAGCCATGGTTTCAAAGGGACCCACTATGTGACATGTGTCATCACCAAAATTCAAGGGCGGAGGGGTGGAAAAAAAGTTCAATTGTTTCCATTTTTCCAAAATGTGAAAAAGTCAAAAGGTGAGCCCGAATTGATTCCCAATTATATTTTGACACATGGAGGGTCCAGATTGAAGGAGAAGGAGCAGATCAAGGGTAACTGTACATCTTCATTTTTGACCACCATTTTTGCTCCAGGAAACTTGGAATTGTAAATTTTGCATCAAATTTCATTAAATTTTTGGCAATTCCATGTCGTTTTGGCCTTCTAGGATCATTGGAATCAGTCTCATAACTCAATTTGTAGATTTGAGGTGTTTTTGAAACAAAGTTTTTTCCTAATCTGTCCAGACACGTGAAATGTCAAATTTGAAAGTTACAGGGGTAGTTTCAAAAGGTGAAAAAGTGAAATGATGAGAGGAAATGCATCTGTATGCTTTGATGATGAAAAATGTGCCTCCAAGAAAGATAATGATCCAAATATTTGTAATGATTTAGTCTTTTTAAAACACCTGGCAACTCTTGTTGTAAATTTGTTAAATGCCATTTTTAGTGAATCATGAGAAATTGTTGTAACAAACTTGATCCCTTGGAATATGCTTTGATTGGAAAATAAGGATCCAATGTGGCAAGAGATATATAATACATTTTTGAGAAATGCAAATTGTCGGGAAGTTGAAAATCACGAGAAAATTTTGAGTGAAAGCTCATATTTCTGAGAAACCCACCAAAGAACCAGGATAATTTATTCTGTGTTAGATCTTCATGTATGTGAGTTGGTCACAAGTGTATAGCCATCCCACAGCTCTGAGATTGTTCAAGAAACTCTCCCCTGCTGATAAATCTAACAAGCTTTTGAGTTAATCTGTGTTTTTCTAGGCAATATGATGTCTGTTATCATTTTAAGTACCTACAAATAGTTTTCATTGTTCTTGTTACAATCTTGCATTAAAAGTATTTATAAATCACATAGAATCTCATCCTTATTGATAGTTTAGTGGCACTTATAGTTTTGTGTGTCAGAAGAGCTTTCATCTGGCATTGAAAATAAGCAGTTTAAAAGCACTCCACCTTCATTTGTTGATTGGGATTGCTTGTAAGCCTTTGGCGGTACCTTAGGTGTGGTTTGATCAAGGATTTTTGTGTTTAATTGAGTTCCTTACTTCAATCTTTTATGGTGAGTTCTCAAAGATTGTGTGCAGAGTGCAACTTGGGCTTCCATTTATGCATCTTCTGGTTGAAAGAACATCCTGATTATTTGAAGCATTTTATCTGATAGATGTTCAAGTATTGTAGAGGTTGTCAAAGATTTGATACATCCAAGTTTGTCTTGTCAATACCCCACCAAAAAATCATCTGAATAACTAATCCTACCCATACTACCCCTGTATTGCATTGTGTGTCAACAAAATAATCTAACCCATCTACAAAAATGCACAAAGAAAATCAGGATCATACCATGTCTCTAGAAGCCTCAGCCTTGTTTTGAAAGTATTTCCATCATTTAGTAGTGATAGCTCTGTTGAGTTTGAATAATGGAAAATTGATCATGTTTTCCCAAGGCCATCTCCATACAATATGCACAGTATAAAGATATCTCCACCTCCTTCACAAAATAGAGGTTGCAATATAGGTTCTCTTACCTTGGTTGAAAGGCAAAACCTAAAATAGTGAGGGTTAAATCAAATCCTTTTATTAAAGTGCTATTCATCTCTCCACAAATCTGAGTGTTAGTTAGATCACATCCCCAGCTACAAAACGACATATATCAATATCTATCTTCCTTCAAGCTTCATGACATATTTCTGATGCTTCTCAGACTGAAAAGGAGAACAAATTTAGGTACCAACATGTCCCACCTATGTCACTATATTTCTTTGTTTGTCACTTGTATGTCACACTATGCCTATAGAGTTTTCCTATAACCTGAAAAACAAATGATATCCTAAAAAACCCCAAAACACATCAAATAATAAAAAAGAAATATGAAAATGGGTAGTCATACTGACCCCAATAGTCACCTGACAGAGTGAGCTTATAACTGAGTGCTACACTACATTTTAGACTCCATATAGTTCCCATGTGTGTGTGTGCAATAATCATGCCCTAGGTGGATTTTGTACAAAAAGCAATTGAATATCAAGCAATAACTAGATGTAGCAATATAAGTAGATGTGTGGATGTCAAAATGAACTTCCCCTCCTATGCGTGTATCTAGAAAATGTAGTCCCTTATCCCTTGAATGAAGCTAGATGGATGCTTTGATGCTCTTGAAATGCCTTTGGATGTAACCTTAGTTGATACTGATAAATGCTTAGATATTTTTCCTTTATTATGTTCACATAAATTTATATTTATATGATTCCCTTAGTTGAATTTCAAAGTTGACAACTGGAAGGATGACTTATAAGAAAATAAGATGCCCAAAAGATAAAAGATGCCTAAAAGGAGCGAGTAAAATAAAGAGAGGCTGGGGGCACCTAGAAGGATGGGGGCTCCTGGGTGCTGACATTCTATCTGGGAGTTGGTGTCCAGAGTCATAAAAGATAAAGTAGTAAAGTATTGACTGGGTTGTAGGGTATAAAAGGAAAGAGAGAAGATATGAAATACACAAAAAAGGTTAAAGATAGTTGTCAATATCTAGTTTTCTCACTTAGGAATCATATGGATAGTAGTATGTGACTAGGACCTAAAAGTGTACCCAAAGTGTGTGATTTAGTGTCTACAGAAGGGAGATGATCATTAGATGGTAAACCAATCATTTTATTGTTGATTTAATCTAATTTACATTAATTAAATATGTTTCTAGAGTAAATATTATAACAAATAATGTATAAATGATAAAATACAGAAATAACACAAGTAATTGAGCATGAAAAATATGAAACCCTAAGTAAAAAGGGGAGATAAGGGGAATTAGCGTATTTTTGAGTGGATAGGAAGTGATATGGGCAGGTGCAAGTTATGAATAAAATATAAACAACATCATAAATGCTCACTGTAAAATCTGGAATTCAGGAACAAAGCCAGATAGGGGAGCTTAGTGTAGGGCAAAGGTGCTTGGGCACTAGTGACCAAATATAGGTGCTGGTGACTATGGAGGAGCTTCGGATCTATTTTATTTTGTGTTGCTAGGTTTTTAAAATCGATTCTTGTTGATCACCTGATATTCACTCTTTAATTGTTAAAGGTACTTGTAACTTACAAAAGAGAATTTCACTTGCACATACCCACAAACTGAATCAAACCTAAAAATGAAATTGTAGAATGGGGAGTCAAACTAACTTTGGTGGTCAGCCGAAGAGTGAAATTATGACTGAGTGTTGTACTATATCTTAGAATCCATGTAGTTTTGGTGCATGTGTGTAGAAATGACGCCCTTGTGTAAGTTGCACTTGATAACAGACTGTAGCTAGAATGTACCAAACTTAATAGTATGTGTGGATGGAATAAAATAGACTTCCCCTCCTATGTAGTGTATGCAAAGTTGATGCAACACTTATAAATTAAATGAGTGCTAGATGGATGCCTTGGAAGTGCTTTCGTGCCTTTGGAATATAATCTTAGGTGATGATCGTAATGATTAGTGCTTGGTCAATTTTGAAAACATAACTATGTATTTATATGATTCCCTTGTTTGAATTTCATAATTGACAACTAAAAGGCCAACCCATAAGTGAAAAGGATGTCTGAGAGATAAAAGTTACCCAAAAAAGAGTGAGTAAAGGCATGAAAGGGTTAGGAGCACCCAATATGGAAAAAACCACCTGAGCATTGGTATCCCAACTGGGTGCCAATGTCTGAGGCCATAAGGGATAAATCAGTCAAGTTCTGTCAGGGATGTAGGGTGTTTAAGACCAAAGAGAAAGAAAAAACAAAGAAGAGAGGAAAAATATAGTTTTCAACCACTAGTTCAGGTCAGCACAGTACATGAAAAACATATGAACACAGTCACAAAATTTCCTAGAGTTTGAGTTGGGTCCAACAAACATTATAGAAAATAGTGGCTGGACCCAGACACTAACGCCAGGGTGTCTATGTCCTCCCCTAGGAACTAATGTACTGGGGACATATAAAACTAGTTTCTCAGTTTGTCACAGTCTACAACAGTTCTACAGTTACAGGAACAAACATCCAGTCATAGAATACAATATATCTCCTACATTCAGTATAATCGGAATAATTTAGAACAATTGGAATAAAAGGAAACAAAAGGAACAAATAAAGTTGCACCATCTGAGTGGTGCTTATTGGGAAGAGTTATGGAAGGAGAGTAAAACTAGATCTCTCTCCCCAACACTTTCTCTTTAGCATGATATCACCCAAAAGCCTCGCATTTGGCATGATATTTCCTGAAAACCTCACCTTCAACATTAAAATCAGTAACTTCTAACAACATGACACTTTTCTATCTCTAGCTCTTTCACATATCAGTGTACACTTTCCTTTTTACACACTTTTTTACATAATTTTACATACTTACGCATACTTTACTTAGATTTATCATTTACAAATATTTTAGTAATTTCCTTGCTCTTCTTTTTTGTAGGTCCATTCTTATAAGAAGTAGTACACACAAGCTACAGTAGTACGCTACAATGCATACACATCACTCCTAGGTTCCATTTCCCTTTTCTACTCTCCATGCCTCACTTTGAAATCATTCCAAACTTCACTTCATGTCCACTCAGAAATAGGTAAGTCTCCTTATCTCCCCTTCTTTATTAGGATTTCATATTTTACATGCTCATTGTTTTGTGTCATTTCTATATTTTATCATTTATACATTAGTTTTTACAATAATTACTTTGTAATTAGTTGTCTCTAACACCTACTATCATACTTCATGCTCCATGCTTCATGACTAATCTTCCTATGTAACCTCACACCCTTTGATACACACATTGTATCGTCATTACCCTATGCCATACTCTAGTTCCACAGTTCATACATGACTGTTGAGGGTCTAATTCTAAAATGAACCTCACATCCATTCCACTTCATGCTTTATGCTTCATGATACATCTTTCTAACATCTATTCTCACACAACACATTACCCAATGAAACACTCTTGTTTTATGTTGAGGGTCCCTATAAATGAACCTCATCTCATACACATTTTCTAGGGGGCACGCTACTCCTACCATGGCCATATTTTGAAAATCATACCATCACAGTCATGCATTGCATTTTCATATCTTGGTTGCATCTCCTCTCTCTAACTTATTCTATTTACCTGTTACACTTTATTTTCCATGCTAGATGTATTATTAGTATGTCATCATATTTCTACATATACACATGCCAGTTCACTTGGAATTTTGAGGTGAATGCATATCTTTTACATGTTTTTCCATTATGTAATGATGTTTAACACCTTTTACTAGTCCTACCAAGACTTGTGGGGCATTTAATTTCACTACTACCACATTCTACACACTTCAGGTTTGATTACTACATTATTCACTATTCCTCATTACAAGTTATTCTACATCTTCACTGATTTATACATGCTTTGACATAATATTTATATTTATAAAATGCTAATGGGTGCTTCATGTGTAGAATTTTCTTTATAGGACTATATGCCACCATGGTTATTTGATACAGTTTGTTTGATCTTGTTTGCTATTGTATGGTATTATTTGTGGGCTATGCTTTATGTCTTGTCTGATCATTGTATACTTTTTCCCACCTTGACCCTAATTGTCTTGTGACATCGTGAACGATGTCCCATATTTGAAACCCACTTTTCACGGTCTATATTTTCTGACACTTACTTGTTGCATTGTCTTATTTTGCATGCCAACTAATTTTACTACTAAAACTTGTTTCAAGCCCACTTTATTTATATGTGACTTTTTTTCTACCAGGAACATTCCCTACCCCTTGTAGGTATCCACTTTAGATCAACATCATATACTCTCCTTTGCACCACATTATCCTACTATCGTCGCATGCACCCCAAATGAGGGGGGCATATATTGGGTGAATAAATCACACCTACAACAACTTAGAACTATAATTACGGCCATTATAGTACATGAAGATCACTTGAACATAGTCATAAAAGGCACAAAATTTAACTTGGGTCTAACAAAATTTACAAACAACGGTGTCTAGACCTAGACACTAGTGCCTGGGCACCCCTTTCCTCCCTTGGGTGCTAATGTCCTGGGGGAAGATACCGTCAAATTTTTAGTTTACCACAACCTACAAAAATTCACATAGTAGTTATATAGTTATAGGCATGGTCCTTCAGTCACATAATACAATCTATCTCCTACATTTAGTAAAATCAGAACAATTCCAAACAATCAGAATAAAAGGAAACAACAAGAACAAATTAGGACACACCATTTGTAGTGATGCTTATTGGGAGAAGTCGTGGAAGGAGAGTAAAAATATACCTTTCTCCCCAACACTTGTTCTCTGGCATGGAATCACCCAAAAAAATCACACTTGGCATGAGATCTCCCAAAAACTCACACTTGGCATGACATCACCCAAAAAACTCGCACTTGGCATGAGATTTCCTAAAAAACTTACACTTAGTGTGTGAAAGGAATGATAAGAAGATTTTTGTTCCAAGCCATGATCTTAGATGATAATAGCACATCACATTAGATTTGAAAAATAGAAGAGAAAATATCATATATAGAAATCCATCATAATTCATAATGCTCAATACATTACAATACAATGACTTGAAATTATTCAATAAGAAAGATGTACATATAAGAGGAGGGAAGTACAACTACTAGGTCTAGATTAGTGGTGAGGAACTCCCATTAATTGATACTGGTAGTTAAGTTAACTCCAAAATTCTAGTAAGATAACTCCACATAACTGAGAAGATAACTCAACACAACTAGTAAGCTAACTCCACACAATTAGTATACCTAAGCAAGCTAACCCAATAAGTGTAGTGCTAACACAAGTGTAAGAATTATCCTAATAAATAAATAAAAGGATTAATAATAACCTACACTAACACCCTCCCGTAAACATAGCTTAGGTGGGTAAAAAAGAAGGTGGGTCTTGACAACAAGGCTTGATGAGGTACCCACGTATAATAACTGGGAAAATTGGACACTGCAAGGTACCCAAAACTAGTAATAACAGAGTAGAGAGTAAAATCCTACTGTAAGATATCATCAGAAGCACGGCTCTAAAAAATTGTACAATGCTAAAGAAGTGTCATGCACACCATGGTCTGAATCCATTTATTGATCATATCACTCAAAAACAAATGACACTAGGCTTCACTAGAATAGCTCCATGCAAGGAGACTATTGGAGTGATGTCGAAAATGCAAAAAATATACCAAACATAATTTGATCAACTGCTACAAATAGGTGTGCCACGATCCAAGAACAACCAAGGCAACAAGGCAAGGAAACAAGATCCAAATAAATAGGAGTGCCATGATCCAAGAAAATCCAAGGTAACAAGGCAAGGACATGAAACCCAAAGAAGCAGTATCAACACCACACCCTCCCATACTACTGAATGAGTAGAGTGATACCACAGATCTGTATGAGTTTCCAAAATTAACTTCTCAAACACTAATAAACTAACACTGGGCTTCACCAAAATAGCTCCCCCACAAGAGAGACTGTCAACATGCCAAAAAAAGTGTCGAAAATATAGATCCAGAATATCTCAACAAAAAAGAGAGATATAAATGTATACACCCATAAATACAAGAATGCAACACCCAAAAGTTGAGGATGTTGGGCTCAACTGAAATTGCGTTCACAAGTGATTACAACACCCTTCCAAATTTGGCACTTTATAATTGAGTGCGTGTAAACATTACAATGAGTAAAATTACCTTTTAAATTTGAAATATGTGTATAAAAATGTCACCAATGCATAGGTCTTGAAAAAATACACAATTTCAAAAAAAAAAGATCACCTTAATCTGAGCTACAGGTCAAAAGTTATGAGCTCTAGAAGGTTTTTCTATTAAAATAATATTTTAATGTTGATATATTTTTTAAAAGGTACACGTGACATTGAAATGTCGAAAGGGTAAAAGAGTGCATCCATATGATATAGGCTTGCGACCAAAGGATAAAATCCTGCACCCAAAACCTAAAATGTCTAGAGGGTGAATCATTACATCCAGAGGGTACACATAAATATCCAATGGATAAAAGAATGCACCCATAGGGTATAGATCTGCATCTAGTGGATAAAAGACTGCATCCAAAATAGAAATATCCAGAGGGTAAAAAAATGCATCCAGAGGGTACACACTTATATCCAATGGATAAAAGAATGCACCCAGAGTACAAATCTGCATCCAGTGGATAAAATATTACATCCAAAACCGAAATATCCAGAGGGTAAAAGAATGCATCCAAAAGGTACACGCTTATATCCAATGGATAAAAAAATGCACCTAGAGGGTACATATATGCATCTAGTGGATAAAAGACTGCATCTAAAACATAAATATCTAGGGTAAAATAATGCATCCGGAAGGTACACACTTATATCCAATGGATAAAAGAATGCACCCAGAGGGTACATATCTACATCCGGATTTGACTGTCTCAAAACATGCTCAAGTTTACAGTTGATTCTAGGGTTTTGGTACCTTCCAAATCTAATGTCGTACTCTGTTTTGCATTAAAAAACATGTTGTAGAAAATTACTAACAAATTCCAAATACATGAAAATAATAAATCCTTATTTGCAAAGAAAAAATTACAGATGGATGTCTACATCATCTATTGCTCTGATACCATGAAAGGAACGATAAGAAGATTGTTCCAAGCCATGATATCAGATGATAATAACACACCACATTAGATTTGCAAAACAGAAGAGCTAAAATATCATATATGGAAATCCATTATAATCCATAATGCTCAATACATTATAATATAATGACTTGAATTATTCAATAAGAAAGATGTACATATAGGAGGAGGGAAGTACAACTACTACCTAAATCAGTGGTGAAAAACTCCCACTAACTGATACTGGTAGTTAAGTTAACTTCAAAATACTAGTAAGCTAACTCCACATAATTGAGAAGCTAACTCAACACAACTAGTAAGCTAACTCCACACAACTAGTACACCTAAGCAAGCTAACCCAACAAGTGTAGGGCTAACAAAAGTGTAAGAATTATCCTGATAAATAAATAAAAGCATTAATAATAACCTACACTAACAGTGTGAGATCACCCAAAAAATTCACACTTGGCATGATGTCTCCCAAAAACCTCACCTTCAACATTAAAATCAGCAACTTAAAACAACAAGACACTACTCGATCTCTATCTCTTTCACATATCAGGTGCATGCTTTCCTTTTTACACACTTTTTATACATAATTTAACATAATTTCACATACTTTACTTATATTTATCATATACAAATCACTGAATACTTTCATGCTCTTAATTTTTCAGATTTGTCATTATAAGAAGCAAAACACACAAGCTACAATGCATACACATCATCACTAGGGTCCAATTCCATTTCCTAGTCTCCACGCCTCACTTTGTAATCATTCCATGCTTCACTTGTCCAATCAGAATGTTATTCACCACACACTCTACATGATCATAAGGTATGAATCTCTTATCTACTTTATGTTATTGAGTATTCACTAAACAACATAAATTGGAGACAAATGTAGACACAAAATCATGCACTTGAGTATATTTCTAGGTCCTAAAAGCATGCTAGCATTTACATGATTTCTAAGCAAGAAAACTAGTGTTGACAACTATCTTTGGCATATTTTATTTGTCTCTTGCTTTCTATTTGATCTTACACAACCTACAACCTAGTTAGAACTTAAATTATTTATCTTTTATGCATTCATATACTAACACCCAGTAACGACAACAACGCCCAGGAGATCCTGTCCCTCCTGGGCGTTCGTGACCCTTTCTTACCTTACTTGCTCTTTTTGGGTTTTTTTTTTTTTTCAAGGAATATTTTTCACTTATGGGTAGGCCTTGTAGATAGAAAATCACACACTTTAGGTAACTATATAGTCCTAATTACATACTACTATTCATATGATTACTAAGTAAGAAAATTATTAATTAACCCATGTCTTTGGCCACCTTTCTTTTCTTTCTATTGCTACTTTCAGTATTGCACCCTTACTTTCTCGGTCTACCTTTTTACTTTTGGACATTTTTCATCCTAGACACCAACACCGAGCTAGGACAGTAGCTCTTGGTGCTCCTATCCCCTATGGGCACCCCAATCCTTTTTGTAATTTACTCATACTTTTTAGGTCCTTTCTAGCAGTTTGAGTATCTTATCTTTTTGGTAGTCATACTTTTTGGGGTTAATTATGAAATTCAAGAAAATGAATCATATAAATATAAATTTATGTGATCATAACAAAGGACCAAGCACTAAAAGATATCTATCACCACCTAAGGTGACATCCATCAAGCATCTAAGAGCTCGATTACATCCATCTAGCTCCATAACAAGGGACAAAGGCTGGTTTTTCCGCATCACACTTCATAGGAGGCAAGATCATTCTATTCCATACACACATTTACTACATTATACATCTATCTACTTGCTCACTATTTTAAGTACAACACACACAAGAACAAACTAGGGCACAATTCTGAACACACATATAAAACTACATAGGGTTTGATATGTAGTGCAATGCTTAGTCGTAACTTCATTGCAGGTTTACAACGACCTTGGTGATCTTAGTGTAACCTTAGAGAGATCAAATGAGACTAAAGGTGAACATCTTTTGACACCTTAGAGGAGGGTTTTTGAGTATTTCTATAGACCCAGGTGCCCAAAAATAGACCTAGGGCACCTGTATCTGCCCTTGTCCCTCTCCAGGTTCCCTAGTCACACTTCCTTCTCTAGATCTATAATTTTATGAGATCAAGTGCAACGATCAATGCTTTGAATTTCTCTATTCTCCAAATCTATGAACCTTCAAGAAATTTACAAATCAACTAAGGTCTTCTACTTGTCTCTTTGCACTTAGAGTTTTCATTATTTATTGCTTAGTTGTTTGGGTGTAATTTTTGTATTTCATTATTATTTATTTACTTCTATAATAGCATATAGATTATGCTCTTATATTACATTTTATATTAATCATACTGGTAAACCATGCATTCAAATACTCTTAGATATTTATTTTTCTTCCATCATGGCTCCTAAGGTTTGTTAAGCCTCTTTTCTTCAATTCATTCAAATGCACCCATCTTGTAAAGAAGATCTCTAAAAAACCTTATAGACTATGTATCTGCCTATCAACATGTTTCTTACTCAAGTTAATGCTATTTTCAATTTTCTTTTTGAGGACTCTCTTGATTCCAAATCCAATCAATATATTTGTAAATCCATTCAAGCTCTTCATTATTTATTTCAAGATAAATTTGAGGCTATGGAATTTATGATTACATCTCTAAAATATGAAATCCAACATCTTAAGGATGCTTCTTAGGCTCATGCTATTTATTCTTTTCATATTCATTCTATGTCTTCTATATGTACTCAGATTAGTGAACCCCAAGTCTTACCTCTCCCTGCACCTCTCAAATTTAATTTCAATGCTAAATAACAAGATATTATTTGGCAGCTCATAACTCATCAATTAATCAGCTTGTCATCTACCCATTGTTATCCTCCTTATCGGCTTAAAAAGTATACAAGTTTTCCATATTACAACTATCATCAAATCAATGGACATAATGAAAATGATTTCTATGATTTACAATGAAGTATTAAGAACCTTGTGCGTTAGGGTTTTCTCTCATTTTCTACACAAAATTATAATACATTCCCATTTCTAAATGATAAATCTCACTGGGTTCCTAAATCTGATTCATCTATGTCTACTGAGTATCATGCCATTTACTCAGGTTCCTTCTATAATAATTCAAGCACCTCCTAAGCAACGACCTCTCAAAATGATTCCCACTCCTCTCAAGTCATTCACAACATTACAAATTCAAATTACGCAACCACCTCTCAAAATAAGTCCACCTTCTTCTCCTATCAAGTCTTTTGCAACATCATCAATCCCACATAAGCTCTAACCAATTCATTTTTTCAAAGAAACTACTCCTACTAATGGCCAATACACATTTCAAATTCGGCCACCATTGCATGGTCCTATTTTTTCTTTGGTCTACCATTTTATTGGCCCTCACTCTTATCACAACACATATAACACTCTCCCATAATGGCATGGTACCTCTTGCGTTGCTACATAAATATCCATCATTAACACACTTTATGGGAGTCATGCTTATTCTCCCCTAACATTAACGTGCATATTACATTCTCATCACCTTGAATTTAGTCCATCACATACACCATGTAAATCTTGATAAACAAACGTATCATCAATACCTAATGAAGCACTCTTGTGCTTCAGTTCATACTTGATTGTTGAGGGTATCTTATATACATGAACCCCACACATTGAAAATTACATATTACACATCTCCACACATACTACACTTTTATAAATATACATCATATTCCATCTTTTATCTTACATCTTATATCTTGCATCTACTATACGTCAATCGCATTATGTGCCTTACACATTTATACATTATACACATGTTACACCCTACACTATTATACATCATACATCACATGTACACTTATATAATATAAACATATTGCATTACATACTACACATTCTACAATTTAATTCCACTTCACATAACATTTTATCATTACCACATCTACTAACAAGGAAAATTGTAGCTGCGAATATTTGTAATTTGGCGCATAGTAGGATTTTGGGAATTTGATTTTGGTGATTTTTATGGCCATGAAAATGACCAAGTTTCGTCCAAAAATTCCAAAAACAATAATCTATCCCATGCAAATAGCCAATGAGTCTCTAGGCCAATACTTTAAAACATTCTTGGATTGCCAAGAAATCTATGGAACCTTATTGGTCCTTTAGGCTCATTCGCCGACATGAATGGGAGTATTTTTTTGAATTTGATTAAATTTTCTATATATATATATATATATATATACACATACACATACATACATACATACATACATACATACATACATACATACATACATACATACATACATACATAGGTGTAGATGTAGATTATAGAATCACTAAGCATTGATAAAAGTATGAAGGTTTTTTTAATCTTTTCTTATTTTTCTCTCTCTTTATCAAACTACTGCTATAAAAATCCTTGCTGTATATTTTGTTCTCCCTTATTTTTATGCTCTCTACTATTGTACATATCATCTCTATTCTCCTTCACTATATATTTTATGATGATGTATATATATATTCCTTTGCCAAGATCCTACTCTGAATATTCCCCCCTTTTCTCTATTCTCCACTACATATATCTTCCTTTGACCCTGCTACGACTAAAAACCGGACCTGAAATATTTACCTATTTCTGTTGAATTCGGGGCATGAAGTCTACTCAATCCCATAACTATAGAATGTGGAAAAATCATGCCACATGTCTTGCATGGATGGTCAATATGACGTTTACTACCTTGACCAAGGGGGATGGACCTAAAACACAATATAATGCAACATATTTTGTGTGGTTTATATCTGGTCCAGGGAGTTTGTAGGGAGTGCAGCGGAATGTTGCCACATGGCTAGATATTTTGGAGGGGGATTTAAAATCTAAAAACCATAACTATATTAATTTTCCAAACTAGTTTTAGGATATTTTCCATTCGAAACAGGGATATTCACCAAATCTATGAAACTGGTCACATGGATATTTGCCAAAATTATGAAATTCGTTATAGGGATATTCACCACGATTTCTATGAGTTTTTTTCAGGGGGGTTACTTAAAATTTTCCCTATATACTACTACATATATTATACATTTTACTCATCTAGTTCTATGTGTTGCAGTAATTACCCTATGATGCACTCTAGTCTTGCGGTCCATACTAGACTGTTGAGGGTATATATCTCAAATGGACCTCATCATACTTAAACATTCAATCATTCCATATTTTTATCATGTGACATTATTATTTATTAATTTATTATCTCATCTAGTGATATACGCTTTAGGATAAATCATCACTTCCTATAGCATCTTTTCATGATATACACCTTATTGTAAATTATCACTTGTTCTATTTCTTTTTATGATATATACTTTCGGATAAATCATCACTTCTTCTAGAATCCATTGGTGATATACGCTTTAGGATAAATAATAACTTCTTCTAGAATCCTTTGGTGATATACAATTTAGGCTAAATCATCACACGTTTCTTACACCTCATCTCTCTGTCGTATATGATCACTATGAATTCACCACACCATGCTACATTGATCAACCCTTTTACAACACATCATTCAAACCATTTCTAGATGACACACTATTATTTATGATTCATTCTTGACTACTAATGGGGCATAAAAAAATGAAACTCACTGCATATAATTCCATTCACTCAGGGGCATGCAGCTCCTATCATTCACTTTGTATTCCATTCCATCTCATCCACAACATACTGCATATCTTGGTCACATTTACTCTTTCTTAATTATGTTTTACATGTTCATATTATTACACATGCTAGATAGATATCTTATATGTCATTATCTTTATCATACACACATCCATGTTTAATTTCCTTTTTATTTTTGATCATAGATTATACAGATCCATTACATGCATCATGGATGCTTGGAGAAATACCTATTACGAGTCCCATAGAGGCCCCTTGGGGGCATCCAATTTTATACACTACAGGTGCTATTGTTTCATTTTGTTTCATAAAACATTACTCTATAATATTATACACACCTTGAAATAATTTTTATCTCTCTAACGTGCTAATGGGCACTTCATGTGCAACATTTGTTTTATAGGACTATTTGCTTCTATGGTTGTCCGATACACTATTTTCTTTTGCTTGTCATTGTTTTTGGGCTTTCCTGTATGTCTTATTTTCTCTCTATTTATTTTTGGCCATAACAGACTTAATTATCTTGTGACATCCCATTTTTACAACCCACTTTTCATGGTTTACATTTTTTCTGCTTACATCTTAGCTTACGTACTATTTTATTAGCTTACATTTTGTCTTATACATGAGTATTTGTCTTTACTTATACTAATACTTTTTTTCCTATCCACTTATTTATATGTGCCTTAGTTTCTACCAAGTACATTCCCTTCCCCTTGGAGGGCACACTGTCAACAAAATAGTCAGTCCTTTTTTGGGCTACATACTCCTTCAATGATGTCACATGCACCCTAAATGAGGGGGGCATCATTTCGGCGAATCAGTTACCCCATATAGATCTATACATAACACGGTATTGGTATAGTACATTTTTCAGTTTTAGGGCTCAAAATTAGACTTGGGTCGATGACACAATGGCCCTTCCTAGGTGCCTAAAACTAGGGGGAAATTATATAGTGGCCTTTCCTAGATGCCTGAAACCAAGGGGTAAATCACACAACAGTTGGTAGTTCAACATAGTATACATAACTCCACATATAGTCATTTTTATAGGGCATACAATCCTTAGCACATGTATTCATACACACCATTTGCAGTGGTGTTCTACATTACAGGAAGCGGTTAAAGGTTGGAGGATGATACCAAATAGTTTTCCCTATAATTATTCCATTTAATTGGTGTGAAATCAACAAAAAAACTTGCACTTTGACATCATCTACAAAATCCTTTCTACACTCTTTCCTCATCATGGATTAGGTGCACATGTTCCTTTTTCACCTTTTTAGCATTTTTACACACTTATTTACATACTTTTATACATATACATGTGTATTTGAATACTTTTTAGATTCTCTTTTGCAAGTCTATCTATATGGGAAGAGGTAGTCAACATCATTAAAACACCAACAACAAACTCAACATTGAAAACAATTACATCGCGACATATACACATAAATTTCTTCCCTAGGTTCATTTTCATCACTTTTATCATCTTTAGTCTCCATATTCCATCTTTTTATCAGTCCACACTTTATCTTGTCCATCGACATGCTCTTTCTACATCAGTCTACATGGTTATCAAGTACGCATCTCTATTTACTTTATGTTACCAAGCGTTCCACTCATGAACATAAAGAGGGGGAAAATGTAGACACAAAATCATGCACTTTGGGTAACTATCTAGTCCTGATCACATAATAATACTCATATGATTCCTAAGTAAGAAAAGCATTAATTAACCCGTGTCTTTGGCCACCTTTCTTTGCTTTCTATTACTACTTTCAATCTTGCACCCTTACTTGCTTAGTTTTCATTTTTACTCTTTGACATTTATCATCTTGAACACCAATGCCCAGTCAGGACAGTAACACTAGGTGTTCCTATCCCCTTTGGGAGCCCCAGTACTCTTTGTACTTTACACATAATTTTTGGGTCCTTTCTAGCCATTTGAGCATATTATCTTTTTTATAGTTGGACTATTTGGGGTTAACTACAAAATTAAAGCAAAGCAATCATATAAATATAAAGTTATGTGATTCCTTTTCTTGAATTTTGTAATTAACCCCAAATAGGCCAACTACCAAAAAGATAAGTTGCTCAAATGGATAGAAAGGACCCAAAAATTATGTGTAAAGTAAAAAAGAGTACTGGGGCACCTAGTCAAGATAACAGCGCCACGTGCCCCTATCTCCTATGGGAGTCCCAATAATATTTTTTACTTTACACATACTTTTTGGGTCCTTTCTAGCCATTTGAGAATCTTTTATTTTTGATAGTTGGCCTATTCAGGGCTAATTAAAAAATTAAAGAAAAAGAATCATGTAAAGATAAAGTTATATGATCATAATAGAGGACAAAACACTAAGCATTATCAATCACCACATGACATCCATCAAACATCTAAGAGCTCCATTACATCCATCTAGCTCCATCACAAGGGACAAAGGCTATTTTTTCTACATCACACTTCATAGGAGAGGAGTTCATTCTATTCCACACACACATTTACCACATTCTACATCTAGCTACTTGCTCGCTATACCAAGTGTGATGCACACCATTTTGAAAGTTGAGGAAAGTCTAACCCCTTATTCTGAATATTTATTTTTGGGATTTGATTTCTATTTGAGGGTTTTACAGTTTCATATTTCATTGCAGGTTTAAAATGACCTTAGCGATCTTGGTGCGACCTCAGAGAAATCAAATGAAACTAAAGGAAAACATCTTGTGACACATTAGAGGAGGTTTTATGAGAATTTACATAGACCAAGGTGCCTAGAAATAGGTCTAGGCACCTTTGGGTGCCCCTATCCCTCTTCATTCACCCTAGTCTAGCCTCCTTCTCCAAATCTGGAAATTTATGAGCTCTAGTGTAATGGGTAGTTCTTCACATTTCTCTGTTCTCCAACTCTGTGCACCTTGCAAAACTCTGTAACATCCTCATTTTAAGAATTCATTAACAAAGGATTTTTTAATTTTATTTTTATTTAATTTTACTTTATGCTTCTGATTTAAATACCCATATATTTAAATCCATTTCTGATAACTGTCATAAACCATGTACATCTGTATGAGAGTATATAGATCCTACTTGATCCCCCTCAATTCTCTATATGATCCAATACATCAAATGCATCATTTGGTTTTCCTTTTTCAAGATATGATAATTAAGTGAAGATATCTAAGTGTCTACCTGGGTTCTGCCAAGGGAACCCCCCAAGCATCTCACAACTTAGATCTTGGTGAAACCATTATAGTGTAATCAACATATTACACTAATTTATGCAAAGTTTTAGAGTCATGTATGCCATGCTTGGTTCCATGATGACAAACTCACCATTGGGAACTTATCATCTCAACTTAATCACCTATTCAATTATATGGATCTATAATAAATGGTGCTTTAAATAGCTACAATTCTTGTATAAGGTAAAAATCTAGACTAACCTGCAAGAATATGTACCACTATGACATCCTAAGATGCATATGGAAAAGTAAGTATCTTTGTAATGATTTACATCATTACTAGACCACTTCCCTTCCTATAGAAATCATAAGTTGACATCGGGGTGCATTTCCATGAGGTTTAATCTGCCTTTATAACTCTAACAAAGCTTGTACTTAATGCAAAACCATGTCACAATTCAGGGTCTTGATGAGACAACTCAGTACAACCGCTAAGCACCAGTATCAAAATAGTGACTACTATTATTATAGGGATACAAATGTGTAGCAGATGTAGTAAGTTGAACCGCCAAGGGTCCTAAATTGGAACATTGTATATTAAGGTTTCAAAGTGTTAATTAAATTAGGATAGGTTAGCCTAGGTCTCACAAAACTTTCACCTCGAATGATCCATACCTAAGGGCCTATCATAAGTTGATGCAAGGATATCTAATTTCCTAAAATTGATTTAGCTATCTTATTAAATATCATGCCAATAATATCCTTTAAGTAGGGATCAAAATGATCTTTTATTTGAGTACAAAATTACAGATTTAATTCTACCTTAAGCTTAAGTTAAGTAAATGTTTATCTTTAATACAATTAAGTACCATGCCACTAATTTAGTTATATCATTATAGGGAAACACTAATTCAATGTCTCTATATTCCACATTATTAGATATGGTGCATTTATACATAGCTAATTGTTTAGTTATGTAACATAATTTTATCAAGTAGCATATAATAATAATGCAAGTCAACACTTCAGCATAAGCACACAAAATTTTCATTAGTTACTGATTAATTAAGAGTATTCATTTTTATTATATCCATCAAGTAAGTATAACACAGATTCATATAGTTGATATGTTAGATTGAGTGACTCACTTTTCAATTCATCTCATCATAACATAACCTTTATAACACTCCATTTACATATGATTTTAATCACATTTTATTATGTTTGCTTACTTGTAAACTTTATTGATAATAATGTCAACATAGGTTTAGGATTCAATTACCAAGTCATTTCCAACTTAATAAGTATGTTTCCCTTTTGTTCCATTAAGGGCATAATTTCTTATTTAAAATTGCATATTGACACATTATGGAATAACCATGATAAGAATGAAACATCATTATTTATACTTATTATTACACCTTTTCTACTTCTGAATAAGGTTTGACATTTCTTGGTTATAACTCATAATAGTTTACTAATATCTAATAGATTAATTGACTTATACTTATAGTTCCTAATCCAAGAAACATTCCATTCCTTAGATAACTAATAAGTCATGAATGTTTATCACTTAGGAATAAAAATCAAATATACAATAATTATATTGAATAGATAATCTCATTATCAATTTCCAATCAAACAATAAGTTACTATAAAAAAAGTGAAATTCACTTTATTCCTTACATAATAAATATATCGTAAGTTTTTCAGTCAATAGTGACAAATTTTTTCATCAATTACAATCATACTAAGGCACTAGGCCTTTATGGTTCTTCTATAAAATCATTTCAAAAACTTTTAATACTTTCAAGTATCCAAATTAAATGAACATCATGACTAAAACAAATGTAACTTCCTATAAGTCTTTCTCCTTTCACTTTTCATGAAATCCATCTGTAGAATTGTTAGCATATGCCAGTTCATGATAATTAAGCATGATAAGAACTAACACATTAGAAAATTATGCTACCATTTATCAATTTCATTGAAGGAACCCTTCTATTTAATGAAATTTTTATAAGTACCCAAACATTAATAACTTTAAACATGCTAAAATTCCATATGGTCAACTTAAGTTAAAGAAGTCACATGTCTCATATATTTACCTTTTATTAAAATTAGTGAAAGATAAACAATCATTCAAGTTAAGGCTATTCAACTCTAAAAATTCAAAAAACAATTACATTGCATTTGGGATTTCAATCATGTAATCACATAGATTATATGATTGAAATCTAACTTTCAGACCTTCAATCATTATTTCCTTCTCCAAACAATAAATTCATTATTTTTAATAATTTTACTATAAACTATTCAAATGGTAAATAAGTCTTTTACTTAGAAATCAGAGTTATTTACCATTCTAAAGATAACTTTAATAAGTGCTAAGAAAATCTACATCAAGACTAGTAACATTCCAAATGTCCATTTGGTGAACAATTGTATAAGATAAAAAAATCAATATTTTCTCCTTTCTAAAGATGTCAATGAAGATTTTCCCCATAAGGACTAAACTTAAATGCAAATGTCAAAATAATACTATAATAGAATTGAATCTAAGCACAGTTGATAAAATACAAAAGGACTACACTAAATATTTCATGACAACTCAAGGACTCAATGATTAACCCAAAGAAAAACTCAATCCCTTAAGGAATTATAAAGCTACAACCCGATTCTACTAAACTTCCAACCGAGCCTATCAGAGACGATCTCAACTTGACCATGATTCAATAGTAAATCAACTAACAAGTTCTATGATGAATAAATTATCATGTCTAGTTTATACAGATGGTCATACATAAAACATAATCATGGATGATAATGATTGTAGATCAAGATAGTTAATAGACAATTATTAACCCAACAAAACCATTTTAAACTTAACTCAGCTGTAATAATGAACATGGTCACATAATCCCAGAAAGGGAGAGTTTACAACTTGAACCCTTATTACAAAATTAATATTATAGGTTTGGAGAGTGATATAGATCGGGTTCAACAAAATCATTACAAAAAATAAAATCATAATCGACTTGCAATCCTGAGATCTAAGTAAATTCACTAAACTAGTGAGCAAGAATGTCCTAGAAACGAGACAACACAAAAATGTAAATATTCAGTATTTACTAAAAAT